>CM060316.1:84900507-84905507 GCA_030674155.1 Stramonita haemastoma | reverse complement strand
GTTGGGGGGCTTCTGTTTTCTTCCTTCTGTGAGTGACTGCTGCTGGATGGGATGTGCTGGAACCGTGCCCTGCTTGACAGAGGGCTTGGGGAAGGGGGGGGGGGTTGAGAGTGTTTTTTGTTTTTTTCTTCTCGCCTTTCAATCCACTCGTATCCCTGACTTTTTCCCTCTGTGTTTAGTTAGCCAGCTACACGGGAGTCAGTGTCATCGTCAGTGTGTCTGTGTGTCTGCTGTGTTTGTAAGCTTGGTGCCGTTTTCACAAGATCTGGTGTCGGTGGAATTCCCTGTGTGTGTGAGAGTGTGTAAACACACGTTCGTGTGTCTTTGTTGTGTGGAACTGGGATTGATCCTCGTGTCGTTGTATTGTAGGTACTTGAGGTTCTCTTTTGTTCTCGTCTGTCTTTCTGTGTTTCTGTCTGTCTGTCTCTTGTGCCTGTCATGTTTCTCTCTCTCTCTTCTCTCTGTCTCTCAGTCTCTCCCCTCTCCCTCCTCTCCCTCCTCTCTCCTCTCTCTTCTCTCTCTCTCTCTCTCTCTCTCTCTCTCTCTCTCTCTCTCTCTCTCTCTCTCTCTCTCTCTCTTTGTATTTTTTCTCCATTTTTTTTTTCATCTTCAGTCTTTGTCCTGTCCATTCTTTTTCCTTGTCCAGTCTGCCTGTGATGTCTAAAATGTTTCTTTAGTCTGTATCGCCAGCGTGTTTTTCTCTGTCCAGTCAGAATCGCCAGTGCAGTGTATTTTCCTGTCTGTTCTGTATCTCCAGAGTGTTTTAGTGTGTGTTCTGTATCCCCATGGTTTTCCTGTCTGTTCTGTATCTCCAGAGTGTGTTGCTGTCTGTTCTGTATCTCCAGAGTGTTTTCCTGTCTGTTCTGTATCTCCATGATGTTGTTTGTTCCCAAGTGTGTTCTGTCTGTTCTGTATTCCAGAGTGTTTTCCTGTCTGTTCTGTGTCTCCAGAGTGTGTTGCTGTCTGTTCTGTATCTTCAGAGTGTTTTCCTGTCTGTTCTGTAACTCCAGAGATTTGTTTGTTCCGTATCTTTTGTTCTTTGTTCTGATCTCCAGGCTTCATGTCGTTTGTATCTCCAGATGTTCATGTCTGTTCTGTATCTCCATAGTGGTTTTAGTGTCTGTCCTGTATCTCCAGAGTGTTGTCCATTTGTTCTATCTCCATGAGTATTGTATCTGTTCTGTATCCCAGTGTTGTCCATCTGTTCTGTATCTCCAGTGTTGTCCTATCTGTTCTGTATCTCCAGAGTGTTTTCCTATCTGTTCTGTATCTCCAGTGTTGTCCTATCTGTTCTGTATCTCCAGTGTTTGTCCTATCTGTTCTGTATCTCCATGTTGTCATCTGTTCTGTTCTCCAGTGTTGTCCTGTTCTGTATCTCCAGTGTTTGTCCTATCTGTTCTGTATCTCCAAGTGTTGTCCTATCTGTTCTGTATCTCCAGAGTGTTGTCCTCTTCGTATCCCTGTTGTCTATCTGTTTTTATCTCCAGAGTGCTTTAGTTGTCCGTTCTGTATCTCCAATGTATTGCGTCTGTCGTTTTCCAGATGATGCGTCTGTTCTGTATCTCCAGAGTGTATTGCTGTCTGTTCTGTTTTTCCAGAGTGTATTGCTGTTGTTCTGTACTCCAGTATGCTGTCTGTCTATTACAGAGTGCTTTAGTATCTGGTGTTATCTCCGTGAGTGTTGCTATTGTTCTCTATCTACAGAGTGTATTGCTGCCTGTTTATCTCCAGAGTGTTTTCCTGTCCATTCTGTATTTCCAGTCTTTTTGTGCATCGGTTGTGTAGTCTGTTTTAAGTTCCGTCTGTCTCTCCTGTTAAAAGGAAAAATACACGCACACTTTGTGTGTGTGGTGTGTGTGTGTGTGTGTGTGGTGGAGAGAGAGAGAGAGAGAGAGAGAGAGAGAGAGAGAGAGAGAGAGAGAGAGAGAGAGAGAGAGAGAGAGCTCTCGCTGGGTAATTGCTTTCGTGTATAAACTGCGTGTGCAGTACTGTACTGTGTAGGTACCTACATGTGTGTAGCTCTCTGACAGAGACAGACAACTGGAATGGCATGTAGAGGCAGACAAGTGATGATGAGCTGCTCAAGTGTGACGAGAAGGAAGCAGGATATAAAAAAAAAAATACCCCCCCCCCCCCAAAAAAAACTTTTCCCCGTAGTTCTTCCTCGCTCCTTTTTTTTTTTTTTTTTTTTTTTTTTAAATTAGGAGAGGATTTCATTGAACAGTTGACATGCTTGTAGACTTTAGGAGGATGGCATTCATCATCGGATAACTGTATTAAGGCGGCCTTTGGAAAAGATCTCGTAGACAAAACTATAAACATTAGACTTAGAGCAATATTCAATTCTGGATACGGTGCAGGGGTTATCAGAATTTCTTTTTTGTCTATTCAGTTTAGAATTGTGAACCGTTTACTTTTTTTTTTTTTCTCTTATTTTCGTTTTTTTTGCGAGGGCCAATGAAAAAAAAAGTGTGTTAAACTAACTTACCCTCAATAAACATATCATTTTGACTGACGACTGACATTGACACACACCACACACACACACACACACACACACGCTCTCTCATTCTCTCTCTCTCTCTCTCTCTCTCTCTCTCCTCTCTCTCTCTCTCTCCTCTCTCTCTTCTCTCTCTCTCTCTCTCTCTCTCTCTCTCTCTCACCAACACTAACCACCACCCTACACACCCACACACACACACACACACACCACACTCACACGCACACACACACACCACACACACAACACACAACACACACCACACAGATCCTCAGTTATGTAGCCGAAGCACAGGGCGCCATATCAGGCCTGAATGGCAGTTCCAAATTATTTCTTCTGGAAGCCAGCCGGTACTCGGATTGTTTCCAATATTATTACTGGCGTACCCTCTTTTGACTGACAGCATAGTAAGGGCGAAGTTCTCGACGTTCCCGTCTGTAAGACGCCGATTTCTAGTATATATTGTCGCTGGGTATATATCGTCGCTAGGCCTAGTTGTTATATTGCGCTGGGTTAGGGTATATATTGTCATCTGGAAGTTATATTGGTGATGAGCATATATCATTGAAGTTGCCATAATATTGTTGAGTGCTATTATATTATATTGTTGATACTGTTGCCAAGCATAGTCCTTCATATTGATTTTTCTCATCTAAACCCCCAAACTGCCGTGTATCATATATATCATTGTCACCGGTGACAATATCATCTGATGACAACAGGATATAATGCGAACACATCGTGCAGTTTCTGATGCCTCATCACCCCTACCCTCTTTAAAAAAAAAAAAAAAAAAAAAAAAGATTTTCGATTCATTACTTCGGATTGTGCCAAGGAGGTTAATAATATTAGCAGCAGTAATAATTATGCGGAACCATACCGTGCAGTTTCCCAACGGCTATCCTCCCCCCCCCCCCCCCCCCAACACACCTTCACTCACCCACCACCCCCCTTTTTTTTTTTAAAATCCTAGTCAACACTGGATTGTGCCAGTGATAGTATGTTTGTTCTTAGCACAATTATGTAGCAAAACCTACTGTGCAGATTCTAGAGTCACACTGTGTATTTTGCCATTGACAGAATCAGCAGCAATACACTGGTGTGCCAACAGACAGTGCAGTTTTCTAGCGAACCTTGGGTTATGTTTTGTTTTGCTGTTACTTTTGATTCTAGAGTCAACACTGTGTATTGTGTTGCGTGCCAGTGACAGTGCCAGCACAGTATGTTGTGTATATATATATATATATATATATATTAATATATATATATATATATATATATATATATATATATATATGTGAGAATTGTGATTTGTAGTTATGATGATCATATTCTATTCAGTATGTATTAGATTATTATATATTATATTATATTTATTATTAATAAATATATATATTACTATTATATATATATATATATATATATATATATATATATATATATATAATATGCAGCCAACACACTGTGCAGTTTTTCAGAAAATCTTGGGTTTTGTGTGTGGGTTTGTTGTTGTTGCTGCTACTGCTTTTGATTCGAGAGTCCACACTGTGCACTGGTATCATGCCAGTGACAGTATCAGAAACCGTGTATGCAGCCAACACACCATGGCCGCTGGTTCATTATGCATGCCCATGCACTGAATGATGCAGGGAGATGGTTGAAAAGCTGCCTGTCTGTGTCGTGGCATGTGGTACCAACTTCTTTGCCAGGCATAGGCGCCTGCTTGCTTTTGTTAATTTTTTTTTTCGTTTGATGGTGTGTGTGTGTGTGTGTGTGTGTGTGTGTGTGTGTGGTGTGTGTGTGTGTGTGTGTGTGTGTGTGTGTGTGTGTGATGAGAGAGAGGAGAGAGAGAGAGAGAGAGAGGAGAGAGGAGAGAGAGAGAGAGAGATGAGAGAGGAGAGAGAGATGCAGAAAACAGACCTGTGCTGGTGTCAGTGTTTACAAACGTACACCAGTACAACTACCATCTGAAGGAGGAAGGAAGACATACATCTTTTTTGTCTTGGCGGTGTACCACAGAGGGAACGACCCCTCTACATTCCTCTCCCGCAGCTAGAATTTAGAGTTGCAGTTTCTCTACAGCGTGGCTTCGTCCTATTGTTTGTTGGTGGTATTGCTGTTGGTTTTTCCCCAACTAGGTATTGCTGTTGGTTTTTCCCCAACTTAACTCCTTAGGGTCAATCAGAATATGCACTCGGACTCACACATCCCACCAGGGAATCAATGTGAGATCGTAAGTGCACACTGGATAAAAGTTTGCGTGCATGACTCTTTTTTTTTAAAGTACCTCGCCACGTAGGCAGTCATACCCGACTTTGGGGTGGTTTTTTTTTGTCCTGTAGAGGAGAGTGCAGGTTGTTATGCTAAGAGCTTGTTATGACGGAAGGCAATCACAGCATAACATGTTAAGGCAAAAGAACGTTTAAATGTGGACCTTAGCACTGACCATACGTCAGTTGTTGACGAAGTTTTGGCCTAGGCCCGTAGTGGGGCTGAAAGT
>CM060316.1:84873007-84890507 GCA_030674155.1 Stramonita haemastoma | reverse complement strand
ACGCATGTGCGCGTGCTCGTGTCTGTGTAGATGTGGGGGTGGGGGTTATAGTCTGGATGATTTATATGTCAGCTTTAAATCTTTTCTACCTAGACATTCAAGTGGTGGGAAGAAAGGGGGATGCTATAAACCCAACATAAACACACATTTTTGACAGAGACATAATCTGACGGTAAATGATAGTGGTAGTAAGGAACTGTGTCTGTCTGTACACTGACTTAGACCAAGATAGACAGGATCCTATGGATACTCCGTAGGTGGCCTTTTAGTGTGCGTGTGTTCGTGGTGCGTATGTGCTGGAAATGCCCACTGACTGAACGCGACAGTCGCATAGGGAGACAATCTTTGTTTGTCAATGTGGATGTTAGAGGCTGCTTTGAGCGCCCTGTGTGTGTGTGTGTGTGTGTGTGTGTGTGTGTGTGTGTGTGTGTGTGTGTGTGTGTGTGTGTTTGTGTGTGTTTGTGCGTGTTTGTGCGTGTTGTGCGTATGTAGGGTGGTAGTGGTAAATTTGTACATATGTATGTGTTTGAGAGAGAGAGAGAGACAGATAGAGGGTGTGTGTGTGTGTGTGGTGTGTGTGTGTGTGTGTGTGTGTGTTGTGTATGTGTGTGTGTATGCATGTGTGTGCATGTGTGTGTGTGTGTGTTTGTAAAAGGGAGAGAGAGTGTGTGTGTGTGTACTCTGTGTGTGTGTGACTGTGTGTGTGTGTGTGTGCGCGCGCGAGCGCGCGTGCTTGTGCTCATGCGTTTGTGTGTGGTCCTTTCCTGTCTCTTCGTGTGGTCTCACTCAATCTGACGTTTGCATGTGTAGGCTTCACGCGTCATGTAGGGGGGACAACCTGCTGTTTGCCGTCGTGTGCTGTTTTGCTCGGTGTTTACTCGTTCTTACTTCCTCTTCCAGTTTTTGGGGGGGGGGGGGGGGTTCACCTTCTCCTCTCGTCTCTTATTCTGTACCAGTCTCTTTCATGTGGTTTAGCTGTCTGTCTTTCTGTCTTTGTTTCTTTCTGAGAGAGAGAGAGACAGACAGACAGACAGACAGACAGACAGACAGACAGACAGACAGGGGGTGGGGGTGGGGGGTCGGGAAGGGGGGTGGTGGTGGTGGTAGGCAGAATGTGTGGAGGAGACGGGGTAGTATAAGGGTGGCGAAAAACAAAGATAAAAATATGCATTCAGGGTCAGACAGTTCACTTTGCAGTTTTGTATAAAAAGGTTTTCATTTTCTTTCAAACTAAAACGAAATTGTTTGAAATTATGCATGGCAAATTTATTGCTCTGGGTGAAGAGCACTTGTCCCTCACTCTCATCAACCCCGCCCCAAATAGTATACCCACGCTACCTCGCGTTCATGTGTGTGTGTGTGTGTGTGCGTGTGTGTGTGTGTGTGTGTGTGTGTGTGTGTGTGTGTGTGTGTGTGTGTGTGTGTACGTGTACGTGTACGTGTATGTGTGTACATGTGTGTTTGGTGTGTGTGTGTGCGCGCGCACACGCGTGTGTGCGTTGTATTGTATGTGTGGTGTGTATTGCTCCCACCCCTATCTCTGCTTTTACATCAGCGGTTCTCTTTGAAAATATTTATGAAAGCGTTTTACAGCCTCAGACACTTGTCCGACGTTGTTCTGGGATCATCAGAAATTACCCCTCTCTTCAAAAACTGGGATGGCCGTTTCCTTGCTTTTTCTTTTTTTCTTCTTTTTTCCTTTTTTTGTGGCAACCTATTGAACACTTACCCATATGTATTGTTGTTTCGAAGAGTTGTACTGCACTTTGTTCTTGGTTGGTTGGTTGGTTGGTTGATTGGTTGGTAAGTAGATTGCAAGAATGTCTGCTTTTGGTGACTAACCTGATTTCTTGTGGGGTATGTGTGTGTTATTTATTATTTATTTATTTATCATTTTTTTATATCGAGGATACTGGAATAAGCACTAGTATGCTTTTTTACACCAGTCCCCGTGTGTATGCAGTATGTGTGTTTGAGTGAGAGAGAGAGAGAGAGAGCGCATGAAGTATGTGTGCGTGCACGCGCACGTATGTATGTGTGTGTGTGCACGTGCACGTGAATGCCTTCAAATCCTTACCCCCCCCCCCCCCCCCCCTGCCTCACCTACCCAGACTTTCAGCCCTGACTCCCACCAAACACGAACGTTGCTAAGCTAACGTGTCTGCCCTTTGCGTGTGTCACAGAGACAGCAAGGAGAAGGGCAAGAAGGAGGGGATGGAGGTGGTGGCCGCGGCGACAACCCCCACCCTCACTCTCCCCACCACTGCCGCCTCCTCCTCCTCCCAGGGTGCAGTGGTGGCGGAGGGAGAGGTCCTTCGTGTCTGCCCCTCCCCATCAGCACCAGAACAGCCAGGTTCCAAGTCTACCGACAAAGCATCAGCGGCCCAAGCCGAAGGCGACTCTGCGAAAGGGGATAGGAAGAAGCTGGGAGGTGAGAGAAAAGCGGAAGAGGGGAAAGGAGAGGCCGGAGGAGGGAGGAGGGGGTCGGGGAGCAAAGAGGCCACCCCGGACAGTGACAGCGTCTTCCACACCGCGTCCTCAGCCCCCTCCAGCGTGGAGATGCCTCGCCGACGACCTCAGGACAAGAGCGGGCTCCGCAAGTCGGACCTCAACAAGGCCTCCTCCCATCCAGGTTAGTCTGGGGGATTTTTTTGGGGGGAGCGAGTGTGTGTGCGCGCGTGTGCGAGTGTGAGTGTGTGTGTGTGTGTGTGTGTGTGTGTGTGTGTGTGTGTGTGTGTGTGTGTGTGTGGTGGGACTTCTGTTTTGTCAATGACTGGATTGGATTGGATCGTATCGTATCGTGTTGTGTGTTGTGTTGTGTTGTTGTTGTTTGTATGTTACTTTTTAGTCGCAGCAGATTTCTCTGCGTGAAACTCCGGCTGCTCTGCCCTGGGTAGAGAGTTTGGGGCCACAAGAGCTGCGCCACTTTTTTTTCTTTTTTTTTCTTTAAATTTCCTTGTCTCTGTATTTTCTTCCGTATGAGAGTGGATTAAAAAACAAAAAATACAAAAAATAGAATAGTGCCAGGGATAATAAGTCTCTGGTTGCTATGGGTTCTTTTACGAGCAGTGAATACGTGTTGCACTGAGGCATTGTCTCAACCGAAAGACTAAGCACCCAGCCACACACTCCAGGCCTAGTGGATGCGGGAAGTGTTCTGGCACAGTCGGGGCTTGAACCTGCTCTTCTCGCTTTCTAGGAAGGTGCGTTGTCATGTCACCTCTAGACCACCGATCCACCGTTGTGCGTTCGAGCAGTTTGTTTCGGATAACGTTTTGATGAGTGAGGATGGTGAACGCTTCGTAGTTCTAGGCCAAAACTCCTTGCAGGCCCTACATAGGCTAATGCTAAACTTTGTCCAAGGGGCCGAATAGACTTTGCCAGTGCAGTGTTGTATGTTGTTTTTTCTGTACGGAATTTCTCTCCCCCTCTATTGTCGGGTCTCTGTCTCTACCCCCCCCCCCCCATCTGTCTCTGCCTCTCCTGCTGTCTCCTCTCTCTGCTCCGTGTGTATGTGATGCGTGTGCGAGGTGGTGTAGTGTGTGTGTGTGCGGCGCGCGCGCGCACGCACGCGGCGCAGGCATGCGTGTATATTATAGGCAACAAAACACGTTTAGTACACCAAGTAAGTTTGCTCACTTTGCCTCTGACAAAATAGTGGAAGTAGGGCGTCTCTTTTCCGGGTCCTCTGTATATAGATCTAGTCTATATGTGCACGTTCCTTCAGCACCCTTTCTCTTGTTTGGCTAGGTGACTAGAGAGTGTGCACACGGGTCTCATTTTTTTTTCTGTTAGTTTTCAGCTTTGTCGTTTCAACTGAACCGCCTGTCAGCAGTTTTGGGTGGCAGAAGACGAAGACTGTTGTGTATGCTTTCCTCTCGGGCTATCTATCCCCACGTCCCCCTCCCTCGTCTGCGATTTTGGGGAGATTTTCCAAGCCTGTGTGTGTGTGAGTTGTGTGTGTGTGTGTGTGTGTGTGTGTTGTGGGGTGTGTGTGGTTTGTGCGCGCGCGCGCGCGCGCGCGCGCGTGCATCTGTGTTTTTTTAGTGGATGACTTCATGTATACGTTTGATGGTGTCTGTGAATGTTTGTGTAGGTATGTGAGCTTGTGTTGTGTGTGTGTGTGTGTGTGTTTTGTCTTTGTGCTGTGTTTGTCTTTGTGTGTGGTCATCACACATACATTCAATTCACTCGTGTGTTTTATTATGAAAATTTCGTTTCTGAAGGCTTTTCATTACTCTCTGAATACCACCACTTCACACAGTTTCCCCGAGTTTCAATTTTTTCACTTTTTTAAAATCTGATTTAAAAAAAAAAAAAACAGTATCGGCTGAAGTTGTGACGTACAATCCTTTCAGCGTTTCTAAGCTAATGTATGCTTTTCATCTCATTGAAAGCAGCCGTGCAAGTCCTGTGAGCCCCATTGTAGCAGGGACAACGAAGCTGTCAATCTGCCCATGAACGCTCTTATGTCAGCCTGAAAAATTCGCCCAGCTGGGTCGCAAAGGGTTAGGTCACAGAGGGAGGGGAAAGGAGAGAGAGAGAGTGAGACTGAGAGAGAGAGTGAGACAGAGAGAGAGAGAGAAGAGAGAGAGAGAGAGAGAGAGATGGAGATTTATTTATTTTGATTTATTCTTTTATATCGAGGATAATGGAATAAGAACTCTTGTGCTTTTTACGTCCAGTCCCCGTGTGTATGCAGTTATTGTAAATGCCATCTGTTCCCACCGAGAGAGAGAGAGAGAGAGAGAGAGAGAGAGAGAGAGAGAGAGAGAGAGAGAAAATACACACCCCACTAAGCCTACCCCCATGCCCCACTTCACTCCATCTATCAACACCCCTGTGTTTTAAAAGAGAAAGAGCTGTGAGAAGTAGGCTAGGCTAGAGAGTAAAGATGACACTGTTGTACATGTACAGTGTCGCTTCAGTACTGAAGAATACAATCTTTTGCAAGCTGTGTTGACTGTGGAAGGATACGGACTTGCGGAGCGCATGCATGACTGTGTGCGCAACTTTTCATGGGTACAAACACACACTCGGCTCTAACTCAAAATTCGCATACGCGTGACGCTTGTTAGTGGGTGCAAAGGTGTGCTCACGCACATGCACGCATACACGCAAGTACACATACATACACACTCGTGCGTGCACACACGCACGCACCCACACACACACGCACGCACACACATGCGCGTGTTCCTGCATACATGCCTATGTACACACACCACGCAGAAACACCCCTCACATAAACGTGGGGTTACCCTTGCCCCGGCCACCTCCCCCACTATACATACACACGACCTAAATCCCCAGGGTCTCCTGCAAACAGACTAAGCTATTAGGAAACGTATCCCTTTCTACCCGTAAATCTTGTTCCTTGAAGACTGAGCAGGAAGAAGTGAGCACAACCTACCTCCTTCTTTCCTTTGAGAATCCCTTCCAAGTCTGTCCACCCATATATATATATATGCCAGTTCACACATGTGAACATTTGCTCTATATCATTTGGTAAAGAAGTGAACTAGTCTACATAATAATAATAATGAAATGATGATGATGATGATAATGATATATATATATGATAATATCTTTACTATTACTATTACTGATATCATTATCACCATTACTTTCATGTAAAGTTTGGAGCTTAGACCAGTGAGTACAGTACTTTGCATTTTTGAATTCATGCATGCAGTGAACTACAAAATAAAACAATTATTATTATTATTATGTACTAACATAACTGCTGTCTGAGCGTTCGGAGGGAAGAAGAAGAAAAGAGAATTGTACAGGTGTGAAGAAGGTGGAAAAGTAGACCAGTGAGAACAAAATACTTTGCAGTGTGTTAGGTGAAGTTGTGAACAAAAAAAAAATCACCTGACATCATTATACAGGTGTGCAGAAGTTAGAAAGTAGACCAGTAAGTAACCCTCTAACAAACAAACCGTTGCATTCAACCCCCCCCCCCCCCCCCCCCGAAACAAACCCTGTGTGTTTTTGCCATTTAATAGCTTGAGCCGCTCCGGTATAGAGGTACATGTTGAAGGTAAATGGAAGTTGATCACATAATTAGATGTGGTTGGAGGGGGGGCAGGGAACTGGGGTAACCAGAGCCAGCTTATTCCATTGTGGCTGATGTTTGGTCAGAGATAACAGGCATGCGTTTTGTCCACCTTTCAGGGTCGTTAACTGTTTTGCGCGAGGGCGAGGGATACGGGATAGAGACACTTGTGTGTGTGTGTGTGTGTGTGTGTGTGTGTGTGTGTGTGTGTGTGTGTGTTGTGTCGCGCGCACGCGCGCGCGCGCGCGAGTGTGGGTTCATAGCTGAACATGTTGGGAAAGTTCTCTTTAGCTTTGTAAACACAGGTTAAATATCTTTGAGTTACATCATTGCTCAACTCACCACAACAACATATCTAAAAACCGATGACACTAAATAAAGAGTAAGCAGCTGTGTGGAGTAAACTTTTTTCGTAAACCTATCCCTACAGTTAAAAACACAGCCCTCTTAATGGTAGGCAAAACAAAAACAAAACAAAAAAATCCGGTTGCATACGCAAAAATCTCATTAATGTCACCAATAGTGAGCTCGAGCCGAAGAACGAAATTGCAACAGCACGACAGGGAAAGAGTATCAAACCAAGACTTATTTGGCCCCTCTCGTAGAATGAACCAGAAACGGTCCTTTTTTCTTTCCTTTTGCGAACAAATACATGTATACCTTCTCATGTAATTATGTAACCAAGTCATATAGATTATTGTGATTGATGTTTGAGATACTTGAAGCTATACTAGAATTTAGTTTTGTAATTCCACGAGGAAAGAGAATAAGTATTGATAGAAACCAACATGAGGAAGAAAATGGAAGACATGATTTGGGGAAGCATTTGTAACAAAGGAGAGTTACGCGCAGCGTGGGGAGAAAAGAATCGTCGGAAGTGTAAACCTAAAGAGCTGTGTGTGTGTGATTGTTAGAAAAGCACAATAATCATGTCTGATATAACACAGTATAGCAGGACTGCATGCTTCCAGTATATCCTGTGAATATCATCATCACCCGGGTATGTGCATATAACAGTTCCTGTACAGTGTAAGCAGTGTTTCATATTCTCGTCGAAGCTGAGCTTTTTATCCCCAAACAGCAATTATATAGTTTCAGGTTTTGTCGGAATGTGCACTTAATGTTTTCAGTCAGACTATCAAAAAGCATCGTCAGTCAAGGAAGTAAGCCAATTGGTTTTTATACGAACACTAAAAAGCGTGGGTAATGAACAAAATAACAGTTTTCAGCAGTTTCATTTTGGATTACTGCAAGTGCAGGCCAGTTAAGTAAAACCTTGTTTGAAACCACAATCATAACTGCTTGTTTCGAGACTGAAGTCTGCAGTGGATTAAATGCTGCTCTTATTTTCTGGTGATAAGTAGCGACTGTGGTGCCTGAGACAGAAGGACGTGTTCTGCGGTAAAAAAAAAAAAAATCCCTGTGTAGTGTTTGTGAGGAAAAGAAGGGAGCAGTGTGTCTTTTTGGGAACTATTCTTTCAAATGGTCAGGCTTATTGTATAGGGTTTAAGTAGAAACTGAATGATGGGGGGTCAATCATTCGCTAAATGGTCCGAAATCTTCGTACCGTTGTCTTATTTTTGATAAAACATTCGTTTTTTGTTCTTTTCCCTTGTTTCTTTCAAAGAGCAATTGTCTCAACTTTCTTAAGGGGTTTCACAAGATAAGAATTACGAACTGCTCTGAGACCAGTTCTCCGATTCTAAAACGTCAAGTAACACTTGCATCAACAAATGTCACCGATAGGGTTGTATCTTCTGCGTATTCAAAGATTGTCATATCTGGACATTCATTTTATAATGTTTTGGTTGGAAAAAAGAAGGAAAGATAAGGTGTTTTTTTTCCAAAACAAGGAACTTAATTCAAGCATGTTATTCTTAGGCGTCCCGTCTACAATGGACAGAAAGGAACGTCTGAAAATATTTTTTAAAAGGCAGGCGAGAAGTTGTTTTCAATGAAGGAACATGACTGCACTGTAATCTTCATTATGCCCGAACAAGAGGCGCCTACTGAGTTGTAAATCTCTCTCTCTCTCTCTCTCTTCTCTCTCTTCTCTCTCTCTCTCTCTCTCTCTCTCTCTCTCTCTCTCTCTCTCTCTCTCTCTCTCTCTCTCTTCTGTCTGTCTGTCTGTCTGTATGTCTGTACACACACACACACAGAGTTTTGGAAGAGACAATCCTCACGAAAAGATATTACACGGACGATGAACTATTACAGTAATGGATCACAACATTAAGCCAGTAAATAAATAACTCTTCCTGTGTATCAACCTGGATAAACCATCGTGTTTATCTGTTTCTGAAGCCTTAAATTAACCCGTGGATTTGATTGTAGACGGATATATAATGCGTGAGAGTTTAATAGTTCAAGAGGGACATTGCTGTCAGGGCCCCCCCCCCCCCCCCCCCCCCCTAGTTTGGTGAACTTCAAGTTCGTGTAAGTGTAGGGGAGGGGGGATACTTCGAAGTAAGCCAAACCTTAAGTTAAACTGTTAGTATGTGTTGAAATATTTACTGTTTGTAATATCTTTGTACATGTCCAGGTGTGCCTGTGTACATGTACTGTGTATGTCAGTATAATCTGTATAGGCAGCACGCCAATCCATATTCAGTGGTGCGTTTTATCACGCAAACTTCTCTCTGCAGTTAGGCCCTTTCATTTATTCCAAGAGCCCGTTTATAAAAGCTGGTTCCATTTTTTATTTTTTTTTCTTGATGATTTCTTTTATATTTTTGTACCCATAAATTGTGACGTAAAACTTTTTACTTTTTGTCTTCTGTTTTCTTCTTTCTTCTTCTTTTTTTTTTTAAGAAATGTAATATCGTTTTTGTCCTCAGAAGTTGGGAGATAAAGCTCTTTTGGCTCTTTTCAGCAAATGTATGCTTTTTTTCCCCTCCAAAGCGGGCCGCCTGAACAGGTCTTATAAGGACTATTGTAGCACATACACATAGGCTGTCAGCCTAGGTATGAACGCTTTTATATGAATCTAAAGGACTTGCCTTGCTGGGTTGGCGGTGGGTGGGTGGGTGGGTAGTTCAGGGAAGGAGGGGTGGGGCGATGCATACAGAAGTGTCTAACAAAAAACACGGGGTATGACTGTAGTGTACACAGAGGGGGGAGGTGAGGGGGGGGGGGTGTCTCTGCACGTCACTGTGTTGTGCAACAGTTTTCTCCTGTTGAGTACTGGAGGTCTGTCACATCAGGCAGATATATAAATCATATAGGCATTTATACGGAAGCAAAATTGTGCATAACGTTTTACGTTGAATGAGTCATGCCCATGCGCGCACATAATACATACGCACATGCATCATGAGAGAGAGAGAGAGAGAGAGAGAGAGAGAGAGAGAGAGAGAAGAGATGTGCAAGGACCAGTTAGTGACATGCCATTTTCTTGGTCCTTGTGCGTGCATCTCTTGTTCCGCCACAGTGGGCTTGTTGTTATGGTTTCATTGTTGTTGATGTTTTGTTTCACCTCCCCCCCCCTCCCCCCTTGAATGATATTTAACCACCCAGAATCAGGAAATGGTCCCCCAAAAAATCTTAGGTGGCGTTTTGTCCAACCTTTGTTCTGGTATCAATTGCCAAGTACCTAATAATTTTACACATACAATAAAAGAAATTATTTAGACCTAGGTCATGAAGTCGTCCGTAGTCAGAGGACTTAATTCACCTCTCCTCCGAAAAGAGAAGTGTACCCACTCTCGCCCTCTAACCGTGTGACCTGCTGCGGCCAAGGCCAGCGTTATTTGATCTCATTAAATGTGACCCTGCAGTACCAGGAGGGGGGCGACACGGGTGACCAGCACAGTACAGGCCTGTACTGTACTCTTCCCTCTTGCACCTTGCTTGGTTGGTTGGTCAGAGGTCACAGCTAGCCACGACGCGTGGCTGGCCGTCTGTCTGTCTGTCTCCATTTCATACTCGTGAGCAAAATGAAGGCTACTGTAGAATGTTTGCGTTGTGGAGTGAGTAGACTGAGAGGGGGATAATTATGATGTATTATGATTTGATATACCTGTGTTTGGTGGGAATGATCAGTTGTGAAGTGTTTTCTTATAGCGTTTGTTCATCCCCAAGTTTCACCGAGAAAAATCCCAGTTTTAAAGCATTGTGATGAATCAGATAATGTAGAGAACTGCCTTTGGAATGAAGTGGTGTTTGTATATATGTGCTGGAATGAAGTGATGTTTGTTTGTATATCTTTGCTGTTTATTGTTAATGTATGGATCAGTTTAGATTTCTTTTCTGTCATGATCTTATGCCCCTATGAAAAGAAACATTAGTTCGAAATATATTTCCTTCAACAGAGAAACAATGAATTCTCTCTCTCTCTCTCTCTCTCTCTCTCTCCTCTCTCTCTCTCTCTCTCTCTCTCTCTCCTCTCTCTCTCTCTCACTCTCTCTCTCTCTCTCTGTCTGTTTGTCTCTCTGTCTGTCTGTCCTCTCTCTCTCTCTCTCTCTCTCTCTCTCTCTCTCTCTCTCTCTCTCTCATCTCTCTCTCTCTCTCTCTCTTCTCTCTCTCTCTCCTCCCTCCCTCCCTCCCTCCCTAAGTATAAGTACTCGTGAATTAAAAAGATATTAAGCCTACGATGAACTGTTGCACTCAACAGGACGTCACTGTGTTTCATCAGACACTAGTGTACAGTGACGCCTATCTATCACCGTTCGTGACCTGAGACTGGGGGGAACAACCAGCGTGTATGCTCCTGTTTCTAAAGCCTGCAATTAAACCGTGGAAAAGAAGAAGAGAAATATAGGTCTACCTGAACAGTCAGTCACAGCAAGACACAGTAAGAGGCCTTTTGGCAAGAGTGCCCAGTATGTTTCACCGGTAGAGGGACGTTAGAATTATGCAGGCTGTCAACTTTTGATTATCATTAAGGTAGACATCCGTCAGTCTCGAAAGACTACGGGTTTGTGCTCCAGGCCCTAGAGTGCAAACCTAGGTTAGTATGGAGGGAAAGCTGTTACCCCTACAGCACAACCACCACCACCACCACCACCACCACCACCCCCTCTCTCTCTCTCTCTCTCTCTCTCTCTCTCTCCTCTCTCTCTCTCTCTCTCTCTCTCTCTCTCTCTCTCTCTCTCTCTCTCTCTCTCTCTCTCTCTCTCTCTCCACGCCGCTGGATCGGCCCATTTCGAAGGCAATCGCCGATACGAATGGTTCCAGTGCCGTTGTAGGAGCCACCAGAACGTTGCCGTTTGTGCCCTAAAACCCCGAACCGCCCTTGGGGACTCCAATTACCCGATTTTTCCTTAAGGATGGTGTCTAAACACGACACCTGTGTGCATGCTGGGGTTTTGGGTTGGGTTTTGTGTTTGTTCTCGTCCGCTCCTATGAAAAGATTATCATAGAAACTGGGAAACGCCCTGAAAAATTCAGTCTAGCGCCCCAACGACTGACTCCTCAAAGAGTTAAGAGAGAGAGAGAGAGTTGGGGAGAGAGAGAGAGAGACAGACAGACAGACAGACAGACAGACAGACAGACAGACAGAGATGTCCTTCTGTTTAATTAAATGTCATTTAAAACAGAAACACAGAGGAAACGACGTGTTGATGGAACGATGCTTCTGGCTAAGATGATACTTGAAGAATTGGGAGCTGGAAGGCTGCACTCAACATGTGAGGCTGAATTACATATTCAAACTTTATACTGATGCATTCATCTCGTTCTCAAAACAATCCTTTTCACTTGCTCCAAGAAGACTCTTTGTTTTGTTTTTTCTGGAAATGTCTCATTAGTGTTTTTCTTTACAAGCATTTTACCGTCTCAGTATTTTATCCTGCATGCCACAGAGGCAAACAAGATTACCACTCCAAGCTTAATAACGTCCAGAAGAAAGTATTGTGTGATACATTTGTGTGCGCCTTTCGTGCTTGTGTAAACTTGCTTCTAAGTACCTCTCCTCCTCTCTCTCTCCTCTCTCTCTCTCCTCTCTCTCTCTCTCTCTCCTCTCTCTCTCTCCTCTCTCTCTCTCCTCTCTCTCTCTCTCTCTCTCTCTCTCCCTCCCTCCCTCCCTCTCTTTCCCCCATCACTCCTCCTTCCCCATGGCTCTCTCTCTTTCCCCCCCCCTCCTCTCTCCCCCCCCCACCTATATTTACTCACCCTTGCTCTCCATTTGATGCGAACACGTACACAGATTCTTTTAACTGCAATCAATCGTACTTTCCGAAATTACCTCATTTTCCGCTCTACCGAAGCATATTTTAAGACCAGCTAGACTTAAAGTTGTTAACCGTAAACACTGCAGCATGCAGTACGTTCTGCTTTCAAAGTTGTAAAACCCCCTACCCTCATGCTGTCTCACATTCTGATGTACATAGCTCGACGTAGCATGATTATACACATGTTAATTAGGCAAAAGTGGTGGTGGTGGTGTTCATTATACAAAACTAAAAAATGCGAATGCGAAGCCTGTTAATTTGTATCGGGTACTGCTGCAGTGCTTTTTTGTGCTTTTTTTAAAACAGAAAATGCAGTGTGTACTTTTTGTTGCTCTTTTTTCTCTCTTCTTTTTCTCGTTCCTTCTTGCTCTCGTTGTTGTTGTTGTTGTTGTTGTTGTTGTTCTTCTTCTTCTCTTCTTCTTCTTCTTCTTCTTCTTCTTCTTCTTCTTTTTCCTCCTCTTCTCCTTCTTTTCCTTCTTCTTCTCCTTCTTCTTCTCATCGCCTATTTGATCTGCTCCATTAAGTTTGAATGGCATTTTATCACACATAATGAAAAATGGCCCCAGGGCACCCAGTAGAAAACACGAAACCACTTCAAGTCTTTTCTTTATTCGCATTGGCATGTTTTGTTTTGTTTTTAATAAAAGAAGAAAAGCAACCTGTGCTGTTTGCTTTTGAATATTTAATTTGACGAGAGAAGGGGTACACAGCACGTGCTGTGTTAAATAACTGTATAGAAATAACAACAAAACTGTTTTGTGTACAGGTGTTCCTTTAGTATGTGTATCAGCCCTTACGTTCTAACCAAACCTGATCAATCATTTCTGTGTAAGGGCTGCGTTAGGTGGAGATTTTTTGAGTGTTTTTTGTTTTGTTTGTTGTTGTTGTTGTGGGTTTTTTTTTGGGGGGGGGTGTTGTCATCGTTAGACGTTCCCTTGATTAACAACACTCTTGAGGAGTCATCCAGAATATGCACATCACTTTCACCTCGGAATCTCTGTTGGGCCATAAATACACACTGACTGGATGAAAAGTTTGCGTGGATGACTCCTGTCAACTACTTCGTTTATTACAGGCAGCCACAGTCCAACTTCGGAAGATTTTTTTTCTCCTTCAGTGGAGAGAGTTCAGGGGTTTTTTTTATGTTAAGAGTT
This sequence comes from Stramonita haemastoma, assembly GCA_030674155.1. Classification (NCBI taxonomy): domain Eukaryota; kingdom Metazoa; phylum Mollusca; class Gastropoda; order Neogastropoda; family Muricidae; genus Stramonita; species Stramonita haemastoma. Next base: position 84,877,122 of record CM060316.1, on the reverse strand, counting down.
TATCATGGATAAAGGCAATTTCAGCATACTATTTTAATGCATAACCACTTTCTTTTCGTTCCTCGGCTAGAGCTCTGAGGTGCATCAAATGGTGAGGTTTTTGCCTAGGCTCACACAACCGTTTGTGCCCACCATTTCCGACTTTAACTGGAGGCCTTGGCACTTAGTGTACACCAGTAGTGGACAGTTTTTGACATGGGGCAAGGCTGCCTTACTGTAAAGACTCTCAAGATAACTAAGACACAGATCTGAGTTTACAGACACTTTTTTTTTTAGAAATAATAAAACAAATTAGAAATCAGACGCTCGTGCAGTATATAACTATTTTTTATACCTGGCTGTCTGCTCGGTGACCAAATAAATGAACTAAAACAAGGTCCACTCGGGACATAATTTAATGTACTGTGTGCTGGAGACGGAGCTGTGGCTGCCTACATTTGGGCCTGGGGTGGCATGACTGCACTGAAATGGGCACACTTGGTGAAAAGAAGTAGACATAAAGCCCATCTAAGAAAAGGAAGAAAAAAAACCAGGCTTTTTAGTCTTATGTCACAATGTGTGAAGAGAATATAAAAAAAACCTAGAAGAAACACTAGCTTTGTAAAGTTTATGGGCACGCACGCACGCACACACACACGCACGCACACACGCACGCACGCGCACACACGCGCGCGCGCGCGCGCGCGCACGCACGCACACACACACACACACACACACACACACACACACACACACACACACACACACACAGAGCACTTTTAATAAAAGGGTGAAGTGTTGAACAAACAGCAGAGAACAGCGTCAAGTGTGGGGTGATGATAATAACTGCACTGTCAAGGATAGCTTATCTTACAACCTTAAGTACTACCTACTTAGTCCTGCCTGTCTAGCCTGCCTGCCTGCCTGCCCCAAGTCAGGTATGCATATTGATGTCTCCCTTTGAACAGCACGGACAAAGAACATAACGCTGTGGCTTATAGATCTAGAGTTCATTTTGCTTCGGGGATCCCAAAGAGACCCATTGTTGTGCGATCCCCACAACGACTGCTTCGCGAAGACAACCCCACACTACAGTCAGGATAAAGCGACGTGGGCACCTGGCAGGAAAGTTAGTGTGCAAAATACAGACACACTTTAATGCAGGTGTTCGTGCGCGCGCGCATGGGCATGCACATACAACATGCTTGTACACACGCACATCCCCTCTTCCCCTCCCCCCCCCACATGCACGCACACACATGCCCACCCCCAACACACAACACGCACGCACGCACGCACGCACGCACGCACACACACACACACACACACACACACACACACACACACACACACACACACACACACACACACACACACACACACACACACACAGAGCCAACAGCGCAAACAAAATACAGTCTTTCATCTCCCCCACAATAATTCTGAACTTCTGACTTTGGCGGCCTTCTTTCCCTGTAGGCTAGTGAGAACAATATTTCAGGCGTTAAAACGAGAAAGTCAATCTGCGTTTTTGTTAATTCATGTAACACAAGTGAACATGCATGTGTACTGTTTCTACTGGTTACATAGGACATTTCCGTCCGGGTAGTTTGAATTGACGGGGGTGACACGACTCTGGTTAGTGGAGGTCAAAAGCGTGGCTAGTTGATGATGTAAGCTGGCGAACTTCTTGGTATGTTATACAGGGATCACATAACTCACGAGGAAGTAAACACCAGAATGGAAACGCCATCGGGTCATATATGAAGAGTTCGTAACTTCAGTGAAAAATAAACCAACCGCAAGCTGAAGTGGTAAGGGCATGTCACACGAACAGTTGATTCTGGACTGACCAAGTCTGTCCTACAGGAACAAACAGTTGTTGTTGTTGTTGTTGTTCCCCAGCGTAACACTCTGGAGGGTCACCCAGAATGTGCCCTCCGACTCACTCATCCCACCTGGGAATCACTGTGAGATTGAAATAGCACACTGAATGAGAAGTTTGCGTGTATGACTATTTTCAAGAACCTCGCCATATAGGCAGCCATACTCCGACATTAGAGGATAGGAACAAACAGTACAAGGAGGGAGAGACAAGAGGCAGGTAGAGAAAACGATGTGAATGAAGACAGCATCGGAGAGTCGACTGGCCTGGAGTGGAACAAATTGCTACGGAAAGCAAAAAAACTGCGAGGAGTGGAGGAAGCTGGTTGCAAAATGTTCAGTGGTGCCTCAACAGTCTACTGGGCTACGGGATTTAAGTGAGGGTGGGTTGTTGTTTTTTTAGCCAAGTGCCAAGGCCTGTGTTGAAATGTTGTTATGCTATAATAAAATAATTATGTTGTTGAGATAGCTTTCAAAGTTTCATTCAGCGTAAGCTCTTAGCGTTTATAACAACCTGCTGACATTACTTTCATTCAGCGTAAGCTCTTAGCATTTTTAACAACCTGCAGTCTCCATTAACAGAAAAACAAATCCTCCGAAGTTGGAATGTTACTGCCTATGTTGACGAGGAACTTTTCACTGTGTTTGATAGATCAAAGGCGTTCAGGTCTTGAGAGCACATAATGATTTGTACCTAATACAGATGTTGAATTGCAATCATTTTGAAATAATCAATTTATTGTATTTAACAAGTAATATTCAGAAGTGTGATTTTTAATACACCATGCAAGAATGTGGTACATTATCTTCGAGAACACTTGAGCAGATTCCTGATAGTCAAATTCTTGAAGTTTTCAGAGCAATGGCCAGTGCATTCTAGATCAAAACAACAAAAAGTTTTGAGAAAAAGAGCGGGATCAGTCTATTCTCTTGTCTCCTATTCCTCTGAAATCGTCGTGTGGCTTTTCTTTTTCTTTCTTTTTTTTTCTTTTTTTTTTTTCTTTTTTTTTTGGGGGGGAGCTTTGAGGAAGTGAGCTGGTAGGGCGTAATGTTAAAAGTGTGTTGTGTTTGTGTTTAGGTTTTCCCCTTACTAAGGAGATCTCTAAATGATTCTCAGACACGCGTGAAGGATCTTATTTCTAAGATCCATGGGGAGGGGGGGGGGATAGCCTAGTGGTTAGAGTGTTGAGCTTGTGCATGATCTGACAGCCCAGGATCGAGACACCTATGCGAGGGGATTTTTCCCCAGGAGTTGCATCAAATGCCGATTTCCACTCCTCCGAAAGTTTTTCTGATAAGACTATAAACTGAGGTTCGCCTTGTACGAACTCACGTATTACATCTCGCGCACACGTTAAAAACCCGCTCCGTCTTTCGGAGAGTAGGCCATTAAGTGCTGAAAAGGGACCAAATTTATAATTATATATACACATACACACTGGTTCCATGTTTCAACTCTCTCTCTCTCTCCTCTCTCTCTCTCTCTCTCTCCTCTCTCTCTCTCTCTCTCTCTGTCTCTGTCTCTATCTGTCTCTGTCTCTCTCTGTCTCTGTCTGTCTGTCTCTGTCTCTGTCTCTCTCTCTCTCTTCATCCTCGAGATAAAAGATATAAATAACTCAATCAATAAAATAAACACATACACACACACAGAGGCATGCATACATACACAAAAGCGAACGCACGAGTGTTCTAAAACGTATAATCACTTGTTGACCAAAGAACCTCCTCAACCGGTTTCAATCCTGTATGCTGTTAAAAAAAAAGAGAGAGAGAGAGAGAGAGAGAGAGAGAGAGAGAGAGAGAGAGAGAGAGAGAGAGAGAGAGAGAGAGAAGAAAAAAAGAAAGAAATGATAAGATAGAAAAAAAAATTGCAACGTTTTAAGAAAAGATGATAACAACTGTCAGCAGTTGAATTGTGTTTGGTTGGAGGCGATGTTCGTATTTCAACAGGGATGATTCATGCGTGAAGCACAAGGCAATTTGACGAGGGTTGAATAATAATTAGCCTGTAGGCCTAACTTGGAGATGAAGGCTGTTGCTAAGAGTAGGGACCAGATTCTTTTCTTTTTTTTCAGATGATAGACTTGGTCTTACATCTAGCCTATTACCATTTCGATACAAATGTCGACTTTGTACTGATCCTGACACAGATGTAGGTTTTGTAGGTATTTTCAACAAAATCATATCCCCCATCCGCCACCACATCTTAACTCGTTCCCCCTCCCTTACTACATATTTATTTCCTCTTTTTG
>CM060316.1:84858007-84860507 GCA_030674155.1 Stramonita haemastoma | reverse complement strand
AGCTACACAGCAAAACTTCATGGATGCATCGCGAGAGGAGAGTCACTGAAGCTGCGAAGGGATCTGGAAGCTGAACCCATACCATATTGTTTGGAGTAGTTTTTACATTTTCAGATACTGTCAGAAACAATTTTAGACAAATCTTGATAGCTACAATCTCTAACTCATGATTCCAATCATTCGAACACACAAATGCTTTGTTTTGATGGGGGTTTTCCCCTCTGCAGAGTATCTTTTTGGTCAGGTGCGTTTCTCACCTCGCACAGGAACAGGTGTGCAAAAAAAACAACCGAGGTGTAGAGATTCCACCTGTTGACACTAACTGCTATCAGTATCACTGAGCATGCCCCGGTACAGGTCAGGGAGGAAAGGGGAGGGAGAGTCAGTGAAGACTGCAAAGGGCTCTGATTACCACGGGGAAACCCTAACCCTGGTAGATCTTCTTCTTCGTCTTTTCTCTTTTCACTGACAAATGAAAAGGATCAAAGGCGGGCTTGTGGTGTGTGTTTCCACTGTTAATGAGGGTGTTCCCACGACCTCGGGGCCTCCCTCTACCAGTCATGGGTACTAACTCTTCTGTGATCTTCTTATCAAGGGAGGAGGGGGGGGGGGGGGGGGGGGCTTAACGACCAGCATCATCAAAACACCACTGGATCCTCTGATTCCGCGTTGATGACCCTTTGTGTTGGATTCATTGTTTCTTTTGATGACATACATGTATGTGTGTCTTTCGTGGACACTGGCACGGCACGTGTGGCACCTCATTCCTGGCCACGGGAGGTCGTTCTTCGGTTACAATTTCACTCTATATCGGTGCTGTCTTTGATTCTGTCTCAATGAGTTCTGTCTCATTGGTGTACCTTATTCCACAGAAGGTCGTTCTTTGGCTACAGCTTCACTCTATATAGTACAGGGGCTGTCTTTGATTCTGTCTCTGTTGAGTTCTGTCTCATTAGTGCACCTTCTTCCACAGGAGGTCGTTCTTTGGCTACAACTCATTGTAGGGCTGTCGTTGATTCTGTCTCTGTTGAGTTGTGTCTCATCAGTGCTTTTCTATTTTATTCTTTCTTCACAAAAGTCAGGGGCGTGAAACAGCATTTTTAGAATGAATTTAGTTTGGTGTTGTTTTGTTGGGTTGTTTTTTTTTCATCCTCGATTAGAGCTCCAAGATTCACCAATGATGAGAATTTTGCGTGTGCGACCGTTTTTGTCCACCATGAAGGTAGCCGCATTCCGACTTCAATGATTTGGTGGGGGGGGGGGGGGGTGGTTTTTTTAGATTTGTTTAAAAGAATTAAAAACTAACCGTGATTTGTGATGTAGTTCGCCTCCTTTCACAAGATATATTAGTGTCACATCCCTGCAGACAACTCATTTGTTGCAGCACCTCATTTTATGGCATTGTGAGTTAGTGGAGTTTTTCTTACCAATCTTTTCAGTAGGTATACTTGTGTAAGTGTGTTATTTGTGTTGTTTGAAAAGATCATATTGCTAATTGTTTTAATAGTACAGAGTTGAGCTGATGAGAAATCCCGAAAATGATTGGTGACAATTGTTCAAGGTTAGTGTTGTAAATCGATTTTGTACATACACTACATACGCTACGCTGCGCTCGTTACGCTACCTACGCTACTCTTATCTACTCTACTTACTTACTCTACTCTACTTACTCTACTCTACTCTACGTGACAGTACATACACTACACCACACCACACTACTACCTACACTACACTACACTACACACACTACACCCTCTACTACACTACACTACACTACACTACACTACACTACACTACACTACACTAACTACACTACATACATACACTACACTACACTACACATACTCGCGAGCGCATGCGTTCATGTTCATGTCCATTCAAAATCTTTTTGGATTGGACTCCTTTCTGTCGAATTGTTTGAACATGAGCAACAATGTCATTACGCCGTACTAAAAGTGTGTGGGCCTCTACACAACACTGTACACTGGTCAGACAAGTAGGAGCGGGTAGGGGTATAAAATAAAAAGCCTATTATTGTCAAGGCCAGGCCAGGCCAGGCCACCCAGAAGATGGGCAAGATCTCCTTATCAAGGACACGGCAGATCGTGGGCCAGATTGCATTCGCGTCTGCCTGCTAGGTATCAACTGGAGAATGGGAGAGTATCACTGAAACTCTCTCTCTCTCTCTCTCTCTCTCTCTCTCTCTCTCTCCTCTCTCTCTCTCTCTCTCTCTCCTCTCTCCTCTCTCTCTCTCTCTCTCTCTCTAACTCCTCTCTCTCTTCTTCTCTCTCTCTCTCTCCTAATGTTTCAAGTTCCATGGAGGACGGGATTGGGGGCAGACAGGTATTCAGGATCAGCAGATAGCTTACATGTGAGCAAGGGACACCACAACAGAAGGATTCAGCTCTAGCTGTGTGTCTGCTACTGTACTACTGTACGGGGCATGTAGGAATCCTGAGAATGGTGGTCTTCTGGGTGATGAGGTATTTGGTTTGGAAGA
>CM060316.1:84848007-84855507 GCA_030674155.1 Stramonita haemastoma | reverse complement strand
ATGGACATAGTTATACAGCTATACTCAGACTCAATGGCTGAGTGGATATAGTGGTTGACCTCCCTCCATCCTTGTGAGTCTATGAAATCGAGGGTTTGAATCTCGGCATTGGTATCTGGGGAATTAAATGTGGGTTTTTTTATGATCGATCTCCAATGTCAATTGAAAGTTTAGAGTTAAAGTGCTTTAATTATCTTTGTGTGTTATATGAAACAAAAGTACACGCATGCAGAAGATCCAAATATTCACGTAAATGATCCTGTAAGTCAGGTCAGCGTTCGGTGGGTTACGGAGCATAAACATACCCAGCATGCACTGCACCCTGTACCTGGCAGGGCTTGGTTCAAGTTCAACTTGCCCAAGGGACACGGCCTGAAAAAAAATCTGTCTAGTACAACAGAGTAACTCATGTCAACGTGTTTAGAGCGGGAAGGGAGAGACTTTTACCCTCACATAAACAAAATTCCCTCATTGCGTTTGTTTGCTGTTTCCATCAGACTGTGTGCACGTAAGCTCTAAGCTTGTTTGTTTGCTCAGGGTAATTTGCCGTGTGAAGTTGTTATGCTTCTCGAAATAATGGTTAAAACAAGGAAAATGAAGATAGGGAGGAAACACAAGGGCTGAAATTTGGGTTCCTTTGTCAATGGAACAGAAACACGGGATAGCATTACAGGTGACTGTGAGAAGGAGCAAGGTCCGGTGTGTTGTTGATTAGCTAAGGGTCGTTTAGGTTTCTCCTTCTCTCGCTTAGACAGAGAAAAGAAAGACAGAAAAGGACGACCCAAACACAGGGTTGTTTGGTCAGGGGCACACAAAAGCTCTTCTTGCTAGGACGCAGCGACCAGCTTTGAATCGGTGGCAATCGTCACCGCCAGGGATGGCCCTTGTGCTTGAGAGTGGGTTTTTTTTCAATCTTTTGTTGTTGTTGTTGAGAGCTGTATGAAGATGTGTAATAGTTTTTTGTGCTACGGTGGTGGATTGTGTAAGTGTATTGTCCTTACATCTTCAGCTGTCATAAACGTTCCTGTGAGTGAGTGTGTGTGTGTGTGTGTGTGTTTTATTTTATTTTATTTTTTTATTCTTTTATATCGAGGATAATGGAATAAGCATCATGTGCTTTTTTTTTTTACATCCAGTCCCCGTGTGTGTGCAGTTTGTAAATGTCATCTGTTCCCACCGGCACACGATGGCCTACTCTTACGAAATGCAGAACAGATTTAACGTGCGTGTGCGCGCGCACGCACGCACGCACGCACACACACACTCACACACACACAACACACACACACACACACACACACAACACACACACACACACACACACAGTACTAATCCAGTGTATTTCAATGTTTGAGGAAAAATACAGGAATACACATCGTCCTCAGGTTACCGAGAGCAGGAAGCTGTTCGTGTTGTTGATCAAGATGACCTTGTTTGCTGTTTTTAATCTGTTGATTTGCTATTCTCTCCCATTGAAAGAGTTTTGCTTCTTGGTCGAGTATTCATCGTGAAGAGGATCCACGACACCGCTCCACCAAAGACAACACTGTCACTTCATATCGTCGTTATTTTCAATTTCGTTGTTTCAGTTATACTGTAGGTTTTTGACTGGTAATTAAGTTGCAAACTCTTCAGTGATGCCCCAACGGTATCGTCCAGATTACGTGATAGGTGAAGTTGTAATTAGTGGTGGCCGTTTTCATGGTGGTTGTTTGTTTTTTATCGCTCCCTGCACTTTTTTCTCATTCTTTTATCATTTTTATTCGTTTCAACCACTTACTCCTCCCTTTTCCACTGACCTTATCAAAGATAAAAGGAATAGTGAGGGGGGGGGGGGGAGAGGGAGGTAGGTGGTTAGATATGATTTGATCATCGAGCGAAGGCAGGCAGGTCTGTGAACTACTGTTCATGGCGATTCCGTTCAACATTATCTCGTGTTTGCACATGGGGCGGACTGTATGTACAATACAGCACCAGCCCGTGTTGATCTCCCATATTGACCAAAGTCAGGGACCTTGACCGTGTCATATGCCACCTGACATCTGCAGCCTGCTTAGTTCTCTGACCTCATGTTGCCGCACACATACAAGCTGGGGACAGATAAAACGATAAAACGACGTTATTACTGGGATCTCTATGCTGTGTCCTTTCAATTCCACTTATATATATTATTCTTCTCCTTTCCCTCCTTTAATTCAGTTCTAGTTTTGACACACTTAGAAATATGGGGGTTAGTTCATAGGGTTAAACGCAACCGTGTGTGAAAGTAATCTATCTTTAATATCCTACTTTTGTATGAACCTGTCACGGTATAGCACATCGGTCAAAACGCTGTTGATGATGATGATGAAAAGTTGACGTTAGCCCCGTTTTCATGAGAATATTATCAGACTGGGTCCCTGTTATGTAGTCAGAGGGAGGGGGGGGGGGGGGGGGGGTGTCCAAGACTTACGCACCAGTGATCCTCTGGCATTGTGTTGGACCTGAGTGTATTTTCTTCCCGGGTGCGGCGGCTACCCGAATAGAGGGCAGTGACCGACTATTGACAAGAAAAGGGAATAGGGAAAATATGTTTTCAGACAGTTTGGAAGGTGATTTTCGCTCGAAATGATCGTCCGACGTGAATATGCTCTCTCTCTCTCTCTCTCCTTCTCTCTCTCTCTCTCCTCTCTCTCTCTCTCTCTCTCTCTCTCTCTCTCTCTCTCTCTCTCTCTCTCCCCTCTCTCTCCTCTCTCTCTCTCTCTCTCTCTCTCTCTCTCTCTCTCCCCTCTCTCTCTCCTCTCTCCTCCTCCTTCTCCTCTCCTCCTACTCTCTCCTCTTCTCTCTCTCCTCCACACCACCCCCTCCCACTCTCTCCATCCCTTCTCCTCATCTCATCCTCCTCTCTCACACCACTCTGTTGTTAAAGAAAGTCCTATTACAGTTTATTACAGGACTTATGAACATGTCAGTAGCTTGTTTAGGAGGTACAGACGCTAACCTGGTACTATTCCTTCATTGCTAATTACTCATTAATTGTGTTGATTATTCAGGTTTTCGATTTATACTGAATATACTACTTTTTATAATTGGTAAAAGTTGATCAACTTACCTTTACTCCACTCTCATGCTCCCTTTTTTCTTGTTGGTTTGCGTTTTGGGAGACCTTTCATTTTTTTTCCTTCTTTCTTTTCGTCGATTATTACTTAAATGGAATAGACATTTATCTGAAGATAACACACACCACACACACACACACACCACACCACACACACCACACACACACACACACACACACACACACACACACACACACACACACACACACACACACACACACACACCACACACCACAACCAACCACACCACAATACACACACTCACACACACACACACACACCAATCACACACACACACCACACACACACACAAACAACAACACACACCACACACAACACACACACACACACACACACACACACACACACACACACACACACACACAACACACACACACACACACACACCACACACACACATCCACACACACACAAAACACGTACCAAAAATGGCTTAAAAGGGGAAGGGAGCACACATGTGTATTTATTGGAGGCACGCAGTGCAGCATTATAGACTACATTTATTTTCCGTGAGCTAATATGGCTAAGTCCTTCGGTCAGATGAAAAAGATTGACGACAGATTAATGAGAACGCATACAGGCGGTTTCCGCGGACGTGGAGCTAACTCAGACCGGGTCCCTAAACTAGGGGATGATGGAGGAACCCCCGCAGACTGTACAAGCCTTGGGGGGGCGACACTGTCAACAAGTGCAGTATTATAAACTGAAAGGCGAGTACCGTGGACACCGCAGCATGATTTCGTCTTGATGTTTAGAGGGAAATCTGTTGGTGGGGTTTGAGAAAGTGTACGTACACCCACCCCCTCCTCCCCTCCCCCCCCCCCCCCCCATAGCTCTCCTCTCTTACCCCTCTCAGTCGGTTTTTTTTTTCATGTCACTTTGACAGTGAGATCTCTCGGCGCAGAAGGTTTAATGTGAGAGAAAAAAGTTCATGGGACTTGTTGAGCCTTGGTTTTTGTTGTTGTTTTTTTAACCTCGGCTACTACTACCACCTTCCACTGTCATTGCGTGGCTTGCTTGACTCCTTGTGGGTCAGTTAGCTCAGCTCCTCCTTTGCTAAGTGAACACTGTGCCTACCCTGTTGTGTTTCCTTTTGAGTTCGATTTTTTTTCTTCTTCTCTGTGTGTATTTTGTGAAGTAAAAGGGCAGAAAATCAATGCTTCAAGTTAGAAAGGGGCCTGCTCGTCTTCAGTAAAAGAGTGGTATTACCGGTTTAAGCTTCTTCTAGCCTTGCTGATTTCGTTGAGAATGGTTATCAGTTTTGAATTTTTTTTCTCTGCAAGATAAGAGGGGGTTTTTTGTTGTTGTTTTTTTTAAACATTATCATCTGCTTTGATTTGTGACACGTGTAGAAAAAAAAAGGATTAATATGATTAAAATTGCATCGTTGTTGTTGTCGAAGGGGAGATAAGCAAAGTGGAGCACTTTACGACTTGAGTGACTCTGAGACAGGCGAAAATTGGTCAAGTGAGTGATATGATCTATGAAATGGGAAGGTTATGAAACAGCCTAGCCAAATAAAAGCACGGGTTACAACGGATTTTTATTTTTATTTTTTATTTTATTTTTTTACATTTTGTTTTCTACCTTATCTATCTGTGACGTCCTTTTACGGCTACTCCCACGTTGCTCATATCTCTGCAATATGTACACGAATTCACTGTTAAGAATTTCTTTTAAAAATTCCATTGCATTGCTGGAATCGTCATTAGTCCTCTGAAAGCCCAGAGTGGTAGGACTGCAATGAGACCACCACCAAAAAAGTCCTGCAGTGTCGGCGATACCCTACTAGTAGTGTCTGATCTGATCTGATCCAGTATGTGTAAGTGGGCACGAAGTGAGAGTCGCACAGTTGACAATGGTAGCGTGGTAGTCGTTCAGAGTGGATGAGCAGACCTGCTGATGACAAGAGCTTTGTAGCCGTTTCCACTTGCTTGGTGACAGTCATCACAGTCCCTCAGCGGCCGTGTGTATGGTGAAGGCCTCTGACTCCAAACACTGCCCAGACTCACGTCATGTCAAGCCGGAGAGTGGAAGAACATGGAAGCTTAGAGTGGATCACCTTAAATTCAGAGCGTGTTGATCACTAAATCTGATTTTTTGTTGTTGTTGAAAGATTGTAAATGCTGGACTAATCAGGAAAAGAACGATAATATTGTTATAAAGGTCCGGATGGGTTTGAGATCAAGTGACAAGCCAATCATAAATCAGCCAGGCTATAGAGATAACAGACAAAGTGGTAGCCATGTAATGCGCAGAACACTTGTATCAACTGGCAAGTGAACAGTCTGATGCCTACCTCTTATTTCCCAGTTTTCTCATTGAGCTCAGCTTTACTTAGAAACCGTTGCTCCACACAGTCCAGCAATGATAGGCAGCAGTTTCTCATTAGGGATTGAACTCACGATCCACCGTACCAGCCCATGGTCCACTGCACCACGCCATCTAAACACGCCTTTTCTTTAGGGATATCACAATACCCCTCTTTTTCATGTTGCCTGGCAAAAAAGGGGTACAATTAAACGTTAGGTAAGTGAACAAGATTTTGTACTCATACGATCTTTTTTTTCTGGTTTGATGGCTTGAGCAGTGTGAAATCCAGGAAAACACCTTTTCATACTATTGTAAAAGCATGAACGTGTTCTGAACAAGACCTTCTGTTCTTATTGGTGCCAGAGTCTTTTGTTCAGATATTTTGTTCCTGGTGGTGAAAGAAACACATCGGTATTGTGTCAGCGTCAGAAAAGAACAAATAGTTTGAAAAAAAGAACGGATTGCCGTCACGTTTCAAGCTCAAAAACCACCTTCAACTGGTGATCCATCGACCACAGCCAGCCAAACAATCAGTAGACGAACACTGTGTTGTGTAAATTATGCATGGTGTTCAGGGTGGAAAAGAATGAGTGTTAAAACACTTATTATTACTGATAATCCCTCACTCTGTGTCTTTGCTCGTCCTGTTGAAAGCCTTAGTAGTGTCAAATCGCGTCAGTCAGTCCTGTCCGTGTTTTTTTTTTTTGGATTGGTGTTTGATGATACAGATTTGTTTCCTTCGTCTGCTAGAGCTCCGAAGTTGACCAATAATAAACTTTTTGCGTCTGCAACCGTCCTGCGTCCTGCATGCATTCGCTTCGCACTCGAGACCTCGGTTTACAGTCTCATCCGCAGGACTTTTGACATTCAGTTCGATTTTCTAGTCCATTACTTGTGAAGCAGATGAACGTCTTAACCTTCCTGCCACCTTCCTTCTTAGATTTTTGTTTTGTTTGGGTTGGTTTTCTTTTTTTTTTTTTTTAATGGTTTTTTTTAATGAGTGAGGCGTTTATTATTTTGTCTGACAATATCGAATTTTTGTTTTGGTTTGGTTGGTTAAGGAATTTTCTTTAATGCGTATATGTGAGGTTTGTTGTAATCGTCGTATTTTTGTTTTTGTTTTTAATCCACCACCCGCTGTCACTCTTTTAGTGTTTTATGACGAGTTTTATCAGACCCCATTGTGCATAAATATGCCATGTATGTATATGGGGGGTGCTTTAAATCGCTCCGTGGTGAAATAGCTGGAGCCATAACTGATCATAAACCTTTCTCTCAACTGCCCTTCACTTAGGCCTGCTTTTCACTTACACAGGTCTACTTTCCACCAACATAGCTAAACGCTTCTCTTACTGACGCGATTAATGCTGTCGAGAGATCAGCGGAGGGCAAAAAAACACGCCTTGTGAATCAACACGCAGGTTTCAACCCGTTCTGTGAGGTCAGTGAGGCCAAAGAAGTAGAGAGCGAAAGTAATGGACGAAAGAAGTCTTGTCCATCGCCTTTCCTTGAGACAGCACTCTCATGCAGCTGAATAATACTGCAGTCCCCCTCCCCCGCTCCCCCTATCAAGCCGATATTGAGTGAGCCCCCCAGAGAAAGTAGGGTTTTTTCTGTGTCTCCAGTGGGGCGTGAGGCCACGCTGGGTCTGTGAGCGATCAAGCAAGGAGCAGGAAGCCTGGGTCCTCCCCTTCCTCCTCCACCTTTTAGCCTACCTCTCCCACGTTTTAGACTAGGCTAGCTGTGACCTCTTCAGCAGTAGTGGTCGAGTGGACGTCGCCTGTTGCTTGTTGATCAATGTGCACTTGGTCAGCTTCCTCAGCTCACCGGACCAGCGAATCGTCTGAATGAAGCAGACGGCTGTGCCAAACGTTTTCGGCAGCAGGACTGACCAGAATGACCCTTAGCCTAACGTTCTGATGTGGTCACTTTGAACTATGCTATTATCAGGTGTGCTAGATTTGGAGAAAACTTCGTCAGATGTTCTAACTTTGAGCGAACTCCATCAGATGTGCTTGTTTTGGGTACACGTCGTCAGATATTCTCCTAGCTTTCGAAGGAACACCAT
>CM060316.1:84830507-84840507 GCA_030674155.1 Stramonita haemastoma | reverse complement strand
ACTTCATGGGAACTCTTGTGAAGTGTGGGTGGGTGGGTGGACGTCTGTCTGAGTTTCTCTGTCTTGTGGGTCTGTGTGTCTGCCTTGTCGGTCTGTGTTCAGAAAAGCAGAGAGGGAGTGGATAAATTCTCTCTCTCTCTCTCTCTCTCTCTCTCTCTCCTCTCTCTCTCTCTTCTCTCTCTCTCTCTCTCTCTCTCTCTCTCTCTCTCTCTCTCTCTCTCTCTCTCATCACACACACACACACACACACACACACACACACACACACACACACACAAAACACACACACACCACTGTAATACAGTCTCATGACGTTTACGTACATCGAAAAAACCAAACCTGTGTATTAAGTCAAAAGCTCTGCAAGGCAAAAACACAGGGCGTGTATGGATACACCAAGGATGAGAAGGATATATGTCACAGTGAACCGAAAAAGGAATAGCGTAAAATTGACAAGAGGAAGGGATTTTTTATGGTTTATGGTAGTGGTGGTGTATGGGGATGGGGGGGGGGGTGTAAAGGGGAGGGTGCCTACGGTATAGGCCGTGTTGTCCCAGTACAGTTGACGTTTAACGACCTGGTCGGGGTTAGTACGAGGGTCAAGTTGTTCATAGATCTCTATGTGAGTTTTGTGTCTTACTGAAGGCCAGTTCGGCTTTGAAGTCGCTATCCCTTGGAGGACAAAAGGTCCTGACCCTGTCATTTTTTTTTAAAGCGCCTCCCACTCAGGAAGACTTGGGCAAGGAGGGGATAGGGGCTGGGGATATTGGGGGGTGGGGGGGGGAGGACGCAGTAGCGGAAACAAAAGAATCTCTGTTAACCCAAGGGCGTGTGTGTGTGTGGATTGACCTATATTTTTGCCTCTGTGTTGTCTTTTTCTTCTTCTACTCTAGTCCTTCTGTTGTTTGCGTTCTGTGCGTGAAATGTGAACAATTGATGCACGAATGATTAATAGACTACTTAATGGAATGCATACCCTTAGTGACTGGTGTTTCGTCTCTTAACAACTGATGCAGTTTTGGTCTTGACTTACATATGATACAGTTACACACACACACACACACACACCACACACACACACACACACACACACACACACACACACACACACAAACACACACACACACACACACACACACACACACACACACACACACCCCTCATCCAGACAGCTGCTCACATGTTAAGACTGTAGCGCTAGTCAAAGTACATGCACAGCACAGTACAATTTTATGGAACTTTCACGTCATTCACAATGCCGAGGACAAGTTCAGTGTTGAAATTGAAAGCTTCTGCGGACATCCAGTGAGTGTGCAGTGGAATTGGATTGCCTAGAGTCCAGGATGACAGGCGATTTAAGTACTGTTGTATTTTGTTTTCATTAAGTGTGTGTGTGCGAGCGTGCACGCGCCGCAGCGCATGTACATGCAGGAGTTTGCAAAGCGGCGGTGATAAATCAACTTAGCTGCTGTGACTGACATGGTCATGATACATTAACAGCTGTGTTGAACGTAACAGTCAAATAGGCGAGTGCTATGCTACTGGTGATGGGGGGGAAAGGGACAGAGAGGGATGTGTATGTGTGTGTGTGGGGGGGGGGGGGAGGAGGCTGTTGGTGTCCGTGGAAACGTGTCAACATCAGACAGTGCAGAGGTCACACACACACACACACACAACACACACACACACACACACACCACACACACACACACACACACAGAGCACCCACCACCTGGGGCAGATTGTGAATGGATGGAGGCTTCGATCGATGAAAACCTGACCACACCTGTCTGGAGGGTTTTTTTTCCCCTCCTCACTCACACCGCTGTGCTATATACGACCACTCACACTACACACACATTCCACACACAGGTGATAAAAACTTTAACGTAGCTAGCCCTCATCCTGTCCCCCCGCCAGTAGGCTACGACGCATCCATGCCCGCGTTACTTTTCCCCCGGGCAGGGAGGGAGGGAGGGCATAAAGGACAAAGCGCTGTTCTTCACTATCATCCGTCACGGATGTCAGGTTAGCTACCAGGGAAGGGACTACAGGCAGGCAGGCAGACAGGCTATCTACTACACGATCTGCAATGTGCTCACACACCTGACAGGACACTATGTGTGTGCTGAGCATATTATGGCCAACCTGCCTGCATTGATGAAAAAATCAGACACTCTGCAGTTGTGACATAAAAAATGGAGTGTTTCTGTTTCTGCTTCATGTGTAGTGCATAGTGACAGTGACCATCGTCAAAGTATTCCTTGTCACAAGTTCATGTGTGGAAGTTTTCTTTTGGCGTCTGTGTTCGTCATCAATAAGTTGTGTAATTGATAAGACTAGCTAGGATTTCCTGGCATCAGAAATCGGATGTTTTCAGTGTGGGTTTTTTTTTTCTCTCCATTTTTCAGACTTTTGTGAGATGTTTGTGGAGATTTTGTGAATATTCAGTTATTGGTTTTTTTTCCATATATTTGTCTGAAGATGAATGATGTGTGTTTTTATGTCACACGTGGAGTGTGCTTCGCTGATTGAAAAACAGGTGTGATGTGCAATAATTCAGAGACAGGAGGAGAACGTTTAGCAGTCAGTTCAGCAGTGATCATTCTGTTTTACCTGCTGACATAGTGGGTTTTGTTTTGAAGTTGTTGCCTTGCCCAGTTGCCTTTATAGGCCTAGTTTGTTCGAATAATACTCGTTAGAATAATCCGCATACTGAACGAGGATCGCAGGTGTTTGTTTTTTTTTTGGGGGGGGGGTGTGTGTGTGTGTGTGTGTGTGTGTGTGTGTGTGTGTGTGTGTGTGTGTGTGTGTGTGTGTGTGTGTGTGAAATTGGTTGTGTGTGGGTGCATATGTTATGTAAAATCCTTCCTGTCTCTCAGCTCCGGCGAAAACTTAACAGCATAGTCAGTTCATACTGAATGAGAGAAGAGAAACGGGAAAAGCAGCAGTTTTCACCACCTGTGGCGTGTCAGGCTTGTTAGAGATAGCGATCGTTTGTTTTACGACAGACAGTCGCTGTGTTGCATACTTTCACATAATAATACAACAGGGCAAACTGCTCAACATGGCATTTTTCCCATGCTTATGTCAGATGTCATTTGATTTTTTTTTCAAACTGGTTAGTACAAAACGCGTCGTATAGCCGTGTATCTTTTCGCGTTGTTTTAGGACGGAGAGGAGACACGACGATTCGCCTGCTCTCTCTCTCTCTCTCTCTCTCTCTCTCTCTCTCTCTCTCTCTCTCTCTCTCGCTCGCTCGCTCTCTCTCTCTCTCTCTCTCTCTCTCTCTCTCTCTCTCTCTCTCTCTCTCTCTCTCTCTCTCTCTCTCTCTCTCTCTCTCTCTCTCTCTCTCTCACACACACACACACACACACACACACACACACACACACACACACACACACACACACACATTTCATTCCATATACCCTGGGACAGTATGAATATTTCAGAGTTATCTTAGGGAAACCAAGAAGGCAGTATAGTAGACAAAAGGATGAATAAAAGATGCCCCCTATGGAGAAGATGGTGAGCATAGGGGGGTTGTTAATCAAGTCTGTATCTATTAGCAATAGCAAGTGGCAGAGGCGGTCTTTCCTTCTTCTCTTAGTTTTGGCTCGTCTTGGGTGGCTGTATATCCGAGTCGAGTGCATCTCGTATTTCTGCTGTTTTTGTTTTTTTCTTTAGATTTCGGTCCTGTTTAGTTAGTGATTTGAAGGAAGAAATATAAAACAACAAGGCTATTTAAGCAACCAGCTAAACAAAAAGTAAATTTGAAAATATTTAAAGTGTTCTCCACGTCTATGCCTTTCCAATTTAGAACTATTTCATGAACTGTAGATACTTCAGATTCAAATACTCTGCTTTATTTTGCATGGCTGTGGTAAGAAGAGATGGTTCTGCGCTATGTCAGTACTAAACGATGTATAATGTAGGAAGAACACCGCATTGCAGTGTACAGAAGTACAACACTGAGATGCAGGAATTAGTATACTTCCAATCAGATTCAAGATGGGAGAGTTCAGCGGTCTTTAAGTTCAGAACAATACAAGGCAACATCGTATGGTTTAGTGCAGCACAGTGCAATAAAGTAAATCGCAACACAGCATAATTATAATGCAGCACATTCCAGTGATATTGTAGCCCAGAACAGCATGTTATACAGGTGTGTTCAGTTCAGGCTGATCTTTTATTCTTTGATGCTGTGGCAGTGACAATAAACAGATGGTGCCATCATCAGGTTGTGGAATGTGTATGAGGGTGAGGGGAAGGATGAAAAAGAAAAGAAAAATGGACCAGTTTGTTGAACGGGCATTTTTTGAAAGGCATATCAAGCTATTTTTGTTAGTGATTCTATTTTTATATCGAACTATATTGTGCATACCTGAGCTTATTGCATAACATAGAAACACTATTATTTATACAATTTCAGAATACTTACAACCCACAATGGAATCCATGAAGTATCTGTGGAGTGTTTCTTGGCCAGTTTAAACTGAAAAGGTGTTAAGAAACGGAACGTTGATATAAAACCCACCAACACAGACAGCATAGAACAGTTTAACTGTACAAGTGTCGTTACACACATAAACGTTTTCAAACTTTTAAACTGGGAGGTAGTGATAGTACTACTTTAAACAATCTTATTCTTTGCTGGAGATAGCAGAAAACAAACAAGCAAACGAGCAATACGGACGGAAAGGGAAACAGTGAATGAATGAAAAGAAATATATTCAACAAAGAACAGTTATGCGCTTTAAACGGGATGACAGGAAAGTCGCTACTGAAACTATTTCCTTGATGTGGAGTTCGTCAGTCGTGAAGACATTGGCCTACAGGTCTTTCAGCCACTGGTCAAAAGGTAGTTTGGAGATCCTCCTCTCCTCTTTATACTACCATGATGCAAATACCTAGAAAGTGTGGCCTAACTGAACGGACACCACACACATATATATATATAGGGTCGAAGCTGGGGGTAGTGACATGGTAGAAGACTGTTTTTCATGTTAACCGCCAAGAAACAGTTATAGTTCTTGCGCACGTGCATGCGGCGCGGGTGCGTATTAGGTAAGGTGAAGAAGCGAACAAAGGCGCGTTGTGCTGGGGAATGGAAAATGATAGCGCTCCTTTTCCCACGCCACATAACAGGTCTCCATTGCTTTCTGTCCTGTCCTCTCCCCTTCCCAGAGACAGGGAAAGAAGAGAGGGCTTCAGGTTCACAGGGTGACAGGCTGCATGACGTATGTGTGCTAGTCACGTCACCACACATTTGAACAGGGAAAGAGAGTAGGGAAGAGGTGTGATTGTGGGAACAGGCTACATAACTGAACTTAGTTTTGTATGCATGTAGTTTATGATAGTAGTCTGTCACCATTTTCAGTTAACTTAACGTACAGTTAAATGAGATATTGGGAAAACCACTTTTCTACACGAGCTGGCATTGCTTTTTTTCACTATTGACGTGAATACAGTCCTTGCCGAATGAGTCATTCACTGTAGCCTAGCTGAAGGCTTGGGGCGATTGTCTGCTTTCCTTGGCTTTTGATTGGATACAAATTGATTGTTTTGTGTGCCCCAAAAAATTTATTGGCCTTTTATAAATCAAAGGAAAACTGTCGTGTTTACATTGATGCAAGCATCGAGAGGAAACAGCGTATTCTAAGTTGGGCAAATGCGAAACAAGAACGTAATACGTGTATTCATAGAACTACAGCGCAGAATTGAGCGTTGTCGGTAACGAGATCTGGAAGATTTCAGATGCTGATGCAGAAGAAAAGCATGTCTCTGAATATTGAGGATTTTCTCTCGCACGATGCTTTGTTTTTGCATAAGGAATTGACTACAGCATGACTGTTTCTAGTCCTGCTGTGGAGACTTCCCTCTTTGTCCGCCATCTTGGTGACAGTCTTGATTCGATAAGTTAGGCAGGCAGGCCTTAGATAGGCTAGGCGCGGTCAGAGAAGTATTGATATTATCACTTTGAGGACAGAGGAGAAGGTTAAACGCCTGACTAGATGTGTTGTCATTGGGACTGCCCGTCTGTTTGCTTTCTGCTCTGACCCTGGCCTTTCCTCAGTCCTTTGTCCTTGCTTTGATCCTCCCTCCTCTGCGCAGAGGAGAGGTAAGGGAGACCCCAGCCCTCGCTCTCTCTCCCTCCCTCCCTCCCTCCCTCTTCTATGATTTGTAAGCTGGTTTTAGTAACCCGGCGGAGGAGGATTACATGTGGCGATCCATGTGTCACAAAGCGGAAACAGCTTGCCGTGTGAGTGGGTCTTAGGGACAGGTGAAATGTTGACATAAAAGACTGTAGCGACAGGTGAAGTCAGCCAGGACCCGTGCCTGGCCTTCACAATGCCTGCCTGCCTTCCTGCCTTCTTTCCTTCATCCTCAGCCGGCCCACAGACGGCAGGCAGGCTGGGCGGCGGCATGCACAGACAGACAGACAGACAGACATAAAGTGCACCTTGGATTACAGCGCTGTGCACGACGCCTGTCTCCCTAAACCTTCCCCACACAACCTAAGCCACCCCGTGTTTGGGCACAGCTGTTTCTAAGGGTTTGGAGACCTGAGAGAGACAGAGAGAGAGAGAGAGCGATAGGCTAGAGGGGCCAGCTGAATTTTGCACATCCATCAAGGGGTTGCTGTTTGTTTGATAGGTGGACTGACTGTGATTAGTGGGTATGCAGGGTATCTCGGCTTGTACTTTTTTTTTTTTAGTACGCTGATTATGAGTGCGTTATCTCACCTTGGCCCTGTGCCGTGCATGATTAGACATTGTGACTGAAGCTTTGTTGATACCAACCGTTTAAAAAGAAAACAAAAACCAAAAAAAAACCTTTCCTTATCCAGCATGATCATCACTTGTGAGCCACTGACCGTAAACGGAGCACAACACAGTTTCAACTCTTAAAGTATGGTTGTGTTGTATCGGAGACCTGGGAAACCATTGGATTTTACCTACACTGTCGAGTTATGGAACAGCAGTTTGAAACTATCGATTCCCGTCTTCGTTGTGAGAAATATGTGTTTTTAAAAAAGTGACAGCTGAATAGCTTAAGTTGTGATCGAGCTGCGGGGCCTGGTGTAGTAGCTGGGCCCGTTGAGTGCAGTGCAGGAAGGACTGCTTTGTGATGAGGAGAACCACGCTGACCACACAGTCAGACGGACAGACGATCAGATAGGTAACGGACGATGAAGGGAGCCCAGTGTGTAGCCACCTTGCCGCCAGAGCAGGACGTGTCTGTCTTCACCTCCACCTATGTCCATGTGTTTTCATGGCAAGGTAGGCCCGCCCAGTCCCTCTTGTCACCAATAATCGATTAGTGCTGGTTATGCCTTAGTTCATAGATTGCTGTTTCAGGGACTAGTTAGCTGTTGGGTGCTCTTTTGTTGTTGTTTTTTTTTGTTTTATGTTCCTCGAGTAGAGCTCTTAAGGTTCACCCATCATATTGAGATTTTGCTTTTTGCGGTCGTTAAGGTAGCATTACTCCCACTTCGGGGAGACTGGTTAACTTAAATATGATTGGAAGAGGGTGTCTGTGATTTTGTCTGTTCACTTAGAGTGGTATTAGAAGAAAAATTGGAAGAGTTGGGTGTCAAAATGAATCATGTGTATAGAGTCAATGAACGGAGACGGCTAATATTTGAGGGATTATCTTCAGTTGGGTACTAGTTGCAGGGGAGGAATTATCGGTGTGGTTGTTGATATTGTCGTTCGTGTTGCTTGTAGCCCAGCTGACAGCATCAGCTATATCAGGGCTGTTACTACGTAAAGCTTAAACGAAACGTTCTTTGCATCTCTCTCCTCTCTCTCCTCTCTCATCTCTCTCTCTCTCTCTCTTCTCTCTCTCTCTCTCTCTCTTCTCTTCTCTCTCTCTCTCTCTCTCTCTCTCTCTCTCTCTCTCTCTCTCTCTCTCTCTCTCTCTCTCTCTCTCATAGCTTTGTTTAATTGAACAATCAGTTCATTGATTCACTTGCTTTGGATATTTCATAGCTTTATGTTTAATATACGATTGTTGATTGGATCACTTGTTTTTTTGGACAGAGGTCTGGATGAAAACAAGCCACCATTGTGCTTATTCCTTTCCCTCAATAAAAATGTTCATTCATTCATTAATGTTCATTCTCTCTCTCTCTCTCTCTCTCTCTCTCTCTCTCTCTCTCTCTCTCTCTCTCTCTCTCTCTCTCTCTCTCTCCTCTCTCTCTCTCTCTCTCTCTCTCTCCTCTCCTCCCACACACATACACACACACATACACACACATACACACACACACACACGCACACACACACACACACACACACACACACACACAACACACACGCGCGCGCGCGCGCGCGCGCGCGCGATTATAAAACACCTGCCCACCAATGGTGTGTCATGGCTCGGTATTGTCATACATATTACGGTAAACACTTGACAGTGTGTGTCGCAAGCATGTCCTGCAGCCATATATAACGATAAAGAATTGTCTGCGTTGCGCTAAGCAGAAATCAACCAGCGCTGAACTGAACCTGGAAAAAAAAATAGTATCTGCGGAAATAAATTGTACAGCCCATAAAATTTACACAAATGACAGACTACCACACCAACATGGGCACGCTGTTTTCACGTGTTCTTTCAGTGTACTTGTCCCATTGTGTCCGCCCGCTTCAAGGGCAAAACAGATCTTGCCTACAAAACTCATAAATTATAACCGAACTGGATGAATATTTATTCGACATGTGGCTGAAATTAGATGCTTGAGGTCGATCGGTGCTCTGGGGGTAACGTACCCGTATAAGTAAGCGGGAAATCGTTGGTTCGATCCCCGCTTGAATCCCCAATTCTGTCCCATCCTTAGACCGTGAATGGGGTCTGGGTGCTAGACTTCAGGCAAAATTCTGTAGAAAGAAAGCCCCCTCTCGTAGAAAAGTAATAACACATGCAGAAAGAAAAAAAATGAAAGAAAATGGATGGCGCTAATCTTTGGCGACGCGCTCTTTCAGGGATAGCAACCTGAATTTCATGCAGAGAAATCTAAAGTGAATGAAAGTCATACACAATGCAGTACAGTCCAATACAAAACAATCAATACACTGACCGACATTTGGACATGTCAGAATGGTCCATAAACCAGTACTGACTAGGTATGTATGATGACAAATCAGCACTAGGTGTGCATAAAGGTCTTGTGATAGTTCATGAGTAAATCGAAATAGCTTGTGTAGACACTGTCAGTGGTACCTCTCGGTCTGGCTTGGTGATTTTGGTCTTTGTCTGTCTTTGTCCTGTCTGTCTCCATCTTGTTCTCCCCCGAACCACACACAACACACACACACACACACCCCAACACACACACACACACACACACACACACACACACACACACACACACACACACACACACACACTCACACACACACACACACACAACACACACAGCAACACACACACACACACACACACACACACACACACAACAACACACACACACACACACACACACACACACACACACACACACACACACACACACACACACACACACACACACAACACACACACACACACACCCACACACACACACACACACACACACACACACACACACCACACACACACACACACAACACAACACACGACCACAACACACACACACACACACACACACCACAACCACAGACAGACAGAGAGAGAGAGAGAAGGAGAGAGAGAGGAGGAGAGAGAGAGAGAGAGAGAGAGACTTGCCTGCCAAGTATTAACTTAAAGGATTCTTGTTTTATTTAGTCATACTCATGTTCTGGGAGCCTGGGTGAGAAGGGGAGGGGGCGGGAGAAGAGAACGGTGTTATTTCTCTGGGAGGCTAAAGAATGTTTCCCAAGAATTCTGCAATGCCTTGTTTTTTAAGTCACATTCTGAGCTTCGTATCTGTCGGAGACAGACAGACAGACAGAAAGATGGGTGTCCAGATATATTCATGTTTTCCTGTACTGTTTATATCATCATACACAGCTTC
>CM060316.1:84813007-84828007 GCA_030674155.1 Stramonita haemastoma | reverse complement strand
CTTCAACCTCTCTCTCTCTCTCTCTCTCTCTCTCTCTCTCTCCTCTCTCTCTCTCTCTCTCTCTCTCTCTCTCTCTTCTCTCTCTTCTCTCTCAGAACACCAGGGTTTTTTTCTTTACACCTTCTTGTTCGGTACCTACTTTATATTTTTTCATACAGCGGGAAAAGTTGCTGTTCAGTCATGAATGTAGTTTTGTCCCCTCCTCCCTCTATCCTCCCCCCCCCCCCCCCCTTTAAATTTTTATGGTTCTCTTTCAATTTCTATGCCCCTTTACATTAGATGAATTACATATTGCGTAATCTTTAAATGAATATTTTTTGTCTTAAAGTGAGATGGCCAACAACGAAAAGGACATGGAGGAAGTGCTAATAAAATACTCTAATGTAGAACCTGACCGCCATCAAAATGGATCAGATTTATTATAGACAGATTAGATAGATAGATAGATAAGATAGACAGACAGACAGACAGACAGACAGACAGACAGACAGACAGACAGACAGATAGATAAATCTCAGTGTCTTATTTCTTTCACTACTCTTTCAAGTGGAGCTTTAAGTGTAGAATATGTGCAACTGTGTGGCTTGAAAGCATCTGTGCAGTATTGTTGTGGCAATCCGGACTGTATACTAATTGCATGGCTTCAGTGATTTATTGATAAATCCTCTGTGTTTCTTTCTGTTGAAATACATTTCCTTGCATGTTTTCATGTGCATGGGTTTACAAACTTACGGTGAAGTCAGATTTGGGGGGGGGGGGGAGAGAGAGAGAAGATTTGTTCACAAGTAAAGATTCTGAAACTTATGAAACCTCAGTGGAACTCTGAGTCGCGCAATGTTGTAAACATGATGCAGTCAAGGCACATGCTGTGTCTGGAACAGCTAAATTTCTGGTGTCTCTGCAGCGTCTGTTCAGGGGACAGAGGTCTCTCTCCGCTTGTTTGCTGCTAGTTCCTCTCTGGTCATCCCGCAGCCTTCAGTTCTCTGTCTCTAGCTGGGGAGCTTGGTTTGCAGGTCTCGTGTCATCAGACTTGGAGAACGTTCTTAGAACCAACAGAAACTCTGTTTGATGATGGCTGTTAAGAGGCTGGGATAGGACGGTGAGTTTGGACCATTTTATCAAAGTTAGAGATCTTTCCATCAAAAGTATTGGCATTTTGATGCATTTAGTCATGTCCTTTTTTGTCTCAGAAGTTTTCAAAGTGCGAAAGAATAAGTTATAAAGCTTTTGGAGTTAGATACCTGCAGTTTTGGACTTGATAAAGCTTCTTCCGGTTCCATATCTTCTTACCTGGCTACAAAAGTGCGAGTCTTCACTGAAAGGAAAAGCTTCTTCTGCTTCTGTATCTTCTTACTTGGTCGCAGAAATGTAGATTTGATGAGGATGGATAAAAGTGGCCATATTCTGATGTCAGCAAAGATACAGGAGGACTTTTTTTTTCATATCAAGACAGTGTCAGCAGGTCGACAGCTTGTACTGTGGCTCTTTGATGATTTCGAGGGGCTAAATTTAAAGCGCTCTTCTTCTTCTTCCCCCTCACGCTTCTTCACTACGTCAAGGTCTAAAAAAAATATAATAAAATTTTATTAAAGTAAAAGTTCACCATATGGAACACTTCTGTTCCCATTGTATCAAGTTGATTCCCTTAAATTTAAAAGAGAAATTTATGAAAGTGTTTTACTTCTGTGTTGGTTCACGATGCCGTGTAAAAACTGAGACGTTAAGATAGATCATAAAGTAGTGAGGAGAATCAGTCGGGATAAAGTTGGTCAGACTATGAGGCTATACTAGCAAACACCCCAGGCTGTTCACTGCCTCCTAGCCTCAGTCACAGCGGTAGTACAGCACGATGCCGGGATGCAGGGGAAGTGTAAAACCAAGGAACAGAACCACATATAGGGGAAGTGTACAGAACCACATACAACCTGGCAGGAGGTCAGTTGACTGTGGCTGGCATGTTTCAGGACTCCAAACGAAGCACTGCTAACTCCTCCTCCAAACCCATTGATGTCAACCTGGCTTCTTTGACAAACAAGGTAAGACCAGGTGTAGCCACTTGCCAAAGACATACTACACCTGTCTTAGGAGTCTTGAGACGGGGTTTTTTTTCGTGGTTTTTTTTTTTAATGTCAGAATTCTCAAAATGTGCACATTGTGTAGCAGATAAGTGATTGTCATGAACTGTCTGGAAGTTTTCAGTTACGTTGTATATAGTAGCGCTGAAGAGAGAAAACCTATGAAAATATAACAGTTAAATTATGGACTTTCAAAAGGTCAGTAGGAAGGTATGGTCCTAACAGATCAGTATTCGATCGCCAAATCGTGTAAAACACTAACATGTATGTCGGCCATGGTTTACATGTAATCAAGTCTGTGGTTTGTGGTTGAGACTATGTAAACCGAGGTCCCGGGTGCGAATGCGATTGCATGCATGGTACATAGTGCACACGCTAAACCTTCCCTCACCTGTGGTGTAGACTAACAGCGGTCAGTGGCGTGGATTGCATGGCCACATCTAGCACACACCAGCTGCCTGTGAACAGATGGCCCTTGCCTGGGACAGCTTGCTTCAGGCACGCTTTTTAAAAGTCCAGTGCGGTGCCTCAAGGACTGACTTCTAGAAGTTGATAGAGAAGTCAAATCATTTCTGCACAAGAGTAGAAGAGTTAGCCTAAAAGAGTCTCTA
Organism: Stramonita haemastoma; assembly: GCA_030674155.1. NCBI lineage: Eukaryota > Metazoa > Mollusca > Gastropoda > Neogastropoda > Muricidae > Stramonita > Stramonita haemastoma. The sequence goes on along the minus strand of CM060316.1, from coordinate 84,825,321 downwards.
TGAGAAATATTTCCATGACGACCAAATGAAAAGTTTACGAACTGCTCTCATCTTAGAGCATCTCCCAGCAAAATGATTACAGAAAAACATATAGGTATACTGGTAAAACAAACAAAAAAAAACCAACTGCAACACATGATCCTGTGGTGCGGAAACTAGCGCGACTGATAGGTTATAGAAAGGTAGACCATGAAAATGGTATGCTGTTAAACCAACAAAAGACTTAATGCCACTTTTGGTGCCTAGCGACAGTATAGAAAGGTAGACCCCAGGATTGCTTTAGTGGTTTTTGACTTTGTTACCTTACACTGTGCTTGGGGACACAGTGTCAAATGCATGCGTGTAAAACTGTAATCAGATCTGTCAACAACAAAAAACCCCTCATCTCTTCTCATGCTGTTTAGCAAGTCATTGGTTTTGTGTGCATTATGTTTTAACGTGCATGTATTTTGAGCATCGTATGAAATCATAATCTGGAGTGACATCAAACCAGACTGTTTTTATATATCGGAATGAAATTTATGGCGTGTGCTGCTTGATGTTTTCATGTCGCATGAACAGTGGGATGATGGTATATGATCATTTGTTTTGCATTGCTGCATTGTGTTCTGTTCTGTTCAGCCTATGTAGAATAGATGTATCATTTGCCGTGTTTATTTGCTGTATTGTATATTGTTCAGCATAATGAGTGGGTTACATTTTCGTTTCAGATTGGTTACATTTCCTACCTTTTGCGTAAATTATAGTCGTTGTCTGAGTGTCTTTGAAATGTATTGTTTTCTTCCAGCTAGTAAGATCTGGTAAATAACATATATCTGTATGTGTGGTGTATGGGTATGTGTGTGCATGCATATGTATGCATGCATGTTTCTGCTATGTGTTGCGTGCATGCGTGTGTGCGTGCGTGTGTGACTGTGCTTACAGGTGAGCGACATCCGCAGTCGTTTCTCGGGAGGCCTGAATAACGAGAAGAACGGGTCCTCAGAGAAGGCGGGCAAATCCACAGCCGTGGCCCGCCACCCCTCCCGGGGCAAGGAGTTCTCCCAGCTGCTGACCAAGTTCTCCTCCAGTTCCGAGGCCTCCAGCTCGGAGCGCTCCGACACAGAGGGCACTCAGCCCGGCGTGTGCAGTCCTTCAAACGGACGGTCAACAAGGACGTGAGCAGCAGCAGCGATGACGCCCAGTCGCACAGCAGCAGAAGCATTCCAGAGCGCACCCAGAGCCTCAAGATGGTGCGGCCCTCCCCCCGCGGGGACGGCGCGGGGGAGGCGGAGGAGAAGACGGTGGAGCGGTCGGGAAACTTCAAGTCGGACTTCATGAAGAAGCGGTTCTCGCCCGTGCCCAGAGCGACGCCCCCTCCCAGGAGCTGTCCCAGGTGCTGAACCGCCGCCACCAGGAGGTGGAACGCCAGCAGCAGGGCCACAGGACGGACACGGAGGTCATCGCCGACAAACAGACCGCTCAGGCCGAGCAGTTCAAGTCCTCGGCCATCGAAGAGGTCATCGCCGATTCAGAGGTGGCCTCGGTGTTGAGGGCACGCCGGCAGAAGAGTGAAACCCCAGAAGACTCGGTGTCCCAGCCTGCCCGCACTACGCAAGAGCTAGGTGATGGTAACAGTTCTCAGCAACGCACAACAGCTGCAGAGAGAAGCGGGCAAAGCAGGAAGAAATCGTCCGAAGAAGAAGAAGAAGGCAGGCAAGTCATGGACGATGTGGAAACCCGCCCCCGCCCTCCTCCTCCTCCTCCTCCTCCCTCCAGCGTGCTGACGCCAGCCACAAAGGTCACAGCCACCCACAACGAAAGACTCATCACCGTCATCAGCCAGGAGCGACTCATCACTGACCTCATCCTTCACTCTGCCCATCGCCGCAGAGGACTCGACCAAAGCCCGAGACGTGGCCGCCAAAGCAACGAGAAAAACCAGCCACGCCAGAAGCGGCAGAGAGCGTCACCCTGACCTTGCCCCCACAGGACAACCAGCCTGACAGCAGCAAACAGGGCCAGGAGGGCGCGGACACAGAAAGCCACACACTGACCCTCCCCACCTCCTCCGCCCAACCTGCCGACCTCAGATCATCGACAGAGAGTTCGGAGGCCTCCTCACAGGGCACCGCCGCTGCCTCGCCCTTACGGCGGGCGGAATCGCTAAAACAGACGACGGGGGTGCTCGGAGCGAGTCGTTCGAGCGGCGGAAGGGTATCCTGAAGCGGACGCCGTCCCTGCCCAAACAGGAGCCCCAGCCCGTGGTGGACCCACAGCTGCACAAGATCATGGAGCAGCGACGCCTGAAGGAGCTGGAGATGATGAAGGAGAAGGAGGAGGAGGAGGAGCAGGAGGCTGAGGCCCCCCGCACCACTAGAGCCAGGGCCCTGTCCGCTGCTGAGGAGATTGAGGAAAACATCAGGTGAGGGCACCGTTAATGAAGAACAGTTTCGCCCACTGACTGTGCTTTATGTAAAGCTTTGTTTCTTGTTGACTGGTTTTGTCCATCTGCCTGTCTGTCGTGTTCTCTCTCTCTCTCTCTCTCTCTTCTCTCTCTCCTCTCTCTCTCTCTCTCTCTCCCCTCTCTCTCTCGTTCTCTCTTCTCTCTCTCTCTCTCCTCTTCTCTCTCCTCTCTCTCTCTCTCTCTCTTCTGGTCTGTCTGTCTGTCTGTCTTCTCTCTCTCTCTCTCTCTCTCCTCTCTCCTCCCCTCTCTCTCTCTCTCGGTCTCTCTCTCGTCTTCTCTGTTCTCTCTTCTTCTCTCTCTCTCTCTCTTCTCTCTCTCTCGTCTCTCTTCCTCTCTCTCTCTCTCTCTCTCTCTCTCTCTCTCTCTCTCTCTCTCTCTCTCTCTCTCTCTCTTTTGCGAGCCCCCCCCCCCCCCCCCGTCCCTCCCTCCCTTTCAAGACAGCTTTGGTTTGTTTTTTTTTTTACTTGTGGCCTGTCTGTTTCTGATAAGTCTCAGAGTCTTTCTCCCAAGACATCCGAATGTTTCTTCCCCAAACTCGGTTAGCTTGGTCCTTCGCACAACGTTAGAAGCGTCAGTGTTCACTTGATCGCTGATCAGCGCGGTACACCTAGTACATATTATATCACAACAACTGTGCAGCCAGTGTGAAGAATTGAAATAAGACCAGGCAGAGGAGCACTAAGACACGCGACAAAGAGAAGTGTACCTTACTCTCTTTCCTGTACACATCAAACAGTGTACGTTGTAACCTCAGTGTTTTTTCAGTGTCTCTCACCTGGGATAGGCTTTCGGTCAGCGAGGGCGTAGTTGTCATTTGAAGCTACTCTGGCTACACTACAGTTCCGCCGACTTCATTATCTGGTTACTTCACCCGGGTCATAGTATAGTACCAAGAAGTTCCTGACTGCCTGGAGGAGTAGGTGAAATGAGTGACTGGCTCTAGAACAACAGTCGTCAGTGTGGTTGGTATGTTTGGAGTGAGCCAGGTGAGAAAGGGGTTACCATGAGGCGAGTGCAGCAGGCGAGAGAGAGAGAGAGAGAGAGAGAGAGAGAGAGAGAGAGAGAGAGAGTAGGTGTACGGTTGCACGGCTGAATGCCTCACATGTGGCAGAGGAATCCGAAAGTAGGAGTAGGGTCGCTGCTGGCAGTCGGCTGCATACTTGAGCTTCAGGTAGCTAATGCAGGGGGAAAGGGGAGGGAAATAATTATACGCTCGTCGTGTAGGTTTTTTCCTCGCATGTTGTGTCTCGGCTACTGCATCAATGTTTGTTTGAAGATGGCCAACGTGGAGTTCATCAGGGAGATGCCAGAAATTGTCGTTTGTCTGTCGCTGAGTCCATAAAGATCGGCCTCAGGCATGTGTCAGTGTGTGTGTGTGTGTCTTCTCTCTCTCTCTTCGACTGGTAGCTGACTTTCTTTCGCAGTTGTGTGCATGCCTTGGGCTGTGCCAAAAAACCTGAGGCGGCAGGGTCACATCAAGCGGTTCTGATTCTACCGTCTACTCTCTCTCTTTCTCAGAGTAACTGCGTTTCTGTTTGCTCTTCTTTCCTGTGAACGTGACACGGAATACAAGGCGAAGCTTGCTCACGTGAGTTCGATTTTGAGGAAGTTACATTAACTTTTTAAGTCGTGATACATTGAACTGAGAATGATTTGGAATGCCCATGCTCCGTCATACATGTAGGAGGAGAATGTACTGTAGTGTTGTTTTCAGGGATAACGCGTTGTCATGAACTGAGGATGTATCTGCTTGAAATGTGGATGGCGTTTCTCATTGAGCAAAAAACGCTACGTTACTTGTTTTTCTCTTTCTTTGTTGTTAGTTTACTTTTTCTCTTCTTTTTTTTTTCTTTGTAGGGGTAGCTTTTGTTGTTGGGTGTTTGATTTCTTTCTCTCTTTTTTTAATTGAGTTTGCATTGATTTTGGTTTCTTTTTGCCTGTGGTCAGCAATCCTCATTCATTTGTTCGTATCGGAGAAGCTTTCAGTAGAATGTTGGAACAATTCTCGTTTTGATCGTGTAGATGTTACTGCTTGCGCTGTGCAAAATACACATTTGCATGCAGACTTTGATTATGGTCTTACTCGACAGACCAGACCCAAGACGTGGAGAATTATGGCATCTAAACAAGCACACACCTCGTCAAAAACAAAAGGAAACAAAACAAAGGAAAGGACTGCCCTTATAAAAAATGCGGCTTTATAAACATTTTAGTGAGGCCCTTGACTACCTCTTCCCGGCTCCCCCTTGGACAGGGTCGTTATTCCAGGTCATCAGCATAGTTTCGGCATAGGGTGTGGAACTGCTTCTGTACTAACGAGGTGTTGAACTTGGCTTGATTTCTTGCAAGGAAGCTTATTTACCCATTTCTACCTCCCTCCTCTCTCTGTGTCTCTGCCTCTACTATCTATCTCTGTTCTGTGTGTGTGTGTCTGTGTGCTGTGTTGTCTGTCTCTCGTCTCTCTCTGTCTCTTCTCGTCCGTCTCTCTCTCTCTCTCTCTCTCTCCTCTCTCTCTCTCTCTCTCTCTCTCTCTCTCTCTCTCTCTCTCTCTCTCTCTCTCTCTCTCTCTCTCTCTCTCTCCACACAACACACACAGTTGTCCCTAATCAGGGAGTCGTTAGTGCCTCGAAGTATATCCTTATGTTGGCATCCCGCAGGCTAGCTAGTCCCTAGCACTGTGCTGTGCTATACTAGTCAGTCACACAGCACAGGATTCTGGTCTGGTATCCATTATACCACGTCAAGTCTCAGCCTGCTTTGTTTTTGCTACTGATAACGGGTCAGGCCGGGTGCTCTGAATACCTTTCAGATGCAGATATTTTGACTGTATTGTAGCCTCAAAAAGAAAAAAAAAAAAGGAGTCTTCGACGGTGAACAAGAAATGTAACTGAAGATTTTTTTTTTTCTTTCTTTCTTTCTTTTTTTTTTTTTTTTTTTTTTTACTATTAACCAGAGCTTCATTTGAGACTTTGACTAAAGCCAGAAGTGAAGCGGCGACTTTGACTGTAGCCCAGAAGTTAACTGGAGATTTCCTTGTGAGTTTTGACATTAAGCCCATCCTCTGAAGTCGGAGTATGGCTGCCTATATGGCGAGGTACTTGACAACAGTCATACACGCAAACTTGTCATTCAGTGTGCAATTTCAAATCTCACAGGATTCCCAGGTGGGGTGAGTGAGTCAGAGTGAACGGTCTGGGTGACCCCCAGAGTGTTACGCTGGGGAACGCACAACACAACTGTAGACCTAAATGGACACTTTGACTGAACTAAGAAGTTAAGCGGAGATTCCCTTTCATTGCAGCCCTGAAGTTAGCGAAGACTTTTGTTGCTGGAGCCTAGAAGTTAAGTGGAGACGTTAGAGTCCAATGAGAAAGAAGAGGAGAAAGGAATTTGTTCTGGCTTTATAAACCATGCCTCTCTCTTATCTCCCTATCCCCTGCTCTGAACAAGGCTTGTACTATAAACAATAGGAATAAACACATCTGGATATTGTGATGCATCTTTTAGCAGATAGAAAGCAAGTTTATACGTTCCTATCAAGCCAGAATTTACCTTTCCATCAGAGCGAATCTCTCCTGGGCTGGATATGTATACATACACATACATGCATACACACACACTCGCGCGCGCCCCACACACACACACACACACACACACATATATATATATATATATATATATATATATATATATATATATATATATATATATATATATATATATATATGTATAATATGTATTATACATAAAATATCGAATTTCAATGATAATGAAACAAGCACTCGTATGCTCTTTTTTTTTTTTTTTTTTTTTTTTTTTTTTTTTTTTTACTACATCCAGACTACCCCCGTGTATAATATACAGTTTTGTAAATTTTGTCATCCGTTCCCACTGGCACACAAAAAGGCCTTCTCTTCCGAAGAGCGGAACCGGTTTTAATGTGCGCGCAAGATGTTCCGCGTGCGTTCACACAAAGGTATATACTATGATATGTACATATATACTTATACTGCTGTATGCTGTTATACGCTGTGGTGGGTATTCACAGACCCATGCGAGAGGGCCACCAGATCAAGGAGGGTCCAGGTTAATGTTCGCGCAGATGTTGGTAGTGCGTTCACACAAAGGAATAATTATACTGTAATATGTACGTAAACTTACACTGCTATATGCTGCTAATACGCTGGATGGGTATGCCACAGACACATGCGAGAGGCCACCAGATCAAGGAGGGTCCAGGTTTTTAATGTTGCGCGAGATTTATGAAAGGAATATACTGCAATATGTACATTATACGTATACGGTATACTGCTATTAGCTGTTACACGCTGTGATGGGTATGCCACAGAACACATGCGAGAGGGCCACCAGATCAAGGAGGGTCCAGGTTTTAATGTGCGCGCAAGATGATGAAAGGAATATACTGTAATACGTACATTATACGTATACTGCTATTTATTATGCTGTTACAGTTTTGAAATGTTTGTCATGCCACAGGCACACAAAGGGCCATCCAGATCAAGGAGACCGGTTTTAATGTGCGTGCAAGATGTGTGAAAGGTATATACTATGATATGTACATATATTATACTGTTATATGCTGTTATACGCTGTGATGGGTGTGCCACAGACACATGCGAGAGGGCCACCAGATCAAGGAGGGTCCAGACGCCCAGCCCACGGAGGAGGAGGCGGCCCTGTACCGCCCTGTGTCAGACCGCATCTTCGCCATGGAAACCAAGCTGGAGGAGGTCAAACACACCCCCGTCACCCCCAAGTCACGCTCCGGGGCTTCCACGCCTCGGTCCGCTCGTTCGTGGTCAGTGTGTGTGTGTGTTTTGTTTTGTGTGGGTATTGTTTGTGGTGTTTGTGTGTGTGGTGTGTGTTGTGTGTGTGTGTTGTGGTGTGGTTCTGATGGGGTTTTGGTGTGTATGTAGTGTTGTGGTTGTGTGTGTGTGTGTGTGGTTGTGGTGTGTGTGTGTGTGTGTGTGTGTGTGTGTGTGAGGAGAGAGAGAGAGGAGAGAGAGGGGGAGAGAGAGAATGGAAAATGAAATTGAACAAGTTTATTCAGTAAGGCCTGCCCCTTCTGAATGGGGGTTCATAATAACATCACAGTGTACCAAAACGATCGCCTTAAGTTAGTGGATAAAAGATTTACAGTCACGTTCTCCATTATTCACAGAAAATGAGGAGAACAATTTAGCCAACATTAGATCCGTCTTTAAACTTTATACGTAATGAACAAATAAGTAATTGTTCGTTTTGGAATTTTTCATACAAGACTGCTCGAAATAACATGGTAAAAAAATTGGGGAATTTCGCTGGGGATCAAAATGGCTGGACAACAGAGCAAAATATGGATCGTCTTCTCATCATGTTTCACAGTTGGGACATACATGTTAATTTTTTTACTTTTTATAAGGTATACGGTATGTCATATCTGTAATACCCAATCTAACAGTATGTAAATCTAACTACGTATGTATGTCTTTGAAATCTTTTTTATCATCAACCAACCATAAATCTGGGATGGGTGGTGGGTGGTGGGAAGTGTTTGTTATTCTCCTCTGCTGTCTCTTCTGATTCTGTAGATGTATCATCGTAATAATGTACAGTGTGAATTCTCTCTCTCTCTCCTCTCTCTCTCTCCTCTCTCTCTCTCTCCTCTCTCTCTCTCTCTCCTCTCTCTCCTCCCTCCTCTCTCCCTCTCCTCCTCTCCCTCCTCCTCCTCTCCCTCCCTCTCTCCCTCTCCCTCCCTCCCTCTCTCTCCCTCCCTCTCCCTCCCTCCCTCCTCCCCTCTCCCTCTCCCTCCTCCCCCTTCCCTCCCTCTCTCCTCCATCGCTCTCTACTCCTTCAATCAAACCCCAAAGCTGACCGACCTACATGTTGTCCATCACCAATCTGATTTAGATTTTATCCTCTTTTCTTTCAGGTCAGGAAGTATCACGCCTCGCAAACAGATGAGCCTGGACGAGGGGGTAGCCGAGGTCATTCTCGAGGAATCCTCCTCCTACCACCACCACCACCCCTCACTACCTCCACCACCACCTCCACCACCATCACGGCTTCTGCCGCGACATCATCCGCAGCAGCAGCAGCAGCAGCGACAGTGGTGGAGGAGAAGGTGGAGGAGGAGGTGACGGGGGTGCAGTTGATGGAACGCCTCAGCACTCTGGCAGCCAGCAACGCCCAGTTCCAGGAGCGACGTCACAAGTTCCAGAAGCGCCACGGGAAGACTGGAGGACTCGCACCCAGCCCGTCACGCTGGAAGAGATCCACGAGGCAGATAAGTAAGTTTTTTTGGGGTGGAGTTAAGTTTATATGGTGTTGTTTTTTTGGGGGGTGGGTAGGGTGGTGTGGGTGGAGTGTGTGTGTGTGTAGGTTTGTGTGGTTGGTTGTGGTGGTGTGGGCGGGGGGGGGGGGTGTGTGTGTGTGTGGGGGGGGGGGGGGTGTGTTGTGTTATGTTGTGTTGCGTGTGTGTGTGTGTGTGTGAAGCTTGTATTGGCGTTATTGTCGAGTGTTTCGAGTGCTTGCATATCTGCTTTCGTATTTGTGTCTTTGTCTTTGACTCCAACTTTCTCACTGTCTCTGTTTTTCACTCTCCGTCTGTCTGTCTGTCTACACTGTCTGTCTGTCTCTGTCTCTCTGTCAGTCTCTCTCTCTCTCTCCTCTCTCTCTCTCTCTCTCTCTCTCTCTCTCTCTCTCCTCTCTCTCTCATCATCTCTCCATCCTCCCCTCTCATCATATCTCTACTATCACACCCCTCGATCAACAGTAAGAACGCTTACCAACCTCATAAACACCACACCTCACACTCACACCCCATCCCACTCACACCACCACCCATCTCCCTCACTCCATCACACACCACACACACCACCACCACCCTACACACACACACACACACACACACACAACCACACACACCACACCACACACCACACACACACACACACACACACACACACACACACACACACACACAACACACACCACACACCACACACACACACACACACAACACACACACACACACACACACACACACACACACCAACACACACACACACATACAACACACCACACACACACACCACACACACACACACCACCCACAGTTTTTATTGTTAGTGTAGTTGCTTGTATTTTCTATAGGCATATTGTATTTTTGAGGCTGTTGAAATCATGTTGGTTAATTAATGTTGGTGAAATGTTTTTCTGTGCTTTTAAAAAAAGATATTTTTTTAATTTTTATTTTCTTGATGTTTTGTTTTTGTTTTTTGCTTTTCCTTAGATAGATGGCTTGATGAAAAAAAGCAAATCGATGCTTACTCAATGTACTATCTGAAAATAAAATTTTGACTTTGACTTGACACCACACCACACCACACCACCACACTCATACCGCCTTCTCCTCTTCGGGTTTCAGCCTGGACACGGTCAGCGCCTTCCGGGCCCAGGTTCGCCGCAACGCCTCCAAGAGCGTCTTCGAGCAGCTGAAGACCCAGGAGCCGCACCGGCCCCTTCCCCCTACCAGCAAGGGCATCGAGTTCCCCCAGCACCTGACGCCGGAGAAGCGGGGCCGGCGGAGCCGCCACCAGCGCCACAAGACGCTGCCCGTCACGGCCGAGGAGCTGAACGCCATCCCGGAGGGGGGCGAGCTGGCGGAGCCCGTGCCGCTGCGGGAGACGCACGAGCTGTGGAAGCGGGACTCGCGCACGGACTCGGGCATCCTGTCGGGCTCGGAGATGGAGAGCCTGGGGTCGGACAGCCTGCGCAGCCTGAGCCTGGAGATGGACACGTCAGACAGCGACCCCTCGCGCCTGAGCGTGTCGTCCAAGACCTCGCTCTTCAAGACCCTGGACGAGCGGGCGCGGCAGGAGCGCGAGAAGGAGAAGTCGGCCAGCGGGGCCAAGCGCTACATCGACCGCAAGAAGCGCGAGCGCTCGCGCACCCAGCCCGTGACGGACGACGAGGTGCAGACGGCGGCGGAGATGTCGGCGGAGGAGAAGAAGGCGGCGGTCAAGCTGCCCCAGCCCGAGGTGGTCAACCGCCCCAAGCCTTCTTCCCTCGTCTTCTTCTGCTGTGGCGGAGGAGCAGGAGGCACAGCCCGAGGAGGACGATCAGCTGACTAAGTGAGTAGTGCATAGGGGGTTTTTTGTTGATGTTTTTTTTGCTGTGTTTTTTTTTTTCTTGTTGTTTTTGTCAGACATGTCCTTGTCATCTTTCTCTCTCTGTCTCTGTGTCCCTGTCTCTGTGTGTGTGTCTCTCTGTCTCTGTGTGTGTCTCTCTCTGTCTTGTCTGTCTGTCTCTCTGTCTCTGTCTCTGTCTCTGTCTCTCTCTCTCTCTCTCTCTCTCTCTCTCTCTCTCTCTCTCTCTCTCTCTCTCTCTCTCTCTCCCCTTCTCACCCCACTGCCCCTACGCTTCTTGAGTGTGTGTGTGTGTGTGTGTGTGTGTGTGTGTGTGTGCGCACGCGCGCGCGTGTATGTGTTCACATTCTCTTGGCGTCTCTTCACAAGCTGTGATATTTGACGGAAGAGAGAGAGAGAGGGGGGGGGGGGGGGAGAATGTGAGAGGGGATGGGAGGGGGGTGTAGTTGCCAATGTATGGGATTGTGTGTGTGTCTGTTTGTCTGTGTGTGTTGTGTGTGTGCGTGTGCGCGCACACGCACGCATCCTGCGCTGTCAAGTCGCATGCCTTAGTGATAAGCAACACTGTGGTGCATTAGCGATAGTTCCATCCATTTACCTGCCGATGTCAGCTAGGTGTACTTTGTTTGTGGCGCTTGCTGTGGGGGACCAACCTTATAGTAGGCTATAGCCTAGACTGTCTGGCTTCATCCTGGCCCTGCCTCCCTCACTGATTACCTCCCTTGACATGTGATAGCCTTTGGTTCGCTCGACTGTTAACTGGGAACAACAGACATAACAGGCGTCAGAAGGCTACAGAGAGAGAGAGAGAGAGAGAGAGAGAGAGAGAGAGAGGGGGGGGGGGGGGGGGGGGGAAGAAGAAGAAGAAAATAGGAAAACTCAGGGGGGGGGGGTTGTTCTGTTTAGGGGTTTTGTTGGTTGGGTTTAGTTTGCTTTGTTGGGGGGGGTTTCTTCCTTTTTTTCATTGGGGGAGGAGGGGGCGGGTAGTTAGAAGAACTCTCGTTCTATTTGTTTGCTTGTTTTGTTCTTTCGGGTGTGGTTTTAGTGTAACCAGTAGACAAGAAAGCAGAAAAAGAACAAGAAGTGGGGGAGGGGGTGTTTTGTTTCCTTTTAGATTTTTTGTTTTGTTTTGTTTTAGGAAGGTTTTTTTATTTGGTTTTTGTTTGTTTTCTTAGTCTTAGATTCGTTAGCATTGGTATCGTAAAAAAAAAAAGAAAGAAAGAAAAAAAAGCAACATGAGAAAAGTAAAAAATCCAGGATTTTTCTTAAAAGAAGCCATCTTTTTTTCAGCCTGGCTTTACATATCATTTACATCAGCACTGTCCTACAGTGAGTGTCTGGGAGGATATCGCTCAGTCCTGCAGTCAGTAGCGAAAAGTGTATGAAGTTACAATGTTAAAACGGATCTCGGCCTTTCTGTTCAAAGGCAGTTTTCTTTGTATCACCTTTTAGCTTCGGCTTCATGTTTCAGCCTCTTTTGTGCCATTTTTTCTCTGTCCTCTGTTTCTCAGTCTTTTTCTGTCTCAGTCTAGCTGGCTGGCTCTCTCTCTCTCTCTCTCTCTCTTCTCTCTCTCTCTCTCTCTCTTCTCTCTCTCTCTCTCTCTCTCTCTCTCTCTCTCTCTCTCTCTCTCTCCTCTCTCTGCCGCTCTCTCACCTCCCTCCCTTCTCCCCTCTCTCACATAATTATGCGCACGGTGGGAACTGATGTGATGCGGAAA
>CM060316.1:84803007-84805507 GCA_030674155.1 Stramonita haemastoma | reverse complement strand
TTTTGACTATGACAAGAAACTGTTTTAGCTCTCTCTCTCTCTCTCTCTCTCTCTCTCTTCTCTCTCTCTCTCTCTCTCTCTCTCTCTCTCTCTCTCTCTCTCTCTCTCTCTCTCTCTCTCTCCCCCTCCCCCCGTTCCTGCCTCCCTCCCTCCCACCCGTCCTCATTCTATGTACTGACGTGCGTGTCATATTACTGAAAGTGAAAGCTTGTGACTTTCAATGCTTACGGACAGATAGGCGGCACGGAAGTTAGTGTGTGACTTCTTCAGTTTATCTATTTTTCATTTACTTTTTTTTTCATATTCTATTCGATTATTTGGAGGGGGGGGGGGGGATAACGGACTAAGTACTCATGTGTTGGGTTTTTTTAGGTTGCCTCCAGTCCCTCCGAGTGTGAACGTGTGGTTTTGTTGTTTGTTGTTGTTTTAATTTTGTCATCTGTTCTTGATATCCATGTTTTCATGAGTGACTAGAGCTGTGGGTTTTGTTGTTAATTTTGTCATCTTTTCTTGATATCCATGTTGTCATGAGTGACTAGAGCTGTGAGCATTCATTGTGGAAAAGCGAGCGAGGTGATGGATCCCTTGTTGGTGGTGTGGTTGCAGGCTGACCCTGGCGGAGAAGGTGAAGCTGTTCTCCCAGAAGCAGAAGGAGGAGAAGGAGGCGGCAGAGGCCAAGAAGGCCCAGCCCCGTACCGACGCCCCCGTGCCCAAACGGCGGCAACGCAAGTTCAACTCCCGCTTCAACACACAGGTCAGAGGATGAGGAGAGAGAGGGGTTGAGAGAGAGAGAGAGAGAGAGAGAGAGAGAGAGAGAGAGAGAGAGAGAGAGAGAGAGGGGGGGGGGGGGGGTACAGAGAGAGAAGCGAGATTTTTTTTATTTGATTTGATTCTTTTATATCGAGGATAATGGAATAAGCACTCTTGTGCTTTTTTACACCCAGTGCCCGTGTGTATGCAGTTTGGTAAATGTCATCTGTTCCCACCGGCACACGATGGCCTACTCTTACGAAAAGCGGAACAGGATTTAACGTGTGCGCAAGATGTTCTGCGTACATTCGCACACGGGCCCCGGTTTAAAGTCTCATCCGAAGGAGAGAGAGAGAGAGGGGGGGGGGGGGGGGTACAGGAGAGAGAGAGAGATTTCTGATGACCCCAGAAACAGGTTTTCATTAACCTTGACCATAGATGCACGCATGCAATGCGAAGACTTGAGTTTTAGAGGCTATGTATCAGAACCCACACACATCTCTGCAGTCATGTGGACTTTTAAGAACGTTAAATGAAATTTCAAAGCTTAAAACGTTCAGTATCAACGTGACTCGGGTTCACGGCATTATCAGCTGTAAGGCAGTGCTCGGTTTAGCCTATCCAGTGGCAAGTCAGTCATGCTCAGTTATTCCCATGCATGCACATTGACTGGTCCAGACAGCATTCACTTATTAAAATATCAACTGTTTTATCCTCGATCTCGAGCCTTCTGATCAGCATTCCTCTACAGAGGGAAACATTAGATGATACAGTGGAAAGATAGCTATACATTTGGTTGTCAGGCAAAATATTGACGTGGAAGAGAAACAACAGACATGCTTTGAGGACGTAGGCTGATGCCGAGTAGTCAGGAGAAAGCTGGATAGGGCCACATCAGAACTCTGAAGATTGCTTGTGTTTCTACGCCGAAGACCTCCTTCGTGTTAATTGTGGTTGGCTAGCAGACGACAAAGAAGTAAGGGCGTGCGGTGTATGCTGAAATCTTCTTTTTTTTCGTTTTTTTTTTTTTACACTTCAAAACTGACCGAAATTTGTATAAAAGTTGAGATTCAAGAGCTAATCTTTTACAGTGAAAGGCTGTTTTTAAATTTTGGAGGAGGCAATAGAAAGTGCTGTGTTGTATGTTTTAAAATCAACATGTTTGTTCCGAACGGCTGAACGGGGTTTTAACGTGTGTGTAAGATGTTCTGCATACGTTTGCATGTACGGTTCCTTGGATTTATAGTCTCGTCGGAAGGATTTTCGGGGGGGTGGAGTTCGAACTGATGATGTTTCACTCCAGGGGGGCATCTCCTTGAACGGGTGCTACGGCGGTGGCTCGATCCCGAGCCGTGAGATCACGAGCGCAATGCTCTAACCACTGGACTACCTCGGCTCCACTGTTTGAAAGTGGATTGTTCTTCTTCGTTAGATGAAAAGAAAATAAGGTGGAGATGGTTGCCACGTGTGTTGACCTGACTTGTACTGTGGGGTCAAGTGGTGTAGGGGGGAAGATGGTTCTGCCTCAGCGAGCTTGGGTAAATAAGAACAGAGGAGGCAGCCTGTTTTTCTGGCCGTAGGCTGCAAAGCTTGTGGGATTGTATTTCTGCACTAAAAGAAATAGATACAAGCAAACACCTTTTCTCATTACAAACACGTATACGCGAAGGTGTATAGAGCGCGCGCGCGGGCACGCATACACACACATAACACACATACACACACGAGGGCACGCACATTCACACACACA
>CM060316.1:84773007-84800507 GCA_030674155.1 Stramonita haemastoma | reverse complement strand
GGGCATTATACCATATCATCACCTTATTTTTGTAGCTTCACTCTTTGGCGTTGTGTTGTAGCTATTCATATGGTATAGTAGATAATGCATGGTGCGCCTTGTTGTTTCACCTAAAACCTTTTTTAACATACATAACCCCACTTCAGGTGTAGTTAAGAGACAGCCGGTTCAGACCATATCCGTGACACAAGATTACTGAACTGCAGCAGCAAAATGCTCCAAATCCTGAACATTTTCCTCAGTTCAACACAGAAAATATGAGGCCTTTGTAGTGATTATGTATCTCGTGAGGGTAGCTGACACACTCAAGCAATTTTCCTGTAGTCACAAGAACACAGAAAGAAGAAGACAAAAGTTCGCTTCGAAAGATGTTCTCGCAGCAACTTCAGCTCAGAGATTCAGGTTCCTGCAGCACTGGTCAGGCAATGGCAGCAACACTGCTAAATCATCAGAAGAAGATGCAAACAAACAAAAAAATGGTAGGCATGGTTCTACGTCCTACCCAGCCCCTGAGTCATATCAGTATCCCTTCAAATGTTCCTTTTGTCCCCCTCTTACACTTGAGTTTGTGTATTGCAAAAGTTTCCAGTCAACGAAAAGTCGTTACTTTTTGGTCGAAAAAAATCGTCATTCGGTGTACATGTAAGATACTTAAGGTAAAAGGAAACTTGGTGACACCCCTTAGTACCGAGGCATTGTCCATCCAGTGCAGGATGTGGGTAGCCCTCTGTAACAGCCCTGCCCTCTAGGCGATCACTGCCTGCTTTGTGCCTGACTGTGCCATGAGACGTCCATGTGGTTTTGTTTTTTGTAATAAGAGCAAGAATATCCGTTTATTGTGATGGAACTCCAGATGGCTTGTAGACACAAGTAAACAAGTTTCTCGATGCCATCTGGTTGCCAGTCTGCCAGGGGCACTGCAACTGTAAGCTTGGCTGCCATTCTATGCACCTTTTTGTTCGTCTATCAATCTGGCTCCTTTTCTTGAAAGGTAACCTCCATTTCTGCTTAAGCGGTAACTTGAGGATATCTGTAAGTCCTGTGTGGTGACATATACTTGACGTAATAACATAATGATAATAACAGCAAGCGGTGTGAATGTGAGTGAGTGAGTGGGGTCCGGCATCGATCGCAGCCCTATATGCAAAGACCAGTTAGCGACAGCTGGCGAGAGTTGTAAGAGACGTGTCATGCTTTTGTCAGGAGGCACGTCTGTCGACTTGGCTGCATGGGGATGGCTATTGATCTCCATCGCCCTCCCGTATTCGCTGAATGTCTTCGGCGGCTCATGTTGGCAACCAGAACAGACCCCTCATTATTAGCTAAACAAGCGGCAAAGAGTGTGTTTGTATGTGTGTGTGTGCGCGCGCGCACACATACACACACACATATGTGCGTGTGTGTGCGTTTGGCGATGGGGTGGGGTGGGCCTAGGTGGCAGCGGTTGACACGGGTGGATGGAATTAGGGTGTAGCAGGTGTTTAGCTAGGGCGGGAATTAGACAGAAGGGATGAGTGGATGTGGTAACAGGTCAGTCTTCAACAGAGCGTGTCCAGCCACCCGGTGATTGTATTAATTAATTAATGATCCATGTGTTGTGTTATGTTGTGTTATTGAAAAAAACAGAAGGAATTGTCTTTCTCCATCGTTTGTTTTTCTCCTGTACCCTCCACACTTCTGCTCTCCCCTCCTTCTTGTCTCTGTCTCTTAGTGCTCTCTGTCTCTGTCTGTCTTTCCTCTCTCAACGCACCACGCACGGCACGCACCACAACACCACACAACAAACACACACACACCACAAACAACAACACACACAACATTACATAACATCCGTCTAATATCACAAGTTGTGAAAAGACGTTAAATGAATTTGAACCATACATACATACATACATACATACATACATACATACATTACATACATACACATACATAACAACATACACAACCCACTAAAACTCTACATACATACATACATACATACATACATACATACATACATACCACACCACATCTCATCATCATCACACCACACCAGAGTCACTCTCACACACACACACACACCCCACACACACACACACACACACACACACACACACACACACACACACACACACCACACACACACACTCCATACACAGAGCGTGACAAGTATGAAAGAATGGGGCTTCATCACGCGTAATAGATGTCAGTGACACACTCACACCACACACACACACACACACACACACACACCTGTTGACTGCAACAGGCAGGCTCCTTGCCACAGCGCAGCAGCCTTTACGTGGGCGCCGGGGAAAAGTTATATGGGCCACAAACAATTATTAGCGTACTACTACGTACATATAAGTAGGCTGGCTTTGTAGTGGTAGGAGGCAGACACCAGCAATACCTGAATTCTGGAGGACATCTGCCACGAACAGTACGAGGTATTTGACAGTCTGTCACATTTCCCAACGGGTGGATGGTAGGCTAAAGTCGCTCAGCTAGGGACCTGGTATATTATGGAACACTGCTGCATATTAGTGGTTTTAATTAACAAGCATGTGGAATATTTTGTTTTTTTAATGGAGTCTAGCTATAGGATGGAATAGACTAACATTTTTACCTTACATAATAGTATAGAAGAAAAGTGAGGCAAATTTTAGACCAGTTCCTGCTCAAGTTATTTGCTTCATTCGAACTGTCTACGGTACTTACTTTCTTGATGTGGTCGATAGGAATATTGTACCCGAGAAGTTTGGAAAGGAAGTCTGACTGTACGCTGCGCCACCAGAACCGAACGACGCAGTTATCAGATTGCCTGTGAAAAATGCCAGTACATAAAAAAGTGTTATTTGTATTGGCAGCTGGGAATCGAAGCTGCAGCTTTTTATGTGGAGTATAAAGAGGCAAGCTAAACAGGTTTCCAATCTGGCTCCGCGAGAGTTATGTGTGTCTACTGGATAAGTGTGGAATTTTATCTAACGCTTACAGGAAGACTGTATCAGTGATAAATTAGTTGTTGCGTGTTTCTAGCCATCTAATGATCTATCCTGGGGGTCAGCCAGAATAATGCACTCTTGACCCACTCATCACGCGCTGGATAAGAAGTTTTCGATCGGGGATTACTGTTTTGAATACCTTGCCGATCATACAGGCAGCCATACTCCGACTTCAGAGGATCTTTTTTTTCCTTTAAAGACTTCAGTTTTTTTATGTTCAGAACTCATCATGACTGCAGACGATCTCAGCATAGCGTTGTGTGGCATAATAACATTGTACTGTAGGTAGGCCATGGCACATAGGACAATTAGCAAAGCATATCTCATTTTGTGTTTTTGTGGGTGTATTTTTTTTTGGGGGTATTTTTTCATCGTAATTGTAACGCACTTGCTGTGCCCTGAAGATGCTAACATAGAAAACATCATTCGTTATCAAAAGAAAACAGCACGACTTTAAAACACAAAAATAAAACAAAAACAGGTTGAAGAGGCTAGCTAAGTGTACCTTTGCTTTTCTCTACCCCGTGTGTGTGTGTGTGTGTGTGTGTGTGTGTGAAGGCGCGAGTGCGTGACAGGCGCGCGCTCGCGAGTGCGTGGTGTGTATGTAGGCAGGCGCGCGCGAGTGTGTGTGTGTGTGTGTGCGTGATGCGTGGCGTAGGTGTGTCACCGCGCATGGTGCGTGCCTGTTACGGTCCTTCTGCTCCACCTTAATCGAGTTATCATCACACCGTCGCAGTCGACCTTTCTGAGAACAGACCTTAAAAGTGTAAACAGCCTGCTTGTGTGTGTTTCCCACTGTTTGTTTTACCCGGGGTGTGTGCAGCAGTTGTACATGGAGAGTATGCAAGGAGACCAGGCGGCAAAGAAAACAGGTAGCCCTTGAGGGTTAAGCCTTCGAGTCGTTTTGATTTGCGGTGCTGTTGCTCAGCTCATTTTCCACGAGAACGCGTTCGCACTCCCAAAACATGCAGGCTGTTAACCGCATGAGCGCACGTGAGGACAAACGAACGGGGCCACATATGCAAACATACATACAAGGAACCGTGAAAAACCTATAAAACGCCAGAGTGCGTGCACAAACATTGGCATCGACCCTTACGAATGCACACACACACACACACACACACACACTACACATACACACACAAACACACACAAACACACAGACGAATCGTTCCAGTGTCTCTCCCCCCCCCCCCCCCCCCCAACACACACACACACACACACACACACACACACACACACACATCAACCTTCTATAGATTGGAAAACGAAAAGTCCAAGAGTTCGAATCGTATTCGAAGTTGGACTGTGCGTTTTGGCAGCAGTCTTTCACAGTTTGAGCATTAAGAAAGTCTCTTTATTGCCAGTAACAAGGCTTTTAACTCAAGAAAGATAAAAACAAACAAACAATCGCTGGCAACATGGGATTTGTTCTAGCTTGAGAAAATATTGTTCTAGGGGAAATGTACTCTTAGAGCAATCAACTCGGGGGGGAGGAAAAAAAAAAGACCCTGCGCTTTTTGACGGCACATTTCCGGTCCCTGGATGAGCAACCCCTATTTCACCCTGGCATTGCCATGTCTATAAATGCAGTACAACAACACACACACCACACACACACACACACACACCACCACTCAACTCACTCACACACACTCACTCACATCACTACTCACTCACCACACACCACAACACACACACACACACACACACACACACACACACACACACACACACACACACACCACGTCTAACATCCCTTAAAGTGAACAGACGTATAATAGAACAACACACACACACACACACACACACACACACACACACACACACACACACACACACACAATATATATATATATATATAATATATATATATATATGATATTGTTTTGTGTGTGATATAGGAAGAGATACTCAAACATGCGCATACTCACATTGTGTATACATGTGTGTGCGTGTGTGTATACTGTGTATGGTCGGATAACGGTGTAAGTACTATACACTCTATACTCTTCCGTCGCTACATACTAAGCAACATATTACCAACAATACTGTCTCCACCACATGGCACAAAATAAGGCAACCGGTTCTTGCGCAACATTTCGGGTATTGCACTTTTACGTCGACGAAAAACAGTGCTGTACATAATATGGAAAGTAATGTCATGCTTACGAATGGCCACGCGGGCGCCTACACTAACTAAACCTGCAGACTGTTTGACCCGAATCCAGGCAAACAAACGCACAGAGCTGCACCACACACACTGACTCATTCAGTTCAGATTATTTATACACAGGTAGGAAAGAGAGAGAGAGAGAGAGAGAGAGAGAGAGAGAGAGAGAGAGAGAGAGAGAGAGAGCATAATAGAAGACACCGGAAAAGGGGTTTTAATTAATCTGCTTATCTCGCCTCAGCAGACCGTTTACGTCAGTAACGCTGTCTGTTATTTCAGTCAGTGTTTTTTCGGTTTCTCTGCGTCTATTATGAGTGCGTTTTGTGTGCACGAATATCTGCCCTGTCTCTTAGTATACCAGTCTGTTTGTCCGTGTGTCTCTGTCTCTCTCAGTCTGTCTGTCTGTCTGTCTGTCTCGTCTGTCTCTCTCTCTCTCTCTCTCTCTCTCTCTCTCTCTCTCTCTCTCTCTCTCTCTCTCTCTCTCTCTCTGTTGTTGTAAGATTTTTTTCATGCCTGTGGATTTGTTTCATTTGTTTGCCACTGCTGTACTTCACTGTGTATTCCTGTTTTTATTCAGTGTATCGATCAGCAACCCCTTCATGTATGAACCAAAGGCCTTTTATGAATAGCCTACACTCTTTTAAAGCTCTCTCTCTCTCTCTCTCTCTCTCTCTCTCTCTCTCTCTCTCTCTCTCTCTCTCTCTCTCTCTCTCTCTCTCTCTCTCTCTCTCTCTCTTCTCGTCTCCCTCTCCCTCTCAACCTCCCCCCCCCGTTTCTGGACGGGCATACACATATTAGTAAAGTGTGTATGCAGGCATACATACATCAACAAACATGCTTGCGCACGCACGCGCGCGCGCGCCACACACACACCACACGCACACACACAGCACACTCACACACACACACACACACACACACACACACACACACACACACACACACACACACACACACACACACACCACTCACTCCGACCAAGAAACACACACAGTCCTCACTCAACCAGGAGTCAAAGCTGAAGGCTTTACGTTTGGTTTCCCTGGTGACATCAAAACAATAACTCCAGCACGGTCCAAACAGAACCCTATCAGATGATGAGGCGTGCAAACAGGCTTTAGACACAGCATCCAGTTGTATTGGTATACCCGTACCATTTACATCAGTGGCCTTGCACCCATCTCGGTAACCTGTTTGTATCGGTGGTCTAGGTGGTAACGCGCCTTGCCTAGAAAGCAAAAAATCCGGGTCGGAGTGTGCCGTGGTTCGTACCCCGTTTGGGCCCAAAACTTTCCCCCCATCCATTAGACCCTTAGTGGTGGTCTGGGGCTAGTCTTTCGGATGAGACGATAAACCGAGGTCCCGTGTGTTACGTATCACTATTTAGCGCACGTAAAAGAACCCACGGCAACAAGGGGGTTGACCCTGGCGAAATTCTGTAGGAAAAAAAGCCACTCTGATAGGAAACAAATACAGCTGCATACAGGAAAAAGAAAAAAAATGAATAGGCGCTGGACTTGTGGTGACGTGCTCTCCCTGGGGAGAGCAGCCGAATTTCACGCAGAGAAATCTGCTGTGACATAAAGGGTACAAAAATACAAAAGAGTCCATATCCGAGTTGGATGTTTCCTTTTCTCAGCTTCCCCCAGTCCCCCCACACTCGATAGCCTACGTGGTGGTCTAGTGCTAGTCGTTGTTTGAGTCAGAGTGAGAAAGCAAACTATCTCCCATCTAGTGCACCCATGGCAACAGATTTATCCTCGGCAAAATTCTGTAACAAAGTTCACCATCATAGATAAACAAGCACAGACGTAGACATGATACGAGGAACAACAGTGAATGGTGTGTTACTGTGGCGAGTTCTTCTCCCATGATGAGAAGCCCAGATTTCACGCAGATAGAAGTATTACGCGCACTGAATGTTGCCGTTTATTCATAATGCTTTTGAAGTTATCAGTGAAAGGTTGGTTTGTTTGTTTGTTTTCTTCCGATCTGTTTGTCATCACTTTGGCCATTTGTCATTCAGCTCGCTCAAGGTGAATAGATTCAGGGTGGAAGCGAAGAGCACTTGAAATGATTCTGATTTTACAACAGACAATAAATCATGATTGGGGTGTGTGCGAGAGGCGTGTGTACGATATTTCCCTTGAGTTATGTGCCGATGTTGACGGTATTCTGATCATTTCCCCCTTTGCAGTTCAAGGGCGGGTAAACCTCTAAAAAAAAAAAAAGAACGGGGAGAGGCACGGTTAATGATGATTATAAACAAAAGCAACACACACTATCACGCGGGCGCGCACAACAACAAAACCTCGTACAAAACAAAGGAAAGAAAGCCTACACCAATAAAATCGTCAAAAACTTTGACCCTGCACAGACAGAGACAGGGACAGAGATTGATCCCAGCTGAGTGACTGATTTCTGTAACCTTGGCAGTTCATAGCCGTCTGCAAAATCGATAGTGATGGCTGGAAGCCCTCAGTTCTGGCAGAGCTGATATGCATGGATAACACTCGTACCCACAGACAGACAGACAGCTGAGAGTTGGCCGCTGCCCACACAACCTACCATACACACAGAGCTTTACAGTCTTAACTGGAAGTATGTCCTTAACTGAATGAGGGTGGTTTTGATTGTGTTGATACACATTATGTACGTTACAGTTGATTTTGTTTACTGAAATCCACCCTTACCCAAGAGGGGTCAAAGGCGATTTAAATCTTGAAACTTAAATCTTGATTGGTACAGATGTAGTGCACTGTACATCTCATGGCCGCTCTCGATTCCTGTGTTCCAATCGGAATGACGCTTTTTCCCCATTTAATGCCAAGAACATGAGTAGGGCCATAACACAGTTGTTATCAGGCAAGTAGGGAGACGGGAGGAAAAAGAACGGGTTTGTTTATGAGCAGGAAGGAGCTACAAAAAAAAAAAAAAGCCGCTTGCTTCACCTAAAGAAGGCCGCGAGACAAGGTGCTGATTGTGAGAGATCTAGGGGTGTTTTTGTTTGCGTGGGTTTTTTTATTTTTAATTTAAAATCCACTACCCGGTTAATATCCCTTATCACAGGTTGGGGTCCTGGTCCTGTCTGTGTTACATGGAAATCGCAGACCACGCTGCTCAGTTGAGCACTATCAGCTGGTAGTTGTGTAGTAGTGTGCCACAAACGTCTGCCTGTTGAAAGCAGCAGTGCTGTTGTAGTATGCCACAGACGAAGTATGTATATATGCCTGTTGAAAGTACACAGAGACGTTTGGTGTAATCGGATACAAGTTCCAGACTAATAAAGCTTGGGCCGGGGATGGGTACATCATCCTTGTGGAGAAGATAAAGGCGGCAGGCAGCAGCGGCTTGAGTTGGGGAGTCTTACATGCAAGTCCAGACAAACACATGTGAGACTTCCAGAAAACCTTTTCAACAGTCTGAATGTGCGGTTGGATTCTCAGCACTACAGTAGAGAAATAGTTGCCTGTTATGGTCTATTGATGCAGACCTCCGGACAGAAGACCCAGGTGAGAGAATACCGGCCTGTTCACCTGTCAGCTGTGTTTAATGACGTGTAACTTCGACCGGGTGTTGACGTGACCGCAAGCTGTCCTTTTTATCAGCGTTTTTGTAGGGACGGACTTGATTACTTTGTCGTTTTGGGGTTGTTTTGGTTTTGGAGTTGGTTTTGTTGGGAGGTTTAATTTTTGTGGGTTTTTGTTGTTGTTCCTGTTTTTGACCGAGAACTTCTGTCAGGATTTTGAGGTTTAATCCATCGGTAGCAGCGATTGATTTGATAGTGGGAGGAACTTGATTTTTTTTTTCGGAGGAACTGGATGATACTTATCAAATAAAGGCCAAGGGGTCTTAATACTGTTTGATTGTTCTGTTTTGTTTTGTTGGGGTTTGTTTGGGTTTTTTTTTGTTTATTTTGTCTTTTTTAGGGGGGGGGGGTGTTGTTCCGATTGGGTTTTTGCTCGTTTTGGGGGGCTTGTTTTTTGTTGTTTATTGTTGCTTTGGGGTTTTTTTTGCGAAGATGGTCTCTAAGTATACAATTATTTGTGCTGGTTGTATAAAACACATCTATCCAGCAGTACCCTTCTATTTTCAGCTTCAAAGCTACAAACCCAGCCCTGTTATTGTAATCTAGATGGCAGTCACGGTGCGTTTATACATCCAGTCCTCTCCGAGAGGGCACTGACCCTCAGATGATAGAGTAACTTGTCAACGGCTGGTAACGAAGCGAAGGAACCGAGACCGAGCAAGATAGCCTAGTATAGCACGTGCACTATGGGACAAACACAGGCCTCACTCAACGGAGAACGGATTTCCTGTACTTAACGGTCGGTTCCTGCCTGGGGCTGGTATCAACGCTGAACTCTAGGAACAGAGCAGTCTGTCAGCTATCCCGGTCTTTTGATGGACCAGATGATAAATCATCCCCCTGTTGTCCCTGTGTTTGTGTACACATTGATTATAGGCCTGACAATGTACGTCGGTGTTCATCCTTTCGCGACATGCTACATCCGACCTGACACACTTCTCGGTTCAGTTGCTGATGGTGTTCAAAGGGCCCCCCAAGTCTATGCTGATGCTAGTTCTCTGCAGTCGCTCAGCGATTTGAATTTGCATATTCAGTAGCATTCTATATATATATATTAACTGAAAACTTAAGGGTATGATTCTGACCCCTACAGGGAATCGTTTGCAAGAAATGTTGAGTTACCTACAGGTGTGCCATGTAGGGCTAGTTAAATTGTTGTCTTTATGTTAAGGAAACGGTTTTAAGTCAGTGGAATTTGCTGCAAATGTTTCAAACACACATACCCATGCAGGTGCACATGCGCAAACACCCCCATCCCCCACCCAATCACACACACACTACATGTGCACGCACACAGCGCGCCACACACCACACATAAACACTGGCACGCACGCGCAAATACACACAAACGCACACACACACCACACCACACCATCTTCACCTCCACCACATGCCACCTCCCCCCCCTCCCACACACACACACAAAAACCCAACCCAACCCGCTCAAACACACTCTTTGTTGATTGTATGAGTGTCCCAGCGGAGTTATCCGACTTAGAAACTGTATCAGCCAACAATTTATACCAAGTAGTTCTCGCTGCAGCCATGCATAGTCTCTGTCTCTGTCTTTTCTGTCTGTCTATCTGTCTTCTTCTGTCTCTTCTCTCTCTTCTGTCTCTCTCTCTCTCTCTCTCTTCTCTCTCTCTTCTCTCTCTCTCTCTCTCTCTCTCCTCTCTCTCCTCTCCCCTTCTCTCTCTCTCTTCTCTCTCTCTCCCTCTCTCTCTCCTCTCTCTCTCTCTTCTCTCTCTCCTCCTCTCTCTCCTCCCTCTCCTCCCCTCTCCTCTCCCCCCCCCCTCTCTCTTCTATCTCTCATCTCATCTCTCTCCCCCCCTCTCCTCTCTCTCTCTCTCCCTATCCTTCCCCCTCTCCTCCCTCTCCTCTCCCCTCTCCTCCTCTCCCCTCTCCCCCTCATCTCCCTCTCCTACAACTGCATCAACCAACAATCACCACCATGCATTTCCACTACAACTAATTCCGCATTTAACTTTGTATTCACTCTGTGTTAATGTCTCTCCTCTCTCTCTCTGCTCCAAACAGCCGGTGACCCCGGAGGAGCTGGAGAAAGCCTCCAAGATCTCGCCGCTGGCCATGTCGCTGGTGAAGCCCCCGGAGCCGGAGCTGCTGATGGGCCTGAAGCTGAAGGACCAGCAGGAGCTGATGATGCTGCACGCCGAGGCCACCCTGTCGCAGTGCAGCTCGCGGGCCAGCTCAAGGCCCTCCTCCCAGCCCGGCTCCCGCCGAGGATCCTTCACCACCCCAGAGGCCTTGGCGGCGGCTAATGCCGGAATGCTGAGGAGGCTAAGGCTGAGGCTGAGGCTGCTGCCTCCAAGCAGCAGAATGAGAAAGACCATGTTGCCGTTTCGGAGAAAGGTAAAGATGTGTGTGGGTTGGGGGGGGGGGGGGGAGGGACGGGGAGGGTGGAGGAAGGGAAGAGGGGGGGATGGGGGGGGGAAGGGAGAGAGAGAACCATTGAGACAGAGAGAAGAGTGAGCGAGACAGACAGAGAGAACTTTTGTGTGTGTGGTGTGTGTGTGTGTGTGTGTGTGTTGTTTTATTTTATTTGTCTATTTATTCTTTTATATCGAGGATAGTGGAATAAGCACTCGTGTACTTTTTTTTTTTACATGCAGTCCCCGTGTGTATGCAGTTTTTGTAAATATTATCTGTTCCCACCGGCTTACAATGGCCTACTCTTACGAAAAGCGGAACAGGATTTAACGTGTGCGCAAGATGATTCTGCGTGCGTGTGTGTGTGTTAGAGAGAGAGAACACAAGTTTTTGTTACATGCACGAGTAGTGTGCTTTCGCTGGAAATCATTCAGGCCATACATTATTTTACTATACCTCGTTCTGTTCTTGTCAGTAACCTTCACCAGGATTTATTAGTTATCTCACCTGTTCCAACTTGTGTGTCATCAACTAACAGAATCCTTCGCACTCTTTTTTTTTTTTTAAACTCAGCGACGGAAAAGCAGACGACAACCACCACCACCACCACAACCACAACCACCACCACCAGCAAAAAAACAAGCGGTCAGCAGCAGTCACGGCGAACTGTCCCGCACAGACAGCGAGCCGACGAGGCATCCTGAAGAAGACCAAATCCACGGAAAGCGTCCCTAGTGACACCCCCATCAAAGTTCCCCCGCCCAGCGAACCCTCAACCTCGACTACTGACTACTACTACTCACCACCACACCACACAGCAGCAGCAGCAGTAGCTGAATCCTCATCCACCCCCGCCAAAGACAGTCAGAACGATGAGGATGGTGGTGAGGGGATCGGGCGTCTCCTGTAGCGGAGCTGATTCTGCCTTCCGCTGCAGAGGTGGAGAACAGCCGCAGTGCCGGATTCTTTCTGTGGACGGGGACCTGGGAGGGGAGAGCAGCTCGGACCCTGCAGCCCAGACAGTGCCGCTGCCCTCCGAGGACGCTGAGGAGCAGGGCGCCAAGGAGGCCGAGGGCAGCGGGAGGGGGAGGTTCGGCCCACAGACCGCAAAGGGTCATCGGAGAGGTAGGTTTGGTCGTTTTCTGTGTCTGTGTTGTGTGTTGGGTATGTGTGTGTGTGTGTGTTTTGGGGGGAGGGGGGGGTGTGATTTGCAAGTTCTCTCTCCGTTTTTGTTTTGTGGGGGGGGGGGGGGGGGGGGGGGGGGGGGGGCGGTCTGTAGCCGATTCATTTTCGCGATATTGTTCTCTTCATTTTCTCTTCCTCTTTCAGTTTCTTTTTCTTTTCATTGCCCTCCTTCTTCCGTTCTTTTATTGCTATTTACTTCTTTTCTTTTTTTTTGCCACAAACTCTTTTTCGGCCCTACATTTCCACCCACCAATCTACTTATCATCTTTTCCTTTTCCGCTTTAAAGAATGATCTCGAATTCAAAAACGGTGACATTGATTTCGTATCGGGTTTATTACACAAATTATGGGTAGTACTGGTGTGGATTTTTTTTCTTTTGGTGGGAGAAGTATTCGGTAAAATCATCTATGCTCGATCATAACTCGTGTTTGGTCTAGATGTTTTTCCTGATTTTCAGTTTCACTCTAGTTGTCAATTGTTGCAGTACATCTTCTGTATTCTCTCTGTTTTGTCCCCTATCCCTAAGGAGCTGCCTTCATCTTTTATCTTTCCATTTTATTATAAGTATATTGGGAAGAGTCGAGGAAAGTGTGTGTGTGGGGGGGGGGGGATCTTTTTTTTCTTCTTTCTCTCTTTCTTTCGTCCTTAGTGGATTATGCAGTTTATTCTTTGCCGGCACAGGCCTTTTTATGAATGACTTTTACAGTAGTATCAAAAGTTATTTCATTTGAAGTGATAGGCAGGCACCCAACTTCGCCCTTTTGTTTGAGTCTTCCTCAAGTCTTTACCTAAAAGGAAGAAAAACACCAGCTGTGTTCGGATTATTGACCTAAACAATATCCTACAAATTTGGTTAATAAATTGTTAAAAGATTATGTTGTAAGTTCGAATAAAATACAGTATCTATTATTTTATATCTGGGGTGGGGGGGGGGGGGGGGGTTCATAAATCGATGGTTTTCAGCCAGTAGACAAGTGATATAAACTGAGACTGAAGAAGAAGAGCTGAAGACGCTTTGAAAGCTGTCAAGATGAGCGACAACAGCTTGTAAACGGTCGATAAAATGAGTAATAGCGAGATGTTAAGAATGTAGGCTTTCACTTAGTGGTATTTTGCGTGTGTACTGAGAGGATTGAGACTGGGGGCAGTAGCCAGGACCAAGAAGAGACTTAGAGAGACAAACGGGAGAAGAAGACTTCAAGTTGTCGTCTTTGTGTGTCTGTGTCAGAAGGTTTGTATCCTAAAAATATGAAAAAAGAGAATTTATCGGTTAACTGATTGGACAGGTTTTCCCTAAACTTCGTGATAGAATAATGGTTGAATATCTCGCTGTAGCTTCCCCCCAAAAAATTTTTCTGTAGTCTTAAGGTAAGGTCTGTACTTTGTAGTTTCATATTTATGATTTCATGTGGTAGAGTTGCAGCTAGGTCTGCTGGTTATATCCTTAAAACTATATCATAGTATTAAGTGTGCAGCTTTAGATTACTGAAATTTGTGGTAGGAGCAAGGTGGGGTCTCCAGTTTCTTAGATTTTTCGGATGCCACTATAAACCCAGGTCCAGTGTGCGAACACATGCAGACGTGAAAACTCCTGTCACTTTTCGTAGAAGAGTCGGCCAGCTATGGCTAGAAGGGTGGATAACACAAACATACCCAGCATGCACACTGCAACCTGAAGAGGGATGGGCTCTGCCAGGTTCAATTTGCCTGCGACACACTACCTGAAAAATTCAGTGCAGTTCCCTAATGACTCCTCAAGGAGTTAAAGAAGTCAGTCAAGCTGTGTATTCAGTTTGACGTCCCAGAATCTGTGGCAGGATTAAGGTTGGGTCATCGGCTTTGTAGCCGTAAAATTTCCTGGTGATGGTAACATTAGGTTGACATTTATAACGATAAGTGGTAATGGTTGGTTAGTGGTACATTCCCAAAGTCGGATATCTCCGCTGGGACTCTAATACAATCAAATCAATCAACATAAGATGAAGTCTCCATCTTTTTTTCCCGAAAATGTGGTAGGATTAAGGCATCGTTAGCTCTATATCTCAGAACTTTGTGATAGTTTGTGTTGTTGTTGCGCTTTCCACAGCCTAAAGCTCTTGAAGTCTCCAAACTTGTCTCACTCATCCCTGATCAATCACTGCAAAACTACTTGCACACATTGGATGAGAAGTCTGCGTGTGTGACTATTTTTAAGTATCTCGCCAAGTAGACAAGCCATACTCCACCAAACTTCAGATAAATGTTGTTCTTCTTTTGATAGGAAAATGTCAACTGTTATGCTAAGACTAGAGCTAGTCGTGCCTAAAGACAACCCCAACATGCCATTTTCAAGAATAACATCGTTAATAAAGGCCTTGCACTTCACTCACTCACTCAGTCCCATGTCCCAAAGGACGTAGGGGGGACATGAGAGAAGACGCAACAGAGATCTTTTTCC
Organism: Stramonita haemastoma; assembly: GCA_030674155.1. NCBI lineage: Eukaryota > Metazoa > Mollusca > Gastropoda > Neogastropoda > Muricidae > Stramonita > Stramonita haemastoma. The sequence continues at coordinate 84,785,747 of CM060316.1, read as the reverse complement.
ATGCTTCACGATCCTGTGTGGCTAGTAGGAGGTGTTGCAGGGGTTGGGCGGTCCAGTCTTTGATGTTGTCAACCCATGATTTCTTTTGGCGGCCTCTTCTTCTCTTGCCCTCGACTGTTCCTTGCAGGATGGTTTTTGCTAGGGTGTTGTGTCTTGTGGTGTGACCAAACCACATCAGCTTTCTCCTCTTTATGGTGGAGAGCAAAGGCTCTTGGGGGCCCACACGCTTTTTGATTTCTTCTTTCACATAGTTATTGGTCTTGTGTTCTTTGTATGATATTTTGAGGAGTCTTCTGTGGCACTTGTTCTCGAATGCTTGGATTCTCCTCTCTAACTCTGCTGTCAGAGTCCATGATTCACAGCCATATAGGAGGATAGATATCACGAGGGATTTGTAAAGGTGGTATTTGGTGCAGAAGCTGATGTTGTTGCTTCTGATGATCTTCTCGAGTCTGACTAGAGCAGATGTTGCTGTTGCAATGCGAGCTTTCACTTCATTGTTTGATGTGCCATCTTTTGTTAGGATGGAGCCTAAGTATTTGAATTGGCTCACCTCTTCTAGTGTTTCTCCATTCATCTTTATTTCCGTGATGTCATTACTCGCGCTGTTGACCATGATCTTTGATTTCTCTGTACTGACCTCCATGCCGTATGCGCTCGCTCGATCTGTTAAATTGTCTGTGAGGATTTGCAGTTCTTGTTTGCTGCTGCCCATGAGGTCAATGTCATCTGCAAATCTGAGGTTGCAAAGGGGTCTTCCACCAATGGAGATGGAAGTGTGGTGGTTTTGCAGTGTCTCTGTCATGATGTTTTCGAGGAAGAGGTTGAAGAGTACAGGTGAGAGAAGGCAGCCCTGGCGAACCCCAACCGTGGTCTTGAAGAACTCGCCCACGTGATTATTCATAAAAACTGCACTTTCTGCGTTCTCGTACAGAGCTTTGATGACTTCAATTAGACAGCTGTCAATGTTGAAGTGCCTGAGTACTTGCCAGAGGCCGTCATGCCATACCCTTGCACTTAGCTTACATCAATAACTGGCACAGCTTTTGGCCTGGACCAAGTGGCGTGTTGTTGTAGGAATAAGGCATATGTATTTGTTAGAGGTAGAAAGGAGTGGTCAAATTGTGGCTTATGACTCTCTCTCGTGCTTTGCAGATTTTGTAATCTGTCAGTTTTGCACAGTAAAGCTGGTACCCATGATCTGCAAGTATTTATGGATCTATACTCTCGGACGCAAAGAGGAGGCATGAGTATATCGAATTGATGAAGCACTCTGTGTTGTGTGTGTGTGTGTGTGTGTGTGTGTGTGTGTGTGTGTGTGTGTGTGTGTGTGTGTGTGTGAGTGAGAGAGAGAGAGAGAGAGAGAGAGAGAGAGAGAGAGAGAGAGAGAGAGAGAGAGAGAGATACAGAGAGAACAGACAGACAGACAGAGAGTTCGAAATTTCATTCAGAATTCAGGCCCATTCAAATGCCCATTCACAACCTTCAAAATATAATAACTCTCTCTCATTCTTTCTTTCTTCCTTCCTTTCTGATTGGTTTCATCAATTTTTTGTTTGTTTGTTTGCAACGATTTCATCTTTTGTTTTATGTAGACTTAGGGGGGACCCATTACTAAAAGCATTCCGAGCGCATTGTCACGCAGACGGTCTCTTTACAGTCGTCAGTCACAAACCCATGAAATGCAGAGGTGACCACGAGGTCACGTTCTCCACACAGGTTGCACGACCTGTGACTAATTAATTTCACCCTCCTGCCCCGCTTCATTAATTAAAACGACTACGTCGCAGTTTGAACAGGCACGGAAGTTGTTAGCTTTTAAAAAAAAAAATTCGCCCTGGGCTTTGATGATGAAATGTTTAGGCTACATATCTTTCCCTGTTGAGTTAGTAAGCCAACTAATAGGTCTGCTGCAGTCACCGATCCAGCAAAGTGGTCCATGTTCCGAAGATGGGCCGGTCTCTCTTGTCGGTCTGTCTGTCTGTCTGTCTGTCTGTCTGTCTGTCTGTCTCCTCTCTCTCTCTCTCTCTCTCTCCTCTCTCTCTCCTCTCTCTCTCTCTCTCTCTCTCTCTCTCTCTCTCTCTCTCTCTCACCACACAACACACACACACACACACACACACACACACACACACACACACACACACACACACACACACACAAACACACCACCACCACCAACACCTCCCACCGCCACCATCCTAAACGAACACGCGTTCTTTCACTCGCACACGCGAGCATTAACTAGTACAAGGATACCTGAAACGTGCAGATGTTCGCGTAAATAAATCACATCCGTGGCAGCTCACGAACAATAACTATTAATCACCGCATTGAAGAATAGAGGTGCGCGCATTATCCCCAATATCGTGCAAACACTGTGCTTGCATTATTGTTGTCATTGTTGCTTCCCGTGTGTAAAATGCAAGCTCCGGGTTGTAACAAGGGGAAGGAAATGGCCAATATCCGCAAAAGTACTGTTTGTTGTATATGTGTTTACATACTACTATGACAAATTAACTTGTGAAGGAGCAGTCCTTCAGACGTCATCAGAGTGAATTCTGCTGAGGAAAAAAAAGGCGCGCCATTTGTGCTTCTTCACTTCTAAAGTCATTATACAATTACAACTCTTTAAGGGACCGGATCTTGTATACAATTGTAACGACACAGCAGACCTGGCCAATTAATTAATGAGTTCAGCAATCAAGAGTGAAGTGTGGGTCCTACGCTGCCTCTTTGATCCACACAGTGGCTCTTTGAGTTGGAAATACCGAAAGATACTCTACCAATGTGTACTCGTGGGAATGTGGCTGGCTCATTCTACACTATACCTGGGCATTCCGGAAAGACTTCGTTTACAACTCACGTTTGTTTAATTCAACAATAAATAGAAAATTGCAATTTCCCAAGCTTTCGAGAATAAAACAGGTATTGTTCGGTTGGGTTTGGGTGGGCTTTTTTTCTCTTTTTTTTGTTTTGTTTGTTTTTGTTTTTCGCAGCTTATTTACTGTATTCTCACATCTCTCAGCATCTAAAGGAAAAACAACGGAAACTGGAACAAGCTCATTAATACAATAAGATCAGTACCAGACTACGCTAATTATCACCCTGTTACCCGTGGAAAAAGAAGGCAAAGAAAAAAAATAAACAGAAGAACTTCTCTTATTCACAGGGTCTTAGAAGAGTGGCCAACAAGAGGTGACGGGCTCGTGTAATTATCACAAAGCACACCACCTATTGCAGGTCAGACATGAAAACAGGCATTCAGCAGTTGATAATTATAGTCTTTTCGGAAGACAGTCATACCAAAGACTGTTCAGTCTACCAGAAGTTTGTCTGGTGTTAGGATTAGACAGAAACAACTTGGGGGACTTGTGGGTAGTGAAACAGAGCACTGAAATATGAAAGAGCGAGTGTGCCGATTCATGATATGATAGAACTGAAAGTCTTCTCTAATTGGAGCATGGGATTGTTTGGTCTGCTTCTCAACAGGATGTTATGGTACAAAGTTAATGATGTCGTAAGGTCCATAGCAATCAGGCTGCACAGCGCTAAGTAGTCTTCCTCCTGCCTGGCCAGGCTACACTTGAGCCTTTTCCTGTGCCCGGTGTATTATATATAGCACGCAGTCCCTACAACTCGGCACAAGACGGGATTTTGTTAGTCGTGTGGTCAGTCGGTCTGTAAGCGGCTTCAAGGCTGTTGTTAGTCGGCCTATGATCTTGGCAAGCGTCCGAAGCTCGCAAAGCTGCCTTGTATTAGTGTCAACTGTTCCTTTCTCCTTCATTATCGGTTTGGCAGTCAGCTCTTGAAACAAGTGCTTGGTGACAGCGCATTCCCGTTTGACGGAGAATGGGTCAATCGCGCAGTTACATTAACACTGAACGGAAAAAACGTCGTCGTTCCACGCTTCCTACTTCTGACGTCACTAGTGTGTGTCGAGGACCAAGATGACCAGTTCAAGCTTCATATCACGTACAGCTGCATAGGTTTACTATATCAGGATCTGCAGTGCAGCAGCGGATTTTAGTGCAGAAGGTTTTGACATGAGAGAGTATATATGGTAGCAAGGTTCCAAACCGAGAATATTTCATTCAGTCTTCGGCGTTGATGAACTGATCGGGTATTACGGTGTCACACATGTGGAGTCACGACACTTGTCATGACATTAGTGTGACTGTCTTTGACCATTACCTCTTAAAGACAACGTGCGGGATTTTCAATCGGAACTGACTCTGTTCGTTTGAATAAAGTTAACTTGTGCATTATTATACCAAACAAACTCAGAAACGTGGGCGAAAGAGAGAAGCAGCTATCCTCCGTTCCCCGATCGTTTCCCTCAGTGTGTGGTGGTTCCAGAGTTGATTCCCCATGATAATACAGCATTCTAGCAGTGAATTGAAAGGTGGTGGGACAGTGACAGCATCATGAACGTCACTGAACGCCACCCTGCAGCTCTTAGGCTGTTCTGGCAAAGGTAAGCCATACAACATTACATGATGATTATAGTTACTCCACTCAGGTTTGGGGCTGCAACTGTCAGTGTTTCTGGCTGGAAAGTCACTGATTGATACCTTGCCTGGACTTTTTTTTTCATCTTTGGATCTGAGGACACATGTGTGTTGTTTTGTGTTGTGTTGTATTGTATCGTTTATCACAGTCACGGCAGATTTCTCTGAAATTCAAGCTCCTGCCCCCTTTGAAAGCTTATCGCCTTATTAGTGGAGCGCCACTTTTCGTTCATTCTGGACGTGTGTTTGTTTCCTTATGGTAGTGGTGTTGTCTTTGTTTTGTTTCGTTATTCTTTGTTTCTGCTACAACATTTTGTCAGGAACTGCTCCATAATATGTGCTTAGGTTATAATTATTGCACACTGGGTTTTTTGTCATCTTACCCGGAAGACTAACACCCAGACCACCACTCTCGTTCTAGTGGATGGGGTAAGCTAAAGACAAGATCTAATTTAGCAAACTTTTGTTTTCTAAACGGGTGTATTACCACTAGGCTTAGGTCATCCTTTCCTGGACCACCGACCTAACTGGAGTTTGTGATTGATGTGCTTCATCATCACGTGTTGTGACTGTCAGAGAGGGAGGGAGGGGTGAGAAAAGAGAGAGAAGAGAGAAGAGAGAGAGTGTTGTGTTGTGTTGTATTGTGTGTGTTGTGTTTCTTTAAAGAAGACATATATATCTATCCCCATGCATGCGTCAGACAATGTTATCAAGAAAGATCATATCACTCAAAACTGTATAGGCCTAACCTTTTTATCTATATTTTTTTCAAGAAAGAAGGGAGTGGGTGACGAGTCAGGGCTGACTGCACAGCTTGTGATTGTATTCCGTGTTACCTGATGACTATTCCGCACCTGATGGTGCATAGAATCTTATCAACTCGAGTAGCGCTCGTTGAATCACATCGGGATTATTAGCTAGTCCATTTCAAAAAACCAGTTTAGCAGATTATTGTTTTTGTTTTAGAATCTTTTGTGAAATTTAGAATATCCCTTGCTTGTTCACCCACTAGTTTAAATCGTCGTTTCTTTCTGAAAGCGCTTCATGTTTCAGTTTGAAGCTTTTTTAAAAAATATTTAATGCAGAGCCATAAAGTTCAGTTCGCTGTTGACATTTACGACACCAGTGGTGTTGGGTTTACGAGTGGTAATTCAGGCTATTTCAGTTGCACTGGTCAAGTTCTAAATGTGTCCTCTTTATCACCGCTGTTCTACTTGTGCTGCTGAATACAATCTCTGTCAGCTGTGCAAAGCTGCTGTTCACTGGAGATTGTATTGTAAATTTGACCAAATTAGTAACATGTAAAATTTTGGAGTGGAAGTACAATATTTTATTTGAGTGTCGTGGTGGCAGTTTTCGTCAGCGGATCATTGTTCCATATGGTAGATACTTGATCATTGATTTTTTCGCTTTATGCAGTTAAAAGCTGAAACTTTCGGAAACTGGGATAAGAGAATGGACTTGGTGTGAAGGGTTTTAAACCCGCAAGATCATTTACACATTTTAAAAAAACATTTCAGTGTCATTTTTATCTATTCCACAAGTGGACTCCCTAGATCGTGAACAAAAAGCGGTCAAATAGGCCAAAATATCACCATTTGTAAACCTCGGAGCTCTAGCCGAGGAACAAAAAAATCCACAATTGAAAAGAATCACAACTGCAGCCTGAACAGCTGTGTGTGCTGACGATTTAAAAATAAGCAAAGACCAGGTTCTTCTTCTGTTTGCTCGGCGACAGTCCTGATACTATTCTGTTTGCTAAGGAAGTATCCAAGTATGTGCTTACAGTAGTAATACATGGTAGTAGGTTGCGAAGTTGAGCCCATCTCTTTCTCTCGCTCTCTCTCCGTCCCCTTCACCCCAACTCTCTCTCCCTCCTCTCTCCTCTCTCTCCTCTCTCTCTCTCTCTCTCTCCTCTCTCTCTCTCTCTCTCTGACACTGCAATACCGTAATGTTATTTGGGGCGAAATGGTGTAATTCTGGTAACCCGATGGCGGTACATTGAATTATATATATATAGATAATAGTTAATATTTGTAGACTATATATTATAAATTATTATATATATATATAGTAGATAGATAATGCTCGCTTCCCCCCACCACCTACCCTCATCCTGTGCACGCTTGACATTGTAGTACTATGACTATTGTGTTTACATGCGGTTACAACCCTGGCCCGTATCTGGTAACACCGATGGCAGATACAATTTTAATGCTACTCTTCTACCTCTCTTTATCTCTCTCCTCTCTCTCTCTCTCTCTCTCCTCTCTCTCTCTCTCCTCTCCTGAGTCACGAGTTCGGAGTTCAAGTTCCCTCTGGTAGCCTACCGTTCATCCTCCCTTTGCCTCCCCCCTACCCCCCCCCCCTCACACACGCACGCACACACACACACACACACACACACACACACACACACACAAACACACACAACACACACACCACGATAAGGAGTACACCCCACCACCACTACTCCCCCCCCCCTCCCCCAAACGAAAAATAATCGAGACCCATCCCCGCTGTGTAAATCTAATAGACTATCTACTTCTTTTTTTTTTTATTCCACCGCTCAAATTACGGAACTATGTGGAGCCCTTTACAGAAGTACAGGGGAACGATTATCCTATATATAACCAGTTGCTCCGACTGTGGCTATCGGTGCTAGCTCACTAATAATTCGTTGACGATGGGGACAGATACATGACAGGACTTTTTACCTTCATAACAACATAGGGGCTTAGCTACATATAATTATTATACTCGCGCATTCTTGGTGACGACGACTAGAAGCAGGGTGGAGCGTATTCGTGCATTCGCTGTGTGGCGAAGCAAGCGGTGCAGACACGGGTTTAATTAATGACTTTACGGTCTGGGGGGCTGTCCGGCCGAGTTTTATCACCCATACGCCACCTCCATACCGACAAGAAACAAGCCCTCCTAGATCTAGTTCTGTCCTGTTAGTGGTTGGTCTGAGTGAGTGGCTGGACTGTCGTCAGAGGGTGGGTGAGGCAGTAACACGGATACAGACAGCTGCTAGCCTATAATACACACAGCAGGGTGGGCTTTTGTGTGTGTGTGTGTTTGCTTGGGGTTTTTTTTGTGCGTGTTTTGGTTTTGTTTTGTTTTTTTTTACTCGGCCGTAGTGTGTTTATGGTTTTTGTTTGGAGTTCCCCACTTCGAGTGTGTTTTTGTGTTCACGAAACTGTTGATAACCGTGTCAGCAGTTTACTGGTGTGCGAAAAAAAAATCAGGAATATATATATATATATATTATCAGTGACTTGGTGAAAACGGAAAATGTTATTGCAAGTCGGTGAGCTGTCTGCTTGTGACTGTAAAGACTGCTTTGGCTGCTGACAGATCGATGACGGTTAAGTTGTGATACGTAATATGCATTGCCCGCTACAGGTAGTTGTTGATCAAAGCGGTAACTGATGTAGGGTATATAAAAACGTCGCCTGATTCAAGAGAACAGACTTTTAACAGGCAGGCCTACATTGTCAGCCCAAGTGAACTGATTGTGATTAATTTTAGGTGATGACTGCCAAGTTTGATTATTGAGCAGTGAAGCGAGGTGAGCTTCTATTGAAATTCAATCGCCAGATTTTCTGTTTGCTTCATGGCTTGTACGTAGTGTTAAAGCTTGCGTAGAAAGAGGATATACATGTATATATATGCGCTCTCTCTCTCTCTCTCTCTCTCTCTCTCTCTCTCTCTCTCTCTCTCTCCTCTCTCTCTCTCTCTCTCTCTCTCTCTCTCACACACACACACACACACACACACACACACACACACACACACACACACACACACACACACACCAACTGTAACAGAGGTTCACAGACACAGTCTGACTCCACTTGATTTGAATTGTTAATCGTGTCACCCTCCAACCTGATGTTATCTCTTTTTGAGAGGAAAACTGAATATCACGGCTTCGGACCACCAGACAGTATTTGGCATTTAAACCACAGTCATTTTGTGGGAGTTGAAATATCGTGAGCGGAGGTACAAGTGACAACATGCATGTAACACCATCAAAACAACATATTTTCATTTTGTACACTCAGAAACAGCAGGGGACGGTCATCATTATATTAACCTCGAAAGTTTGTGGTTGTCTCTGTGCATGATCTGTTGTGGACTGTTTATAATACTTACTTAGTGGATACACTGGAAACTCGAGGCTTACATTATTTCTGTGGACATTTCGTGGTAGTGTCACATGTTTTAAATTCTAAAGAAAGCGTATGGAGGCAGATAGGCTTTGTTGTCTGTGAAAGACAAGGGCAAGATTTATGGACGTGATGCACGCACGCACGCACGCACTCTGTGTGTGTGTGTGTCTCTCTCTCCCTCTCTCTCCCTCTCTCCCCCTCTCTCCCTCTCTCTCCTTCTCTCCCTCTCTCTCTCTCTCTCTCTCCTCTCTCTCTCTCTCTCTCTCTCTCCTCTCTCTCTCTCTCTCTCTCTCTCTCACACGCACGCACACATACACACACACACACACACACACACACACACACACACACACACACACACACACACACACACACACATGTGCACTCCTTTGACCAGGAAGGGTTGTAAGTATGAACTCCCAAGGCTTGTGTAATCTGGAGAGTTGTATAAACTCCAAAACTGAGTCTAAGACCAATGTTCTTGATCATTCCCTATAGCTGTAATTGTTTAAAAAGTATGCGATGATCTGTACAAGTTTGAGAATCTGTGATGAGAGATGACAGTTGTATGAGAGAAGTCTTTTAAGACCAAGATAAGAATGATATGAGCTCCTAATAGATCTATCTCTGGCGAGTTGTACATGTTCCAAAAGTCTGTGATAAAGAATTGTGTCTAGAGATGAGAGTTAGCTGAACTCCAAAAAGTCTGTGACGATAGATTTTTTTTTATGAACTCCATTAATTAAGTCGGTGTGGAGAGTTAAATGAGTGAACTCCACAAGTTCGTGGAGATGGGCAGGCCTACACGAATGGTCGTTAGAGCTATAAAGTCTGATGAGACTCAAACGTATGAGCTCCGAAAGTTTGCCATAAGTTATAATAGCTCTAAACGTGTGGTACAAGTTTTATGCATCGTTAAAAAACAAAAACAATAAAAAACCTCTCATGTAAGAGCTCCTAAAGTCTTTGATAGTCCCTGAGTAAGGCATATACTGGGCCTAGCTGCAAAATCTGCAATGAGTTAGGCCTGTATGTGCTCCTGAAGTGTATGATGAGGTTATCTGAGCTTCTAAAGTGTGGATAGCCATTTGAGCTCTGCGAGTCAAGCCTTAGATTTGTTGAAGTTCCAGTGGAGTTAGTGAAGAAGTAGGCATACATCAGCTCCAGATGAGAGTTGTGTGAGCTGCAGAAAGTCTACAGCGATCTTGAGAGAGTTTCCGAGGATTGTATTTGTCTGAGTGGTGTGTTGTGTGTGTGTGTGTGTGTGCGCGCGCGAGCACTCGTGGTGTACAGGGAGACGGGATAGCGTAGTGGTCAGAACATTGCGCTCGCAATTTAACGACCTGGGTTCGATAACCGTTCGAGGGGATATTTTCCTCTGGAATTAACATCATTGCAGACTCCACCCTTCCCAAAAGTTCTTCGGATGAGACTATAAACCGAGGCCCCGTGTGCAAACGTAGAACATCTTGTGCACATGTTAAATCCTGTTCCGCTTTTCGTGAGAGTAGGCCATTGTGTGTCGGTGGGAACAGATGACAAAATTGACAAAACTGCGTACACACGGGGACTGGATGTAAAAAAGCACGAGTGTTTATTCCATTATCCTCGATATAAAAGAATAAATGAAAGAAATTTATAAATAATTAAAGAAAGTACAACTCTCTGTGTCTCTCTCTGTATCTCTCTCTCTCTCTCTCTCTGTCTCTCTCTCTGTCTCTCTCTCTGTGTCTCTCTGTCTCTCTCTCTGTCTGTCTGTCTGTCTGTCTGTCTGTCTGTCTCTCTCTCTCTCTCTCTCTCTCTCTCTCTCTCTCCTCTCTCTCTCTCTCTCTCTCTCTCTCTCTCTCTCTCTCTCCATTCCTCTTCCTTCTTCCCTACAGCGGTATCAGTCTTTATTTTCAGGCGTTTTCCCCAATGTCCTGAGCCGAATGCAGCAGTAATAGGATTATTCACTAAACTGGGCTCGTGTACAAATTGGTCATTTTCTTTCCGGGATTTACTTAAGCAATGTTTTATCAGAGTAATTGGTATTATAAGTTGGACCCTCTTGGGAATTATAAATGGGACCCTCATGAGAGCCAGTTTACTTCCGGCCAAAAATTAAGAACCCCCCCCCCCCCCCCCCCAAAAAAAAAAAAAAAAAAAAAAAAGGGCCAGAAAGGGGAAAGCATTTTTGCCTGCTAGGTTAAAAAAGCCGTGCATGTAGGGTTTTGGGGACAAGATTAGTATTTTATTAACAGGCAAAATAAAAAAGTAATAATATCAGGCAGGACGGACCCCCTGATTGTACACAGTAAGGTTTCACATCACGTGGGGAAAGCAGAAAAGCCCACTTAGGCTTGAAATGCCAATGTCCCAGGCGTCTCCCGCAGATCAGCTCCTTTTTTGGGGAAAATTTTTTTTCCCCAAAAAACCCCTTTCCCCCCCCCCCCTTTTTTTTTTTTGGGGGTTTTTTTTCTTTTCCCCCTTTTTTTAAAAAAAAAATTTTTTTTTCCAAAATCTCTTTCCCTCTCTTCCCTCCCTCCCCTTTTTTCTCTTTCCCCCCCCCGTGTCCCCTTTTCCCCCTTTTGGCTTCCTCTGTTGTTGTCCCCCCTCTCTCTTTTTTCCCTTTTTTCCCCTCCTCCTTTTTCCCCCCCCCTCTCTCTCCCCCCCTTTTTTTTTCCCCCTCCCCTTTTCCCCTTTTTTTCCCCCCTTTTTTCCCCCTTTTCCCCCCCCCTTTCCCCTTAAAAAAATTTTTTTCCCCCTTGGGGGTTTTTTGGGGGGTTTTTTTTTTTTTGGGGGGGGGGGGTTTTTTTTTTTTTTTTTCCCCCCCTTTTTTTTCCCCCCCCCCTTTTTTCCCCCCTTTTTTTCCCCCCCCCCCCCCCCAAAAAAAAAAAAAACCCCCCCCCCCCCTTTTTGGCCCCCCTTTTTTTAAAAACCCCCCCTTTTTTTTTTTTTTTTTTTCCCCCTTTTTTTTTCCCCCCCCCGGGCCCCCCCCCCCCCCTTTTTTTTAAAAACCCCCCCCCCCCCGGGGGTTTTTCCCCCCCCCCTTTTTTTCCCCCTTTTCCCCCCCCCCTCCCCCCCCCTTTTTCCTTTCCCCCCCCCCCCCAAAAACCCCCCCCCCCCCCCCCCTTCCCCCCCCCCCCCCCCCCCCCTTCCCCCCCCCCTTTTTTTTTTTTTCCCCCCCCCCCCCCCCCCAATTTTCCCCCTTTTTTTTTGCCCCCCAAAAAAAAAAATTTTTCCCCCCCCCCTTTCTTTTTTTTTTTTTTTTTTTTTTTTAATTTTTTCCCCCCCCCCAAAAAACCCCCCCAAAAAAAAAAAAAAAAAAAAAACCCCCCCCCCCCCTTTTTGGGGGGTTTTTTTTTTCCCCCCCCCGGGGGGGGGTTTTTTTTTTCCCCCCCCCTTTTCCCCCCCCCAATTTTTACCCCCCTTCCCCTTTTTTTAAAAAAATTTTTGGGTTTTTTTTTTTTGGGGGGGGCCCCAAAACCCCAAAAAAAAAAAAAAAAAAACCCCCCCTTTTTTTCCCCCTTTTTTTAAAAAAAAAAAGGGAAAATAAAAAAAAGGGGGGGGGGGGGGGGGGGGGGGGGGGGGGGGGGGGGGGGGGGGGGGGGGGGGGGGGGGGGGGAAAAGGGGGAAAAGGGGGCCCCCCAAAAAAAATTTTAAAAATTTTTTTTTTTTTTAAAGGGTTTTTTTTTTTTTTTTCCCCCAAAAAAAAACAAAAAAACCCCTAATTAAATTTTTTCCCCAAAAACCCTTTTTTCCCCCAAAGGGGTTTTTTTAAAAAAAAAAATTTTAAAAAACCAAAAAAACCCCGGGGGGGGTGTGTTTTGTGTTTTTTTCGTCTTTGTCTGTCGTCGTTTCCCCCTCTCTCTCTCTCTCTCTCTCCTCCTTCGCCTCCTCCCCTCTCTCCTCTCTCTCTCTCTCTCTCCCCTCTTTTTCCTCCCACCCTTCCTTCCCTTCCCCCCCCACCATTTCGGGTTTTCCCCTTTCCCCATCCCTTTTTTTCCCTTCTTTTAAACAAATTTTCCCTTTTCTTTTTCCCTTTTCAAAACAAATTTTACAGAGGGGTTAT
>CM060316.1:84737202-84772907 GCA_030674155.1 Stramonita haemastoma | reverse complement strand
GTCAGCAACGGGGAACAAAATTTTTCGGTCGAGGATGAAGTTTTTTTCCCCCCAAAATTCTTGTTCCCATGCAGCTGTTGTAAAATTTTAAAAAGAAAAATTAAATCTAAAAAAACCCCAAAGAGAAAAAAGGACCAAAAAATGCTGCGACGGGGGGACAACTGATGCCCCAGGGGGCCCAAATTTGGTTACTTCCCATGATGCCCTTTCCGTCAAATGGGGGTCACTCAAAAAACAAAAGATTACGAAAGTTTTATACTTTCCCTCGGTCCCCCTGTGCGATTTGGTTGCCCTATTTTTTCCCCCATGGACTGATGGATGCGGTAAAGATCCCCCCGTAGAAAAGGGTTTATATATGAAAGATTTTTCTTTTTTTTTCCAGCGTATGTTTTTTTGATTTGGGACCAAATTGTATGCCCCGGGTGCTTCGTGATGTCCCCCCCCCCAAAGGGTAGCTGATGTGGAATTCATTTAGTCCCGTCTTTGGGAGGCTAAAATCATGTCTAGCCTAGGCCTAGTGGGGAAAAAAGCTTTTTCCTACCGTTATAATCCCCTAAACCCCCCCCCCCCCCGGCATTTCCCCCCTCTTTTTCCCCCCCCTCTCCCCTCCCCTCTCTCTCTCCCCCTTTTCCCCCCTCCCCTCTCTCCCCTCTCCCCTCCCCTCCCCCTCTCTCTCCCCCTTCTTTATTGTTTTGATATTCCCCCAAATCAGAGTAAGGGCTTTGATTTTCTGATCAGATTTATAAAATGTATTCATGGGGAATTCTATAAATCTTAGTTATTTTGTAAGTGTAACCCTTGAAAAATAAAAAATCATTTGTTTATTCATTTATTCATTCTTTGATGTGCTGACTCAACAGCTGTCTATTCATTATTCTTTTATTTTTAGGATAATGGGAAAAGCACTTATGTGATTGTTAAGTTGTTTACACCCAGTCCCCCAGGTGTTTGCAGTTTTGTCAGTTTTGTCATCCATTCCTACCAGCACACAATGGACTAGTCATCCAAAAAAGAGAAAAGGTTTTAGGTATGCATGCGCAAGATGTTCTGCATGCATTCGCACACAGGACCTCGGTTTATAGTCTCATCCAAAGTACTTTTAGGGGGAGTGGAGTTGGCACTGATCTCCGAAGGAAAAATCCTCTTGAATTAGATTCAAACCTGAGTCAGCAGGCCATGAGTGCATCAGCTATCCCATCCCCCTCCTCCATCATGTAGCTGTCACCTTCTCTGCACTGTACTTTTCTTAAGTCACTGTCTTCCACTTCTTATGTGTGTGTGTGTGTAGGTGTGTACTGTTTCTGTGTGATACTGATACATAACATATTATATTATACCTAGATACAAGAATGCACAGTACACTGAGTACAGTACATGATACTGTGCTTCATGCACATAATGTGCTTACACAGTAACACACACAAATGTCACACACAAATATCACACACACACACACACACACACACACACACACACACACACACACACACACACACACACACACACACACACACAGGATCCTCAAAATAAAATCTAATGAAATTAAATAAAATAAAACAAACGGGATTGAGCACAATGATTGAATGAACAGGCATCGAAGCAATATCATTTTATACTGTAGTGTTGATTTGCTTTCTTGAAAACATTGTGAGCAAGTTATGTTAAATAGATGCAAACTAATTCAGGACAGTGTAAGGGTAAAGAAGGAAGATCAGTTCTATTCTATTTACAATTTTACTTCCCCTTCTGTGGTTTCTTATAACGTTATTTTAGTCATAATAATAATACATTTTTTAACTTAACTATACATCTGGGGGGGAGGGGTGGGGTCTTTTTTTTTTCAATTTGATATCATGCCTTTTTCTCGTGGAGATGCCAGGGAGTATCCCCACCTTCTAATAACACACTGTGCTTGGACGCTTTTTATGTTGTCTCTAGTCTGTCTCTGTCTGTCTGTCTGTCTGTCTGTCTCTCTCTCTCTCTCTCTCTCTCTCTCTCTCTCTCTCTCTCTCTCTCTCTCTCTTCTCTCTCCCTCCTCTCTCTCTCTCTTCTCTCTCTCTCCTCTCTCCCTCTCTCTCTCTCTCTCCTCTCTCTCTCTCTCCTCTCTCTCTCTCTCTTCTCTTCTCTCTCTCTCTCTCTCTCTCTCTCTCTCTCTCCTCTCTCTCTCTCTCTCCTCTCTCCTCCTCTCTCTCTCTCTCTCTCTCTCTCTCTCTCTCTCCTCCCCCCCCCCCCCCCCCCCCCCCTCTCTCTCATTTTGTACAGGTCTTGCATGTCCATTTTCAAAAAAAAAATTTTAAGCAGGCCTGACACTTTTACTTAGCACTGTGTATACACATGACATACACTTGTAATGTTGTATAGAAGTTTAAGCTGTAGTGTAACAATTTGCCTGTACTGTTGTGTTCTGGCAGGCAGGTAATAGGTCCTGTAAACAGGGGATGGGTGTAGGACGTCCAGCATGTAACATTATTTATTTGCTCTTGAATGCTATTTTATTAGTTTTGTTTTTTTATTTGAAGTGTCTGTTTTAATCTTATATGCTTTTGCTATTATTTGCTCATGGTGTTTTATTTTATTTGAAGTGTCTGTTGTATGCTTTTGTTATTATCTGGGGATGGTTAAATTAAGCAGAATGGCTGGTATCCTCAGCTCACCATAGTTTTATTTGTTTAAAGTCCTGAGTAAAATATTTCAGGGTATGTGTTATTCAATGAGAATGTGTAGTGACATACATTGATACAATAGTCAATATACCTGTGTGTGTAGAGGGGGGGGGGGGGGGGGGGGGGGTCAGGGTGACGGCGTTTACAAGTTTAAAAGAATTACTACAATACTAGTCTCTTTCAGTTTAGACTTTTTTTCATGTAAGTTATGGTACTGAAGATGATTACAGCCTTGACATTGATATCTTTTGGTGGAGCCAATAATGTAATAATATATGAAATTTAAATTCAAAGCATACTGCATAGTTTGGATTTGGGGTTTGTAGAACATTTTTATTTGTTGTTTGGGGGTTTGTTGGATTTTTTTTTTGGTTGGTTGGGGTTTGTTTTTTTGTTTTGTTTGGTTTGGGGTTGTTGTTGTGTTGTTTTTTTTTTTTGGGGGGGTCTCAACTAGACCTCTAATACCCACCAATGATGAGGTTTTGCATAATGCAACCATTTTTTACCCCGCATTGCCAGTGATTAGGGTAGCCACATTCTGACTTTGGGAGCATTTTGATTTTGTTGTATGAACTATGAAGCGGGGTGAAAGGTTTTGGGGTGGGTTTTTTTCAGGTTTACATTTTTTAACATGCTTTGGTGTATGGAGTGTGCAGCAGAGGGAAAGTTTGAGAGTTTATAGTCATATTTCATATTAATAATAAAAAGCACATGTTTTGATGTGTGAAATGTGAAACAGTGGGAGTTTTCCAGAACTTACTTTGGATTAAACCTGAACCAAAAATAGTAGTGCTGTAACATAGTCCCACCCCTGACACAGTGCTAAGCTGTGAGTGCTGCTGTCTTGCAGGTATCTGACACAGCCTGCACCCCAACTCACTCCAGAGAGGTCCCCTCAAACAAAGCGCAAGTATGAAGGACGCCATATGACCCAGCCCATCACTCCTGACGAAATGAAGGAGGCAGAAGTTTCAACTACACCAATGAAACCGTCTGGAGTCTCTATAGCCGATAGGTATGAGTCTTTTTGTTTATTGTTTGTGTGTTGTTGTTTTTTGTAATTGCACGGTTAAAAATGGAAACCAGAACACCTCTTTTTCTTGGTTGTAAAAGTTTGTTGTTGTTCCAGATGTTTGTAATGACTTAAGTGAATTTTTTTTTTTTTTTAAAGTAGGTCAATTTGTCAGAAATGAAAAATCAGCATTGTCGAGTTGATAGTTGGTGAAATTTTACAGACAGAAATGATGTAGTGTGACTGACTTTACTTCCTTAGCAGTACAGAGCTCTTTTTCCCTTTTTTTTTTTTTTTTGGTTTTGGTGCAGATCAGTGTTTAGTGTCATGTTTACTAAAGAAAAACTTTTTAAAAAATTCTCTCTCTCTCTCTCTCTCTCTCTCTCTCTCTCTCTCTCTCTCTCTCTCTCTCTCTCTCTCTCTCTCTCTCTCTTCTCTCTCTCTCTCTCTTTCTCAGTATTGCACATCATCAGGACATTTATGTAATGTGCTGAATCATTGAAAACCTGGGTACTATTACATGTTCAAACTTTTTTGTCTGTCTCTCTGTGTGGGGACCATATTTAAACTTCCATTTCATTAATGAGGCATGCCATTGTGGATTATATGACAAGCTAAACTTTCTGAAAGCCAGATGCTATTTTCTGTTAACTGACCACATGTATAGTTTATTGTGTATCAAGGATACATACAAATACCAGCAGAATGTGTAGCTGAGCTCTGAAAACCAGGGTGCTAATTTCTTTTGTCGACTAAATGATTATCAAGATATTCACACAGCAAACTAAACCATCTTTAAAAATAAATAAAAATTAAAAAATAAAAAAACCTCTGCTGACCAAAGGATGATCAAGAAATTCATATGGCTGACTAAACCAGCTTAAATTAAAAAAAAAAAAAAAATCAAAGCAGCCCTGTTTTCCTTTACTGACCAAATGCACATGAAGGTGTTGCTGTGGCAGGTTGAGCCAGCTGAAGACCAGTGGGGAGGAGAACTGGAAGAGGAAAGTGGTCCGGGAGAAAGAGCTGAGTCCTCCCGTGCAGGACATCAAGCGGCGCTGAGAAGGGCAGCCTGGCTTCTGTCAGGCCCCTCAGCATCTCTGACCGTCTGTGCCAGTTGGGGGAGTCTGCCGAACAGTGGAAAGTGCGGGTGGAAGACACAGATGCCGTCCAGTTCACCACAGCCAACAAAGTCCCCAAATCGGGTCAGTTATCCGCTAGGTCTGGAATGAAACTGGGGGGGGGGGGGGGGGTTGCTGGCTTGCTCTCTGTGTTTTCTTTCTGTCTGTTGTAGGTTTTTGTCTCTGTCTGTATTTGTATTGTGGGTGTCTTTCTCTGTCACTGTCTGTCTACAGGTATTTGTGGTGTGGGTGTTTATCTCTGTCCCTGTCTTTCTGTATTTGTATCGTGACTGTCTTTCTGTATTTGTATTATGGGTGTCTCTCATATGTCTGTCTTTGTCACTGTCTTCTGTCTGCCTGCCAGTCGGCCTTCAATTTGTGTTATGTCTGTCTATCCACTCCCCCCTCTCTCTCTCTCTCTCTCTCTCTCTCTCTCTCTCTCTCTCTCTCTCTCTCTCTCTTCTCTCTCTCTCTCTCTCTTTCTCTTTTTTTTCTCTCCCCCTCCCTCCCTGCCCTTCCTACTCTTCCCCCACTTCCTTAAATCAAGCTAAAGTAGGGGGGAGGGGCTTGATTTTGTTTTACTGTATGCGGTTTGTATTGGGGGGGGGGGGGGGGGGGGGGTTAAGCTAATATCCCTTTTAGAATTTAACCATTTTGTTGTACTCCTTGGGAATCAAGAATCAAGACTTTTTTTTTTCTAAAGTGAGTTGTTACTGACTCATACAGTTATTGTATATTGCAGCTATTTGATTAGTTCTTTTTTTTTTTTTGGGGGGGGGGGGGGGGGGATACTACTACTAACTAGACACATTGGTTATTGTGTTCCTCATTTTTCAGTGGTTGGATCAGAAAGTCCTCTGGTTGCTAAAATCAAAGCATCATCCAAAAAAGATCTGACAAGGCTAGGTAAGTACATCATTGGGACGGGTTTTTTTAGGGTGGTTGTTTGGGGTTTCTTTTTTTTGCATCTTGTGTTTATCATGATAAAAGCGATTATTAGTATTGTTTGTCCTCAGTACTTTTTGCTATTTAAAAACCAAAACCACATATGTACTGTTTGTGGAGACTTGCTTGTTTGATTGAAGCAGATATTTGTGTGTGCTCTGTACTTGACTGGCTGTTGGGTCTGAACTATAACTGACAATGTTGATCTCTTATTTCATAGTGCATAGTATTACTGGGGTTTGTGTATAATAATGCACTGTGAAAAACAAAGTGCATATTATCAGAAGAAACAGCTGTGAATAAAGATATAATTATTATCTTCATTATATTTTGTTTATATAAAATGGATGTTAAATTGTATATGATGCATAATTTACAAGGCTCTATGCATGAATGTTGTATGTAAGCATGATTTCATAATTTTGTATATTTCTGTTATAAATGGCTGATTGTGCAGATCATGCTCGTAAACATATCAACCATTTTACTTTGGTGGGTAGTCATAGAAGATAGATTTATGTCAGTGACTAACCAATGAATAATCATAAACATGGATTTGTATTAACAAGAGAAGAGAAAAACCCCAGGCAGGAAAGAATAGAAAAATCCAAAGAAAAGGAATAAAGAAAAAAACTTGGTCTGTGTTCAGAAAAAAAAGCAGAACTGATTACAACTGATTTTATTTTGATTTCCCTTAATTGTGGGCAAAAGCGATCGCACACTGCAAAAATCTCACCATTGGCAAACCTCAAAGTTCTAAGCAAGGAACATACCAACAAACAAAAGTTTGTCTTGATATTGCTGATTGCGTGAAAACAAAGCTTGAATAAGAATGAATTGGAGATGACAAGTGTAAACTTGTCTTTTTTACCATAAATAATCACCAGAATTCCATTATCACTTATTCTATTATTTCATCTTTTATCAAAACTCTACATGAGCAGAAGCAGTTTCAGATTGTATGCTGTTCAACTTCTGAGAATTGTCTGTCTGTCTGTCTGTCTGTCTGTCTGTCTGTCTGTCTGTCTGTCTTCTCTCTCTCTCTCTCTCTCTCTCTCTCTCTCTCTCTCTCTCTCTCTCTCTCTCTCTCTCTCTCTCTCTCTCTCTCTCTCTCTCTCTCTCTCTATATATATATATATATGATTATAAGTCTGTGGATATTCTTGTGTATGTGTGACTCAATGTGTGTTTTTATCCAAGATGGTACAGCTATGATTTCATAATGTGCAAAACATTTTTTGTTGTTTTGTTTTAATGATCTTATAAATAGTTTATTACATACATATAGCTTTTTGTACAATACAAAAACTTTTGAGAAATAAGGAAAAATAATGTTTGCATACTTTATGAACTGCAATTTCCAGTCTGTTGGTAATGTATTTCTGTTTCTGTTGGCCATCAGCATTATTCTCTGCAATATTTTAGAATGTATGATGAACGAATCAGTTTTCATTATTACAGTATTAGTGCTTTGCTGAAGGGAGGGATTAGGGAGTGTGTGTGTGTGTGTGTGTGTGTGTGTGTGTGTGTGTGTGTGTGTGTGTGTGTGTGTGTGTGTGTGTGTGTGTGTGTGTGTGTGTGTGTGTGTGTGTGTGTGTGGTGTGTGTGTGAGCGAGCAAGCGAGCGAGTGAGTGAGATATGAAAAGCATGAGATTTTTTGGGGGGGGGCATCATTTATAGTCGCAGATGCACAATTATATTATCTGAAAAAGAATTACCAGTTTGTATTGCTTAATGTTGTATGATTTTGCTCGTTTTATTGTAATACATTTGTAACAGTGGAAGAAATAGGACTGCCATGGGTGATAAATAAAGTTAAATAAAAACTAATATGTACGTACCAGGTTCCCTATTACCTAATGTTTGCCTTGAGTGTGTGTGTGTCTTTACATATGATGTATTCCGTGGTGTGGTAACTAACTGGTAACAGGTGTGTTTTGTTGTACACATATATTCACTGACTAATGACCATGCTGCCTCCTACAGATGACAGTTCCAATGCCAGTTCCCTGTTAATTCCCCCTCCACTCCCACCAAAGAGTTTTTGCCTAAGGTCCCATTGCCTAAGGAGATTATTGCTGGTAAGTTGTGCTATAGTCATGTGCTCACTCATTTTATCTCTGCCTCTGCCCTTCAAGTTTTGGCAGTTGGTAGAGTGAGAAAATTAGAAAGCAAAGACAAGAGATTTAGTGAAAGTATGTTGAAGAGAAATACCAAAAAAGTTGCAGTGTACAGAATACATTTCGAAGTATTTTATTGAAATGCAGAAATAGACATTGAACTATTTGTTAAAAAAAAACAAAAAAACATGAAATCATCCAAAGTTTGTTGTATTTGTTAGCAAACATTGTAGAGTAATATTTATCTAAAAATGCACAGAATTGTCAGAATTAGTGGTTGTGTTTCACTTGATTATTTTTTGTAGATATTTTATTTTTCATTTTTCTTTTCGTTTCTTTGTTTTGGGCTGAAATTGTGAGTTTTGGGGTTGTTGTTTTTTTTTACTTTTACGAAGAACATTTCCATCATAACTCCTGAGACTGATTTTCTAAAATCTTGTGGGCTTTTTTCTTCTTAAATCCAGTTACTTTTTTTTTTTTTTTTTTTTAGAATCGGAAGACGAAATCAGCTATCAAATCATTAAGAACTTAGTTATTTTGATTGTATCACTAGCCTGATGTCATGGGCAATTAGGATGATGTAAAACATCTTGTTTAACACATTTTTTGCAAAAAACATTAACTTTATTTCTTACTGTTTGACTGTGACATAATGAATGTAAAAAAAAAAAAAAGGTTAATTTTTAAATTAGTCATTAATCCAAACAGTGCTGTCAAATAGTATTGTCACAAACTGATTATATTTCACTCACTCACTCACACACACTACATGCTCACACACTCACACACTCACACACCACACACACACACACACACACACACACACACACACACACACACACACACACACACAACACACACACACACACAACAGAGTATGCTGGAAATGTGTGTTGAACTATAGTATAGTATTTTGGTAATTCATTCTGAGTGTTCTGGTTTGCCCTAAGAGTGTGACACTATATAGTTGAAAGCTTAGAATGAGAACTATTTCTGTTACTGACAATATGTATTAAAGTTATGTATTTTGCATAAGCATCTGTGGAATTAACATGTTTAAAATAAATGTACATAGAATGATTGTGGAAGAGCTGACGTATATCACTATTTTCAGGAAGATAATATGTTCAGAGCTTAGTTTGAAATGGTAAGGATTGTTGACAAATTGCTTAAGTGTTGGCTTTTGTGGTTAGAAACATATGACAGGTTGCAACGCTTGTATCCCACTATTATAATTTTGTCTGCTAAACAAAACATTTTAGAGAGTTTAGATTATAAATAATGACATACAATGTACAACATGTGTTACTTTAAATGGTATGCTATACATGTACATAAGGCATGTTCAAGTATCAACTATCATACAGGTTTAGATTGGAAATGATATCATATTTCAGTAAGTACTGTGTTCATGAAATGCACCCCTTTTTGTAACTGCGTGTCTGCATATTATACTGCATGTGTGCCCATGACTGTGAAACTAAAAATATATGACACATAACTGAGGTAATGACTTCCTTGATTAAGAGATAACTATGTGGTAGCAGTTTTACGCTCCTCAGACATAACGTTAAACAAACCAAATTGCCTGGAAAAATCCAGCTAAAGATTCTGCTGATGAACAAGTGATTACATAATGTATTCCATCAGTTTTTTGTGTTTTTTTTAATCAAATGATGTGGTCTTTCATTGTACAATTTTTTCCCACAGACCCAACAGTTGTTGCCAAGAAAGCAGAAACAAAAGAGAAGCAGAAGACAGAAGAGAAGGATGCAGGTGGGGGTGAAGCGGAAGAGGAAGGGGAGGCAGTTCGGGTGGAGGTGCCCACCCTGGGTGATGAGGAAATCGAGCAGTTCTTCTCCACCAAGGAGATCACAGAGATAACCGACATTGTCAACTTGGAGATTGACGACTTCGACAACATTTTCATAGAATCCAATGAAATGTGAGTCCACTTTGAAACATACCTTTTGGTTTTTTCTTGTGTATGTGTGTTGGTTATGGTGGGTGGGTGTGTGGTGTGAGGTGTGTGTTGTGCCCGTGGGGAAGAGAGAGAGAGAGAAGAGAGGGCATGTTAGTGCACAAGCACCTTTTTAAATTTTTCTGTTATACCTCGAGTTAATTTTGTTATAAATTGGAGTTTACCAATTCGCTTTAATTTTTTTTATACTAAAGCATTACAGGAATTTTATTTCCAAAGTGCAAAATATGATATGTATAGAGAGAAAGAGAGCGAAATCTTTAGGTTTATTATGACATTGTTTATTGTGTATCATTTTCCTAGGAGTCTTTTCATCGATTTGTTTTAAGTCTTCAAGTTTTGTATAAGTAACAAAATGTTCATATCAAAAGAAAGATTCAATTGGTGTGTGCTTACAAAAAACCTCAAGAAAACATTTTTAAGGAATACAATGAGCTAATGTTAGATTTATCTCTCACTGTGAGCGCAGCAGTAAAATGTTTGAAATATAGAGGAAGAAAGGTTGGAAAAGACTGAAAGAATAAGTAATGTGAATAGATATAAAATTCAACTTGTTAGCTCAGAACAGTGCCATATAACTCACAGCTTGATTTGCTGACAGTTTACAGTCGGTGAAGAAGATCCGCCCCAC
This sequence comes from Stramonita haemastoma, assembly GCA_030674155.1. Taxonomy (NCBI): domain Eukaryota; kingdom Metazoa; phylum Mollusca; class Gastropoda; order Neogastropoda; family Muricidae; genus Stramonita; species Stramonita haemastoma. The sequence continues at coordinate 84,762,434 of CM060316.1, read as the reverse complement.
AAGAAAGAAGAAAGCAACCAGCCGCAATCCCATCAAGACACAGTCCCAGTTCGTGGAGATTCAGACAGAGTATGTTCAAGTCAGCTCTGGTGCAGCAGAGAAGCAACTACGCAAAATGAAAACAGAAGCATGTGAGTGAGATTCGTCTTTTTGTGTTGTATCATATAGATCTGTGAAGTAACTTAATTCATGTGAATGATATCATGTCATGATAGGACCATTCTAATCAAGAAGTTTGATGAGGTTCCAGTAGTAAATTGATTTGTATCTGCAACCATTTGCAGTTTATGAATAGAATAAAACTATCATGCCCAAGGGATTTTTTTTTTTTTCTTTTTAAATAAAATTGTGTTTGATGATCTACTTCTCTCCATTTTTTTTTTTTTCATTCAACACACTTATAAAATTTCAGTTGTTAATAGTTAAGTTAAAAGTTAAAGTTCTGTCCCGAGGCCTAAGGCTCATTACAGGCCGGATGCTTAACCCGGTTTCTGGTGGCCGTTTAAAGCGACTGAGAGTCTTAGACTCCCTCCTGGATAGGACGCCAGTCTATCGCAGGGTTAACCCCCAACACAAGGTTGGTACCCCTTTTACACCTGGGTGGGGTGAGAAAATAGCCGTAAAGTGCCTTTTCCAAGGGCACAACGCCATAGCCAGAAGCTGGGATCGAACCCGCAACCTTTAGATTACGAGTCCAACGCCCTAACCACTAGACTACAGCGGCGGCTTGTTAATAGTTGCTCAGTTTAAATTATGTTTGTATTATTAGTATCACAATCACTCACTACCATCGTCACCACTGATGCTATCATCATCATCATCATCATTGCTGTCCTCATCGTCTTGAGTAAAAATGCTGTGCACTGTTGTGTTGACAGTGAAGAAAGAAGCAGGGTTTGCTCTGGAGGCTCTGGCTGGTCTGGCCAGTAAGAAAACTTCAGCAAAGTGGAACTGCGCAAAACGGAGCCCTCCTCCCTCCCTGCATCCCTGGCTGCACGACGCAACCCCTTTTCTGATCTCATGCTGCTCCACATTAAAGGTAGGGGGAATGTGAGCCGACAGGTATCGCTGTAGTTTAGTCTGTCTTTTATTTGAAATTCATGTTGTCTCATCAGACTGACTTAGAAAGAAAATTTGAACAGCCGGTGGTGCAACGTTTATTTCCGTTATGAGCACAAACCAACCATGAACTTTCACACAATGCTGTTGTTGTTGTTTGTTGTTCCCCAGCTTTACACTCTGGGGGGTCACCTAGAATGTGCATTCTGACTCACTAATCCCACCTGGGAATCACTGTGAGATTGAAATTGCACACTGAATGAGAAGTTTGCGTGTATGACTATTTTAAAGTACCTCGCCATATAGGCAGCCATACTCCGACTTCAGAGGATACAATGCTGTTAAAATGAGTAAATTAGATCACATAGCTCTGTTTCTGGTTTTTAAAAAAATACACAGTGATGATGTCCATGGTGCACCTAAAACCTTTGGTGCTGTGTATGCAGGCCGCAGGAACACCCAGACCCGACTTGTGGACCCCAGTGCTTTGTCCATGAATGCCGGAGACTGCTACATCCTGGTCACCCCGGACAAGGTCATCAACTGGGTGGGCGAGTTCAGCAACATCATCGAAAAGGCAAAGGTCAGTGACAGACAGTCTTCACTTTATCTCTGGAGAGGCTGTGTTCAAAAACATATGGAGACTTATTTCCAAACATGCTGTTAAAGGGGGATATATTCTATAGGTTACAACAACAAAAAATTAGAAATGCTCAGATCAACTCAGAACCTGCGAAGCAGGCAGGTCTGTCTTAACCTGGAATTTTGCTCTGTTTCCAAATTTTCTGTAACAGTTAATCAGTTTTCTGTTCCAGACCCATCGATAGCTTTGCTTACATATTGAGGGTTGAAGTAACATATATCATGATGTGCAAATTAGAATATTTTGAATGCCTGTAATTTGCAAATTGTGTATGTTTAATATAAAAATATATACAGCTACCAGAAGTTTTGTTAGTTTTTTTCTGCTGTAGAGGTTTCATGGAAGCCAGTCAAGATTTGTATGTGTGACACCTCATTTCAGAAATAAGATTCCTTCATATCAGCTCACTTGTCTTTTGATTACCATATCAACATAAAGTCATGGAATGATGAATGAATGAAAGTTTGTTACTAGTCTACTGGAAAACATAATAAAGTTAAATCAAAACCATATGAAAAGCACGATTAAGCATGACAAACATCATAATTATTGAAAAAAGAAAACATTACAAAATGTTATGAGGGTAGACAGCAGAAGGAAATAAGCATGTTCATATTTTCTATATATCCTTGAGGTGCCATCGGGTCAGTGCACGCAGTTTTTCAAGCGATGTGGCATGCAAGCTTTTTGTCCAGGTATTCCCATATAGTATTATAATGTATTGGCGCAAACTGACGTGGCTGTTTTGTGCCCAGTCGGCTGAGGTGGCCAACTACATCCAGCAGAAGAGAGACCTGGGCTACAAGAACACAGCAGTGGTGCAGACGGTGGACCAGGCCAAGGATCACCTGGGAGCAGGGAAACACTTCTGGTCAGCCCTGCAGGGCGACAAACAGTGCCAGGGTCAGTCAGTCACGTCACTGCCTTGTAGTATTTAGCTAAGTGCCTAGCAAAGTGTGTGAACCAATTGTATTCCACAGACATAATCATGTGCAGTGAATCAAGTCTGTGCACATTCACACTCGTACATGAAAACACACATACGCAAATGCTTATAGATATGCATACTCTCTCTAACACATGCACACACATGCACACACGCAAGTACATACACACACACACAGAGGTATACAGGTATATTAATGTGTCCTCCTTGCTTGCATTTTATTTTTTATGCTTATCTGGTTGAAAATATTTTATCCGTTTATGAAATAAAGCAGTCCTATGATCTAAATACTTTTTCATTTGTACTGTTTGTGATATGACCCCAAACTTAGTCAAATGCTCCAGATGCTAAGTTTTATCAGTGTATTTAGTTTAAAAAATCCCCAACTTAAGTCTTGGACAGGACAGAAGCATTTGGAAACTGGCACATTTTTCTTGTAGTGTGCTGAATGGAATTCTTACATTTGAAATGTTAGAGTTTTAACCCTCTTAGTCCCGATCCAGGATTTGCGGGGATTGAATAATTACACCACCCACCCCCAAGTCCTGATCTGGGATTTACACACATTAGATATACGTCACGCTGTGACCATCACTAATTGCCACCACATGTCTATCAGGCTAGAAGGAGAAACCCTGTAGAGTGTCCTGACGTAATTGTAGCTGCTGGTATGTACTTGGAAGGAGGAAAAGGCCAGCGAGCATGTGTGCCTGACCTGATTCCATGATGGAATGCGAAATCTAGGGGCAGTTTGTGTTCAGGTACTTAAGATACTACCTAATTGAAACAGGATCATCACCTTGAGTCTAAATATATTTTTTTCTTGTGATAGCTTTTAGCTTATGTTCATCTCTTCTGCTGCAATGACTGTAGCAGCTGACAGCAGATGTGGTTTGAGTTATGGAATGGATGGATGGTGGTGGTTGCAGCGAGTGGTCCGGAGGAAGAGGACGAGCTGTACGAAAGCTCCATCGTGAAGACCAACATGGTGTACCAGCTGAAGGATGGGGCCCTGCAGCCCTATGAGGAGTACTGGGGCAACATCCCCAAACATTCCATGCTGGACAAAAAAGAGGTACGTACCACTTGGTGGCAGTGCCCTTTTTATTTTATTTTATTTTATTCTTTTATATTGAGGATAATGGGATAAGCACTTATGTGCTTTTTTTCATCCAGTCCCCGTGTGTTGTCATGTGTTCCCACCGGCACACAATGGCCTACTCATACGAAAAGGGAAACAGGATTTAAAGTGTGCGCAAGATGTTCTCTGTGTGTGTGTGTGTGTGTGTGCTTGTGTGTGTGTACAGCCTTCTCTTTATGGTGTGAAATCCTCAATGTAGAATATCAGATCCACATCCTCTTGCCCCCCCCCCCCCCCCAAAAAAAAAAATATATATAGCCCCTATTATGTGGGTTGCAAGATCTTCAGTGGTGCCCCAACAGTCTACTAGACTACAAGATAGGTGAAGAAGATGGGACATTGTTTGTATCCCTCGGGTGAATGTGTGCATGTTTGTGAATGTGTGTGTGCGCATATGTGGAAAAGAGCATGTGGGCATGTGTACGTACATACTTAGATATGTCTACATGTGAATGCAAACAAGAACAATTCATAAATGCATTTTAGCATGGGCCCTTTTTCCCTCACCTTAGAGAAGCAAACTTAAGCTTGTGGTAGGAGTTCTGTTCTTGTATTGTGACTGACCATCTTCATGACAGTCTTTCACAAACCTCTGACTGTTTGGAATGTGTGTGGCAGGTGTTGGTGTTTGACTTTGGGTCAGAGTTTTACGTGTGGCAAGGCAAGGAGGTCAGCAGCAGCCAGCGCAAACAGGGCATGGCTCTGGCCCAGAAACTGTGGGAGAAGGGCTATGATTACTCCCAGTGTGCCATCAACCCCATCGGCCCTCTTCGCTGTGAGTGGCCTTTATCTGTGTGTGTGTGTGTTTGTGTGTTGTGTGTGTGTGTGTTGTGTGTGTTGTTGTGTGTGTGTGTAAGCAGACAAGTGTCTTGAGCAGCTGTAAGGCAAGGGAAATAATTACTTGGAAAAGATTGTCGTATGACTTTTTACAGGTTTGTATTTTTAATGCCGCATTACTCACTCGTACATATTTGATTGTAGTCAATACTTTTGACTGTTTGTATCTCATGCTTAGCATACATCGATCTTTGTGTCTGTGACAGGTGATAAGACTGTGTAAAGTCATCAATTTCTGATTTTTAATATATTTTTTCTAAGGTGGTTCGTGTAATCGATATCTGTATGTGGTACTTTGCATCATATTTACTTCCTGGTTTGTGACTAATAACACATTATCTAAAACTGTCTCAGCTTTGTGTCTGGAATCAGCAGTACCTGTGTGTGCTCTTTACTTTCCACTGACTTCAGACAGTGTTGAGTTTTTTTTTATGAAGCTTCTGCCTCACAATTACATATGATACAGTACCCAGATTTACAGCTCAGAAGTAAATGTTCATCTTGCCTTTATTCATCCTGTAAACATACACAAAAGGAGAACATTTAGTGTTGTCGTGATAGTTTACTGAACTGTGTGTGCGTTGTGTGTGTTTTTCAGCGGAAGAGGATGGTGGAATTCCGGTGCAGGCTTCGCAGCGCCCAGACTGGGCCATCTTCGGAAAGGTCAACCAGAACATGGAGACGATACTGTTTCGGGAAAAGTTTGCTGATTGGCCAGACTCCTCGCGCCTCATTGGGGTCAAACGAGAAAAATCGATTGAAGTGAAGGTAGGTATTTTTGTTCAGAATTGTGTCGTGTGTTAAAAGAGTTTGTGATTTCATAGCTTGTATGCTTTGGGTCACTTCTTTTATTACTGTTACATATTACTGTTACATTCCCCAGTCTATATTTGTATTGGGAAATAAGTGTTATTAACCTTTGCATCAAATTCAGCATTATCATAGTCTTAAATTCAAAATTTATTTTGTGGAAAAAAATAATACAAGTTTCAGTATGATGAACCAGTGTAATTATCATCATCCTGCTGTTGTATAAAAACAATGTCCCTGTATGCTTGGAAAAACAAAGTTGGTGTGACTAAAAAGAGCCCTGAAGGAGGGTAGGGGGAGGAGGCAGAAAACCAAAGAAGGCCATGTGTAAGAGATTTTTTGGGGTTTTAGGGAAAAAAATTGGAAGAGAGCCCTGTTGCGTGTCCATGATGTTCATTCCAGTGGCTGTGTGCTTACCTTTCAGTATGATATCACGGACATCAAAGCCTACGATGCCAAGAAAATGACTCCTGTCAACAGTTCCCCTGTGACTTTGCTGTTAGAAGGGGCGCATGTCGGGCGGGGTAAAAAATGGTAAGTGGACGCAGAGTTTTCTTGTCTTTTATCTCTTTATTTGCTTTCCCCTGTGTGTTGGTTTGTTCATGGATTTCTCCCTTTGTTTGAACTCTCGTCTTCTTTCCTGAGTGGTCTGATTGAAAAGTGAAGTGGTAGTATTGTTAGTATGATAGTACATAGTTTGCATTTTTGTTGGAGTCATCAGAACAGTGTATGTATGATAGATAATACTTAACAGAATGCAGACAGAGAGCCTAATTGAACAAGGCTCCAGCCACACTGAAAACTTTCTGCTGTTGCAAACAGAACAGTGTTTATATATCTTTGAGATTTATTTTGATCTCCATTGTTTTAAACCATTATTCCCCATAAAACTTTGTGGAATATCAAAAACCATAGCTTTTTTTTAGAAAAAAAATGCTGAAGGCTTTTAAAAGAAACATAACTGCTATATTTTTTTCAGTTTGATTAGTTTGTTTGCTCTTTTGGTTTGAAAAAAAAAATCACCAAGCCCTTATGTAATAAAGTAATGAAATGACTGTACTGTGGCATCTGCTGTGCATAATTGTCACAAGTCTTACCAGTGAGAGAGAGTAGAACAGTCCCAAATCCGACTTAGAGTGGGAAAAACCGTTTAAATGTCCATTCAAAACAGTATTCAGTATGTTACCATTGAAAATGATCCAAGTAACCAAATCGACAGGCCTCAAATACGGTCACTAGGCAACCCTTCCACACACACACACACTCACACTCACTCATACATCAGATATTTGGGGGAGGGGATAGCCTGGTGGTTAGAGTGATGCACATTGCACTCAATTATCTTCTGACTGGGTTAAAATTTCATTCAAGAGGATTTTTCCTCTGGAGGTAACATTAGTGCCAACTCCACTCCCTCCAAAAGTCCTTCAGATGAGACTATAATCCAAGGTCCAGTGTGCAAACGCATGCAGAACATCTTGCACATATATTAAAACCCATTCAGCTCTTTGGAAGTGTAGGCCATTGTGTGCCTGTGGGGAAACCGATGACAAAATTTACAAAACTGCATATACATGGGGACTGGATGTAAAAATAGCACAGGGCTGCTTATTCCATTCTCCTCAAAATCAAAGATTTTTTTTTTTTAATCATATTTTTTTAGAAAGACAAAATTCACTTGGTCTGGTCTGACGCTACTGAAGAGTTATTGTTGAGGTTTGCTGTACTGGTGACGGTGTGACTTGACTGACTGTGGTGTTCAGGCAAGAGGACATGCAGGGCTTCATCAAAGAGCAGGACATTCTGACGCTGGGCACCAAGGTGTGGCATGTCATGGAGTACGACCACTACCAGATGCCAGAACCCAGCTATGGCCACTTCCACCGGGGAGACCTATGTTGTCCGATGGCAGTACATGATCACCAATGCAGGTGGGTTTGGAGTGTTGTACTGGGTCTTATTGTATCATATCATATCATGTTGTATTGTTGTTGAGGTTTTTGGAAAGCATGATGGGATATTAACTTGTAGATCATGAGATTATCTATGTGTGCTGAACATTGGCAGATTATCATTTTTTTTATAAAATTAACTTCAGGGAACATTGTTAGTTATTCCTAGCCCAAGGAAACGAACCTCAGTTTTTCAGCAGTTGGTTTTTCAGCATTCACTAAGGTTTATGAAATGGCAGGCCACAGATTTTGTTTTTACTTAAATGAGATGCAACACACTTATAAATACTGATAATAGTCGTAATAGCTTTTTCAGCCCATTCTGTTCTTACGTGTTTTATGCATTATCATGATCTGGGGATATCACAAAAAAGCTGCTTGTATTTGGAAAACAAGGGAAGGTGTTCTTACTGTGGTTTGAGGAGATCTTTTTTTTTTTTTTTAAATGTAACAAATTTTTTAAAGCTGCATGTATTCAGAGACCATGGGAAGGTGTTCTGAGTCTGTGCTTTGAGTCTCAAAGAACGTATGTTGAGTGATTGTTTCAGAAACAGTCTGTTACGTATTTTATAAAAAAACAAATTTTTAAAAGCTGCATGTATTCAGAGACCATGGGAAGGTGTTCTTGTGCTTTGAGTCTCAGAGAAGGTATGTTGAGGGATTTGTGTCAGAAAGGGTCTGTGAGGCGTTTGACATGGGTGTGGTTTGGTGTGTGGTGCAGGGCTGAAGAGCCTGAAGGGGCAGGCAGCACGACACTCCCTGACGGGGCGGGAGCGCTGTGCCTACTTCTTCTGGCAGGGCCAGGACTCCACCATCAACGAGAAGGGAGCGTCGGCCCTCATGACTGTGGAGCTGGATGAGGAGAGAGGCCCCCAGGTAAACACACACACAGACAGACAGACACCACCACTAAGAAACTGAGAAGGCCCATGCCATAACACTGAGGAATGGAGAGGCCCATGCCATAGCTCTATGTTTTATTGTTGGTGCTGTAGGCCAGTCCCTATCTTGACACTGTAGGCATCACCCAGAGTATGCACCGTTTCTTTGTCACTCCTGGGGGCCTGTGTGAGACCAGGCGGGATGAGAACTTAGCATGCTTAGCTGTATGCTTAGCTGTTCAAGTACCTCACCATACAGGCAGACAGTCTTCAACTTCAGAGAATAACTGATGGAGAGTACAGGTTGTTACACTAAGAGCTTGTCATGTATGAAAACAGTCTCAACACAACATTTCAAAGCATAACAACATGTTGATGTAAACCTTGGCACTTTGCTTTGCATCAGTAACTGAGAAAGCTTTCTTTGGCCTCGGCCACATGTATCTCAGTGAAAACTCTAATGTGAGTTTTGCTGTAGAGATTAAACAGGAGTAAAGACACTTTACAAAGTAGGGTAGGGGGAGGGTCTAATAAGAGAACAAGCAGAAGCAACCATTCCCAGGCATTGATGATACACATTCATTTCATTTTCTGGCACTTTGGCTTATTAGATGGATTCAGAAAAACAGTGGTTCTGGGTCTGTTAAAGATCAGGCTGTGCCTTTGCAAGTCAGATATTTACCTTTTTCGTAAAGTTTGGGACCAAAAAAAAAAACCAGAAAAATTATCTGTCAGCATTTTTCTTTTTTCACACATTGCTTGGCATAAAATGGAGGTCTTTTTCATGTTAGCTTATGTGAATGGTTTGCCTTGACAGTTCATGTTCTGTTTTTGCCCATTGTAATTTTCATAGAGGTCAGTACTTGAGTATTATTCTTTTTTTTTTCTTTTTATAGTCTCATCTGAAGGACTTTTGTCTGTACAAGTGAGTGCTCCCAGTATAATAGTTACTGTGCTTGTTTGGTGCAGACAACATAAATGACACCACCTAGTGGTTGCCTAATTGTGTGTTTGTATTTCTTGGTTTGGACAATATTTTAGTCCCCTTGCCCCCATTTTTGGCTCTGGAGGAGGAAGGGTGAACATCCAGTAACAACAGGAAGAGGTAAAAACAAACCAGCATTAATTGCAATGCACAAATCAATGAATAAAACCATGAGTAAGCTGTAGTATGTGATTTGAAACAGAAGTGAGAGGTTTCATGGTATGATCTAGAATGACATCCCTCTCTCCCTTGGGCAAAAGCCTTCTTATGACACTTTCAAATCCAACCTCAAGACACATTTATTTCAAACCTAAGATTTTCGCCTTCTGTTTCCATCTCTTATCTGTCCCTGCCTTCATAATCTGAAATCCTGTTCATCCTTGCAAAGTGTATAACCTTTATAAGTGTGTGCGCGCGGGCGTGTTTTTTTGTGTGCTTGTGTGCACATTTCATATTTGTTAAAATTATTGTTGTTGATTGCTTGTGTCTTGTATAGGTCGAATGCAAGCGCTTTGATTTGGGTTTTTTTGGCAAGATATAGCACTCTATAAATTCCATGTATTATCATTATGTGCACTAGGTACGTGTGGTGCAAGGCAAAGAGCCCCCCTGCTTCCTCAACCTGTTTGAGGGGAACATGATGGTGCACATCGGCAAGCGGGAGGACGCCAGCACCAACACGGAAGGACCCTGGCGGCTGTACTGCCTGCGGGGGGACGAGGAGGGGGAGATGTGTCTGCTGGAAATCCCCCTCTCCATCACCAACCTGCGCAGTCGCTCCTCTCTGGTGCTGCTCAACACACGCACCGGCATCACCTACGTGTGGCACGGGGTCAAGTCCCCACCCCACATTCGGAAGCTGGCCCTGCAGGCTGTTAAAAACTTGAAGGAAAAGTAAGCGTTTCTGTTACAATTAGTGTTCGTTTCCCAGTCATAGGAAATAGTAAGGATGATAGAACGAAAAGGAAAGAGTGTGTGTAAGTATTATTGTAAAGTATACATAAGTAAAGAATGCAGTAAGCATCATTGTCATGCATGCACAAGTAAAGAACACAGTAATTATTTCAGTGTGTAGCATTGATAGTCACAGCAAATTTCTGTGCATCAAGTTGAGATTGCTCTTACCTGGGGGAAGCTAGTCACCTCTTAACCCTTTGCTGGGCACAGCAAAATCATTTGTCACCTTCCTGCTGGGCAGAGAAAATGGAGGTGGATGGCTTGTGAGTGGGTGTATGTATTTAACATGCAATAACTCTACAATGGTCAGGTGGATTTTGATGAAATAAAAACAGCAAGATGCAGAAATGAATAAAGAAATTGCTAATACCCAATTTTTGTCATTATTTTTATTTTCTTTTAGAATTATAATGCATAAACACACAAAGTCATTGATTGGTTTGCGTGTGTTACAGTTAGCGTTGCAATAACTTTAGAATGCGTGCATGGATTTTGATTAAATAAAAACTAAAACATTAAGAAACAATTATAGAAAAGATATTTTCAACCTACTGTTGGTTTTATAGTTTTTTTGATAAATGGTGCACGAACACATCGAACATTCCGACGACCGCCATTTTTGTTTACCGATGATCGCGATCAGCTTAACGTTTAAGTTTGAGCCGCTGCCGTATCAAAATCCCGAATAGCAACCAAATAACAAAATATATTAAGTTCTGAACCATTGCCGAACTTGAAATCCGCGATAATTTCCCCAAATCTAAGAGTAGAATTCAAAACGCGTATCGGCCGTGTTAGATTTGACGATCGATTTTCGTCTCGAACTTCGCCGTAGTCAAAGTCGTCTCTCTCACTTCAGTCAACAAACTCAGAAGTGCACACACTACTAGGATCGATTACATCGATATTTGAGCCTAGATACACATCTCACAGCGTCATATTTTCGGCATGGAAGCTGTAAAAACGATCGTACATGTCGGGTTCGAAGATAGCATCCATCTTGGAAAAATTTGCGATTTTTTTCCTCCAAAACTTGCAACAAACTCACTCCAATCGCCGCCATTTGTAATAAACATGCGGAAGTCTCGCGGGCAGTCTCGTGGCTTCTATATTCACGAGATTTGAAGCGAGATTGGCGGGAATTTCAAATGTATGATCGCTCTAAAGTGACGGTCATGTCGCCGGGCGCTTTGGGGCGTTTTGCCCAAGGACAGGGTCGGGCGCTTTGGGGCGTTGTGCCCAGCAAAGGGTTAAAGTAGCTCCATTCCTTCATTAAAAAAAAAAAGTAAGCTCCATTCCTTTATCAGTTTCAGTTTCTGCTTGAATTGACCACTATCCAATTTGGTGTATTTGTTTGTTGTGCCAGAACAAAAAGTTTATTTATTGTCGACATTTTACTTTATGATTTTACACTTTGCCTTTGACCACGAGAAAGGAATATCAGAATTTCATAGTTTTTTTCAAAATGCTTTTTTTTTTTTTTTAATCATCTGTGATTAGTTAGAATGATCTCTTTGCTTTGAATATAGCTAAAATGTTATTGTTAAAAGAATCTCTGAGTAAAATACCTGTGTCTGTGTGCATGTCATCAGGCGGCCATTGGAGCTGGACCTGCACAAAGACGCACACATCGTGATCAGCGAGGTGGAGGAAGGAGAGGAGAGGGCGGAGGTCTGGTCAGCCCTGGACAACAAGGAACGCTCCCTCTACAACAGTCTCTTAACAGGTCAGATCAGTATTAGGTGACCACCCTCTGACTCAAAAATCGTGTAAATGAGATAATATAAACACTGTTCAGTTTGTCTTTTAAAAAAAAAAAAATTAAAAGCAGATTGTTTTCATTTTTAGATAAAACATTAAATCACAGTTTCAGAGTTAGATGCTGCTTATCAGTATTGAGAAAAAAGCGAGAACCTAAAAGGAATTTTTTAAAAAAATTAAAAAAAAAATTAAGATATATATTCCAATATAACTGGATGAGAAGTAGACATTCTCTTTGAATTTCCTGATGAGAATGAGAGATTGATTTAGATTAGAAAAATTGCCTGTTAAATTCAGAAGAAAATAATCGACAAATCACCAAAATCCTTGTTATGCAAAGAGTGATAGAAATCATCAGTATTGTTCTCTCTAGAGTCAAAAAGAAAAAAAGCTGTTTGATCTAGCACTTTGATAAGGAAATCATGCTTGTCTTGCCTGTATAATAAGTGACAAAAGTTATTGGTACAGTATAAACTCTGCTGTAACTAAAGAACATATAGAACATCCTGAGAAATAAAAAGCAAAGTACCGCCAATACAACACAAAAAAAAGTGTATCACTGTCAATATCATACTCTGAAGAGGCTTACTGTTGTACGAAGCACTCATGTATGACACACTCTGTTCACCACATTTCTACTGTTATTACAGACACCAGTTACTTCTTATACTTTTGTCTCCATTTCATATTATTTCTGTGATGTGTGTTTTGATCGTCAGATGCAAGCCTAGTTATGGCTCTGCATCTGTTTATGTAATACCACTGATTGTGCAAAGAATTTAAAGAGAAGAAAGAAAGATGTCATCTAAACAAGATCTTCATATCACAGATCAAGCATGATGCTGTAAATCAGAGGTGTGTCCTACAGATTCGGCACATATGAAGACAACCTAGATTGAACATGGTGTTCTAATGCATGACTGCACAGACTTAACATGGTGTTGTAATGCATGACAACACAGATTGAGCATGGTGTTCTAATGCGGAGTTTTGTCCTCCAGATTCGGCCCGTTACGAATACACCCCTCGCCTGTTCTACATGACCAGCGTGTCCATGGTGTTTGAGGTGACGGAGCAGATGAACCCCGCCCGTCTGCCCAGTGTCACCACCCCCTTCCCCTTCTTCCAGTCTGACCTGTACAAAGCCTCACAGCCAGGTCAGTGTGTTCTTCACAATTTGTAACTTTACTGTCAGTTCTGTTTTGGGTGTGGTTTTTTTCATGTCTTGCATATATACACAGATTAGTTGGTCAAAAGAACAAGTTTATCAGACTGCTGAATGTGTTTCATGGTTGTGTCAGTTTCAACTTTAGCATGGCGTGCACAAGAAGGAAATACTGAACTAGTTTTCGACCAAATTTTGTCACACAGAATTTCTGTTTTTCTTTTTTGTTTAACTTAACATAACATTTTGTTGTTTTTGTAGGAGATTGTTCAGATGATGGTATGAGCTTTGCCAGTAGTCTTGCAAATATTTTTTTGTGCTGAAGTATATAATCTATGTGTGTATGTATGTGTAAAAGTTAGGTATTTGTTCGGTTGGCAGCAACTTGCCAGTACTCCTACTCTTCGTTAAAACTTGGCATTTAAGTTACAAATGCATGCAGAGTTGATCTAGCAAATTTGGATCACATACCTAGGGTGAACAGTTCCATGCTATGTCATAGTTTTCATCTGAGTCAGTATTCAAGCTGCAGTCTAAAAACGACATGAATTTAACTTCCCATTGGTAAAGATGAAATCCTGCCTCCTAGGCAACATCCCAGTGACAGTGGCCCTGTGTGTGCAGTAGCTTTTATTCATTGGACCTTTGATCTCAGTTTGACACGATGCTCATCTTTGCTATTTATTGAGATGAACACACCAACAAAATTGACCTGTGTATATTGTGTACAAGACAGTAAGTAACGGTGTGGGTGAATGGTGTGGTGTGCAGCGCTGTTCCTGCTGGATGTGGGGCGGTGTGTGTACCTGTGGCAGGGCTGGTGGCCTGTGGGGGATGAGGAGGTGGAGAATGTCCAGACAGGCTCGGCCACTGCGCGCTACAACGTGGACAGACGCTGCGCCATGGAAACCACCCTCAACTACTGTAAAGGTAAAGGTCACGCCCTGTGGGCTGTCTTCAGGCTGGGACTCAAAAGATGTTCACTGCAGACTGTAATTAATGACCATTGGACTATGTTTCTTGAGGGGAATGTTGTTAAGTATAGTTGGTGAATGTATTTTAGACTTTGGTATTTTTAACATTTGCAAGGAATGTGTGGTGGAAGTGGTGGTGGTGTGTGTTTGCATGTGTGCCACCATGTATGTTAGGGGGAGGGGGGGTGACCATTCAAGCGTAGATGTGTGGGTCTGTGATTGTTTGTGTGGATTTTTATCTCTACATAGTCTTTTATCGTCCTGCATGAAGATGTCTGTGGTTGCTGTGTGTGTGTGCAGAGCGGGGTGCTCAGGGCAGAACTCCAGAAGCCTTTCTAGTGTGCGCAGGAGTGGAGCCACTGGCCTTCCAAAACCTTTTCCCGTTCTGGGAAGTGGACAGCACTGTTCGGAACCTGGCAATACAGGTAAGGGGCTGGATCAGCTATGGAGTTCACCATAAAACAACTTCTGTGGCAGTGTTTAGACAGGAAATGAGAAGTATTCCCGGGAAGGGGGGGGGGGGGGGTGTCTTTGGCTTGAAACCAAAATAAAGAGCAAAAAACCTCAGCATCAGGATTTCAACTGTAGTGTTCACTTGCAGGCTTGTTTCCAGATAATCAATTTTTTCTCTGTGCTGTAGGTCTTTTCTTTTCTAGTCTGTTGATATTGATGTTCAAGTGTTCTTTTGGGTGGAATTTTGAAACGGGTGTTTTGTTGCTGTATCTTCTTTTCTATGTGGTCAGTGAATTATATATCATGACTCAGTTCATCATGATCTCTCTCAGTTCATTGCCTCACATCAAATATCATTACTCTGACAACTATTTCAGCTTGGGGAGTGAGAGAGGTGAAGGGGAGTAAAGAAACAGATTGCCTGTAATTCATATCTTTCTTATGCCATGCCTGTAATTCATATCTTTCTTATGCCATGCCTGTAATTATCTTATTGCATGCCAGTAATTCATATCTTTCTCATTCCAACTCTTTCTTCCATTGTCAGCTTCTGGCCCCTCGTCCTTGGCATGGGCAACAAGCCAAAGCGAGAAGGAGAACCAGCGTTGATGTATGGTTGTATGCTGTTGCAGGAGGGCAGAAAGCAGGGGTACTGTGAAGTTGTGGAAGACGTTTACATCAAGCTGACCCAGACACGATACACGCTGGAGGAACTGCAAGAGCGGCCCTTGCCTGATGGAGTGGACCCCCTCAAACTGGAGTCCTACCTCAGGGATGAAGAATTTGAGGTCAGAGCCAGTTCCCTCTCTTTCTCTTGAGAAAAAGAGTATATTTTGTGCACATTGTAAACATAAAGTTGTGAAAGTGTCAAAAATTATATTAACATTGTCTGATGGGGTGGGGAGGGGTGGTTGTTGCTTTTTTCACTGAAGGTTTTTTGGAGAGTAAACTTAGATTTTTAGAAAACCCAAACATTATAGAGTGACAGTCCACAGCCAGAAGGCAGCCTTCTAAGGGTCTTTAGATTGGTATGTACAGTCCTGAACTATGAAGGTGAAACTGTCTGCTGAGTTCCCTCAGATTACTCTTGCTTATCCATATTCCTGTCAGTCTCTGGGGATGAAGGAGGTTGTGGGGAGGAGAGGTTTAAGAAGAAAACTAAAAGTTTTGAACATATACATGGTTTTACTTTTATCTTTTAAAGAAGAATAAGAAAATGGAAAAGAATCGATGCAGATTTGTGACCCATGACAAATACCTGTTGCAGGAGGTGCTTGAGATGAAGCGAGACGAGTTTTACGCACTGCCCTCATGGAAACAGTACCAGCTGAAGCAGACTGTGGGGTTGTTCTGAGTTCTTCAGGCTGTGACCTGGACCTTAACAGGAGGCATCTGGCATCTGCTGTGTTCAGTCATGCCCGCCATGTTTCCAGTGCACAACAGGCTGAATCTACCATGTCTTTCTCACAACTCACAGTGCGTATGGAGCTGGCCGCAGACTTTTTTTTCGCAAAACTCCCAAGGCAGCATTGACTTGTTCTGGGTCTTGGAAGCTCCGCCCACCTGTTTGGAGTTAGACAGCAAACAGTTCTGATCTCAAGTACAGCAAGCGTGGCAGTGGTGGTACTGCCGAGGAACAGCCGACGATGAGTAGCCTGCCAGCTGCCCAAAAGCCGAACCAGGGGTGTGTGGACTTGGCTGGTGAAGGAACAGGAGCCGCAGGCTGTGATGGTGGTGATCTACCTGTCCTCAGGATCTTCTGCATCCTGCTGTCAGGATCTCCTACACAGGCCCTGCACCAGAGAGTGTGTAAAGGACTGAGTGCTGTGTACCTGCAGTTGTAGATGTAGGCCATGAGTGGAGGACAGGCCCACCCTGTGTTTTCCTTGTGGTCAGCTTGTGAGAGAGAGGTCCTCTAACCTGGGCAGATGATGCTGACATGCTGGCTAGATCCTGAGGCAGGGAGCGTTAGATGTTGGGGAAAATGGAGGGGGACTGTCAGCACAAGAGACTGAGAAGAAAAAATAGGACTGTCTGCTCTTTAGCGATTAGAATAAGTGCAATAATGCTAAAAATAATGTTCAGTGTCTAAATGCTGTTGGATTCTTTTTTTATCATTGTCAAATATTTTTGACACTACGGTCAACAAGAGGTTGGTATTTTCTAACACCCTGATAATGCTTGCAATACTCATTGCATCAATATAAGCCAGTCCCGCTGGTTGAAGCCAGTTTGTGCAAACCTGTCATGTCTGTGATAATTGTCCATTTCCCCGATTTCCTGGCTTATCCTTGTCCCATTTTTTATCTTTTTTTTTCCCTACCAGCCTTGCTTTTGGACATGCCTTTAGTGATTCTGCATTGGGGGTTTTATCGGTAAGGACAAATATTAAATTTGCTGAGGCACACAGACGCAGATGCAAGTACTTTTTTTTTGAGTAGTGTTCATTGCAACAACTTAATTAAGCTGAGCTTGGTAGAAACCTTCACCAACTGGCGTATTCTTTTGAATTTGTATATTTTTCAGAGATGTAAAATTTCCATGAGATGGGAGTTGGGGATCTTGTTGGCATGATTCCGATGCTCATATTTAGCTATGAGCAACAAAGGGTATGCAGACGAAATGGAAAATTGCTTCAGTTAGGTCGTCATGAGGTTCAGATCCATGAAATGATCTTGGTGCTATTATTATGAGTGCCTTTCAGTTTTATGCAAAGGTATGCAGCTCTTCACATAGTTTAGAATTCACAGTCTCTTTTTTTTTTTTTTCATTCTAGAAGACTTTTTTGCTCCTCCTCCTTCATCCCAAGAGTCGGTTAGCTTTTCTGTTTTTTTTTATTTTATTGTAGGGGTGTTTGATGCAGTCCTGATGCTACCCTGTATTAGAGAGCAACCCTACATATGGGTTTGTAAACATTCTTCTTGACTGATCAGGTGGGTGATGATGGTGATAAATCATTATCAAATTTGGTGGGAGGATTTTTTTTTGATTTTTTTTTTTTTTTAGATATTTCCAACAAAATTTTGAAACACAATAATTGTCCCTATAAAAAAATTGAATTAGTATTTCACAAATTGTAAGTAATCATAATTGCAGTTTTTAAAAAAAGTTAATAGAAGGAAACCATTGTTATAGCTAGAGAATTAGTAACATGTAAGAAATCATTGAATATTTATGACAGAAATAAAGAAAAACACATTTTAAAGGAACCATAACTAAAAAAAATCATTTGGATGTACAAAATCCTTTAATACACAGTATAAGAGAGAAACCAAAAGCAGTGAAGCTATAATTAACAAACGATAACTAAAAATCAGTTTTATGTAGAAAATGATTAAATAATATGAAATAGAAAAATAATGAAACTATTAAAAAAAGAAAAATATAATCAAACATTCACTGATTCAGTTGGATGCAGGAAATCATTCAGTGCAAATGTAAGAAACTGAATACCTCTGTTTTGTTTAACCCCAGAAATAAGATGAAGGGAAAATTAAATTAAAAGAAAAACAAACTTCTTCATAGTTTTATTGAATGGGTAACTCTCTCTCACAAACTCTTCTATTTTATGAATGGTACTCTCTCTCTCTCTCTCCTCTCTCTCTCTCTCTCTCTCTCTCTCTCTCTCTCTCTCTCTCTCTCTCCCCTCTCTTCTGTCTGTCTTCTTCTGTCGTCTGTCGCGTCTGTCTGCTTCTTCAAGATCATTCATCAATCAAAGATCATTCTCTCTCTCTTTATTCAATAAGTTTTGCAGGAATACAAGCAAATATTGCATCAAACTTTGTCCAAATCAGGCATTCATTTCTGATTGCTATAGGTAGGAACAACTTTTACATATATATATATATTATAACTATACATAATAGTTCCATGAAAACTAATGTGTCATGTCATACTGAAAAACAAATATTGGTACTTACTTTGTCATGTCTCTGAATAAAATGATTTTTAATGAGTTGTTGTATTTTCTGGATTTAAAAAAGAGAGAAGAGAAGAGTGCTTAGTTGCAGGAGAAGACGATGCTGGGTTGGGAACGAGCAGCAAGTGTCTGGACATGTCATTGTACGAAAGAAGGATGGACATATTTTTGAAGAATGTATTCCATGATCTGTCTTTCACTTACAATGTAAACTTACACAGCTTGTATATCGCACCAACCATGTGTGTATGAACTCATTGTTCCTTTGTAAATAACCATTTTTCATTTTTGTTTTGTGTTGTTTTGGTTGTTGTTTTTTTTCAGGCAAAAAGCAATGCTGAATGATAAATAAAAGAAAAAGATATGAACCATTATTGCCTTTTATTGAGTGTTCTTTGTTCTTTGATAGTATGTGTCTGTCTCTGTCTGCTCTCTCTCTCTCTCTCTCTCTCTCTCTCTCTCTCTCTCTCTCTCTCTCTCTCTCTCTCTCTCTCTCTCTCTCTCTCTCTCTTCCCCCCCCTCCCACCTTTCATACACCACACACACACACACACACTCCACACACACATGCTTTCATCTGCAGTCACACTTATGCTATGCTCATGTTCACACATGCATGTAAGTGCTACAGCACATGCATGCATTCACTAACACCTGCTCATACTTGGATGTGCATGAATACACAGGTTGTAGGCAACATAAAAATAAAAACCAATTATATCATCACAGAAACTCGAGGCTTCAAGATTCTAAGACACACACAGGTAGGTGAAGCATGTACACCAAGTCTAATTTAAGAAGATGATCATGATCTTTTCCTGTTTTCCTAAAAGTTTAGATTAAGTGTAAAGTATTTTCCAAGGTGGCGCACACCTTTTTGGAACAGAAGAGAAAGAGAGACAGTTAATGTACAACCATTGGACGTTCTATGCAGCGACCAGCCACAGAGAACCACACAAAACAGCCAAGCTCAATACCCTTACGCCAGCCCAGCCTGCTGAAAGACAAAGAAGATGGAGGAAAGGCCATGCATAGGCAGAACCACCCACACCTAGTAGACCAAGGACACCATCTGCTGAATCACAGCTGATGACTAATGAAAGTTATGCTGGAGCACAAAACCACTGAGGGAATAGAACAGAAAAAGGATAACGCGGCGCGCGTGCATACACACACACACATCGCGCGCGCGCGCAAAAGACAAAACTAAAGGGGCGCGAGTGGAGAGAAAGAGTGCCTGCTGAATTCAGTTATCACAAAAGCAGAAGAAAAACGAAGATTCTCAATTCAATACTCCTTACCCTTCATAAGCAATTGTATCAAAGTAACAAGTTAAAAACCTGATCTCCAAGATTGAGAGAGAGACAGTGCCAAGACAAGTTGAGTAGTGACTGCCAAGACAAGTTGAGTAGTGACTGCCAAGACAAGTTGTGTAGTGACTGCCAAGACAAGTTGAGTAGTGACTGCCAAGACAAGTTGAGTAGTGACTGCCAAGACAAGTTGAGTAGTGAGGCTACATACAAGCTTCACCCTTTCCAAAGTCAGACTATCACTGTCCAATATTTCCTTTTCTTTTTCCTCCCAAGCTGCAGTAAGCTTGTATCCAGAGTTATGCATGACTTTCGAAAACTTGAATTAAAAAAAAAAAAAGGCAAGACATGTTTTAACTTCATGGATTTAAATGCATGCAGGATTTAAACGCCTGTATTTACACAATCAAGGACACTTTGTCAGATTCACACACACACACACACACACACACGGGGTAGCCCAGTGGTCAGAACATTGCGCTCGCAATTTGACGACCCGGGTTCGATTCCTGTTCGAGGGGGTTTTCCTCTGGAATTAACATCAGTGGTGACTCCACTCTCCCCAAATTTCCGGATGAGACTGTAAACCGAAGCCCCGTGTGCGAACACACTGCAGAACATCTTGCGCACACGTTAAATCCTGTGTCGCTTTTCGTAAGAGTAGGCCATCATGTGCCGGTGGGAACAGATGACAAGATTTACAAAACTGCATACAAACGGGGACTGGATGTAAATTTAAAAAAAGGACATGAGTGCTTATTCTATTATCCTCGATATAAAAACATAAATAAACGCAACAGGTAACAGTCTTCATTCCAGTCACAACAAATGCACACCAGAGACGTGTGTAAGAGATTGAAAAAATGATGCATTTAGGCCATAGCAGGGACTTAACAAGTCGTACATTATTTATTTTTTTAACTGTGCCTTGAGCGAGCTGATTTTTTGTTTTAAAACATTTCTTTTCGTTCCTCGACTTGTGCTCCGAGGTTCACCGTTGGTGAGATTTTTACGTATGGGACGTGTTTTTTTCTCCCACCATTAAGGTAACTGCATACCGACTTCGGGGATACGATGGGAATTGAACCTACTAATTTTGCAAATCAGTCGGGAGATACTTCCTGCTCTTTCTGATTTTCAACTGTCGCGGGTTCTATTGACATACACAAATCCGTAGACACACGAGTCTGTTTTATCTCCGAAAGACTTGACATTCAGTTCGATTTTCCTGTAAAACTGGGAAGAAAGGGCTAAGCTGGGAATCGAACCCAGAACCTTACGGTGTACTTGCTAGGCAGATAGATGTCTAAACCATTCTATTCCCTTTCTCTTTAGAAATCATTTTGAACTTCTTGAGAGCTTATTCATAAAATTAATATATAAAAAAAATCATTACTGCCTGAATACGCTAAATTTTTGTAAAGATTTTTGTAACGGTTTGTGACGTTCCTGTCCTGCTGCTCCCACGCCACTCATTTCAACCTCTCCGCCCAAGCCACACCCACTCTGTGTTATGTTCATTAACAATGCCCTCTCTTAAAAGCAAACAGCATATTGTACCATGGAATGTATGGGGGAGGGATGGCTCAGTGGTCAGAGCGCAGTGGTCAGAGCGCTCGCTTTCCCCCAGCCGATGTTAAGCAGCGTCGAGAGTGGTTACAAGTTGGATGGGTGACCGTTTGCGCGCCTTGGCTTCAGTACAGTTCCCCCAGTTCACCCAGCTGTAAATAGGTAGGCCCTACCCTCCTTCCTTAGGGTCAGGGAAGGTAAAGCAGAAAGGAGAGGAGATGGGCGCCGCCCTCAATATGTAGGTCTCTGACGCCTCTCTCCCCTACAACCACACAGGTTATGGGACACCTTTACCTTTACCTTGTACCTGGAAATGTGTCATCTGAGGCCAGCCGGCAGATCCCCTGCAGAGTTACCCACAAACACAGAACAAGATCAGGCACCACACATCTCGCCAGCAAGAGAAGATAGGCCTACAGGACTAAGAACGAGTGAACTGGTAAGAGCAAACGAAAATCAAACTTAGGGGGGGGGGGGGGGGGGGGATTACTAAGCGCTTAAAGTGAAGAATGTGGGACAATCTAGATTCGTCGCATAGGCCTACTTAGGCTTAATGTGTACTGGAATTTTATGGCGCCGCTGTTCTTCGGAAGGCATTTATGATTTTGGTCTCTGATAAACAAAAAGACGTGAGTAAGTCTATATGAAACTGATAAGAAAGAGGTGACAAGAAGAAAAGGAACAAGGTAAACACAAAGAGAGGAGGGACAGAAAAGAGGAAATTCTTAACACATAATTTCCAGAAGGTTGGGTTACTCATTTATACTGACACGCCCCCAGCACCACTACAGGGGAGTAAATACGTTTATATACAGGTTTAAAAGAAGAAATAAATAAAGAAAGAAAGAAAGAAAGAAGGAAAGCAAGAAGGAAAGAAAGAAACTCAAGAAAATGGTGCTTATAATGAAATATGTTCAGCATTCAACCTCTGGTTATTTCGAGTAATAGAAATCTTACATCTTTTCGTGACCTACAGGTTTGAGTGCAATCCCCTTTTAAAAAAATATTTTAAAAAATCCCACTTCATTTCCCACAAAAAGTAATGTGCATATTACGGCAAGAGTAATAAAACATCAATATTCTCTACTCTTATATTGTGTACAATCTAAAAACCTTCAAAGTTTTCCTGCTTTCACTGTTTGTGACTTGAAACAAACTCTAATGTTTATTTCAGGAATTAAAAAAAATGTTCTGACACTATGATTAACTCGTATTTCAATTATTCACAGAAATAGGCCTTACTCTGAACTGAATTTGCTTTAGATCTTACATTAATTCAATGAATTTTGAAGTGTTACATTCCCTTTTGTGATTCCAGTTTGTAGTTTTCACTAATTTTTGTGGGAACGATATCTTGCAGATTTTTTATTTTTGGTTTTTGTTTTGACACACACACACACACACACAACACACACACACCTACGCGTCAGTTTTATTCAAGGGCAGGTCACCGACTATCAGCTAGGAAGTAGTCTGCAAGGAAGTGACGTACTTCTGTCAAGTCGACTGCTCTGAACTTGCGGCAAGATGGGTCTCGGAGAATATCCACCAGAATTTAATCCACGAATTCATGGAGCCTATCACCCAGGACGCTACTATGGGAAAGGTAGGAAGCTTGCATTATTTGCTATAAGGTTTTAGACCTATGTGGGAAATGTTTTAGTCGGACGGTGACCAGTTTTCAACGCGTCATTGTGCGACCTTGGCCGCATGGCATAAATGCTAGGGGCTGGACTTTAGTTACTTGTTTGGGCAGCAACCGTGTAAACGACTTGAGAATTGCATTCTAAGATAGACCTGAAGTATTTATAATAGCAGTATTTTTGCAGTCAGTTTCCGGCTGAATCGGTCTTAAACGTTGCCCAATACCTTGCATTGGTTATTGCCCGTTATTAGTAGCAATGCAAGCAGATCAGTGCAGCAGACAACCTTATTAAAAAAAAAAATTTGAATGTTCAGCAAAACTAGCTGACGTTCAGCTTTTGATCTACAGTACCCGAATCATTAGAGGAGCGTTAGGTAGATTTGTGATCATCAGATAGCACCCCCCCCCTCCCCATCCGCCTGAAAACCCCAACAAAAACAGTCAAAATAAAGAAATATAATTTCCTATTTTGTTGTCTGCTCTCTCCTCTAAATAAGTTATTGAACTTGATGATGAGAAACACTACACATTGACACAACACTTTCCACACACACACACACACACACCACACACACACAAGTACATGCCCGCAGGCACGCACGCACATGCACGCCCAGGTACATGCACACCACACACACACACACACACACACACACACACACACACACAACTCTCCTGGAGTTAACATCAGTGCTGACTCCACTCTCCCCAAAAGTCTTTCGGATGAGACTTTAAACCAAGGCCCCGTGTGCGAACGCACGCAGAACATCTTGCGCACATGTTAAATCCTGTTCCGCTTTTTGTAAGAGTAGGCCATCGTGTGCTGGTGGGAACAGATGACAATATTTACAAAACTGCATACACATGGGGACCGGATGAAAAAAAGCACATGATTGCTTATTTTGTTATCCTCGATATAAAAGAATAAATAAAATTAAAAAAAAAAAAAAATAAACACACACACATACATATACACATATGCACTGATGCAGTCAGTACTTTGTAATTTGATTACCCCAAAACTCCTCTTTTTTTTCCTTGGCTAGAGCTCTGACTGAGTCTGAGGTTCACCATGATGAGATTTTTAATGTATTTTTTCCTCAGTTGATAACTTGATTTTAAAATTTATTCATAACCAGAATATTTTACTTTTTAGATTCAGACAGAAATTTTGAAGAATTTCCACAAGTTCTTGCTCCTGTTTATGAAAACAGAATGTTTCATTATGATCAACAGATCATGATCTAATTGTTGGTATGTTGTTCTTGTTGTGTGTTCCCCAGCTTAACACTCTAGGGGTCACTCAGAATGTGCACTCTGAGTCTGACGCACTCATCCCATCTCGGATTGACTGTAAGACTGAAAATTTTGCACCTTGGATGAGAAGTTTTTGTGTATGACATATTGACTGTTTTCAAGTACCTCGCCATATAGGCAGCTGTACTCTGACTTTGTTCAGAGGATTTTTTTCTCCTTTGATTTTTTTTAAAAGATAGTGCAGGTTATGTTAAGACTAAGAGCAGCAGAGCTTGTCATGGCTGAAGGCAATCTTAACACAATATTTTAGAATTATATTTAATATAACAACATTTTAGTGTAGGCCTTAGCAATTAGCTGACATCAATAACCGACACAGCTTTTGGCCTGGGCGATCTTATTGGTATTAGTAGTAAGTACTAGTAGGCACCCATCAGTCTCGGAAGACTATGGAGTTGTGCTCTATACCTCTAGTCTTTGAGTGTAAAGCCTGGGTAAGTAAGTATGGAGGGCAAACTGTTACCCATGCAGCAGACCCCCCCTCTCCACGCCACTGGAATGATCCACTGGAAAAGCAATGACCGATACGAATGGTTCCAGTACTGTCGCAGGAGGCACCAGAATGTTTCCATACACAGCCCTGAGCTGCCCTAGGACTCCAACCCCCTGATTTTTCCTCAGGAATGGTGTCTAAACATGGCACCTGTGTGCAAGCTGGTTTTTCAAAAATAATTTTGTGGTCCGCTCCTACCGGCACACAATGGCCTGCTCTTCCGTAAGGCGGAATGGGGTTTTAACGTGTGCGCAAGATGTTCTGTTTGCGTTCGCACATGGGGCCTCGGTTTATAGTCTCATCCAAATGACTTTGACAGTCAGTTCGATTTTTTCGTCAAACTGGGAACAAAGAGCAAGGCTGGGTACGAACCCAGAACCTCACGGTTTACTTGTTGGTAGGCGAATGTCTTAAC
>CM060316.1:84724702-84734702 GCA_030674155.1 Stramonita haemastoma | reverse complement strand
TGCTTGGAATGTTAGAAGTGTCTTATTGTTTGTAATGTGACCGCTGTAATTGTTAGTGGAAAATAAAAGTTTGACAACAAAGCTGTATTTTGAGTGATGGTCACTCTTGACTATAGATCTCCTCTCTGCATTCCCTTGTTGGGTGGGATGGGTAGGGTCTGGTTTTCTCCTGTGGTTGTAACTCTGCATGAGGTCTGCCCGCTGACCTCACCCAATACATCTCAACTTTAGAGCAGCTAATTTTTTAGTACCAGATGCATGCTGGGTGTGTTTGTGTTTTTGTAACCTACAGCACACTGACATGGATAATGGGATCTTGAACATGCATGTTTGATCTGCATGTGTTCATACATGAAGGGAATAAAGGCACTGGCAGGTCTGCACTTAAATTTAGTTGACCTGGAGGATCATAGAAAATCCTGATGGTTGATTCATCCGAACCACTGCCGAGATTTGAACCCTTGACTTCATGGACCCACAGAATTGCAGTCAACTGGTCTTGACCACTCCGCTGTTGCGTCTGTCTGACAGGAGATAATTATGATCATTGCTTAAGAGTTCAGGCGGCCATTTTGACCATGTCTTGGCTCCGTAAATTCAAGTTAAATAACCAATCTTGTCAACTGTATCCATTTTGCCAGTGGCCTGTAGTCTGCATGCATAATTTGCCATGATTTTTCTTCATGCTAAAAAGATTCTCTCTGTGGCTATCCATGTACTTCTTGTAAGCTTCTTGACTTGTGAACTTTTGTTTTTTAAGTTCTCTTCTTTTGTCGCAGAGGTCAAGAACCTCATTTGTCACCCAAGGTTGTTTCTTTGTTCTGCTTCTTCCT
The DNA here is from genome assembly GCA_030674155.1 of Stramonita haemastoma. NCBI lineage: Eukaryota > Metazoa > Mollusca > Gastropoda > Neogastropoda > Muricidae > Stramonita > Stramonita haemastoma. The sequence goes on along the minus strand of CM060316.1, from coordinate 84,733,869 downwards.
AATGTTTCTTCTGCTGCTGTCGTTAGCACTTCTTTGATGTTGTTGTTGTTGAGGTTCTTGACCTCTGCGACAAAAGAAGAGAACTTAAAAAACAAAAGTTCACAAGTCAAGAAGCTTACAAGAAGTACATGGATAGCCACAGAGAAGTGAGGAAAAAGATGAGAGAAGCCAAAGAAGCGTGGATAGAAGAACAATGCAACAACATCGAAGCTGGAATGACCAAGGGAAACAGCAAAACAGCTTACGACACTTTGAAAGCACTAACGAAAACCACACAGCCTAAAGCCTCTGTTATTGAAGACAAAGAAGGAAATCTTTTAACGGAAAACAATGCCATCCTCCAACGCTGGACAGAATACTGTGAGGGATTGTACAACTACCCACTACGCCCAGATACCAACATAGTTTCTGACAAACCCCCTGAACACCAAGATAAAGACCCACCAATACTAAGGTGTGAAGTAGATGCAGCTATTAGACAATTGAAGAAGGGGAAGTCCCCTGGAATCGATAACATCCCAGCTGAACTCATAAAAAATGGAGGGAATGAAACAGCAAGGCGATTCACAGAACTTTGTCAGAAGATCCACGACACCAAAGAATGGCCAAAAGAATGGACACAGTCTCTTGTAATACCCCTGCCAAAGAAAGGAAACCTCAAACAATGCCAGAACTACAGAACCCTCAGTCTCATAAGTCATCCTAGCAAGATCATGCTGCAGGTAGTCCTCAACAGACTGAAAAACCAAGCGGAAAAAAATCCTGGCAGAAGAACAAGCGGGCTTTAGACCAAAACGCAGCACAATGGAACAAATTTTCAATCTGAGAATTCTGATAGAGAAGCATCTCCAACACCAAAAAGACTTGTACCATAATTTCATAGACTTCAAAAAGGCCTTTGACAGGGTATGGCATGACGGCCTCTGGCAAGTACTCAGGCACTTCAACATTGACAGCTGTCTAATTGAAGTCATCAAAGCTCTGTACGAGAACGCAGAAAGTGCAGTTTTTATGAATAATCACGTGGGCGAGTTCTTCAAGACCACGGTTGGGGTTCGCCAGGGCTGCCTTCTCTCACCTGTACTCTTCAACCTCTTCCTCGAAAACATCATGACAGAGGCACTGCAAAACCACCACACTTCCATCTCCATTGGTGGAAGACCCCTTTGCAACCTCAGATTTGCAGATGACATTGACCTCATGGGCAGCAGCAAACAAGAACTGCAAATCCTCACAGACAATTTAACAGATCGAGCGAGCGCATACGGCATGGAGGTCAGTACAGAGAAATCAAAGATCATGGTCAACAGCGCGAGTAATGACATCACGGAAATAAAGATGAATGGAGAAACACTAGAAGAGGTGAGCCAATTCAAATACTTAGGCTCCATCCTAACAAAAGATGGCACATCAAACAATGAAGTGAAAGCTCGCATTGCAACAGCAACATCTGCTCTAGTCAGACTCGAGAAGATCATCAGAAGCAACAACATCAGCTTCTGCACCAAATACCACCTTTACAAATCCCTCGTGATATCTATCCTCCTATATGGCTGTGATCATGGACTCTGACAGCAGAGTTAGAGAGGAGAATCCAAGCATTCGAGAACAAGTGCCACAGAAGACTCCTCAAAATATCATACAAAGAACACAAGACCAATAACTATGTGAAAGAAGAAATCAAAAAGCGTGTGGGCCCCCAAGAGCCTTTGCTCTCCACCATAAAGAGGAGAAAGCTGATGTGGTTTGGTCACACCACAAGACACAACACCCTAGCAAAAACCATCCTGCAAGGAACAGTCGAGGGCAAGAGAAGAAGAGGCCGCCAAAAGAAATCATGGGTTGACAACATCAAAGACTGGACTGCCCAACCCCTGCAACACCTCCTACTAGCCACACAGGATCGTGAAGCATGGAAAAAGATCTCTGTTGCGTCTTCTCTCATGTCCCCCCTACGTCCTTTGGGACATGGGACTGAGTGAGTGAGTGAAAAAGATTCAGCTTTGCTGAGAATGTCAATATTTCCGCATGATTGATCATCTAAATGGCACAAAGATAACTTGAAGATGAAAACAATTCCTTCAAATCAAGCAAACAAAAGAGCCATACAGGCAAACAATACCTAATTAAGGCCCATCCTAAAGTCCACAATAGATAAAAAAAAAGAAGTCTACAATAGATTTGTGACAAGTCACTATGGGTTTATATTGCCACTCACTTTAATTAATAGTGCAGGTATTGTACTGGTGATAGAAAATGGTATAAAAAGGAAGCATTGTGGAGGCTGAAAGCTCAAGTTGAAGGAGGTTTTCTGTTCTTGAAAGGAGTTATGACAGAAGTTGTGGCAGGAGTGTTTCAAAAAATTCTAGGACTGAGCACAAGAATTTACATCAAGCTCTGCAGACATCTGGAAGACACACAAACAGGTAAAAAAAAATAATCACAGGGAGACAAGACACCAATGTAATAATTCACTGTCAAAAACATACAGTTTAAAAAAACATAGGGATGGATGTTTATTCATTTTGTAAAAGATGTTCACACAGTGTTTTCACATCTCTTATAGGCCTACATGAAAAAAGTTATAAATGTCTGAAAAAGAAAAATAAAGCAAAAATATGCCCAAGAATATCTGATGTAATATTTGTGAACAATTCATACCATGAAAAAAAGGACAATGAAAATCATGGAGATTTGTTTCGGCAAGAATGAACAGATAAAAGTTTGACATCATGAACAATTTGCTTGAGTGATTATAAATAGAAATCGATTCCATGAAACAAGCAACCAAGCTCACCTACATGTGTAAATGAAGTCGCTTACAGATACAAAACAAAAGAAAAAACAAACCCACTGTCATTTTACAGAGTTTTGTTTGTTTTTGGCTTCCTTCGGGATGGTGGATGGTTTTACTGATTTAAGGAGCTAACTAGAGGGATGATGTATAAAGCTCAAAGAATTGCTGACTGGCTTTGATCTACCCCAGCCTACACACACATCCTAGGAAAAGACAATAATGTCGTTTGAGCCACTGTCCATGTATTGAGTCTTTTCCTTCTTTTTTTTTTTCTCTCCATTTGTCTATAAGTTCTCATTTTCAGGAGAAGATACAATGAGGTATCATGTATATTAAAACAGTTCAACACACATAAAAGGTCCCATAGCAACACAAACAATTATTGTCCTTGGCAAATTTCAGCTGTAAATGTGAAGGCTATCGCAATATATGCATACCAAGCTTTGGTGGCACTCATTTTCAAGAGCTGCCCAAATTCTGTGCAAAGAACTCCATTGTGAATGTGCTACTGGATAGCTAGCTAGCATCAACAGATGAAATATTTCATTTTTAAAGGAGAGGCCTTATGCTTGATTTATGTCAGTGGCTTTGTTCTAGGCTGTGCCTTTTCCTCAAAGAACACTTCCTTCAACCATTGAGATATGCTTAACTGATCCCCTTAACAAGGGACAGCAATTACATTTTTGTTCAGAGAAAGTTGTACTACTTGTGAAACATGAAAATAAATCATTTAGAATTTGATTCCATCAAATCTATTTCAAGTGTGATGTCTATAGGGGTATTAACCACATAGATTATATAAAGACTGCCATTTCATAAGAATAAAGGCTGAGTCCAAAATTGTGCAGCTATTTATGAATAAAAACATCATGATATAAATAAACGTTGCCCTTTGTCTCACTAAAGACTTGAAAATTAGCTCATCAAAGTACAAAGAATACATACCTACACGCATTAAGAAAGCAGCAAAACATCTATTTCTTTTCACACAGATTCTCTCTAACCACATGCACAGCACCTGATCATAAATTGCTTATGATTTCAGCTTGAAAGAAATCATCCATTTTTTCAAAAAATGCACACAAGCAACCCCAAACCAAAAGGGATTTTATGATCATGTGACCACCACCAGGAGCCATATACTTGTTTCTTATGTGAACTTCTCTACTTCACAAAGTTCATTCATACACTTTCCAAAGGCAGCTGACAGAATTGCAAGATTTTGTGAACTCAAACTTCAAATTAATACAGCCAACATCAAAAAAGAAACCGTATTGTTGCTTAACATCCACTTTCCACATCTTTGGCCATTCACATTTTGCTTGAACACATAAATTTGACAGCATGGATGAATGACACATTTCAAGCTAGCCAGTCATCATGGCGTAGTGGTCAGCACACTGGGTTACTGGCTGGACAGTGGCAAGTTTGAATCCCATAAGTTATTTTGGACTCTACAGTGTTTGCTATGGGCTCTTTGGGAAGAAATAGACCACACAGTGGAGCTTCATCCACATAACAGAGACAATTTTGAGAGTGTAGCTCCCAGTATTTGACCAACACTGCAGGTGTCTACATCTCTCTCATGCTTGGCTGACAGTGGGATGTATTATTCTGATAGGGAGCGTAGAGTACAGCGCTGTCAAGTAGTCTCAAAGCAAGTGCACCATGGCATCATCTGTTCATCACATCATCCTCATCACCACTGATCATCAGGCAATAAAAGACAACTGTCACTGGTTTGGTGGTCCTTGTCTCCTGAGGACCTCAAGTTTGCTTTCACTTCTGAGCCTGTGATGTGTTTGTGTTGAAACCTTCGGGGTTGGGGGTTCATAGGAGAAGGCATTGGAGGGACACTGTGGTGGTCACTACCCTTGGTGGGTGTATCACTCTGCCTCCGCAACTGAGCCGTTATCATTCTGCATAAATGTCTGTTTAGAAAAGGCACAACTAACCACCATGTTCGATTCCCGTTGGAGGGGATTTTTCCCCTGGAGTTAACATCAGTGCTGACTCCACTCTCCCCAAAGGTCTTTTGGATGAGACTGTAAACCCAGGCCCTGTGTGTGAATGCATGCAGAACATCTTGCGCACACGTTAAATCCTGTTCCGCTTTTCATAAGAGTAGGCCATTGTTTGCCGGTGGGAACAGATGACAATATTTACAAAACTGGACGAAAAAAAAGCACACGAGTGCTTATTCCGTTATCCTCAATATAAAAGAATAAATAAAAAAGAATAAAATAAAAACCACCTAAGTGACCCCACAGCAGTGCTAGGCCCCTCCGGCTGGTGGCCCCAAGGTGATCAAACATTGATAAGCTCCCTGCAGACTTCTGACCCTGAGTACGCATCCTGACTTCTGACCCTGAGTACGCATCCTGACTTCTGACCCTGAGTACGCATCCTGACTTCTGACTCTGAGTATGCATCCTGACAAACCAGGGCAAGGCTGAAGCGAAGAGATTGAGATGAGCTTCATGGGAACAGCAGGACGAGAGTGTCACTGAAGATGGAGCAACAAAAAAAACACCCCCCAAGAGTTCTAATCTCAGTACATAGCACAGTTACATCCATGATCCTTGATTTGCGTAATGACACATCTACCAACCCTTCCCTTGTATCACCCACTACTGGAATACAGTAGCATATATATATGTGCACAGTGTATGTGTACTGGGAAAGAGGGGTTCTTTCTCTTAGCGTAGGGATGATGCTATTGCAGAGCTAAAGAATGAAGATGACAGACAGATGAAGGAGAGTTGGCCCCAGACAAAGCAAGCAACATACCCACTGGAACAAAATTAAAAAATTAAAATAAAACCCCCCCATACCTATGGAAGGATACCATATTAAGTTGTTCTATCATCGTGACAACACAACAGAACTTAAAATGGTGTCCTTTCAAAATTCAACCAGCCCCCCCCTCACTCCCTCACAGAAATAGGTTTGGATTTTTTAGTGGGAAAAATGAACATATATTTTTCAACAATAAAAGAAAACATACACTCAACATGGATGATAAATGTCAAATTCTTTTATTGTATTTCTCTGATTAACTTCAACTCTATTATTATCTACATATTATATTTTTTTCTATTATCTACAAATTAAGTTGAAGAGCAAGAATGATGACTAACAGAAAAACATCCAACATCACAGATTTGTGAGTAGCAGTAACTATAAACTCGAGACCTTATTCAAACTATGTCTATATTCTAAAACATATACACAAGAATGTGCATATATGTGAAAATGTACATGCACAATGTGTGTGTGTGTGTGTGTGTGTGTGTGTGTGTGTGTGTGTGTGTGTGTGTGTTGTGTGCACAAGTTTCTGAGCATCCTGTTTGGTCATGCATGCAAGTCTGATCCTTTTTTTTTTTTTTTTTTGATGGACCCATTTTATTAGTCCCAGAGTATGTCTGTAAAAACTGTACAGACTTCTTTCATGAATATGTTAATACAGAGTGGCACTGAAGTCTCCCGTTACAATTTAGAATCATTACCCATCATTCTTTTCCATGATAATGAAAAACACAGTGCATATTTTCCCAATTTTCTATGATATGAATTAAAAAACAACAGCAACAACAAAATGCATGAATATAAGAAAAGAAACACCCTTTAAAAGAACTGCAAGAACTGAAGGCGTCAACAATTTCTGCTCACTATCATGCTGCCTCTTATCAAATATAAAAATTTGTCAAGAGGTATAGATCTAAATTTTAAACTGAAAAAACCAAGACGCAAAGAACATTACTCCAAAGTCACAGTATCAAGAAGCAAAACTGATTGCCTGATTGCACTGTATCAGTATTACCACCATTAACAACTGAATATTGTGAGATACTGGAACAGTCTAGTACTACTGATAGCGGTGTAATGAATCATTATGTGCTGTGCTGTTTGTGGGCAGTCACCCACTACAAATGAGTTAAAAGCTTCATACATACCCAAACCCTAATTACAGTGCCTTTTGATTGACAGGATAAAATGTTATAAATGTGGAGTATTGTCAGATAACTGTTTCCAGATTCACCCTGTGCAAATGGTCAGAAATACTGAGGAGGCCTGAAGCAGGCTTGCTACATGCGTTCCATATCTACCAGTATGATAAATAGTAGGCCTACCCATAACTTCTACTTTATTTTTTCAAGAAAAAAGGCACATGACATTATGCAAAGGATAGTCGCACTTGCACACTACAACACAATAAAATGTGTACGAATGAGTCAAAAAAGCTTCTTCATGTTGGATGCAGCGATAAACGAACAATGGAAAATAGGCCTTTCTCATGCTCCTTCAAGAAATGTCATTTACATGCAGAATGTGTACACACGGTACAGTAGCGAATGAGATCTTGTGAACATTGTGCAGTTTTTTGTTGCAAGATCACACACTTCTTTTCAAAGGACAGCATATATCTCCCTTACAGGATGAAGGCACAGTTTGAGAAGCATGGGCAATGATGGCAATCATTATGTTTGAGCAAGATGAAGAAGTAAGACTGAAAATAATAACCAAACACAATTCCCACAAAATCATTTCTACACACAGACCTGGATTTTCCTCAACATCAAATTCTAAGTATGTATATAACACATACATAATAATAATAATGATTTTTATTAAAAAACAGATGCACTAAGATAGGGATGACCACCAACAAAAGCACCACTGGATATACTAGTAGGCAAACTACTAAGCATTAAAAACAAAATCAGAAATATCTGTAGACTGCTGCAGGATCTATGGCAAAACTAGTTGGTAAACCTTTCCCATTTTTTTAAAAATATAATTTTTTAGAAAACAAAAATAAATATCTGACATGAATGCTGAAAACAATAAACTTTGATGAGATGATCCAGTTTAAAAGAACAATACAAAAACAAAGAAAACCAAACCAAACCAACAAAAAAAAGACCCAACCCATAAAGAAAACACCACCAAACCCCCCCAATAAATTAAAAAAACAAACAAAAAAGCCGCCAACACACTAGAGGTAGGCAAAGATCGCAGACAGTCTTACGTCTGCAACTTCAGACTGTGGCCTGATGCATAATCATACAGAAGAACATGGGAAGGACATTTCCAATTCATTTCGCCTCTCCATTATTACTGAAGGCAAAGGAGACCATTATAACACATACACACAATACACACAAAGATAATTACAAGGTGGAATGCAGTCACAACTTGCACAGATTTAGGATGAACAGTCTCTGGTAACATTGCAGTAGACATGTATACAAAACTTGATATTGGCAAGGCAAGGAGAACTCCACATGATACTTTCAAAACTGTAAGTCTCGGCCAACACAAAAGGTCCCAAAGTACGTTGAAAATTAAAAAAAAAATTGTTAAGAAAATGGCATCACAACAATAATGTAAATCTTCATAGTCAAAGGAATAATGAGTCAGGGGATACAGTTAAAGCTGGGCATTTTATTTCCATTTTTGTTGTTGTTGTTAGTCTTTATTTGTTTTTTCTTATTTCTGCAGTATATCACAAAAAAGCTGTACCTCACAATACCTCTCTATCAACAACAAAAATGCCATCAATATGATGAAAACCATATGCACACAATATATAACACAGATAAAACAACACAATCATCAAAACATGGCACCTGGACCATGAAAATATAAAGATACCGACACACAATGTTTTGCACCAAAATGTTTCAGTTCTCCCCCTTGTCCGAAAATAAATCAACTTTTTTCTGCATCCAGTGACCTATTTATGGACCTATTCACCCATAAAATTATCCACCACCTGCAAACAAAACCCTGTTTTGTGCGCCATGTTTTTCCCATTTTTTCAAAAATACAACATACTCCCCCCCCCCTCCAATTTCTAAAGCAAGGGACCCTTTGACTGATATCACATGGTGGGGAATAAAACAGCACCTTTTCCCCTGCCCTGTAAGTCACCTGTTATTCAAACTACCACACAGGTACAAACAACACCCTGTTTATGCGTCTTTTTTACCAGTCACACAAAAAACCCCGAGCCCACACACACACAACAAGAAACCCAAACCAAGAACCCAAACGCCGACTATTTCTGTGTGAGGTGACCTCAAACTGACCTATTTTGAATATCAATCAGATGCTTACCTTGCAAATAAAACCCTGTTTTATGAACCTTTTTTTCCCTAATTTTTCACATAGTTTACTTCTGAGTCCAGTGAACCCCCGACAGCCGACTTTATATCGTCTGTTAGCCAGACAGCTCCCATTCAACTTTAAATGAAATACTGCCTCTGTCTCTGGATCAAGTAAACACTGCAAATGATTGAAAAGTCCTCAGTTTTAACATTTGCCAATTTACGAAACAATGTGGATAGTGATAGCTACATATCTG
>CM060316.1:84697202-84722202 GCA_030674155.1 Stramonita haemastoma | reverse complement strand
ATTTATATCAACGCCCTGCCAGCTGCGGGTCATGAACTTTGAGCGGGGAACTAAAGAGACCGCTATGAGAAGCCGTGCTCTATTCATAAAAAATACCGCCCCCCAAAAAAACCAACAACAAAAAACTTCTCTATTCTTAAAAAAAAAATCATTCAGTTTAGGGCGAGTACAATATATGAATAAATGAGTGTAGTTTAGGTGTAGTTTAAGTGCACATCAATTTTCTTAGATCTTTTCTGTATAATCAAGACAAGGAAAGAATGTTTCAAAACAAAACAAAACAAAAAAAGGGGGTGGGGGGGGGGGGGGGGGGGGGGGGGGGGGGGGAAGAGAAAAGCTTTCCAGCAGCAGTTTTGCGGTCCTTTTTTTCCAGCTACAGGCTCCTCCTCCATACAGTCTTTTCACCCATCCAAAAGTATACTGTGGTATCCAAAAGATAGTTTGCTGTGGGCATTTTTACCAGGTGTTTTGTGCTTCTCAATACACTCCAGTACTTTACAGGGGTTTTCCTGGTGTAACAGAACACAATTTTCATAACCCTTGTTATTCCTTTGTTTGGGTTGAAAAAAAAATGGAGGGGTGGGGTGGGTGTGGACGTACGGGATGAATAATTTTGTTTCCTGTTTGTTGAATGTTACACATATCCTACAAAGAGAAAACCTCACCGTACATATATCATCTACGCCACCCTCCCTCCTCCCCCCCCCTTCCCTTTCCCTGGGAACACAACCCTCTCACAAAAACAAAACAAACAAAAACATCCCACAGAAGAAAAAAAAAATGTACGTGCTCAAAATAGGGAATATTTGAAAAGGACCAGAAATCATACCCATCCTTGGAAACCCCCTCTCCTCCCCCAAAACAACAACAAAAAAATGTGGAGAAAAAATATGTTGACGACTTAGAAATATTTCCGGACAATCAGAAAGGATACCATCTGAACAAATTCAACTGGATTTCCAAAGCAATCAATTATTGACATTGGGTTCACCATGAGCTTCAAGTAAGTACCAAAATACAGAGAGAAAAAGAGGGGGGGGGGGAAAAAGGGAGGGTGGGGAGGGTGGTGTGGTCTCTTAGGATTCTGTTTGACTGCACACAGTACTACACAACACAACTTCAAATAGTGTTTCTGATCAGAAAAAGTGCTTATACATATATACATATACACAATACATGGTGGTGCCTGTGTGCACGCTCTATTTATGCGAATAACACCACAAAAAAAGTATCTTATCCAGGACAATGAAATGGTTTAAAACCCATACTTAGTTACAGACTCTATGGTTTGATTGTAGTCTCCTTCACCATAATGTTCAGGGTACAAGGCACTTCAACAAGTAGGGCACATCATCCTAGTTTTGATTCAAAATCTGTTTCATCTTTACGTAATTCAGACCAGATTTACAGAGTAAACTAACAACCATAGTTCAGCTTGTGAAGTCTTGCTGTTCTTCAAGCTCCTGCGATCTTTATTCGCCTGCTTTTGGTGTAAAAAAAAAAAAAGAAGAAAAAAAAGAAAAAAGGTAATAATTACAAAAAAATTTGCTTTCTCTAAAATTTCCCAATTCTCTTCTTCCCATCTCAGTTGTTTTTTTTTCCCATCTCATCTTATCTTTCTCTCAAATTCATAAGGAATTAAAACAATTCTATGTGAAGACAGGCGATCAATTTTGATATCAAGATAAGCAAGTGATTGTGAGTACCCTGCTTTAAGTTCCTGCCACCACTCCTGCGTTAAAATTGCTACTTTAATGTTTAGAACAGTGCCTGATCAATCTCTGTTTATATATATATATATATATATATATATATATATATATATATATATATATATATATATATATATATATATACACATATATATATATAACACATATATATATATATACACACATATATATATATATACACACACACATATATATATATATATATATATATACACACACTTTTTTTTTTTTAAAGCAAAAGCAGCTTGTGGACCTTTCTTGCAAACCTCAATATTAATTTTCACTCTCTGCAGCGACACTTCAAAATGTGTTTCCAGTTCAAAAGCAGCTTCTCAACCTTTCTTTTTCTCTGTTACAATCATTACAATTTCACTCTATGCAAAAGGCACTTAGATGTTCAAATCAGCAGTGCTTTATCAGTCAGTTGCAATTCATCAACAACCCCCCCCTCTCCCCCAAAGTAGACGATTTTTGTAGCCAGATCATCAGTTGTGGGTCTATGGAAGTTTGTGTAACTATACTGGGAAATTGACAGAATAATATTCTCTCCATTGCTGATTAGTTTGCAAGTCTTATGCTTGCTAGATATCACACAGACTTCAGTCATTATCATGTACTTCAACTGAAGCCTGAACTCATAGCTGTAAGTAGACTGATTCAGTGACAAAACTGGTTGGTAACACACTGAAGAGAGCATGAAGAGCAGCACAGGGGGACTAACAAACCGATTCATTTGTTCATTTAACGTTTAGGATAAAAGGGAAAGACAGTGACAATATACCACATTGTGATCCAAACATCATGGTCATAAGCTGCATATATACATGCATTAGCTATTTTACTTGTGTTCTGCATCTTGCTCATCAGAATGAAAACATGTACAACAAAAAAACCACTGCACTTTAAGTGATACAGCTTCCAATGTTTCACAGAGCAAGTTTGTTCCATTTTGTGTTGTGACCATGTGCCTTGCCACCTATGACCGGGCTGACTTTAAACTGACATAGCTTCTTCTATTTTTTTTAAGACGGGAGGGTTTCTGCTGTGTATTTATTCCATACTTAACTTGATCAGGTTTGTGACATGCATGAACAGTCCCAATCTCAGTCAAAAAGGAAAAAGAGTTTACACTTCAGATATTGGTACTACTGAAAAAAAGGGAAACAGTATCCTGACATTGCTTTTTTTCTTTGTCTTTTCTGTATTACAACAATGCCTCTCTGCTCCTGCCTGTCCTGTGAGGCAGATGCATGATACATCTGGTTTTTTACAATGCAGGCTATAATCAGCACCATCAATTGAAAACATGATCTAATCTTTTCTACAGAGTGTTATTTAGTGGCTAAAAAAATATGCAATGAATCTTAAATTTTGTTTTGCTTCTTTTTTTTTTTTTGAAGGGGGGGGGGGGGGGGAGGGTAAACAATGCTAGAAATGATGATGAATGAAAAAGGAAAACACCAATTCCCCCTCCACCTGTTGACTATCATGCTTTAATACACCCTTTAATACAGATGATGCCCACTGACAGCTGTTGAAACAATGCCAAAGATAAAGTTACACACATCACACACACAGGAGGATATACAGGTCTTGGTTATCATCCTGCCACATACTATTACTATCATCATTATTCTACCACTAGCTGCTGTTAAAGACTTACCAGTGCTGAAGTTACATAAATATTTAAACACACCAACACGCAATCATCATGATTTTCTTCACGGGTAAATTTACAAAATAAATTCTTTTTTCGCTTCTCACTTACAGAGCAAAGTGATCAAACGACTGCTCTGGAAAAAGTACTGCATACAAAAATGTTACCAAAATAACCCTGCAAAAGAGCGCTGTACAGGACGACAGGCACAGGAACCAAAGATTTACTTTTCATCTCCAAGCCTGTGACTCACTTAAAGCCAATAATAACTGCACATCAGTGTTAAAATTTTCATGATGTGAGTAAAAAAAAAAAAAAAGCCAACAAAAATCAAATCAAAACATAGTTTGGACATGTATGTATAAATATATATTTATTGAGTGTACATGTACTGAGTAGGGGCAGAAAACATGGATATGCATGAGTCATATGTACAATTACAGTATTTTTCATTTACGGGGTGTACTGTTAGACAATACTCTTCACATGAATTTTTGAAAAAAATCATAACAATTTCTATCAAGCCTGGACTGACAGCCATATAAATAACCCCACCAAACTAAGGATCCATCTAGGATTCTTTTTTGTTTTGAATTGGAGGTTTTTGTTGTACAATAAATCAGTTTTTTCAACTAAATCTTTCCAAAGCAGGGCAGGGACTACCTTTGACTGTTTACTTGTGGATTTTCCTTACTTTTAAAGCTTACTTCAGTAAATTTGGGTGATAGGCTTTTCCTCTTTTTTGCTAGAACAATGTTTTTCGGGAGGGAGTCAAGCTCTTTGATTATTCTTAGATCCAAGATGGTAAACTGACACTTGTTAATGACTTAGCCCATTAAGCATAACTGAAATTATGAATTGATGATACTCTTAATTTGATATTACACATACTTACTCCCATTCACTATCTCATGAGCACATTCTTCTTCAAAGCCCTGATTTTATTTCTTTACATAATGACCCTGACATTGATGATGAATTACTAAAGTCTGCAAATTATGTTTACAGACACCCACACCAAAAACTGATCAGTGTCAGATTGTAAACAAGCATACAAAAATCATGCCAAAAAAAAAAAAAAAAGAAAAAAAAGTCAATTCATAAGTGGCACACAATCAGCTTTAGATGAAGGAGGGCTGACGAGGCTCCAAATGAAGAGGCCAATTACCTGAAAACATGAAACAAAGGGGCAGTGCTTATGATTGGGATGTGTGTCACAACTGACATCTTGCTTGCTACATAATAAGGCAGAAGTACGTGATGACAGGAGCTGACACATGTCTCCAAACCCATTCTGAATCCAAATACAAAAACTCTTCATCAAAACCCAAAATTCACTGTTCAAAATATACAACAACAACAAAAAAAAAGCAACACTTGATCCTATATTACAAATATCAATAACATTTATAATCTGTGTCATCACTACATTGTCAACGTTCACCCACGCTTGTTCATTGCATCACACAAGCAACTGCCAGACAAGGGAAATGTCGGTCAAGAGCACAACGTCCATGTACGACCTTGAACAACGTCACACATCACCCACACACCAAAGTGGCGCCACACGTCACACAGTTTGTGGTAACCACGTCCACCTTGTACACGTCATTGCACTTGAGGGAATCGTTTTTTTAACACGCGCCGTCACAGCCAACATCCCGCCATGCTCTGGATGGACGCTGCTGCTGCTTCACAGTTTACGCTCGCTGCCTTGGCGGCTGACCCTGAGGCTCTCCTTGACCCTGCGGCCTAGCGACGGGCTGGTCACTGTGCAGTCCCCCCTCGGACAGTATCTCTCTGTGCGGCTGACCAAGCACGGCTTTGTCCGGCTGTGCAGCAGCAGGCTGGTGTTGCTGGGCGGGTACCCCCTGACCCTGACGCAGACTGTCCTCCTGAGCGGCCAGGTGGGGCTGCAGGCCTACAGCCACCTTCAGAGGAGCAGCTGGCTTGGCCTCCCCCTGCTGGGCAGCCCCTAGGGGCTGGTTGTTGCCCTGTCCGCTCCTTGAGGCCCCCCCACACCCTGACCTGGCTTACCCCCCACTCCCTGACCCTGTGCTCCAGCTTCCCGTGGATTCCGGCCCCCCTGCTGTGCCGCGGCAGCAGCCGGCTGGTTTTGGTTTGCTGCGCCGTTTTGATTCTGTACCACAACCCCGGCATTCTGCTGGCCCTGTGCCCCCCCTCCTCCTCCTGCTGCTGCAGCAAGGCCTCTGGCTCCGTCCTGACCTCCTTGTGCCCCAGCCTGACCTTGTGCCCCGGCTGCATTGACCCCGCCCTGACCTGGCTGTGGCACGGCCTGGTTCACCCCGCCCTGGCCCGCTTGTGCCCCTGCTGGCGGCTGCTGTGCCCCGTTCTGCCCCTGACCAGCAGCCAGAGGGGGGTTCGCTCTGCCCTGATCCACTCTGACCCCACCCCCCTGCACAGCTGGCTGCGGCTGCTGCTGCCGGCCTGTGTGCCTGTTACAACACAAACAACGACTCTGATGCTCTGCTTACAGTCACAGTGGTTTTACAGTGAGGAGTCTCTGTTTACAGTCACAGTGGTTTTACAGTGAGGAGTCTCTGTTTACAGTCACAGTGGTTTTACAGTTTGGGAGTCTCTGTTTACAGTCACAGTCTCTGTTTACAATCACAGTGGTTTTACAGTGAGGAGTCTCTGTTTACAGTCACAGTGCTTTTACAGTGAGGAGTCTCTGTTTACAGTCACAGTGCTTTTACAGTGAGGAGTCTCTGTTTACAGTCACAGTGTTTTACAGTGAGGAGTCTCTGTTTACAGTCACAGTGCTTTTACAGTTTGGAGTCTCTGTTTACAGTCACAGTGCTTTTACAGTTTGGAGTCTCTGTTTACAGTCACAGTGCTTTTACAGTTTGGAGTCTCTGTTTACAGTCACAGTGCTTTTACAGTGAGGGTTCTGTTTACAGTCACGTGGTTTTACAGTCTGGAGTCTCTGTTTACAGTCACAGTGGTTTTACAGTCTGAGAGTCTCTGTTTACAGTCACAGTGGTTTTACAGTGAGGAGTCTCTGTTTACAGTCACAGAGCTTTTACAGTTGGGAGTCTCTGTTTACCGTCATGACAAGTTGTCAGAAAACTTTTACAATATTCTTGTAAGACATACAATGTACAGTTTTGATTCCTGATATAAACACAGTGAATTTATAACACACTGTGTTCATGTTCTTTTATTTGACTTTTGATTACAGTTTGGATCTCTGTTTGACTTTTAACTTGATATTTGTTACAGTTATGATTCTCAACTACATTGATTTTACTTTTAACAATATTTTTTTATTTAGATTAAGTAACACAAACATTCACATATGGTAATTAAGATTCATGTGCTTTTTTACATCCATCCCCAGTGTAGCAATTTGTAAATGTCATCTGTTCCACGGCACATGATGGCCTACTCTTAAGAAAGCGAACAGGATTAACGTGTGCGCAAGATGTTCTGCGTGTGTCTGCACACAGGGCTTGTTTAAGTTCATTGATGGACTTTTGGGAGGTGAGTCAGCATGATGTTAACTCCGGAAAAAATCGCCTTGACGGATTTGAACCCGGGCGTCAAATTGCGAACGCAATGTTCTATAATATCATAATATCATGTTCTATATGTTCATACATTCAGCTGAGAACATTATCACACATCTAGTTATCATTATTTCAACCAAAAACTATTCTACCTTGTCTCACAGCCCCCAAACAGATTTTGCTGTTGAGAATTCTGTTTCAACAGGGTTTCTTGAAAGACTTTGTTTCCAAAATAACCGATCTCCTGGAGTGATGTTTTGAAATGCAAGTCATGCCCTCCAAGCCCTGATGGAATGTTGGCAGGTTAAAATACCTATCTTGTACTGCAGGGCGGGATAGCTAAGTGGTCAGAGTGCTCGCTTTCCCCCAGTCAAGTTAAGCAGTCGTCGAGCGTGGTTACCAGTTGGATGGGTGACCGTTTGCGCGCCTTGGCTTCAGTTCAGTCCCCCCCAGCTCACTCAGCTGTAAATGGGTACCTGCCCTTTATAAGGTCAGGTAAGGTAAAGCAGCGAGGGAGAGGAGATGGGGCTGCCCTAAATATGCTGGCCCCTAGAGAAGCTGAGGTCTCTGATGCCTCGCTCCCTACGACCGCCTAGGTTATGGGACATCTTTACCTTTTTACTGCTTTATCAGCAACTACCATCCTGCCCAGAAAATGCTAATGGTCAGTTTTCCATCAACAAACGTACCAACTGCATGCAGAAAAGCAGACAAAGAAGCATGGATGACTATATCAGGTCCTTTTTTTTGCAAACACACAAAGCCATAATCAATTTGAAGATGAAAAAAGAAAATTTGTTTAGAATTAGCAAACCTCTGTATTTCATGTTAGAAATCTTTTTGTTGGTTGTTGTTTGTTTGAGGTGTCTTTTTTTCTTTCTTCTTTTTGTCGAATGATCAGGCAGCAATTATCGTCTGTCATATGAACAAAAATGTGTTGCGCTGCCATAAAGTGCCTGCGAAGTCAGGCCAAGGGTATCTGACTTCAGGATGGGAAAGAATAGTTATATTCTAAGTCTTTCAAAAAAAAAAAAAAAGCAAGAAAATGGACCAAGAATGCAGAATCTAGACAAGAAGGAGGTGACAGGAAGAAAAGGAACAAGGCAGACACAAAGAGTGAGAGAGAGAAAAAAGAGAGGAATTCGTAGCACAAATCTCCAGAAGGTGGGCAGGCTATTTTATACTGACTGGCCCCTGGCAAAAAAAAAAAAAGAAAAAAAAAAAGGGCCTGGCCCCTAGCATCCCCACAGGGGGATGGCGGTCCTTTCTACCCTGAGCAGGAGAGTTGCGGGGTCAGTGACCTACCTGCTCCTGCAGCTGACCCTGATGTCCTTCTGCTGTTGCTGGGGAGCCAAGGCCCCGCGAATCACACCCTGCACCTCTCGGTTCCCTCCCCTTCTCCTCCTCCCTCTTCTTCCCTTCCTCCTTCACCTCGCGCACAGCATGTTCCGTTTCTCCGCCTTCCCATCTTTCTCCGCAGCGGCGGCCTCTTTCTCCACAGGGGGGTTGCCACCTGCCGGCTTGTCCTTCAGCTTTTCCACCACTGTCCACCTGCTATAAACCAACACTGACTGTAGGCATGGTCTTTGGCTTTGTCACTTTTGTTTTATGATTGTTCTGTAGTGCACTGCACTGCACTGTACAGTACTGTTCTGTACTATACTGTATTGTTCTGTACTGTACTGCATTGTATAGTACTGTACTGCACTGTACAGTACTGTGCTGTACTGCACTATAATGTACTGTACTGTACTGTATCTGCTATCTACATCACACATCTCTATGTAAAATTCAGGCAGCGCTACCAGGAGAGAGACACGGTGCTGATAAAAGGAAAACAGTGGTGCTGAAGCTGTCGGCGATCAGAAACATCAGCAGAAAACAACGCTTGGGCTTCATATACTTTAAGACAGGCTATACACATGGCAGCCACTATGGTGCACCCACCATTCAGTGTTCACCCACTGTTGACTTTTTGCAGCTAATAGGGTGCAGGGTGCAACATTTTTTGCACCTGGAGATAAGAAAAAAAAAGTGTGGGAATCTCACAACGGGGCAGCCTAGAATCAACACTGTTGCCTGCATGTCTGCCAGTGTACTGCAGGATTTTCCAAGAATGATTCTCCTGTTTATGTGTTGTTTCTTCAAAGCATTACGTGTGTTGCACACAGGAGATTTGCAAGCACGCTCCTTGAAAAGATTGCTGGCTAGACCAACGCTCAGAATCTCATGCTATGTGTGCAGAAAGAAACAACTGGAATTGCAACCAAGGACCTCCTATTTTCCTCCCAGATCGCCACATGCTGGTGACAAGCTCTCTCTGAGGAGAGCAGCCCAAATTTTACTCAAAGAAATCTGCCACGACTTTTTAAAGTGTATACAATAAAATACAATTCAATACAGGGAATGCGTAAGAAGACAATACAATACAACAATCACCATAGGACTTTAGAGGGTATGAGACACCTCAATTTCACTTTATATACACTGCAAGGATCTGCTTTACTCACTCAAGAGAGACTGAAAGGACTATGTACAGCAACATCCCTAGAAAAAGAAAATTGATACTGTGCACAAATTTCTTATCCACATGACACTCAGACTTCTGTAAGCTTTCATGACATCACACACACACACACACACACCACACACACACACAAACCAAAACACACACACCACAGGGATATACCTGATACAGATATAGACATACAAAACGAACACAACTTTTATGTTACACTTATTTTTTTATACCTTGACACCTTCGCAGGGGCAAATGGATACGGCGGTTCTAGGCGTCCGTTATTTTTGCCTGGGTCTGCGTTTTCTGAGCAAAAACAAAACACATCCACTTCAACCACGATAACTTTTCACTGAAATTTTGTGTTTTCTGAGAAACAATAAAAGATGTTAACCTTAACTGATATACCGTTACATGGAACTTAGAGAAAGTAAAACCAGTATGTGAGGGAAAAACTCCATTCCCCACTCTGCCCCCCCCCCCCCCCCTCCTCCCCCCAAAAAATGTATACAATGAACTGTCTGTAACACATTTGGTGAACAGCCCTGTTGGATAAAGAAGGATCAGCAGTGGCACACCTTTCCAGACCTAGGTTCTCTCTCTCTCTCTCTCTCTCTACTTCTCTGCATTCCCTGACCAGGTGAGGTGTATGATTCCTGGTCTTCTCCTGTGCTTTAACTTTGCAGGAGGTCTTGCTCTCGACTGACACATTCTGACTTCAGAGCAGCTCATTTCATTGAACAGGCCTGCATGCTGGGCATGTTTGTGTTTCTGCCATGCTGAAATAAATTACTGCATATTTGATATTCTGCATGTCATATCATACATGAAGGGATAAGAACAGTACTGGCAGGTCTGCACTTGAAATCCCCACCCTTAATTCACCGGGTGCGCGTCCACTGAGATTCAAACCCATCATTCAGCAGGTGGCCTAGATAGGACATGACTGCTTACAGGTGTGAACATTGCATGACACTGGCAACACATGACATGTCAAGATCCTCAAGCAAAAAAAAAAAAGTAGTCTCAACCTGCAAGCTCTGTGCAGTAATAAGCGTATTATAAAGTATTGCTTGAATGCTAACAGCACATGCCGGAGTTCCGTCATAGTCCGTGCTGGCAATCTTTTACAACTTCAAAAACCCAAGACATCATAATTTGACCACAAAGTGCAATCTCTGCTTCTTTGGAAATTTTTGAAAATACAAATCATTACTTTCTATGTCTTATTCTTTTATTTTTCCTTTTTTGTTTTTTTAAATGGAATTTTTGAAAATACAAATCATTTCTCTCTGTCTCTGTGTCTTTAATGTATCCTTTTCTTTTGTTTGCTACATGGAATTTTTAAAAATACAAATCATTTCTCTCTCTCTCTGTCTTATTCTTTCATTTCAAAATACAAATCATTTCTCTCTCTCTCTCTCTGTCTTATTTCTTTCATTTCTCCTTTTTTTTTTTTTTTTTTTAATTTTCCTACAAGAAATTTTTTAAAAACACAAACTTATTTCTTTCTCTCTCCTTTCCTACTCTTTACTTTTCCTGTTCATATATTTTTTTAACATTGAACCACCCACCCCCAGGTTTGGGAGCATGCAGCACAGGGTTTTTGTCCATGACAGCAGCAGCAGCGGCCTCAGGTCGGTGGTCAGCCCCACTGTCCAGCGGGCCTCGCACCCGGTCAGCGGCCTCCTTCACTGCCTTCTGCACCCCCTCTCCTGCTGCCCTGCTGCGTGGGTGCTCTTGTCCTGGGCGTACAGTGTGGTGAAGGTGCTGATCAGCAAGATGCCGATGCCCAGGGCCAGCACAATCTGCACAGGACACCACCACACAACACTGTGATGGCAATTTGAGACCCGGGTTCGATTCCGGTTCGAGGGGATTTTTTCTTCTGGAGTTAACATCAGTGCTGACTCCACTCCCCCAAAGTTCTTTGGATGAGACTTTAAACCGAGGCCCCGTGTGCGAACGCACGCAGAACATCTTGCGCACACGTTAAATCCTGTTCCGCTTTTCGTAAAAGTAGGCCATCATGTGCCAGTGGGAACAGATAACATGATTTTAAAAAACTGCATGCACACGGGGACTGGATGTAAAAAAGCACAAGAGTGCTTATCCCATTATCCTTGATATAAAAGAATAAAAAAATAAATACAAAAATAAAATAAAACCACCACCAACCTGCTCTTGTTGGTCACACAGGCACAAATCCAACACCACTCAGTCAAGAGTTCTATATTTAGCGCGCCCCTTCCTTTTACCTAGTCCAAGTGTAGTCAGTTCCTGCTATAAATTAGCACCAGCTGGCCCCCAAACTGGGGATGGGATGGATTAATTAGCAGCGAGAGGAGCTGAAAGTGGGGGAAACTGACAGCTTTGGTCAGTATTTGGATCATGTTAGTGAATGCTTTCCCTGACTTTATCAACACCCTTTAGGAGGGGGGGGAGGGGGGAGGGGGGGGGAGTCACCCATAATGTGCACTCTGTGTGTAGGCTATCTCTCTCCCAAAGTTACTGGATGTTAATAAAAAACAAAAACAACAGCCCAGCAACTGAATTGTGACAATTGTGCCTTATTATTTCACAAGATAAAAGTAAAAAAGTAGCTTAGTAACATAGTGATTCACACCACACACACAGCATTTGTTCTAAATGAACATGAAGAGTCTGAAAGCTACATATATATATATATATATATAGTAATATCCTGCTATCCCCCCCCCCCCCCCCTCAAATAAAAGTTATAGCATCATCATAGAAGCTACAATAAACAGGTTTTAGGGGATCATTACTGCGAGTCCTCCTAATATCACCACATGTGAATTAGACTTTAAACAACAACAACAACAACTGTGAGTCCTCAGATATCCACTGGTAGGTATAAAACTGGAAAATTCATTCTCCTTGAGGTGACACAAAAGCAGTAGTACAGTCACCTGCACTGGAGAGCAGTTTCCTGTGATACGTTACAGGTAAGCACAGCACTTGGGTGGCCTATGCCATAGTTTACCTGTGCAATGGTTTTTCCTTCAGGCTTGCTGACGCGCAGGAAGAAGAGAGCGGGGAAGATGTAGCAGATCAAGGTGCCAGTGATGGCGCCATTCAGACCCAGCACAAACTCCACTGAAAACACAGAGTCAATACACACAGAACTCAGACTGATGCACTGATGTGTGCGTGTGCGTGAGTGAGTGAGAGTGAGTGAGTGATGAGTGAGTGAGTGAGTGAGTGAGTTATTATTATTATTCTTTTATATTGAGGATTATGGGATAAGCACTCATGTGCTTTTTTTCATCCAGTCCCCATGTGTATGCAGTTGTGTAAATATTGTCATCTGTTCCAACCGGCACACAATGGCCTACTCTTATGAAAAGCGGAACAGGATTTAACATGTGCAGCAAGATGTTCTGCTATATTTAGCTTGCCCCTTCCTTTTACTTGGTCCAATCAGTGGTCAGTTACTGCTATAATTAGGAACAGCTGGCCCCATCTAGGCTGGGATGGGATGGATTAATTAGCAGATGAGGAGCTTAAAGTGGGGGAAATTGACAGCTGTGACAGAGTCAGTACACACAGAACTGAGACTGATATCTATGGTTGCTATGTGTGTATGTGTGTGTGGTGTGTGTGTGTGTGTGTGTGTGTGTGTGTGTGTGTGTGTGTGTGTATGTGTGTGTGTGTGTGTGTGTGTGTGTGTGTGTGTGTGTGTGTGTGTGTGTGTGTGTTGTAGTGCGTGCATACATGTGTATGTGGAGGAAGTAGTTTATGCATACACACACAACACTCACACGCACACCACACACATACATATATGTCCGTTGAATATCACTTAAAGTGAACAGGCGAGGAATACAAGAAAGAATACACACACACATACGCACGCACGCATGCACACATGCACGCATGCACACACCCACACAAATTAAGATGAGTTGGTTCAAAGACAACTCTTTGCATGTATTGTTTGAAAATGAATATCATAGCGAAACACAGCACAGCACAGCACAACAAAGCATAGACTAGCCTGCTGTAGTGCTGTAGGGCAAAATATGGTTTGGAATGGCATGGTATGGCATGGTTTGAATATGTATGGCATGGCATAGGATGGCACGGAACAATAGATGGTGTAGTACTTTTACCACAAGTGAATTGTTATCTTTGTCTTTGTTTTTTTTGTTTTATTCTTTTATATCAAGGATAATGAGGTAAGTGCTCTTGTGCTTTTTTACATCCAGTCCCTGTGTGTATGCAGTTTTGTAAATGTCATGTTCCACCGGCACACGATAGCCTACTCCTCTGGGAGAGTGCACAGTTACTGGTGTCCATGTTCAGCCATCCTTTTCTTCTATCAGCAGCAATGTTATTAGTGTGCTCACACAAGTAGATTTATCTGTGATTTTGTTGTTGTTTTGCTTATCTGATTTTTTTTTTTTAAGACAGTGGGCTTTTTTCTTTTAAGGTATGGATTTTCCACTTTTTTTTTTTTTAAAGGAGTAGATTCATCTACCCAAATTTTTTTTTCTTCTTTTTTTTTTTTTGGTAGATTCATCTACCCAATTTTTTTTTTTAAAAGGGCACTTTTCTTGTCGCTGCGGGTTCTTTAACATGTACTAAATGGTGTTCTGCTCACCGTTAGGAATGAGGATGCCGGTGACCATGGATCCCATGACGATGGCGACGGTGATCCCCTTGAACAGGTGCTCCGGGATATAGGTGCCACTCACAATGTCCGAGTGTTTGGATTTCTGCAGACACACAACCACCACAGTGAAGAACGGACCGGGCCCCAAACCACAGTAACGCAGCATTTTGTTAGCCCAAAACAAAAAACCACAGGTCATTTTTTAAAAGCAAAGTCACATGCAAGATTGAATTCAACGAAACGAAAATGACAGAAAAAAAAATGTTCACATGCGTGATGTTGAAAACGAAAAATATAATGCATGCAAAAACACATTAAACAAAAAAAAGAAAAAAAAGAGAAAAAAAAGAAAGAAAACAGAATGAACTAGTGGTTTGTGGAAAAACTTGTCATACTTATAGATTCTTGTCATTCACTTTATCTCGCCCTCTCCAATCCAAAAAAAAAAATCCCAAACCAACCCCAAAAAAACTCAAACCAACCAACCATCCATCCTTCAGCATGAAAAAAGGCAAAGAAAACAACTTGCAATTCCTTTTTTTTTTTTTTAAATGTTGGTTGAAAGTTTATCATTCAGCTCATATGGAGAAGGATTTTAGCTGCTGATATTTTAGCCCTAAAAAACTAAAATCACACTCTATAACAGGCATAAAGCTATGGTGTAAGCATACATCTCTTCTCTCTGTGTATTACATGTATGGTTTCAAATACATATTAAACGATTGTGTTTTCTTTTACCCTTCCCGTTTCATAGGAAATCATCAGTCTCAGCATTTTTCTCAAGATGCATGATGTGTGTGTGTGTGTGTGTGTGTGTGTGTGTGTGTGTGTGTGTGTGTGTGTGTGTGTGTGTGTTTATTCTTTTATATCGAGGACAATGGGATATGCACTCATGTGCTTTTTTTTTTATTTATTATTATTATTTTTTTAAAAATTACATCCAGTCCCTGTGTGTATGATGTTTTGTAATCTTGTCATCTGTTCCCACCTGCATACAATGGCCTACTCTTACAAAAAGCGGAACAGGATTCATGTGTTCACAAGAGGTTCTGTGTGTGTGCATGTGTGTGTGTGTATGTAGGTGTATGTATGAAAACATGCAAGTCTCACCAAAAAAAAAAAAAATGCAGCAGATATGTGTCTTGGTTACTGAATAACACACACACACACACACACACACACACACACACACACACACACACACACACACACACACACGCCACACACACACAGAGGCACACACACACATAATATTTAGATATAAAAAAAGAGCCATATAAAAAAAAATCACTTTTTATAAAACATGGAATTAATAAAAAGCAGAATTTCTCTAACTGTACTCAACAGCTAACAAAACAAAAACAAAAGGATAAAATGTCCTGAGGCGTTATGCAATAAAACAAGACAACGATTATTCACTGAGCACCAAGTTTTACAAACTGTGGGTTTTTAAAAAAATATTATTATTTAATGAGTCTTAGTTTCAGCTTCTGAAAAAGCAGACGCAGACCTATGTATACATAAAGACAATAGTTAACCAACGTGGGTGACAAAACAGCCTGGTTATACATAATATACACAGATCACCTGGAAGCAGTACACACTGTGAAACTTTTGAAAAGCATCTTTTTTTCTTCTTCTTTTTTTTTTTTTTTTAAAACAGTGATACACCTTCATGGTTTTAAAATTATGTGAAATAAAAGCTGGATAAATAAAATAATGTGTCACATAATTTTCATCTTTAACATAAAATTATTATTCAACACTACAGAATAAGGACAAAGTCTATACATTATATAATTTAATAGCCAACTTTTAGACACTGCAGCCCACTTTCACTTTTGCTAGTTTTTTGTTGTTGTTGCTGTTTTCTCTCTCAATTTTCATCTTCATTTCATCAATCACTTCAATATTTTTTTCTTCGTTTTTATCTTTATCATTCCAACAATCATTTCTACATCTTTAAAAAAAAATTACCATCATTCCTGCTCTGTATTAAAAAAAAATATCATAATTCCAAATCTGCATTTAAAAAAAATCATCTTTCCATCAACATCTTGAGCATGATTCCATTAACCTCTTCTCTATTTTCTTCATTTTCATTACTATTCCCTCACCCACTTCTATGTTAACAAAACTATTGCAGAAAAAAATGCACAATTCCATCAATCACTTCTGTATTTTCTTACTTTTCATCATCATTCCATCAAACAATTTCATAAACCATTTTACATCATCATCAATCAATTTTACAGTTCCATTTTTGGCTCCATTCCATCAATTACTTCTGTAGTTTGATTTTCATCATTCGATCAATCAAATCTTTAAATATTTGTGTTTTATATAAAAAAAAAATTTTATAAATCAATTTTCATCATCCTCAATTAATTTTTATCATTATCAATTTTGATCATCATTCCATCAGACACTGGTGTATTTTTTTTGTTTTCCTCATAATTTCATCAATCTCTTCTATAATTTCAATTTTATCATTATTTAGTTAAAGTTAAAGTCTGTCCCGAGCCTAAGGCTCATCAGGCCGGTGCTTATCTTGGTTTCTGTGGTGTTAAGTGACTGAGAGTCATAGACTCCCCCCTGGATAGGACGTCAGTCTATCGCAGGGTTAACCCCCCAACACAAGGTTGGTACCCCTTTTACACCTGGGTTGGGTGAGGAAATAGCCGTAAGGTGCCTTTCCAAGGGCACAACGCCATAGCCGAAAGCTGGGATCGAACCCGCAACCTTTAGATTACGAGTCCAACGCCCTAACCACTAGACTACAGCGGCGGCTTCATCATTATTAAATCAATCAATTCTATAAATCATTGTTCATCATCCTCGATCAATTTTATAATTCAATTTTCACCATCATCAACCACTTCTACGATTTAATTTTGATCATTCTATCAATCAATTTTATGATTCAATTTTGATCATTATTCCATCAATCACTTGTGTATTTTCTTCATTTTCATCATTATTTCATCAATCTCACCTCTAGTTTCAATTTCACGATCATTCCATCAATCACATCTATGATTCCATGTTCATCATCATTCTGTGAATTTTTCACTTTCTGCCTAACCAAGAACACAACTGTGATGTCTAAAGTTTCATTTTCATTGCGATTGTTGATAGAACTGTTCCATATTAGTGGGATTCTGCTATATTCTATCGCTAGTGTAGAAATGAAGAAGTGTAACAAACGACTGCTAGACTGATCCGTGCCAGATTAGGTAAAAAAAAAAAAAAAAAGGAAAAAAAAAAAGATGGCAACAACTTGTAAGACACAGGTGAACTAGTAGTGTGGTGAACCCGTGCCTGTCAGAGCATTGCTGTGAAGCAGAACTAGTTAGAAGCTCATGAAAGACTAGATATGAAGCGTGTCAAAATTCACTGTGGTCAGAAACTGCTCTCTCACACTTAGTTGCATCATTCACAAAAAGCATATAAATAACACACTGTTCAAACATCAGAGTATTCAATCTTTTTTTTTTTTTATCACATTTACTAGTTACAAATGAAGGAAGAAATAAAAGCTTCTAAAAATTCATTCACAAAGTTCTACATAGCAGACACGACAGAACTTCCTCATCTTACATCAAAGCAAAAACAGATTTTTGAGACTTGCCAAACAATTTTGGCAACAAACATCATGTTGATTAAAAAAAAAAATTCTTTACTTCATAACAAAATCCTTATTCAGCCACAAAATAGTGTTCCAAAGAGTGGATTCATTGCCAGGAATATCATTCTAAACTGGACACTGCCAGGCGCAGCATCTCAATAAGACGTACAGCAGCAAATATATCTACACGAAATAAAGTATTTTCTTTAAATCAATCCCTTTTTAACTGTTATACAGTTTTGCATTTTGCAGAGTGTACCCCATTCACAGCCAAGGTAGATTTCTCTGTGTAAAATTCAGGCTGCTCTTCCTGAAGTATTTAAAAAAAAAAAAAAAAAAAGTATAAAAAGCCATTCCCGTTAGCTTGTATATTTGTTTTCCTATGAGAGTAGTTTGCACAATTTTGCCAGAAACAACTCTCGAGCTGCAGTAGATTATTCTACATGCACTATACATGTGTTTATCATCTGTTTCGACAGACTAGCAACAAGATTGCCACTTAACCCTTTTTATCCCACACAAAACAGCATTTCTCATCCTCCAGCCCAAGTAAACATTGAGTAGCGACTGCTGAAAGAGGGTGAGGTCAGAAAAATATTCATCAAAATTTTGTTTCCTGATGGATTGTTGTGAACTTTGGTGTGCATGTTGCAAAATAATATTCAAAGTACATTACATATGGACGTGTAAAAAATCTTTTTTTGTTTGTTTTTGTTTAAACAAACGAAACGAAACAAAACAATCACGGTTAGCTGCTTGCTGTATCTGTTGGATGTTGTTCGGTTTGCAAGCACTGTTTTCAATATCTGCTATCAGTGTCAATTTCAGCCTCAACACTTTTGTTTTCATCTCCCACCCATCATCAGAACCATCAACGTCGTACTCACTGTCATCATCCATGAACAGTCTCTCATGTACCTCAGAAATCAATAATTTTTTTAACTGCCATGTCGTTTGCATCAAACACAAAGTTGGCACGTGGCACGGGAAGAACCAAGATTAATCTCCCTTTATATCAACGCAGGTTAGCGAGGTAAACCAAACTATTCACCAAAACTGAAAGTAGTGATCAAGACATGAATCCTTCATTCGCTCTGTGAAACAAGGAGTAAGTCACGGGGGACTCGTGCCATGGGAAGAAATGTGTTTAAGTCTAAAAAATAGGGAGCATAATTCAGGTTCAGGTTTACATGGGGTTCAAACCTGTGACTTCTCACTTGCTTAATGGACGCATTCCAAGGATCATTCCCAAAAGTATATCTTGACTTAATATTCTGAATACAAATTTAGTCACAATTCAAGGCAGTACACCAACAGTACACTGCAACTCGCTGGGTCACAAGAAAATCATCAGAATATTTCATCTGTTTTTAAGAAATAAAACATTTTGCACATTACTCCTTATCTGTTGGTTCTAAAGATATGACGAAAAATAAAAAGAGTTCTATATTGTATATAAAAATTAATTTATTGTAGGTGGTGACTAATGCATATACTAAATAAAAATGAGTTTCAATCAATCATGCCAATGTGGAATGTCTGAAGTGGAACAGAACTTTCTTATCAAACGAAAAACAAAAGAACACTCTCCCCTCCACAGATCTAAACAAAAACAACCCCCCCACCCCCCCTAAAAAAAAAACAAACCACAACCACAACAACAATACTGAAGCTAAATAAGCAAAGAAAGAAACAAAAATCACACAGGGTTTCTGAACTCTGCACTATTCTGACTGTTCTCAAGTATGAATTGACTCCAACATGCTAGGTTACATCTACAAGTACTAAAGTTTAAAAAAAAAATTCCTGTTTGTCATTCTCACAGGAATAAGTTATGCCCTCTAGGTACAAATGCAATGTATTCACTGTAGAATGATTCTTCTGAGTGCTGTGACAGAGGAAAAAAAAGAAGAAAGAAAATATAAACCAACATTGAATACAAGCATACATACATAAGACAAGACCATAGGCTGGCTGGTGAAATAACCACACACACAACCTCTATACACACTTTCTCTCTCACTCTCTCTGTCTTTTTGCACACACACGCACACGTGCACACACACACACACACACACACACACACACACACACACACACACACACACACACACACACCGCTCATGCACAATCAGTTCCTATCATCTTTTCTTCTCAGGAAAGACTGGGTGGGGGGTGAGGGGTGAGGAGGGAGGGCAGAGCGACATAGTGGTTAAAGCAATCAACTCATTATCTGAAGTAATCTGAAAGACCATGTTCAAATCCCACTGAACTGTCTGTTGATGAAGGGGCATAATTTCTTCAGGACACTGAGGCTGACACTGGTTTATCTCCCCTTTCTTGCACTTCCTTTGGGTCACATGAAAAACTGAGGTCCTGGTTACAAATGCATACAGTACAACATCTTGCACAACAGTTAAAAACCCTGTTGTTGGTACAATGGTATTTATGTCTCAGCAGAGGTTTTCTACTTAGGGACTGGTTAATTCCCCCCCCCTCCCCTCCCAACCCATCCTTCCCAGTAGAGCAGGCCAGCCATGGCGGGTGGTATGGATGACATGAACATACCCTGCATGCAAACTATGATCATGAGAAGGATGGGCTCCACCAGAATCAATTTGTGCTAGACATTATGTTGAAGGTGTAGATTTGATTGATTTGATTTATTGATTGATTGATTTATTCTTTTATATTGAAGATAATGGAATAAGCACTCATGCTTTTTTACATCCAGTCCCCGTGTGTATGCAGTTTTGTAAATATCATCTGTTCCCACCAGCACACGATGGCCTACTCATACGAAAATTGGAACAGGATTTAACGTGTGCGCAAGATGTTCTGCGTGCGTTCGCACACGGGGCCTCGGTTTAAAGTCTCATCCGAAGGACTTTTGGGGAGAGTGGTCAGTGTCTACATCGCTCCTCAGAGTGAAAGAAAGGACAGACTGATCACAACAAAAAACCCCAACAACCCCAAACCCAAACCAGAATTAAACAGAAATACCAAATTCAGGAAACAATACTTTCGTTGTACACAAACACACTATGACTATTTTTGTATGCAAGAACCATCCTTTGTTTACAGCCCACACAGACGGTCTAAGAAGTTACTGTACAATACACTTTTTTAAATGTGAAAAACACCTGCTCTGCGTATTACTATATTTCACATAAAATCAACTGAACCCTTGACGAGATACCTCATGATGAAAATGAAATCAGGCCCGATATCAATGCTGAACTGGTGGACCGGGGGGACGATGACTTAACCCACACCTTACCACACATAAACATGGCTGCGGACACATACACACACACAGAGCACAATTCACCAGAAAGAATGACAAAGAAAGAAGAGGTAGAGTGAAGATGCAGTGAAGACAGGATGCAGAAAAGAGAAAAAAGAGACGAGACTTGCAAAAAGAGACGAGACTTGCAAGAAGAGAAAAGACTTGCAATAAGAGACAAGACTTGCAAGAAGAGAAAAGACTTGCAAGAAGAGACAAGACTTGCAAAAAGAGACAAGACTTGCAAAAAGAGATGAGACTTGCAAAAAGAGACGAGACTTGCAAAAAGAGACAAGACTTGCAAAAAGAGACAAGACTTGCAAAAAAGAGACAAGACTTGCAAAAAGAGACAAGACTTGCAAAAAGAGACAAGACTTGCAAAAAGAGACAAGACTTGCAAAAAAAAAGACAAGACCTGCAAAAAGAGACAAGACTTGCAAAAAGAGACAAGACTTGCAAAAAGAGACAAGACTTGCAAAATGATAAAAGACTTGCAAGTAGAGACAAGACTTGCAAAATGATAAAAGACTTGCAAGTAGAGACAAGACCTGCAAAATGATAAAAGACTTGTAAAAAGAGAAAAGACTTGCAAAAAGTGTTCACATTGCATTTTTTTGGTGTAGATTTCAAACCACTATCAACAACAACAAGCCGCCGCTGTAGTCTAGTGGTTAGGGCGTTGGACTCGTAATCTAAAGGTTGCGGGTTCGATCCCAGCTTTCGGCTATGGCATTGTGCCCTTGGAAAAGGCACTTTACGGCTGTTTTCTCACCCCACCCAGGTGTAAAAGGGGTACCAACCTCGTGTTGGGGGTTAACCCTGCGACAGACTGGCGTCCTATCCAGGGGGGAGTCTATGACTCTCAGTCACTTAACGCCACAGAAACCGGGATAAGCACCGGCCTGATGAGCCTTAGGCTCTGGACAGACTTTTAACAACAACAACAGCAAAAAAAAAAAACGAACAACAAAACTACAATTCAAACAAACAAAAATACCCTCTTTGGATCCAAAGAACTGTAGGTGGTAATAAACTAAAATCAATACTCAGAAAGCAACATTTTTTTTTTAATAACATAAATAACGCCACTGGTATAATATAAAGCAGAAGTACACTTTCCAGTTTATACAGTAGCTCCCCCCACTTTTAAAAAAAAAAAGAATAAATAAGTATTCATCTGTATATGGTGATATGTGTTATGTATGTGTGTGTACACACACACATATATATATATATGTATTTTGTATATGGGATTTGTATATGTATATGGATATGTATATATATATATATATCTATATCTATAATCCCATAAAGTCCATCTTAAACAAAAGAAAAGTACAGGTCTTAAACAGGAGAAATCAAACAGCAAAAGCTATCACCTAATCCCCAAAATGAGAATAAAAGATGACGTTGTGATGTGGGAAAAAAAAAGACAAAAAAAAAAGACTTTGTGATGTGGAGGAAACATCAGGACCTGGCAAGAGCAGCGACTGTTCCTCAGAACTCCTCAACAATGTCTTGTATATAATACCAAAAAAAAAATGATTAGCATTGTTATGGCATCCTGTTTTTTCATTATGATGTTAAAGCTCGTTAATTTTATAACTGAAAAATGAAATTAATGATCTCATGAAACACATGCACATGAAACCCAAGAGCAGACACACAAAATACCATTTGACTGTGAAATGGAGCAACAGAAAAATGATAGTCTGTTAGGTGTTCCAATATTTTTACACCATAATGGCCCAGGCCAAAGGCTGTGTCAGTTATTGATGTCAGCTAAGTGCCATGGCCTACTACATTAAAACGTTGTTATGCTTTCAAATATTGATGTCAGCTAAGTGCCATAGCCTACTACATTAAAACGTTGCTATGCTTTCAAATATTGATGTCAGCTAAGTGCCATAGCCTACTACATTAAAACATTGTTATGCTTTCAAATATTGATGTCAGCTAAATGCCATGGCCTACATTAAAACGTTATGCTTTCAAATATTGATGTCAGCTAAGTGCCCTGGCCTACATTAAAACATTGTTATGCTTTCAAATATTGATGTCAGCTAAGTGCCATGGCCTACATTAAAACGTTGTTATGCTTTCAAATATTGATGTCAGCTAAGTGCCAATAGCCTACATTAAAACGTTGTTATGCTTTCAAATATTGATGTCAGCTAAGTGCCATGGCCTACATTAAAACGTTGTTATGCTTTCAAATATTGATGTCAGCTAAGTGCCATGGCCTACATTAAAACGTTGTTATGCTTTCAAATATTGATGTCAGCTAAATGCCATGGCCTACTACATTAAAACGTCGTTATGCTTTCAAATATTGATGTCAGCTAAGTGCCATGGCCTACTACATTAAAACGTTGTTATGCTTCCAAATATTGATGTCAGCTAAGTGCCATGGCCTACTACATTAAAACGTTGTTATGCTTTCAAATATTATGCTGAGATTGTCTTCAGCCATGACAAGTTTCTAGCACAAGAACTGGTACTCTACTTCAAAGGAGAAATAAAGCCCCTGAAGTTGGAGTATAGATACTTATGTGCCAAAGTACTTAAAGTTGGGGAATGAGCAACAACAACAACAACAATACTCATTATTTATCTGTTAATTCTTAACCAGCCAAAATCAAAGTGTGAAACCAACACTGCTAAAATTACAAAATATATATATATGCTGATAAAAGATCCCCCCCCCAACACACACAAAATAAATCAAACAAAAACAACAAAAACCCAAACAAAGCACAAAACTAAACAAAACAAACCACACCAAAGGAATTCCTACACAAACAATCTTCCCAGCAGCAAAGAGTTCTTTCAGATTTATATTATGACTGATCCAAGTTGTCTGAGAAGTCTTGAGATGGGAGAAAATGTTGTTGCTGTTATCTGTTCCACAGCTTAACACCCAGTCAGTATGCACCCAATTCACTCACCAGACATGGGAATTAACCGTAAGATTGCAAGTAGACGCTAGATGAGAAGTTTGCTGCACGACTTTCTAAATGCTTCACCATGTAGTCAACCACACTCTGAATTAAGATTTTTTTTTCTCCTTTGAAAGACAATGCAAATTGTTAACTTATGTTAAGAGCTTTTCATAGCTGAAGACAATATCTCAACATAACATTTGGAAGCATGACTTTAATGTAGGTGCTGGCAGCACATAGCTTACACTGACCAGTAACTGACCAGGCTGCTGGCAGCCCACACCACAGGTGGAGCGAATGAACAGGCAGAATGACCCCTGCAGACCATGCCAGAACTGTGTTTAGAACTACTGACACCAAACCAACTTGTTTGAGAAGTGAGCTTTGTAGAAAAGACTAAAACGTGTGCTCTGTACACAAGAATAAATCATGCATTCGCCATCAATGTGCAAGACGAAAGGAAAGGTCAACCTTTGTTTCCCATCTCTCATTCAGAGGCCAGACTTTGGGGAAGATTCTTTCCTCTGTGTATATATATATCAATATTCATGACTTTCTTCCCCATAAATTGATACTTATCATACATTTCCAGGATTGGTGGAGCTAAATTTTTGTCTCTCTAACATGTGTTTTTTTTCTTTTCTTTTTTGTTGTTGGTCACTCCTCTGCTAAAACATGTTTTTTGATATTGCTGCCATTCATTCCTACAGTCAACAAAGATAAACGCTCATGTTTCCTTCCTTCTTCTTTCATTCTTTTTCCAAAAGTAAATTGGGGAACATAGAAAAAGAACCTACAATATTTTTTCTTGTTTGTTTTATCTTAGGACTTGATTTTTCAGCAGATGTGGCTGGAAAAAAGTCCTAGAGGAAAATATGAATATTGATTTGACTTTGTGTGTGTGTGTGTGTGTGTGTGTGTGTGTGTGTGTGTGTGTGTGTGTGTGTGTGTGTGTGTGTGTGTGTGTGGTGGTGATGTGTGTGTGTGTGGCCGTATGTGTGTGTGTGTGTGTGTGTGTTTCTTCCATATTTACTTTTAAGTTTGAAGGGAATGCATAAATCTAAAGA
>CM060316.1:84672202-84692202 GCA_030674155.1 Stramonita haemastoma | reverse complement strand
TGTGCGCACATAAAAATCTTACTTAAGAAAAAAAAGCAGAATAGACAATGCATAACGAATTGAAAAAGACTGCTAAAAATCATTTAAAATCAAAGACTCTTGCTTTCGCACATGTGTGCACATAAAAATCTTACTTTTAAAAACAGCAGAATAGACAATGTATAACAACTTGTAAAAGACTGCATAAAATTATTTTAAATCAAAGACTTGCGTTCGCACATGCGTGCACATAAAAATCTTACTTAAAAAAAAAGCAGAATAGACAATATATAGTTTTAGTTAGTTAAAGTTAAAGTCTGTCCCGAGCCATAAGGCCCATCAGGCCGGTGCTTATCCCGGTTTCTGTGGCGTTAAGCGACTGAGAGTCATAGACTCCCCCCTGGATAGGACGCCAGTCTATCGCAGGGTTAACCCCCAACAGAATGTTGGTACCCCTTTTACACCTGGGTGGGGTGAGAAAATAGCCGTAAAGTGCCTTTTCCAAGGGCACAACGCCATAGCGGAATAGCTGGGATCGAACCCGCAACCTTTAGATTACGAGTACAACGCCCTAGCCACTAGGCCACAGCGGCGGCAGACAATATATAACAACTTGAAAAAGACTGCTTAAAATCATTTTAAATCAAAGACTTTTGACCACTGAAAAGTAATGAAGTCAAGGTTCATTAAAACAACAGAGGAACTGTACACTTTTTCATCAAGCCCTACTCTATTAAGCTTAGCCCTGAACCAATATAAATTCATGAAGGAATCTGGTGAAAGTGTGGAGGGATCTTGATGGAAGACTATAAAACGCTTCTACGTTCAGACACTGACGTACAGATCCAGGCACGATATGAAAACAAAGGAAGCAAATCATGATTGCATGTGTTTCTTGGCTAGAGCTCTGGGGTTCACCAATGGTCAGATATATATATATTTTTTAATCATACAACCATTTTTGCCCACCATTAAGGTAGCCATATTCCAACTTCAGGGATGATGAATGAGCACATCAGCAGTGTGCCTGCCTTCATTTTACACACAGGACAACATGTTAAAGTCTCATCCAAAGCACAGATCCCCTTGGATGGGTGCTGTGGTGGGGGCCTGAACCCTGACAGCCAGATCATGAGTGCAGCGCTCTAACAACTAGGCTATCCACAACCCCCACCCCCCCACAACTCCCCTACCCCTATCAGCTTCATTTTAATGATTGATTATAGCTGAGCTCTAAAGGTATTCCCCCTCCCCCAAAACAAAAAAAGAAGCCTAACCCAAACTAAACTATTTATAACAAAAAAGATTACGTAAAAACGTTGAACCAAACCAACAATGCAACAAACATATATGCTCAAATTATCTCCCTTTTCTCATGACGATTACTTTTATTTCATTCCCTGATACGGGGTGACAGGAAAGATTCTGGGATGGGTTCATGCATGTGACAAGGCTTTTTACAAAGGCTTCTTCTCTTACCTCCCCGGCAGCACAAGCACGAGAGGAATTCTCTACAGAGTCGGCGCAGAGGGCAACACTGTTGGCCTTCAGTTCAAAGCCACAAAGACCAAAGTGATATTATATATCAATGGTAGTCACTCCCCAGAAAATCAAAGCCAATCAAACAGATCAGAATACGTTAAAAATTTCAAATCAACAGGCTCTATAAAAGAGAATAATGGCTCCTGTCTACAAGACCTCAAGGCTTCCATTGCTGTGACCAAGCAAAAGATGATCCAATTAAACAACTTTTGGAAAGACAAAGGTATGCCGAAATATCTCAAAAGTAGAATTGTCAAAACACTCATCTGGCCTGTATAGCTGTATGGGTCAGAAGCCTGGAAACTACAAAAAATTGGAAAGAGACAAAATAAATGCTGCTGAAATGTGGTTCTTCTGGTGACGTCTAAGAGTTAAATGGTCAGACATTCAAACCAATTAAAGCAATCTCGATAAACCCTCAGTGCAAAGATAAATGTTAGCTGAAATTGACAAGTGCAGACTGAAATGTGTTGGTCATGCAAACAGAAACACACAGATAAATCTGATGACAACACTTCTCCAAGGTAAGGTTGAAGGCAGAAGGAAAAGAAGCAGATCATCAACATCCTACATTGCCAACATCACTGAGATCAGTGGTCTGGGAGGAGGGCTACAGGAGATTGTAGAACTCAGCAGAGACAGAGAACGATGGTGAACCCTAATGGCATTGCGTGGAGCTCCTACTGATAACAGTGGTGATGGAGACAGTTGTGCAGAGTTCAGTTGGATGATTTGCAGAGCTGTTCAAAGTCTACTCTGAAAACTCTTCTGACTATCCAAACATATAGACAAACAAGGATGCTCCCATTCTCACAGTACAAAATGCCAAAGTACTCTTTAAATGGGTTTCCAGCCAAGATTTTCATAATATCAAACTTATTAAATCATTCCAACATCAAACTTTCACTAAGTTTTTTTTTTAGTGTCTACCTTCTTGCTGATCTATTCCTGTGGCAGTTTACACATAATCCTATAACTTTACACTTCAATGTTTTCCAATAATCAGTGCTATGGCCTTCTGCCATCAACATTGTGTCATCGCATTTAAACACTTTTTAAGTTCAGACTAATGGCTGAATACATACAAACTGTTTACAGAATTAACTGATGACAAACAGTTCCCAGCATCTGATGATACAGACAGTGTGACTTTCTTAACCTAGCACACTTTTCCAAGCAGATCAGGTTGCTCCTCTTTAGACTACGTCTCAATACAATCGCTGCCATGGAAGCTCCCTTCTCCTTTTGCACATGTATGCATGTGCTGCTTTCATTTCAAACCTGGGGCCTTGCACACTGACTGGTGAGCGGCACCTTGTCTGGGAACCAAGAGATCTGGGGTTCAAGTCTGTCAGATGCAGTGACAAACCAAGACTACTGTGTAACTCTTACTTTACTCAGGCAAAGAAACCATGCCACTAAAAGATCTGTCCATGGCAACATTTTAAAAGAAAAAGTTTTCCTATGAGACATACTTACCTGCAAACAGTAAAGACAAGAAGAAAAAAAAAAGGATGGCACTGCACCATAGTACTGTCTGTCCTCAACTGAAGCAGCTTTGGTTACTTTTAACGGGACTAGTGTGTAAAGATGATAAAATCAAAATGATTCAGTGCTGCTGACTTCTGTTCAGCACTCTATCTCGTCTTACAGCCAAGCACATTATCACTTCAGGTATGACACATTCCAGTCCCTGCATGCTGGAAACTTGGCAGATAAGGCATGACTATTTCTGGATAGCTGTTTATGTTGTCTGACCACCAGGCCATCTTCCTGTCTGCCAGAACTATTTTGTCTCAGGTGTAGTGTAGTGCCAGACTTCTGCCACAAGTTCAAACTAACACAATCTGTGCATTCACTATAGCAGGAGAGAGGGATTTTCTTGTCGATGTTCCCCAGCTATTCACATGCAACATCAGTGTAGGTACATTTACCAACAATACAATGCCCAAGTTAGTATTCAAAAACCCACTGTTATATACTCACTGGACTGCTGGCTTCATTCCACTGTCAATCATATGATCAGATTTACAATCTGACTTTAACTTAATAAAGCAGAACAGGATGACAGTCTTCATCACAGAAACGTGCCACATTGTCTTGCTGAAGGTCAACTAATAACAGCTTTAACTTTAACAGAGAAGCTAATGGCAAGAGGAGAGGGAGGGAGGAAGATCAGCCAATCCTCTGCAGGTACACGCAACAGCAATACCCTGAGATAAACACCACCACCTGAAAACAGCACTGCACCTCTTCCACATCAGCCGTAATAAACCAAACCATCGGGAGTTTACAACAAAACACAGCTCTAGACACGAGCGAAGAAAGCCAAACACCGGGAGAGATGATACCTTTTGGAAGAGGAGGGTGTAGAGGCTGGCCCGACAGGGGTAGATGATGACGGGGAAGGTGATGGCGATGGACATCACAAAGCCCAGTTTGATCAGGTGAGTGGCCGGCGTGCCTGGGAACACTGTGATGACGTCGCCAGGAATGTCCAGGTGATAGAAAGTGATGTAGCCAAAAAATCCAACCTGGTGCACACAAAAAAAACCCCACCAACAATGTCTCTATTATCAGTATGAAAAAAAAACCCACCATCTGTAACAACACAGACAACAACAAAAAAATTCTAAAGTAGAATATCGTAACTCTTACCAAGTTCATCACAAATTTATCACCAGTCTTAAATTTGTTAAGAATTGACATAAGTGTTTTGATTTGACAGTGAACACCTATAAAAACTACATACAAAGGAAACTGTCTTGAGTAACAATAAAAAGTAATGGAGGGAGAGAGAGAGAGAGAGAGAGAGAGGAGAGAGAGAGAGAGAGAAAGAGAGAGAAAGAGAGAGAAAGAGAGAGAAAGAGAGAAAGAGAGAGAGAGAATGACAAAGGTTTATTTGTGTAAGCGAGACGCCCATTCACAAGGGACAGTGGGAGGGGGACAGGGCACAAAACACATACGTACTGAGAACGTAATACAATACAGCCAAAAAGACAACATGGCATGGATGAGAAAGAAAGAAAGAGAGAGAGGAGAGAGAGAGAGAGAGAAGAGAGAGAGAGAGAGAGAGAGAGAGAGAGAGAGAGAGAGAGAGAGAGAGAGAGAACACACAGACAGATACACAGAAACAGAGAGAGACAGACAGAAAGACAGAGACAGAGAGAGACAAACAGACAGACAGACAGAGAGAGACAGACAGACAGAGAAACAGACAGACAGACAGAGACAGCAAGAGATGGTTGCAGACCCTCTGAAGAGAAACAGGGCGGAGGGAGGGAGGGAGGGAGGGAGAAATGCAGAACAAATAATACCAGCAGGTACGAAATAGCACACAAGTTGACGGCGCTGTGGATGATGCCCTTGATGGCTTGTAACGAGGGATCCGGCAGGGCATCGTACAGGATGAACAACTGCCTGCAGAACAAAACGAAAGTGGCAGCTTACACAGTGTTGCCAAACATGATGTGTTAATTAAAAGAAAGAAAAGAAAAAAAATTGTGTGTATGTTACCATTCCTGAAGATTTAATGGGAAGGAGGGGAGGGGGGGGGAGGGGAAGGGGGTAGGATGGAGGGGGAGGGGGGGATGCCAACAGATCAGAATAAAGTTATTATGTGTGTGTGTGTGTGTGCTGACTCATGAAAAGCACAGTGCAAACAGGATAGTGCAGTGTCTCTCTGACAATTTAACTACTCCTCCATTCAACAGGCTTTTTTCTCTGGAGTTAACATCAGTACAAACTTCACTACCCCTTAAAGTAGACTGCATGAACTACAACCTGCAGTCACATATATAAATGCACACACATAACATGTTGCACACAAGTTAACCCTTTCAGTATGGTAAGCCTGTTTTCTGGCTCAGCTTTCGGCTACCCTGCAGTCCTGTAAGGAGGAAAACCGGAGCAACCAAAATTTCCTTCAATCCCTGGGTTTCTGAGGTGCAGAGGAGTGCAAAATGGGTACCTAGGTAAATTTCACATACACACACATGAAGCTTTATAAACATTCTCATGGGAAAGGAGAAGCAGCGTTTGCTGTATCAAAATTATTTTCTAGAGTCTGTTGATAACAGTTAGCTGCATGATGGATCACTATAAACAAACCCTCCTCTGGTACCGTTGTCGCTGGAAAATCGGCTGACAGGACTGAAGGGGAGAGCGCTGAGGCAGAAATTCAGGATAGGGGAAGCAATTGTCAGCAGATATTCAGTACTGTAAGGGTTAAAATCAGTTCCGCCTTTTGGAAGAGTAGGTTATTGCATGCCAGCAGTGACAGATGACAGAATTTAACAACGCCTACACACTGGTGTCGTGTTAAAGCACCATCCCTGAAGTCTGAATGCAGCTACCTTAATGGTGAGTAAATGGTTGCACATGCAAAATCTCATCACTGTCAAACCCCAGAGATACAGCAGAAGAGCAAAACAAAAAACACACAAAAACTTCACTCTGAGCACAGTAATGCAAGTAAAATTCATAGATGAATGAAACATTAAATCTGCACAGGAATTACATTTGTAAAAAAAAAATTAGAATGGTGTAGCTATTGTTGTCCAGACCCCTTGCTATCACATCCTTTGTTGTGATAGTGATATAAACATGGAAAGGCAGTATTCATGTCTTTACCTCTACAATAACAGGTCTCTGAAGAGGAAATTGCAATGCTGAAGTTTATCAGGGGCATGCAGACACACCCTCAAACACTCACACACACCCCAACACACACATGCCTGTGCACACAAGCATGCATGCACACACACACCCACTGGACTGGCAACCGAATTAGGATGGAAGAATAACCTCACTTTGATTACAAAACTGAGTCCATTGATCTATCTATCTCCACATATCCCTTAGTCTGGCGACCATGGGGACACCCCTGAGGACTTGACAAATGTTCTCTCCATTCTTCTCTGTTCTGCCTTTCTTAAAATTTTGTTGAGTTCTAGGCCTGTGCGAATTGACAGTCAATTTATAAGAAACAAATTTTAAAATCATACAAAAAAATAAAAAGAACAAGAAAAGCATAAATAAACAAACAACAACCCCTGATTACATTTCCAAGCTTAAGATCACCCCAACTTAGGACAGACAACTTACGTCTGGCAGCCAAAGGAAAATGACATGATAGGCAAACACTGGAAGAAGCCCTGGGGACGCCACCAGTTGACGTGAGAAAACCACTCCCCTTTAAACACACTGTCTGACGACAGCCACAAGCTCTGCAGCAAAAAAGAAAAAAAAATCAATGCATGAATAAAATATACTCAAGCAAATACAGTATCATCAAAATTTCACAGAAAAATGATTCAAGCTAAACATACTATCTATCACCACCTCAATCCAAAAAACCCAACAACAAAACCAATATTATAGATACAAAATGTGATATTATAATACACACAAAAATAAAGCACAAAAAAAAAAAAAAAAAGAAAAACAAAACAAAAAAAAAAAACAAACCACCTCCCAACCCATACCCAGCACCCACCAAAGAAATGTGACAGTATTTTTCAATACAAAAAATATACATTTTACAAGGAATAAGCAGCATATGTGACAAGCAATATAACAATAAAAACCATAAATGAGCACAGGCAATACTCACACAGACAATAATAGAACGGCAATAAGAATGTGAAGCACAGGCAATACTCACAAGACAATAAAACGGCATAGAATGTGAACAGCAAATGGTGCTATGGCTCGATGACAATTCTCAATCCTTACATGAGGCCCAGAGGCAAGCCCACAAAGAGGCACAGGATGATGATCAGGTACATCCTGTTCCGCCAACTGTTCTGCAATACCACACAAAAAACATAATTTTTAAAAAGATGAGTATTGTGAAACAAATGCGTATATATAATATATATATATATATATATAATATATATATATATATATATATATATATATATATATATATATATATGAGTAGTATTGTGAATACAATTTCTTTGAAGTAGCTAATAATGTAGCTAACAATCAAAATGTGCTTCAATGATAAACAGATTCTCTTTCCTCTTCCAAGATTGGCTTGCTCCTTTGTAGATAAAATAAGATGAATTCTATAGCCCAGTGGTTAAGACTGTCTGACTTCAATTCAATAGGTCTATGAACTCATGGTTCAAATCTTGGTGGCGTCTGGTGAATTAAAGGGTGGAGATTTTATGATTTCCCAGGTCTACTTAAAGTGCAGACTTGCAGTGCCTTTATTCCCTTCGTGCATATGTATAGACATGTAGAGGATCATAAATATAATTATGTTGAAGATCCCATAATTCATGTCAGCATTTGGCAGGTTATGGAAACACGAACATACCCAGCGCACATCACTGAAGTTGGAATGCGGCTACCTTCATGGTAGGTGAAAATGGTTGCATACGCAAAATCTTACCATTGGTGAACCTTGGAGCTTTAGCAAAAGATCAGCCCCCAAAAAAAAGATAAAATAAATTTTAAGGTGAACCAGAAACTAAACAGAAAAGAAACAAACTTAAAACATAAAGCATGCAATACTTTTCTTTCCTTTTTAAAAAAAACCCCCCCCACCACCCCCCAAAACAAACTTACATTACCCGTCTAGCTAAAGTCTACAAACTAGCACTATTTGTGAATCAATACACTGCAGGGCTTAAAGTCAACCTCGACACCAAAGAAGTGGCTGATGATTGGCGGGCCCAAGTCTCCAATCACCACAATCTGAGCAACCAAGGTGCCGAGCTGCATGCCAATCATCCTGAAACAGCCAATGAATGCCACAGCTGGACAAACCTTCCTGGTACTCTCATTAGCGCTTTATCTGTCAACAACTACACGTTTGTATGTGTCATGCCGCTCACACATTTATCACAGACACTGACTATCATTAGCGTTTTATCTGTCAACAACTACACGTTTGTATGTGTCATGCCGCTCACACATTTATCACAGACACTGACTATCATAGCGTTTTATCTGTCAACGACTACACGTTTGTATGTGTCATGCCGCTCACACATTTATCACAGACACTGACTATCATTAGCGTTTTATCTGTCAACAACTACACGTTTGTATGTGTCATGCCGCTCACACATTTATCACAGACACTGACTATCATTAGCGTTTTATCTGTCAACAACTACACGTTTGTATGTGTCATGCTGCTCACACATTTACCACAGACACTGACTATCATTAGCGTTTTATCTGTCAACAACTACACGTTTGTATGTGTCATGCCGCTCACACATTTATCACAGACACTATCATTAGCGTCTTATCTGTCAACAACTACAC
Organism: Stramonita haemastoma; assembly: GCA_030674155.1. NCBI lineage: Eukaryota > Metazoa > Mollusca > Gastropoda > Neogastropoda > Muricidae > Stramonita > Stramonita haemastoma. Next base: position 84,683,391 of record CM060316.1, on the reverse strand, counting down.
GTTTGTATGTGTCATGCGCTCACACATTTATCACAGACACAGACTATGACTTGAATAATTCAATGTAAATGACAATGTCTACTCTTACTTTTTAAGTGTTAGAAGTATGTCAAGAGCAGACTGTATGCTCATTAAACTAGATCCCTCAGCAACATGATTAATCCACAGTGATATTATCCCCACCATACCTGAAGATTCTTGTGATTGATCAATTAGATGGCACACACATGCATGCTGACACACATTTTTCTCTACACTAGAAGCCGACAGGTCAGGTCAGATTAAGGTTGGGTGGGTGGATCAGGGGGTGGGAGGGGGAATATCATAATCGTAAGACACATACCCCATTTCAACCAGGAATTTCCCTGCAGCTCCATATGTATGATATGCTGAAACATAATCACATAAATCATCAACACACTGAAAGAGGTGTTACAGTTATTTACTTACAATGATAAGCTTACAAATTTAACCTCTTCACAGACATTTTGTCTCCTACCAATGACAACACCACTCCTATAACCTGGCTGTGCTCTGAAACATTACCTTAATTTAACAGGTACTTATTTACAAGAATACAGGTAGGAAAACAAAAGACTATTTCAGAACATAACCCTGTCCTGCCAATGAAAAACAGAAAATGTTATGAACTCGTGGAGTCTGTTTGAGTGTTTTAATCAGGCACTAGCTTTGGTCCTAGTCACAAGATCATCATCCCTGTGCAGGTCTGGCTCCTGCCTTTCATGGAGCGAGTGTTGCTGGAGGGTGTTCAGAGGCTAAGATCCCATCTGTTTAAAACTTAAACACTTTGTGTCATCTCCACTAGTTCTCTGATTTTTTTTCTCTCTGGGAGTTGTTAGCTAATATCTTTGTATTTTTTCTTCATGTTCATCTATCCCATAGTCTGGTCAAGTGTTGAGGAACCACTGAAGATATGGCCGCCAGTTTCCCCTACTCACTCAATTCTCAGCTTTCTGTAACGTTATTTCACTCAAGGTCAGTCTACTCTCTGATGTTGTCTTCCCATAGTTTTCTGTCTTCGTCTTCATCTTTTTGCCTTGTCAAAACTGATCAATGTATCCATCTTGTATCTAAGAACAAATTTCTAATGGGCACAGCTTTCAGGATCTGTGCTTTACCTTTCCTTCAACATCTTGGTGATTGGCATTGGAAAATGGTACATGCTTTGATGTTGTACTTGATTTACACATTTTTTTGAGTGGCGTTTTTGGGGTTTGTTTTTTGGTTGAAATTTTAAAACCCAGAAAACTTTCTTAAAAACTGGAAATGCAGCTAAAAAAAAGAAAAATTTCCAGGATAAAGGGCACGGTTGGCAGCTATGCTATAGGACTTACCCAAAAATTCATAGGACTGGTAGTGGGACATGATGCCCGCCTTTACCAGCAACTGACATGATGCTAAAGTCAGCCACGTGCAGAACAGCAGCACCAACACTCCCAGCAAGATTCCACACTGCAACAGACACAACCATATGATACATTTACTAGTACAGGGTCAACTTTCAAGGTCAATTATGTCCAACCTAGGACTCAGAAAGGGGGTGGGGGTGGGGGAGATATGTGGAGAGGGTTGTTTTATTTATAGATCAATTTGTGTACCATCAAGTGAGATTTCAAGCCAAAGTCTGATACACACAGGCATCCATGTACAAAACACTCAAAGAACACTCTGCAGTATTGGTTCTGGCCATCCTTCAGGCATGTTTCCACTTGGCTGCTGTGTCTTTTAATTTTGTAAGCTACCTTTCCCTTGCAAATAGCTTGCTTCCATTCAGACCTCTCTGTGGCCATGATTTCCCCTTTTTTCATCACTGTCCATTCATTTTATTTTTTCTGATAGTTTTTGTAGCAAAGCTTTGGCTGTTCTCTTGGTCAGTGGGCCTCTGTCAGCTCACTGTTACTGTAGAAGAGCAGCGTTGGTAGCCTCTTATACTGCACAGTAGCACATGTCCGCACCATCTTGGCTGAAACTGTGTTATCAGTGTATTTATACTTGGGGCTCAGCTGCCCGAAAACGTGGCCATATTACTTCCATCTAGAAAGCCTGTATCACACAGTTCAGACGTTCTTGTTGATGAACGGTATCTGGGCTTGCAAAGGTACTTTCACATTTTGAGATTCTGTTGCACCATTTGATGCTTAAGATCTTTGGAGGCTCTAGTCTCTAGTCATTAGCACAGTATTGGCAAAAACAGTTGGTGCTGCTTCTCATTCGTATATCAGCTACTGACTAAGTCTGCTGATTTTTCTTAAATTAGGGAGGGTATCAGGATTTTTCAAGTAAAATTGATGTTTTCTTTTGTTCCGATGCCTTGACTAGACTTCCTCCTTAAACCCCTTCCCTGGGGCACTGCACTGAAATGTTCTGTCAGCATATTTTGGGCAAAGGAAATTGGTGGGTCCATACAATCCCTTTCCAGGCCATAGAACCTATATCATGGGGCACATTTGAGTCATCTATGCCACTGTGCATAACTGGCCTATTCTTCTGTGAAAAATGAAAGGCTTTTATTTCTTTTTTTTTTTTTTTTTTTTTTTTTTTTTTTTAGCATGTGTGCATTATGTTATACATGCATAAATTTGCAAAACAAGTCTGAGTTTTAGAGTCTCTCCTAAAGGACTTGCTGAGGAACCATTCTTAACTCCTAAAGTAAGTTATGACACATAACCTTCTCCCCCAACCCCTCCCCCCCAAAAAAATGGGGAGAAAAAATCAGAAAAGAAGAATGAATAAAAAAAAAAGAAAAAAAGAAACGAAAAACAAAAAGAAATTCATTTTTAAAAAAACCAAAAAACCCCACCCAAATCTTGACCCCCCCCCCCAAAAAAAAGTGTTACTATGTCACTGGCATTGTGTTCACTAAAAAGTGTTTTAATTTGATATCTTTTTAGCACCAAAACATCACAGAAAATGTACACTTGCTTCAATCATATGTTAAAAAAAAGAAAAAAAAAAAAAAAAAAGAAAGTTGTACCTGCTTGAAGCAGAATGGCATGGCCAGGATAGCCACACCAATGATACTGTTGCCCAAATTGATGACAAAGGGCCATTTCTGGCCTGTTGCCAGCACCATCTTCCTTCCACAGCTGTGTTCTCTGGCCCTATTTCACCAGCTCACAGCTTGCCTCTTCTCCCACAGTCACTGCTATAATTGCTCAGCTGCCCTCAAACGTGGCCATATACTTTCCATCATGAAAACCTGTAACACACAGTTCAGACGTTCTTGTTGATGAAAATATATGACAACTTTATTACCTTTCCTGAAGTTTAGGTGCTCCAAAAACATAAGATTGTGTTAAGCCCACGTGTCAACTGTTTAATAATTCCTCCAACTTAGCTGTATCAATAACCCAGCAGATCTGATACAGGCAGCGCACAGATGGTGCAACAGATGTTTGCCTATTTTGTTAATTATTCATGCCTACACCTTTTCATGCTCTCTTTCTCCCGTGCTCAATATGCACACAGCTGTGCTGTTTAAATTTTTTTTTTAATCAAAAGCAGCTATCTTTAGATGGATCTTTGTTCACTGAAATGATTTAGAGATTCATTTTCTTTCCATTCAATTCCCATACACATTGGCCATAAACTCAGGGCCTGGTTCGGTCTGTAGGTAAAGGCAAACCATAAGGCCTCTTTACTGGCTCTGTGGAAAGATATTTAATGCTTGATCCCAGAGTCACAGGTCTGAATCTTAAGGCAGCATCTGGTTTACAACAAATTTTCTCTTCAGAGCCAATGTTCAGTGCAGATTCAAATGCACCTTTAGTCCTTTTATGAGACTTCTAACTGATGAACAAGAACACACGCATACATATGAAGATAAGATAATCCTGCATGCCAGTCAAATCCCATTTTCCTTTTTTCATTTTTTTTGTGAATAGTCAATAATTTGAATTTATAAGCCATCATGTACTGAACAGATGAAGAATAGATGGCACAAATTAAATCATGAATATGCATGTTGTTTATTACCATAAGAAGATAGATACTAAGATAGCATCCAGATGTTGAAATGGGGCAATCTTAAACACGAAAAATGCCTGCAAACAAAAAAATGTTATGAGAAGTGCTGGAATTCCAGCTGAAGCACAAAGAAGACGGAAATATTTTAGTCTAACCATAAAGCCAATATCTTTATTTTATTTTTTAAAAGATTTTGCCCTGTTTTGAATCAAAGGCACCGAGACACAGATAATGGTGTTTTCGGTCATAACACATAAGTACTATACACATGCTTCAACATGCAAAAATCTGAAAACTACAATATAAATTTTAAAAAAATGAATAAATAAAAAAATAAAATAAAATCTTTATCAAATATGATGAAAAAATTAATGTCATGTCTGGCTGTAGGTGAACATTGTCTAATGTCTGATTGTGACTGATACTGTGAAAACCTCAAGACTGCCAGAAAAATATCCTTTCCAATTTCAGACACTGACAAATAATGAATATCATCATTCTTTCCACTGTTTCCAGCCAGCTTAGAACCATTCTGAGAAATCAAAGTTCTAAGACAGCAGAATGCTGAGCACCATATGCTGTTAAATCTTTCTCAATTTAAATATAAAAAAGGCCTAGATGCATGATATTTAGACTTAAGTTGAAATGGAAATACTCATGATTTATTTTTAAAAAAAAAGATTATTCTTTAAAAACAACACAAAGACATAACAGTATTACTATTAGTGATAACTCACATTATCTTCAGTACTTTTAGTTATTAATTTATGTACCTCTTTCCCTGTTCATACACTCCACTAATCTCTCTCCCTCTTACACTCTCTCCTCATGAAACATATAAATTTATGATACATAAATGCATGATCATGAACAGAACAGATAAACTTTAAAGTGGTAGTATTACTTGTACTGGTATCAATAACACTTGACAAAAAGCAGTACTTAATTTATCACACACACACACACACACACACACACACACACACACACACACACACACACACACACAGAATGAGAAACGGAGAGAGGGAGACTGAGCACAGAGACAGCCACAGAGAGTGAGACAGATTGGAACTAGTGGAAGACAATACTCAAGAGAAGGAAGAGAGAATGAGGCTAGATCTAGCTCAACTGGCAGAGTCAAACATGTCCCTAGCAACATGAGCTTGTTGAGGGTACATCACATGAATTAATCAATGTTACTAAATCACTTGCAGAGGTATTTGATTTAAGTTAATTACTTAATATGATAAACTCATTTTTCAGCCATTGTATCCTGGATTAATCTTGGTTCTAACTCTAAGTCCAATCTGCTGCAAGCTCTAAAACCTAGTTCTAACACTTTAGTCATGACTCATGCTTGCAAACAATTCTAAGTAAATCAGTATCATGTGTTCTTTATACAGGTATACAGAAGACGAGGTTGGTGAAGACCCCCCCAAAAAAACAACAACATCATAACAACAACAACAACAAAAACAACAACAACAAACAAACAAAAACCCTAACTCACATGACTCTCAAACAGAAACACACACACACACACACACTGACACACACACACACTGACACAGTGTTGCGTGGGTGCGCGTACGCACACCGCGCGCGGGCACACACACACACACTCACACACACACACAAAAGGAGAACTGAAAAAGACATAAGATGTTGGATTATAATTTATTATGTGCAATAACCATATTCCTGAGCAGCAGAGTGTATGCATTTGTATAATTTTAAGAACTGTGTACAGGCCTATTTTTAAACGAGCACTGGGGACCCTAAAAGGCCCATGAAACTCCTATCAATTCCCACATACCATGCAAATTCTGTGCACTGGTAATGGTCTGAATGAAGGCTGATGTTTTGGGTGCAAAGTAAGTTAACATTCCAAGAGAGAGAGGGAGAGAGAGGGAGAGAGGCGAACACATTACTAATCAAAGTACTACGATCAAGTGATGAAACATTTCAAAAATTGTTCGCACTGAGGATTTACAGTAATACTTGAAAGCTGACAACCTTTCACAACGAACATTGCCAACCTTTCACAATCAACAATGAAAAGAAACAATTGAGGCACTCATCACAGCATGAAACAGGATCTTCAATGGAACGACACGTTTACTGCTGTCAACGAAGGGACAGAATTCTGTTGCATATCCGCAAAGTAGTACACTCCAGTATCAGAACAGCTTGTAAATTCAAAACTGGCATTTTTACATTTATCATATAAAGCAAAACTATAGCTGTAGAATTAGTGAAGTAAATCAAAGAGTAAATATGAACATTTTACACCTTGCCTCATGTTTTAATCCAATAACAAGGCTACTTAATGTAATTCAACACATTTTCGACGGATAGGTATTTGTGGCTTGGAACTACGCATGGTTTGTAAACTTCCGTTCATGCTGGCATAAACATGAGCAGATAATATTAAATTTGGAAAGTATCATGTCAAAGTTGAGTTATTCAGATGAGGTGATAAAAGCATTAAATTTTGTAGTATGATAGCTACAAAATCAGCCTCTTGATGTGATGTGTGCATAAGTTTGTCATTAATTTTAGTCCTTTGGTTTAAGCATCTGCATCTTTTTTTCTTCTTTTTTTTTGTATCCAGGCAGTAGCATCTTCACTCACGTGCCCCCCCCCCCCCCCCCCTTTCTTTCATATAAGTGGGCCCCTCTCGCAAACCAGACTGTAACAGACAATGGTTTTGTGATTATTTTACATAATCATGGAAAAACACGCATATATTATAATCGTGGGAAAAAACCAAAGTAGTTCAGGGATGAGACCATAGAGGCCTAGTTTATACCATGGCCGGTATGGGTGCATACGCCACTGCTGAACCATAAAATAAGGTTTTGACGAAGAACATTTTCCTCATGAAGTTAACTCTGGTTTTAACTGTTTCCCCTTACAGTGGTACAAGACCTCAAGATGGGATATAAGAAGTGTCTTATGCACAAATGCATTCATGACATTGTATGCATATCACCATAGGCCTATTTCAAAATCTCATCCATCGGCCAAATTAGGCCAGTGATGGCCAGAGATGTGGGTGACAAAAATTATAAGAAATGTTTTTTATAATTGTATGTGTGGATTGTGAATACTTAAGAAAATTTCTGTCAGACAGTGTTTACAAGATATGGAAGTAATATCAACAACCTTATCAAAGAATAACAGGGTAAATTCTAATATTGCTCCAAATCACAGGACAATTGCAACATATATATAAATTTACATTTCTTTTTAAAGTGACGAAAAAATGTTGTTCATACCTTTCCTGTCCACTTTCTTACTTCTGGTGACATCAGAACTGTTCATGTCGTTCCCATGAGTTCACTCAGTGTTCAACCAGAAGAAAAACATGATATGGTTCATCATAGTTGTTTCCAGCAATCATTCAGTCTGGAATTCAGGGGCAACAAGGACAGGATGCACTGTCCATGATGGGGGGGGGGGGGGGGGGGTAGCTCTAGACATAAAAAAAGTGTTTACAAGGAGAAGGAAGATAAGGGTCACTGAGTGACCTCTGACTGGCTTGGTCAACTAGGTATCGGTTTTTTTTTTACCTTTTATTTTACCATGTGTGTGTGCGTGTATTTATTTTTATTATTTTATTTTATTTTTATATCTAGGATAATGGGATAAGCACTCATGTGCTCTTTTTCATCCAGTCCCCGTGTGTATGCAGTTGTGTAAATATTGTCATCTGTTCCCACCGGCACACGATGGCCTACTCTTACGGAAAGTGGAACAGAATTTAACGTGTGCACAAGATGTTCTGCGTGCATTCACACATGGGGCCTCGTTTACTCTGTGTGTGTGTGTGTGTGTGTGTGTGTGTGTGTGTGTGTGTGTGTGTGTGTGTGGTGTGAAATTTACAAATTTGATTTGTCTACATGACTACAGGTACAAGTTTTGATGTTGTTTTTCCAAGGGGTTTAGCTTTAAATAAGTTGCAGCCTAAAGCAGTTCCCCTGCTGTATTGTCATTCATATCATATATGTATATCTTTCAAGTTCTTTGCATAGATATTTTTGTATTTGCATAGAGATTATATATGTTGAAACCCCAAAAGTTAAAACTTGAATAATGTATTGAAATAGAATTGAATATTATATATATCCATAGACAGTTTTATGTGATAAACAGCAAAGTAGTAAATGACTTATTCCATTCAGATTTTAACTTGTTCATATGCTATTTCAGGTAATGTAACATCTGTAATCAGTCCAAAATCTGCTGAAAATGATGGGAAAAGAAATGTTGGAGCAGCCAAAAACTGCCTCTGGTGGGCCATGGGTGTCGGTGTGGAGAGCTGTCAATCTCTGCATGGCCGTTTTCTTTGGGCTGGCTGCTGCAGCCAATGTAAGTGGAATTCTGCTTCCATTATTACTGAAACATATTTCATTGTGTAAAAATGTATTGTAGAGCTCTCAGGGCCTATTTTACTGTATTTATATGTATACCTCTATATGTATGCGTGTGTGTGTATGTGTGGTGTGTGTGTGTGTGTGTGTGGTGTGTGTGTGTGTGTGTGTGTGTGTTGTGTATTGACTTCGTTAAAAATCTAAATTGTTGTTGGCTGCATGTGCAAGAATTGGTTGAATGCAAGCGCTTTGATTTGTTTTTGCAAGATATAGCGCTATATAAATTCCATTTATTATTATTATTAATTATTATTATTTATTATTATTATTATTATTATTATTATATTACATGTGCTGGCGGTGTCAAAACAGTTGGGTTTTCATTTCTTATGTGTGAGATGATTTGCAGCTGTATTATTTTTATGTATAATATATATACATGTATAAAGGGAGAAAATATGGGTTTAATGATGTTTTGAATCTTAACTTTCCCTGCACCCACTAGACCTTATTTGGTGGTCTGGGTGCAGGTCTTTCAGATGAGACAATAAACCAAAATATGTGGGCAACGCACATTTACTGATCTAGTGCAAGGAACAGATCCCACAGCAAGAAAGGAATTTTCTGACAACATTCTTATGAAGAATACCACTCTCATAAGAAACAAAAATACATGTATGCTTACAAGGAAAAAATTTTTTTAAAAAAAGAAGAAGAAGATTTTGCATGGTGACATGTTTTTCCCAGGATGACAGCCAGAATCTCACATAGAAATGTCTGCTGTGTCAGAATGTGGTACACTAAACCATACTTTTAAGCTTTAATGAGAACTTATTAGAATCTATTTAAATTCTTATTTTATTTTACAGTAATCAAACTTTTATGTTGTACTTTCCTTTGTTGCAGATCAATGATGGTGATTGGTATCTGTGGGTCGTAAGTTTGTTTCTGTTCATGTTTATTCAATACTTATTCCTTTTGCTTTTGTTACATTTTGATTTGCCTTGTCATTCTGTGATGTTCATTGCTGCCACTTCAACACTGCTTATCTTGACGCCATCATGCACGGCAATGCCTTGAGTTACTCTGTCACCTCTGGCTCCCCAAAACGGCAATTCATAGGACATTTTCAAAGCACTTGAGGCTACCAGGCAGAAGAGAGACTGCACTGTTGCTGCTTCACTTCATTGGTGGTAGACACCACAGCCAAGTGGTTAAGACTGTAAGACATGGTCCATGAAGTCATAGGATCAAATTTTGGCAGTGTATGGTAAAGTAAGGTTGGGGGTTGTATGATCTCCTTGATCAGCTTCAAGTGCATACCTGCCAGTGCCTTTATTCCCTTTGTGTATATACATATGCAGAAAATCAAGTATGCAGATCAGCGTTTGGTGGGTTACACAAACACAAACATACCCAGCATACATCCCCAAAGTTGGAATGCGGCCATCTTAATGGTGGGCAAAAAATGGTCGCATACATAAAATTTCACCATTGTTGAACCTCAGAGCTTGCTCGAGCTGAGGTATGAAAAAAACTAACACAAAAAGAAACTTGATTTGTTTTTGGTAGTACCTGTTTTTAGTCAGCATACACAAGACCCAACCAAATATGGGCCCATTCTGACAACAATGTTTTGAATATTTGTGTCATTTCATGTTGGTCTGTCCCCAAATTTGTTATCCTATGTAACAAGTTTTAACCACTTCATTACTTGTTCCCATCAGATTCTAAATATACACCTATCAAAGTATTAAAGTGACACAGAAATAATTTTTTAAAGTTGCTGTGTATATCAAAGAATCTTTGAAATTTAGAAACAAAATAGTTCCTTCTTCATCGTTCAGAATTTTTATGCTGCCATTTTCTATAACGGTATGAATCTTTTTATGTTTGTGTGCTTATACTGGCCTAAAAGTTTATTACCACGCAAACTTGTTGACTCACCATACATAATACATATTATAAGCATGTATATTTTCATGTTCATGTGGGTGAGATGGTCTGCAAAGCTGAAGAAACTGTTATTATATTGTAATGTAGTGTATGATAATATTGTACTGTAAGGTAAAGGAAAAGGTGTCTGGTAACCTATGTGGTCATAGCCAGGGGAGTGAGGTGTCAGAGACCTCAGCTTCTCTAGGGCCAGCATATTGAGGGTGGCACTCATCTCCTCTGCCTCCATGCTTTACTTTCTATGACCCTACAGAGGGCATGTACCCATTTACAGCTGGGTGGACTGGGGAACTGTACTGAAGCCAAGGCGCTCAAATGGTCACCCACCCATTTGGTAACCACGCTGGTTAACCTTAGCTTGGGGAAAGCGAGTGCCCTGACCATTGAGCTATGCCATCCCCTGTATTGTACTGTATTGATTTGTATTGCTCCACTGACAACCATAATGGTTTAGTTGCAGAGCCAGACTGAGTGAGATACCCACTTCATTGTGGTGGCCTTCGGTATAAAAGAATGAAAAATAATTTTTAAAAAACCAAACACACACACACACAAATGCACGCATGCACTCACGCACGCACTCACGCACGCATGCACGCACGCACGCACGCACGCACGCACGCACGCACGCACGCACGCACACACACACACACACACACACACACACACACACACACACACACACACACACTGCTCATTGTTGATACATTAAAAATGTATTGTCTTGTTTTCTTTTTTTCAGCCTATCTATATGATTCCTGCACTGCTTAGTCTGGTGGTTGCTGCAGTTCCACATTTTATGGGTATGTAGCAGATGCGACATTAACGTCCTATTCTTTCTTCTACTCTGGATTTGTTTTGTGTGTG
>CM060316.1:84662202-84669702 GCA_030674155.1 Stramonita haemastoma | reverse complement strand
GACTACAGCGGCTATATATATATATATATATATATATATATATATATAATATATATATTTTTTTTAATTTAATTTTTTTTTCTTCCAGACAACAAGGTGTGGAACTGTCTGTGTATCCTTCACTTCACTCTGTGCCTGGCCTATGCTATATACCAAGGGGCTCTTCTTGTGGAAGCCTTGGCCGGACAGGTGAAAAACCCTTTGCAACATGAAGAGGGCAGGTGAGGTCTCTTATGGGCACAAAATCTTTTTTTTTCAGCATTTGTTCTTGAGGCTGATGAAATGTTGAGCAATTAATTGTTGCATATTTTTTTTTATAAGTTGTAATTTGAATTGTTAAATGGTAGGTTTAAAACACTATCAGGTGAAAGTAAGGTTCTGTCCCCCTTCCACCCCCCCCCCCCCCCCCCCCCAACAAAAGAATTCAAACAAACACTGATGGTAGATTGTTTAACATTATGTGTGCTAGTTCATGGAGTTTGAAGGTCAATAGCTTGGCATCAGATTAATTAATACAGTTCAGGGAGTGTCAGTGAGCACTGTCTGAATGCAGTCAAATCCAGTCCTAGTGTTCATAGCCCTGCCTGAATGGGGTTTTTTTGCTGTTGTTGTTGTTTGGTCCTTTTTTTGATTAACACAGTTCTTCCCGCGTCATGAGGGGCTGTGTATTCAGTTAGATCGCAAAATGAGGAACTAATGTCTTGAAAGCTTCTTTCTGTTTTACAGAAATGAAACTGGTTTGTCATGTTAACTTTCTCCTGTAGGAAGGGAGGTTAATCATTTTACTTCCTGTGTCACTTAGCAGTGACTGTTTACTTGAAAAAAAAAAGATGGCCAAATCAAGAAATGTGTCACTTTTAGAGAGACTGTGTTTGGATGAGGACATCAAGTTTGATGACTTGGACTGTGGATGGGACATTCATCTCAAAAGTGCAGGACTTTTAATGATTGAATCTTTAAAAAAATTTTAAAAAATGTTCATGAGCATGTTTAGGGGTTGGGTAGGATGGGAGATGTCCCTCTTGCAGGGCTTTTAATGATTGAATCTTTAAAAAAAAAAAAAAAAATGTTCATGAGGATGTTTTGGGGGTTGGGTAGGATGGGGGATGTCCCTCTTGTTTGCTGGCAGGAAAAACCTGCATGAAAGTAATGAGTACTTCTCTGATCAGTTCATAGTTGTGTGTGTGTGTGTGTGTGTGTGTGTGTGTGTGTGTGTGTGTGTGTGTGTGTGTATGTGTGTGTGTGTGTGTGTGTGTGTGAATATTTCTGTATTTTCAGACTCTCTTCCATTTGTAACATACAGAGAGGGGTTTTTAAATATTTTTTTTTACTGCTATTATAATTCATAATTCTTTTTATAAATCTTTGCCTTAAAAAGAATCTGAATCTGATTGAATTGGCTTTCATGTGTTGTTGTTTGTGAAGGCATGAGTGTTTCCATTTTGTGCAGAGAGATGGGCGGATTGTTCATCATCCTGTCTTGGCTCGGCATCAGTGGTTTCACCAACCTGGGAAGGTAAGAATCAGACATGACTGACCAATGACTGACCTGCTGCAACTTAGATGGATCATTGTTATCTCCCTTCGCCGTGCCCACTTTTTCCCCCTGCTTTTTGTCTCATCATGCCAGTTTGTAAGGATTCACACACACACCACACACACACACACTCACACTCATACACACACAACACACACACACACTCATACACACTCATACACACTCATACACACACTCATAACACACACACACACACACCAACACACACACACACACAACACACACACACACACACACACACACACACACAACACACACACACACACACACTGTATTGTAAGTTAAATGAATAACATTCTAAAAAACAGGTTAGTATGTTGCATCAGTTGGTGTATAAAGTTTTTGTATTTGGATATTTTTGCCTATGGAGATGGATAGAAAGTATCCATAGTTTCTTTTATATCGCTGACATGCATCCAGAAGAAGGTCACAAACACTTGAGGAGCAAACACTTCATTCATTTTGGCTGCTTTTGAAATCACAGGGGGTTGGTTGGTTTGATTTAATAAGAGCACCAGCTTTAGGGGGATGGGATAGCTTAGCGATCAGAGCACTCACTTCCCCCAGCCAAGGTTGAGCAGCATCAAGCATGGTTACCAACTGAATGGGTGACCGTTTGCGCACCTTGGTTTCAGTTCAGTCCCCCACTTCACTCAGCTGTAAATGGGTAATTGCCGTCTTTAGGGTTGGGGAAGGTAAAGCAGTGAGGGAGAGAGAGATGGGTGCCACCCTCAATATGATGGCCCATAGAGAAGCTGAGATCTCTGATGCCTCGCTCCCCTACGACCACACAGGTTATGGAACATCTTTACCTTTACCAGCGCAGCTATCTGATTTAGAGACTGTACCATCAACCAACCACCAAGCCAAAGTCGGAATACTAGCTACCATGATGGTGGGTGAAAATGGTGGCATACGCAAAATCTCACCATTGGTGAAGCTCAGTTCTAGCTGAAGAACAATATATATATATATATATATAGTGTGTGCATGCAGGTTCGCGATAACCAGTAATTGTCGGTATTTTACCGATTGCAAACAGGGAATACCGAAAATTTTGAAGCAGCCAGTACCCGCGTACCGATTCTGTTGTGCCTGTGACCGATTAGATTTCTGTCTGTCTTGTGCCTGTGCTTACGCACCCACCCCTTCCCACCCCTTCTGGCGAACTCTTATCTTTGGCGCCAACCTCATTAGCGTGCAGAACAGCAAGCTTTACTGTGAAAGAATAGAGCTTTGCGCTCTTCTCGGCATGACAGTGGTTTCCATTCACAATGAGTAAATGGGGCCTAGGCCTAGAGGGTCTTTGACTATGAATTTGCGTGTTGCTTTGAGAGAGAAGAGTCGAAAATGGCGGAAAAAAATCAGAGTTGCTTTTTTCTTTCTTTAAAAAACCCTCAGCCCCCAAACAATCCAGAGAAGAAGATGCAAGTAAAAGCTGTTAGCACTAGTGCCAGTTTGGATGCTTTTCTGGTTCAGCCTCACTGAATAGTTTCGTTTTGTTCACAGTATGTACCAGATTTTATTTTCTGGGGACCGATTTTGGGGGAGTTGGTCAAGATATCTCTGAAATAGCAACTTGCAGTACTGGTTTTAAAAAATCCTAGCGCAAACCCTGGCATGTGCGTGTCTGTGTGTTTTTTTGTACAGGCCCAACACAGCTTCATCCAATCGGAACCTGATGAAGGCATTGCTGTTGATGACGATAACACTGGCGGTGCTGCCTCTCTTCCTGTGGTCCCTGTGCTTCGTCAGTGACTGGCACACCAAGATTGGCCACTGCAGCGGCATGTTTCAGTAGAGGCTGCAGTACGTTGTACCACGGGGGATGGGTGGTCCTCCCCTGTACATTCCAGCCCCATCTGTTGTTATACTTATGTCCATCTTGAAAAGATTGGGATGTGTATTTTTTGTTCAGTTTCTTTAAATGAAAGATATATATTCATTATATATATATATATAGATATATATACATACTTATGTTGCATGAACGTGATAATCAGTAACTTTTAAGACAATGCAAAAAGAAAACTGTAGAGCTTGGGGATGTGGCTTGCACTCTTTTTCAATTGTTTTTAAAGGACATGGAACAGGGAGTTCATAAGCAGATGAACCGTGAATACATTTGTGATATATGTTTTATGATGCTCAAGAGATTTTTTTTCTCCCTTTTAATAAGAGCTGCTGTGTCCAAATTGTAAGTGGTACAACTTGTTATACAAAGTGTTATGGTGCTGATTTTGTAACAGGAAATCCATTTTTAGAAGAGGGTTTATCCATCCTGTTGTCTAACAGACTGTTGACATGAAGGCTTTGATTTGTTTTCACAAGATGTAACACTATATGAATTCCATGTATTATAATCATTATTATATCATTAATTTATTTCCATGTGCAAGGGCTCATGTACACACAGACATACACTCCCCCCCCCCCCCCCCCCCACACACACACAACACATGCACTCACACATATGCATGTAAGCACACACGCACATGCACGCATGCAAGCAGATGCACAACACACATACACACACACACACAACACACACACAAATCGCGACACACACACACACACACACACAAGAATCACACACACACACACACACACACACACACACACACACAAAAGAGGATTCCCATTTGATTTTTTAAAAATCAATGTTGGAGAATTGCTTTGGTATTGTGATGGAGGTGAAAAACAAGTTTTATGCTGATGCTGTTTTGACACAGTGTTAACATTGTTTAAAAAAAAAAGAAAAAAAGAATTGCATATCAATCAGAACAAAATGCAATGTATCGTATTTATTGATTTTATAATATATCAAAATAAATTGCATGTTAATCAAAATACTTGATAACTGCTGTGAAAGACCTGTACAGGGATTGGCAAGGCAAGGCTGTCTGCAACGCTACCTGTCTGGGCAGGTAATTTGTGGGAACAAGACTGACAATATGAAGTTGATACCTAGAGAGATCAGTCAGTAGGTAAGAGCCTTTTTTTTTTTCTAAGGGTGGTTTTTGTTGCTGTCATTGTTTTATTAATTGATTTTTTGTTGTGGTCATTTTTCTGGTGTAGTCATTTTACTTTTTGGGGGGAATGATTTTTAAGGAAGATGTCAGTTGATGTGTCTTGACAAATTTGATTTTTGTTGTTGTTGTTGTCTTGTTCCGCTCTGAACACTGATAAACTGTTCAGACTTGTTTATGAGCCATAATTTTTCCCTCCCGAGCTTACACTATTTGAAATGTGTTCAGTCATGGTAGACTTCCCTTTAAGCGCAGTTTGAATGTGCGTTCTTGCATTACACTCTTTTTTTTTTTTGCATTACACTCTCTAGCATAAGGAATGAATGAACATTGGCTTGTCCCAGAAAGTAGTTGCGAAGAGCAAGTGACAGGGCTGAGCACTACACTTACCCTTAAAATCTACAGTCAACATAACATGATGGGTGTTCTTCTGCTGAACCAGAGTGCTTTTCTCAGATTTGTTTTGTTTCCATTATGTGAATTTTGTTCGTTATACCCCTTGTAGATCGGTATCTTGTGTACGGTAACAGCCTTTCTTTGCCAATCCTTGTTTAGGGAGAATGAGAAGTAATTGTGTTTCATGATATTTACCCCCCCCCAAAATGCTGATAAAATGGTATTTTTTACCCTGGTGCAATATGAGTGATAATGTTTTGTGAGTGTTTTTGACATTCTCATATCCCACTTTTTGTTTTCTTTCTTCTCCCCTCATTTCCTCAGGATTGCTTGTGGTACTGTGCTCAAACTGTCTGGCAGTGTGTTTCCTGGGCACGGTGGAGTTGGCGTAGCCTGTCCCTGCCCAAATCATTATTTGCATGCTGGGTATGTTCCTGTCATGCATACCACATGCTACAGCTGTTCTGTTTCTGCAGATGATGAAGGGGTTTTAACATGGGTGCAAAGTGTATACGTTTGAACACAAGACCTCGGTTTATTTTTCATACCTAAGTGATATATTCTTTCGAATGGGAGCAGCCTGAATTTCATGCAGAAAAATCTGCCAAGAGGAAAAGCGGTATACAACACTGTGTTAAGTCCTGGACAAAAAAATTCCTTGCAACAGACAGCCGAGTTAACAACTTGACCCTGTTTTCTCAGGTGAGTTCAGATCACCTGTCGCTCTCACTGCATTCCCTCACTGGGAGGGAAGTGTAGTGCCTGGTCTTTTCCTGTGCTTTTAATTCTGCAGGAGGTCTGCCCACTGGCCTCAGCTGACACATTCCGACTTCAGAGCAGCTCATGGTTTTGTGCAGATGCATGCTGAATATGTTTGTGCTTGCAAAACCCACCAGGCGCTGACATGGATTTCGGGGATCTTTAACATGCGTATTTAATCTGCATGTGTGTGTGTGTGTGTGTGTGTGTGTGTGTGTTGTGTGTGTGTGTGTGTGCATGTATGTATGTATGCGTGTATATATATATATATATATTAACAATATATATTATATATATATATTTATTTATGTCAAAATTCCCATGTTTAATCCACCAGACAGTGCTTCCAAGATTCAAGCTGATGTCTTCGGGACCCACAGGGTTGAATTCCCAGTCTTAACCGCTGGGTGATAGCATCCATCAGATCACCTATCTAAAACTCCACCCTGCCACTAATTCACCCCTATGTCATCTTCCTTCTCTCTCTCTCTCTCTCCTGTCTGTCTGTCTGTCTGTCTATTTATCTATCTATCTATCTATCTATCTATCTATGTACCCCTCCTTTAGTCTGGCGACTGTGGGGGCACCCCTAAAGACTTGACAACCAGTTCCCTCCATTCCTCTCTCTGGAACAACAATAAATGGGTTGATTTTTGTCAAGATGACTGAAAGTTTAAAACCTGCTTGAAACGCTACTACTTTTCCATGAACTTTTTCACAGTTTTGCCATCTATGTTGGTTTAATCTATTATTAATCAGTAAATAAATAAACAGTGCTTTTATTCTCCTTTGGTTTTTTGTTGTTGTTTTGTCTTTTTAGTTGGTGTTGGCATAATTTTAATCAAGTTTCTGTTCATTCGTAAGTCAATGAATAAACAGCACTTTAAGTACTCCTGTGTTCTTGTACTGTAGGATTATAGACCCTCAGATGTGTGTGTGTTGGTGTGTGTGTGTGTGTTGGTGTGTGTGTGTGTGTGTGTGTGTCTTGTGTGTGTGTGTTCTTCTGTATAACTTATTTGCACTAATAGCAACATCAGACACTTCGGGAAGAGGAGACCTGTGTGGGTGCGTGCATGTGTGCACGTGTGTGTGTTTACTGATACACGTTTGTATGTACAATGCCTGTGTGAGTGTGTGTGTGTGTGTGTGTGTGTGTTTGCATATTTGCTTATATATATTTGTATGTATATGTCTGCATGTGTTTGTTTGAGCGCATATTTGCTTATATATGCTTGTTTGTACATACGTGTGTGTGCTTGTTTTATCTATCATTTGTTCTCTTATTTCAAGGATAATGGAATAAGCACTTCTGTGCTTTTTTACATCCAGTCCACGTGTGTATGCAGTTTTGAAAATTTTGTCATACGTTTCCACCAGCACACAATGACCTACTTCTGAAAAGTTTTATCGTATGCGCAAGAAGCAAGATGTTCTGTGCGTGTTCGCACACGGGACCTCAGTTTATAGTCTTGTCTGAAGGACTTCTTGTGTGTGTGTGTGTGTGTGTGTGTGTGTGTGTGTGTTTTGTTGTGTGTGTGTGTGTGTGTTGTGTTATGTGTGTGCGCGTGCGTGTGTGCGCGCGCATTCAAGAGTCACAGTCCAGCGCCTTACGCCTTTCAGATCTCAAGATCTTCAAATCATTTCGCAATACTTAGCCACACACACACACACACACACACACACACACGAAACGATGGTTATACATGTGGGGTTGAGAGAGAGAATTGGGCATTTCGAGTTGGGTAAGTTTAGTCGGAA
>CM060316.1:84654702-84657202 GCA_030674155.1 Stramonita haemastoma | reverse complement strand
AGCCACTTTGATTAGGATGCAATAAGTTATGTTCACTAAAGTATGACAGAAGATGTTGTTTAAGATGCTTTTCTAAGGGTTTAGATAAGATAGAAATCGAAATGGGTCGATAGTTGGAAGGGTCATTAGGATCTCCAGATTTAAAAACAGGTACAACTTTGGCATCTTTAAACATTTGAGGATAGCAACTTTTTTGAATACAGAGATTATATATATATCTCAGATGTTCAGAGATAACTTGCGCTGAAGCTTTCAAAATTTTGCTATCTAAATCATCTAAGCCACGGGAGTTTGTTTCCTTTAACGAACATAACTCCTTAAGCACCTCGTGCACACTAATATATTTGAAATTTAGTTTAGATTTTATTGACTTGGAGTTACAAAATTCCTGTAAAAGAAGTAGATCATTGTATTCGGAGTTGTCAACATTTAACAATTTTTTCAGCAATAGTACAGAAGTGTTTATTTATATATTCTGCAGATATACCCGTACCTGATAAAGTACACGAAGAGGATGGTTTACCAGATAACTGATTAATTGCCTTCCAGATAGACTTTGGGTCTCTCTTAGATGCAATTAACTCACTGAAATATTTCTTTTTAGCAATTCGCTTCATGAATGTCACTTTATTACGCTGCTCCTTAAATTTTCATCTTTTCCAGTTGACTTTAGTAGTTTATCCCAAAGGGCTATGGCTTTAGTAATTTCGTCTGTTAACCATGGTGGTTTATCTCTTGCTTTAACTCGTTTGGTTCTAATAGGGGCATGGCTATTAACGATTGATGAAAAGATACTATACCAAACTGCAAGGGCTTTGTCGGGGTCAGTAAACTGATAAACATCAGAGAAGTTGGCTTTGCATAAGGTGGACAAAAAATCTTCTGCATTAAATGTTCTATAACTACGAAAAGAAATGCATTTATGTTGGCATCTGGGGATTTTAGCACCTTTTTTAGACCATGTTACACAAACAGGATAATGATCACTAAGACCAAAGACAGGTACAGACAGTTCAACAATGTTAGATGGATTAGTTGTGTAAATGTGGTCAATCAATGTTTCCGAACGTAGAGTTTTTCTTGTGGGAGTATTTACTATATGTGACAGATTATAGACCTCAAAGATTTTTTTCCATTTATCATTAGGCTTAAGCAAATCAATATTGAAATCACCAAGTAAAATTATCATTTTTATGAGAGAGAGAGAGAGAGAGAGAGAGAGAGAGAGAGAGAGAGAGAGAGAGAGAGAGAGAGAGAGAGAGAGAGAGAGAGAGAAAGGCACAAACTATTCGCAAAAAAACAACCAAATAACAAACAAACAAAAAAAGCAATAAAAGCCTATCACAGCAAACTACCTGCAATATTGCGAATCTGCAGCAAACCCGCACGCGCTTGGACACAGAAATTGACAACTGACACAACTCTCTCTCTCTCTCTCTCTCTCTCTCTCTCTCTCTCTCTCTCTCTCTCTCTCTCTCTCTCTCACTCATAAAAAAATGCTATGCATTAAAAAAAAAAGGGATATATGTTTTATGTTATTTGCTATTGATGGTACTTCTTCCCCCCACCCCCATTATGAGAATATTAGTTAAATTTCTTCTCCCCTTTCACCGAAATGTTTTGATTTATATGACTTGTTTTATTGATAGATGGAATGATGTTTTCAGTTGCTTAACTCGTTATGTTTTCCTGTTTGCTAGTTATTAGTGTCTTTTTTTTCATAATCATCATTAATTGTTTATTTCATATTTTAGTTCTCGGAGTTTGTCCGTTTTCGTTATTTCATCATAGTT
This sequence comes from Stramonita haemastoma, assembly GCA_030674155.1. Lineage (NCBI taxonomy): Eukaryota > Metazoa > Mollusca > Gastropoda > Neogastropoda > Muricidae > Stramonita > Stramonita haemastoma. The sequence continues at coordinate 84,655,409 of CM060316.1, read as the reverse complement.
TTTCTGTCCATATTTATTGTCTGGTGTTTGCTACTGAGTCGTTGTCTCTAGTGTTTGGAATTTGATTTATTTTTCTGTTGTTTTTTTAGTTACAGTTAAAAAACAACAACTTATCTTATCTCTGATAAGGGGGATAACTAGAGGTAAAAAAAAAAAGCATATGAGTGCTTCTTCATTAACCTCGAAATAAAAGAACTTGACTCGACTTTCTCTCTCTCTCTCTCTCTCTCTCCTCTCTCTCTCTCTCTCTCTCTCTCTCTCTGTCCCTGCTACGATATCGGTTATCATCAGCCAATCACTGCCAGTGACATCCACATAAACTATGTATAAACAATACCACGGTTGGTTACCACTCACGAAGAATCGTTGATATTGTACAGTGTTCCATCATGTTGTTGTAACTTTCGATTTCAGTCCCCTCCCCCAATCTACCCGTTTGTAAATTGGGTTGAAAAACCTAACACAATAAATCCTTGTCATTGTCATCGTCTCTCTCACCTTCGCACTCTATAATAAGATTGCAGCGTATCACAGTTTCAGATATGCAAGTGCAAACAACGTTAGTCACTAATCCAGCCCCGAAGCCTGAATGCGTCTTATCCGAACGACTAGCATTCGGACCACCACTCAAGGCCAGGTGGATGGGTGGGGGGTGGGGTTGGGGTGGGGGTGAAGTTCGAGAACAAACGGGGATTGAGAGTGCCCTT
>CM060316.1:84647202-84649702 GCA_030674155.1 Stramonita haemastoma | reverse complement strand
ATGATGATGACAGTGATAATGGTAATGACAGTATGATGATGATGATAATAATAACAGTGATAATAAACGATGAGTGATGATGATGTGATAATGATGCCAGTGATGATGATGATGCCAATGATGATGATGATGCCAGTGATGCTGCTGCTGCTGCTGCGCTGCTGCTGCTGCTGCTGATGATGATGGCAGGGGCCGGTCAGTCAGATAACGACTGCCTTGCGTGCCTTGCCTTGCCTTGTCTTGCCTTGCTTTGTCTGTGTTGTTTAGTCTGATCTAGTGGTGTCTTCGTATCTTGCCTTGCTTTGGCAAGTCTTGTCTAGACTTGCAAAACTGGGATTTATAGATTCATAGCAATTTTCTTGTCTGGTTTTGTCGTTGCTGTGTCTTGTCTTGTCTTGTCCTGTCTTGTCTTGTCTTGTCCTAGGCTGACCCTTATGGTTGACCAGGGCGTCGATACAAGTAAGGACAGTGAAGTTGGTTTTACACCCCGTTTTAATCTGTATATAGTTGCACAGTTTTATTCTGAGTTTTAAACTTGACGAGGTGACAGACAGCCCCGATAATTATGGCCTGTGTGGTCCGCGGAGCTGTAAAAACAACATGACAGAACTGGACTGAAGTTTGGGCTGCCCTCTTTGATGAGAGTGCATCGCTACAGCTAGACAGACGCCATCTTTTTTTTTGTTTTTTGTTTTTTTTTGTTTCCCTTTCCTGTCTGCTTAGGAGGTTTTAGTTTGTCAACTACATCAGAAGGTTTTCCTCTACTAGGGAAACAAATCCCGTTGTGGCCATGAATTGCGGTGCGGCACGTGTACTGCACTAGCGCTTATACCACCACTTATAACCTGGTCTTATCGGGTAGAACGCGTAGTAGGCCTATATCGGGTCTTCTGCCGTGCTATGTTACTCTGCGGGAAGTCTGCCCGCTGGCTTCAGCCGATACAATCCGATTTTAGAACAGGTCACTGGAATATTGATATAAAAAATGCCAGAAAATATTTGCCCAGATTTGTTTGAAGGAAAGGTCAGGAAAATTTGATCAGGGAGGCAGAAAATAAGCGAGCGAGCGAGCGAGCGAGCGAGCGAGCAGAAGAGGAGAGAGAGGAGAGAGAGAGAGAGAGAGAGAGAGAGAGAGACAGACAGACAGACAGACAGACGGACGGACGACGGACAGACAGACGGACAGAGACAGAGAGAGAGAGTGTGTGTATGTATGTCAGACAGGCTGACTGACTGACTGACTGACCGACTGACTAACGGTTAACCAGAGCGATAAAATATTGAATTTTCGCAATGTCAAAGCTTTTGAATAGGCTAATCCGCCCAGCCTATGCCTGCTAATGTTCTGATGGTTGTGCCAAATATACCGCGACAAGCTCTGGGGGTGTTACCTTTGATTAAATCTGTTTGGAGCCAGCTGTTTTGGTTACACATGAAAAAAACAAACAAACAACAAAACAAACGACCCACTCAAGAACTAGGCACAGATTAAATATCACCCGTTTTGATATTATGTGAAACAAGCATCACACATATTCACACAGCTACGAACTATGTCCGCCATCTTGGGTCAAAAGTTTTTCTTTTTAAATAATGTTGTTGACAAAAGCCGATATTAATTTGCTTTCTGACATAATGACAATATGGGTGTATTTGATTTCAGCAACTGGAAACGTTCGTTTGAAAGTGTAGCTACACGCGTGGGATGACACTGCGGCTGGATAACAAATGGCGGATTTGTTTTGCTTTTGTCATTATCCGGCAGAAGTCAAAGCCAGCTTCTGAATTTATTTTTTAGAAGTGAGGAGGGGGGGGGGGGGAGGGAAGAGGGGGCTGTTTTCGTTGTCTCATGTTTTGCTTTGTTATACTGCTTATGCGCATTGTAATCCAGAAAATACATGAACATAAACTTTATGAAGTAAGTCAAGTCAAGTCAAAATGATCTTTATTGAGGGTAAAAGATTAAGTTTACACAACTTTTTTTCATCCTGCCCTCACACACAACAAAAAAAAATCAAGAAAATTGACTTCTAAAACAATCAAAGACAAATATCAACCTTGGTTGAAAACTAAAATAAAATGAGGATTTTCATCCAAACAGAATCTCACAAGATAACGAACTCAAGACAGTAACATACTCAAGTCATACATACAAAATAATAGAAATACAAAATAACATGGGTATGAATAACAACAAAGCAGCCAAATGTGTCAAAAGGGTAAAGACAGTTACACATTTTTCGGGCACAGTCTAGATGTACTGTAAAATAAGGACAATAATAATATCGTGTCACAAACAGTTTGAAAATACAATCCAAAGTAAAACGTGACTAGTATCCAGGTATATTTACTTTTGCTACCTGGTCAAACTGCTAGACAAAACATTGAAAAACAAAACGTGTACAGCTAGTTACCTCGCTACTATCTGGAAGACGGTGATACGTTTGACATGAACTATACTGGGAATGGTGTCATGGCATAATTATCCTCATCAACAGCC
>CM060316.1:84622202-84642202 GCA_030674155.1 Stramonita haemastoma | reverse complement strand
GACCACACAGTAGAGCTTCATCCACTTTACGGATGAGAGTTTGAGAGTGTTGCTCAAATCACCTAAACCAACACGGTTGACGATACTCGCCATACGGCCAGCCCCCACCCCCACCCCACCCTGGGGCCCCCTCACCCCCACCCTAAAAGCTTTTTTTTTTTTTCCAAGTTGGACAGCTCCAAATCATAGAAATCATTTGAGTTAACCCAAACTTTTCAAAAAGATTATGTATTGCCCTGCAGACGAAACCGGATGGAAATTTTAAAAAGCAAAGTACGGCCATCCACTTTCCCTCCACACTCTTGTCCGCATGGTGCAGCCACTTTGCACAGCCCAACGAAGTGTCATGAAGAGGGGTAAGGTCATTGTTGATGATGATCAGGTCATACCAATTTTCATCTTTTTCTTTTCGAATTCTTGGCACCCATATTCTTCTTCTTCTTCTTTATCCCCAGCCTCCTCTTTCTGCAGGATATGAACTTGACCAAGATTTATCGCGTTTCTTTTCCTTCTTTCCCAGTGCAGTGCACAGCAGTGGGGTCATCATCAGCGGTGGGGTCATCATCAGCTGTGGGGTCATCATCAGCTGTGGGGTCATCATCAGCAGTGGGGTCATCATCAGCAGTGGGGTCATCATCAGCAGTGGGTCATCATCAGCAGTGGGGTCATCATCAGCTGTGGGGTCATGATCAGCAGTGGAGTCATCATCAACAGTGGGGTCATCATCATCAGTGGAGTCATCATCATCAGTGTCATCATCATCATCAGTGGAGTCATCATCATCAGTGGAGTCATCATCATCAGTGGAGTCATCATCATCATGGAGTCATCATCATCAGTGGAGTCATCATCATCAGTGGAGTCATCATCAACAGTGGGGTCATCATCAACAGTGGAGTCATCATCAACAGTGGGGTCATCATCATCAGTGGGGTCATCATCAGTGGAGTCATCATCAACAGTGGGGTCATCATCATCAGTGGGGTCATCATCAGTGGAGTCATCATCAACAGTGGGGTCATCATCATCAGTGGGGTCATCATCATCAGTGGGGTCATCATCAACAGTGGAGTCATCATCAACAGTGGGGTCATCATCAACAGTGGAGTCATCATCAACAGTGGGGTCATCATCAGTGGAGTCATCATCAGCAGTGGAGTCATCATCAACAGTGGAGTCATCATCAACAGTGGGGTCATCATCAACAGTGGAGTCATCATCAACAGTGGAGTCATCATCAACAGTGGGGTCATCATCATCAGTGGGTCATCATCAACAGTGGGTCATGATCACAGTGGGGTCATCATCAGTGTGGGGTCATCATCACAGTGGGAGTCATCATCATCAGTGGGGTCATCATCATCAGTGGGGTCATCATCATCGGGTGGGGTCATCATCAGCCAATGTCCACTGTAGCCTCAGTGAACACTTTCAGCACGTCCTCTTCAACCTGCCCTACACTAGGCTACAGTCTGCCCAGCTCCAGTCTGGATCTTTAGCGTCTCTACACAGAGAGACTCTTTCCTCCAGTACTGCTGCGGACGGTCATTTTCCTACATCAGCCGTGTGACTGCATCAAACAAACCCATGTTTCTGGACTGTTGGCATTGCAAGCAGTCTGCAGTCGAGCTGTCACATTCCCCCCCCCCAACCCTCCCCACCTTCATGGTCTCTGTCACAGCAGCAACAGCCATCGCTGTGGCCAGGGCAGGCACCATGCCATCTGCTTGTTGGTAGAACGTACCATCGCTGTTCTGAGATGGTTGGTTCCCTTTTAATCAAGGCAGCGAGAGTCTCAGTCATTCTGGTCAGACACTCTTGTGGATGTCGCCGATACTCAGCTCCTCCCCCCCCCCTTTCTTCTACAGTGGGTCTAGTCCATGTCTTCAGCAGAGTGACAGAGTAAGCCTTTTTTGTGTGTCACACTGCCCACACTCCTTCTTTCCACACTTACTTAACACAAACGTTTTCTTGTTTTTCTCCTGTTTTCTTATTAGCTATTCAAAGACTGAAAGGCAGGGATTTCTGAGCCTAGCCTTTCAACTTAACTGTTTTCGCTAAAGCCCTAGCACCGTAGCCAGAAGTGACTTGATAGTAGTTCGATAAATAAACAGGTGCCAGGCCCACAAACGTACTAGAGCATAAATGTAAGCACAAAAAACATGAAGATAACGTCAATAGGAGCAAAACTTCTTTTCACCAGTTTTATTACGCAAGCTGTTCTTCACACAAGCTGTTTCAAGAAACAATGCTTAGTGAAACAAAAATCTCGTGTATCAAATGTACGTTCTTCTGTAGTAGAAATGTACAAGCGGTCGGATACAATCAGTAATCCAGAATTTTGTTTTGACTGGTTGTAAATCTAAGAATAAAGAAGATTTTCCCCAATCATTGTAATAATTACCGTAAGTGTGTTTTCCACAAAGACATCATTAGATTCCACGTTTCTACGCCTCTCTACCTTACAAACAAGAACATATAAATTCGCTTGATCAAGAAGATTTTCAAAAATTCTGGAACCAAAAAGCACACACGTCCACCCTGTTTGAGTGTGTGAATGAGTGTGTGAATGTGTGTGTGTGTGTGTGTGTGTGTGTGTGTGTGTGTGTGTGTGTGTGTGTGTGTGTGTGTGTGTGTGTGTGTGTGTGTGTGTGTGTGTGTGTGAAAAGATACACATGTACACCTGCAAGACCTGTTTAAAAAAAGTTATATACCTCGAAATGTTATCTTCAATGACACACGACACATATACATGTGTGTAAACACCTCGATCAATCAGCTTCTCTGCTGATAACATCTTTTTTAAATGTGAAGTTAAAACAAGTTTTTGTGTTTTTTCGTTTGGTTTTGTTGCTGTTGTGTGTTTGTTTTCTTTTGTTTTCGTTTTAAAATTGCTATTATATAACACAGTTATGACCAGTTATAGCAAATTCTGATCTTTGAGAATTAAGTCACAACATCACTTCGTGGTCGGCGGGACTCTAAACGACTGATTGATTGAATAGTGAGTAGGCCTACACACATGTGGTGAATGGTGTTAATTACCATGACATATTCATCATTTAGTGATTTGTGTCAGTGAAAATATCAACATTTCCGCATCATACAAGTATTGAAAATATGGTGGCCGGCAATTACCCGTGAACTATGGACAGAAAAAGCTGAAACTGTAACAAGGCGGGCAGTTCATCTTCTTCGTCGATATGCTCAGACAGCAACTATAAAAGCCACTCTGATAGGGAAGCAAATACAATTACAGAGAGGAACAGAAAAGAAAAAGAAATACAAGGTAACATGCTCTTACGGTGACGCGCTCTCCTCCAGGGAGAGAAGCCCGCAGATCACACAGAGAAATCTGCCGTGACATAAAGTGGTGTAAAAGTTTTAAAAAAAAAAATAAATAAATAAAAAAAGAAGTAAAAGTATGTTCTCTTCGCTGAGACCTTACATAACAGTGACTGTTTTTTGTTGTTGGTTTTTCTTTGGCACTGTTGCCTGTATTATGCCATGGGGGACGGGATAGGCCTGGTTCGTTAGAGCGTTGTGCATTGTGTTCGTGATCTGCTGACCCTGGTTTGAATTCCGTTCAAAGGGATATTTTTTTCCCCCTGGAGTTAACATCAGTGCCTTCTACACTTCCCCCAAACGTCCTCCGGTTGAGACTTCAAAGCGAGGTCCCGTGTGCGAACACACGCAGAACACCTTGCGCGCGCACACGTTAAAACCTGTTCCACTTTTCGTAAGAGTAGGCTAATGAGTGTCGTGAGAACGGATGACAAAATTGACAAAACTGCACACACACGGGGACTGGATGTAAACAAACAACCACACGAGTGCTTATTCCATTATCTTCGAAATAAAAGGAACAAAAAAAGGCCTGAATGAAACATAAGGGACAACATGTTTTTTCCCACAGTAATGGTGACAGTTATCACCAGGTGGTCTTATTCAACGTCATACGTTTTGGATATATGATCCTCTCTCTTTCTATCCTTTTGGAGATATGATCCTCTCTCTCTCTCTCTCTCTCTCTCTCTCTCTCTCTCTCTCTCTCTCTCTCTCTCTCTCTCTCTCTCTCTCTCTCTTGTGGAAAATCTTAATAAAGGTAGGTGTAAATGGCAAAATGCTAACGGCCCTACATGCTATGTACTCATCGGTATTGTGTTGCATCCGTTCATCTGCAGGATATTCTGATTACTTTGAATGCTTCCAGGGCGTCAAACAGGGTTGTCTTGCTTCCCCTACTTTATTTTCCCTTTTGATAAATGATCTTGCAACACATATCATAAGCAATGGAAATCACGGAAATTCAGCTCGGTCAAACTGCAACAGAATTGTTCCTCCTGATGTTTGCAGACGACCTGTTACTTTTTTCTTACTCCCCTGTAGGCTTGCAAAATCAACTAAACAATATACATAATATTGCTGATAAAGTGGGGTTAAAAGTAAATCTTGAAAAAAACTAAAATTATTGTATTTCGAAATGGTGGACACTTTTCAAAATATGAACACAGGCATTTTGGACAACAAAAGTTAAAAGTTGTTAATTCATAGAAATACCTAGGTCTTGCCACTGAAAGCTTGACGACAAAAGCTAAAAGATGTGTGATTAAAATATGCAGGACATTACGTAAACTGGATTGCTCTTCCCTCAAGATATTCTTTAAACTATTTGATGCACGGGTTGCTCCTATACTACTGTATGCAGCTGAGATGTGGGGTGTCCAGGCATTTAATCAGATTAAAAAAGTCCATCTCTTCGCATGAAAACGCTTCTTAAATGTTAGTCTGCATACACTAAACTATATGGTATATGGAGAATTAGGCCGTTACCCTCTCCTCGTTCTGTCAGCTGTCAGAAGTGTTTCTTACTGGTTACGTCTGTGCTCCTTACCAAGTCAGAGATATACTAACATGACTTACCATATGTTAAAATCGTTAGATGAAAAAGGTAGTTTAACTTGAGTAACACACATCAGAAATCTTCTCTGCTCCTCTGGCTTTGGCTATGCATGGCTTTTTCAAGGAGTCGGAAATCATAAAGCTTTTTTTTACATGAATTCAAGCAAAGAATGACTGATTGCTTCGTACAGCAATGGTCTGAAAAAATAACCAGTAGACCACGCTATAATCTGTACAATTCATTCAAAAGCTTTTTAGAACTAGAAAAGTACATGGACAGAATCACTTCCAGGTTTATACGTACAATGTTTATACGATTCAGATTGGGAGTAACAGAATTAAAAAGCAATAAATTTAGATATACGCCAGATAACTGTTCCCTAGCTTGTCCAAATTGTAAACGTGCACCTAAAACTTATCTAAGTAAGGTTAATGATTTGTTATGTTTTCATAGCCCCTAATCAGGGCAAGGGCCGAATGAAAATAAATATGTGAATGCTTAACTGTGACACCCCCCCTTGAATAACGATTATTCTCTCTCTTCTCTCTCTCTCTCTCTCTCTCTCTCTCTCTCTCTCTCTCTCTCTCTCTCTCTCTCTCTGTCATCAAATGGCTTCACACGTTACCAGGGAGCCTCACGGACCCAATGAAAGTGGTTGCTTTATCTGAGTTACATTCCTGTTCACAAAGTCATGCCTATCGTAAACATTGTGTTAGTTTTAGTGTGTTTGCTTCGTTGTTCGTTTGTTAATTTGGTTTTTACATTTGAAAATATTTTTTCCTTTCTTTCTTTTCAAAAGTTAACACTAAAAAAAAAAAAAAAAAAAAACGGCAAACGAAATCCCAAACAAAGACTGAATTTGAGGTGCTGTTGTTTTGTGAATTTCTCTAGAAGACTAAGATGTAAAGTCGATATTACAAACCACAGAGACACACTCCTGTATTGTAAAGAAATACAACAGATTTATTTGAGAACAACTTCAGAAGACGTTACAAGAGTGGTTTTTTTTTCTAATATTTTGGTATTCTTTGTTTAGTGTATATTTCATATCGATTTCTTTATTCATCATTACTTAAAGTGTAGTCAAACAATTCATGAATAATTTTGTTCTGTTTTCCCACTATTTAGTTAAATCATCAGCAATATATAGAATGTATTATAAAAAAACAACACAACAACACAGCATTCAAGACAAAGAAAAAAAACAGCTAAAAGAAAAGAGAGAGAGAGAGAGAGAGAGAGAGAGAGAGAGAGAGAGAGAGAGAGAGAGAGAGAAGAGAGAGAGAGAGAGAGAGAGAGAGACAGACAGACAGACAGACAGACAGACAGAAGAGAAGCAGAGAGATGAGATAGAGAGAGAGGAGAGAAGATGGGGAGGGAGAGACAGAGATACAGGCAGAGAAAGCATCAATTTACTGTGCACCTACAACCCCCCCAAAATACATTAACAGCATAAAAAAAACAGCGCTCAAAGCAGCACACCTATAACCCCCTCCTCCCCCACTTTTTATAAAAGCGCACTCGCCAGAGTTCAACACACACACACACACACACACACATATATATATATATATATATATATATATATATATATATATATATATATATATATATATATATATATATATATATATATACATATATACACACACACCCCTATTCGTATCCACCTACGTGGGTAGTCTGAAATTTTGTTATATACATAATCATAATCTGCGTCAGGGACTGACTGGACTAGGTCATGGCCAAGACTTACCCGCGTACCCCCCGGCACCTGCAGATGAGGGTTGTGGTTGAGGGTGGCCCAGTAGTACTCGTCAGGACTGTCCACTTCCCGGCACCAGTCCAGCAGGTCCTGTGCGCGCTTGTCCTTGAACACGTACTGCACGAACTGCCTGGAGAACACCCGTAGGCACTGCCCTTGACCACGGTGACGTTGTGGGGAGCAGCCTCGTGCTTTTTGTCCGTTCTCACCACACGCAGACGGTCTGTGCTGCCTTCCTTTTTCCGGTACACGTGCTTGAAAGTGAAGCGGTGTTTGAGCATGCGCTTGCTGCTGGTGATGCCTTCGACGTCGTTGGCGCCGTTGTAGATGGTGAGGATCTTGACCAGCTCCCGGTTGGTCTTGAGGGGGAAGTTCTGGCTGGGCAGGTTGAGGAGGTATCGCCAGGCCACCGGCTGAGCCGACGACCGCTGCCACAGGTCCTGCATGCAGTTGAGGTCGGCCTGCAGGCGGGAAAAGCCCGAGTAGGTGATGTTCTCCCGCCGCGTGGCCAGAAAGACGTTGGGCAGACAGGCCGCCAGACGCCGGGTGGCCTCCAACACGGCGGGGGCAGCATGGCCGTCCACGTGCAGACAGTAGGAGTTGTGCGGTCTGTAAATGGCTCGCAGCAGGAGGTGAAGCTGCCACACCTCTTTGTACAGCAGAACGGTGAAGGCTAAAGGGAACCGGCTCTCCTCTTCCGTCACCGGCGGGTAACGGTTGTAACCGTATTGTTCAACGAACGCGCCGCAGTCGTTCAACCGCTCATATAAGGCACGGTCCGACAGAGGGGTAGCAGGGGAAGAGGGTTTGTCACTGCCTGACACGGGGAAGCCCTCAATGGCGCGCACACAGTCGTGCTTGTGGAACGCCCTGAGGCCCACTCTGTCCCCGTGGTCCCTGGAAAAGGGGTCATAGAGGGTGATGACCGGCCTGGACTGTCTCCTCTTCTCGAGGCCAGGGCCACCGTGAAAGCCTGAATGGCCAAGGGGGGGACGAAGGTCAGGCAGGTCACTGACCATGCTGGTGCGTTGCAGAAGGAACGTACCCACAACAATCAGGACTAGGAGACAGGCCCACTGCTTCCATCGTCGCCGCCATCTTAGCATGTCTGTGCGGACAGATACCAGTCATATCAGCCACAGTATTCCGACAACACAAGGAAGAAACAGAATAGCTTAAGGAAAGTTAAAAGTTAGTCTGTCCCGAGCCTAAGGCTCATCAGGCCGGTGCTTATCCCGGTTTCTGTGGCGTTAAGCGACTGAGAGTCATAGACTCCTCCCTGGATAGGACGCCAGTCTATCGCAGGGTTAACCCCCAACACAAGGTTGGTACCCCTTTTACACCTGGGTGGGGTGAGAAAATAGCCGTAAAGTGCCTTTTCCAAGGGCACAACGCCATAGCCGAAAGCTGGGATCGAACCCGCAACCTTTAGATTACGAGTTCAACGCCCTAACCACTAGACTACAGCGGCGGCTTAGCTTAAAGAATGTGGCACTAAAATCTACACATGTTGGGGGGGGGGGGGGGGGGGGGGGGGAGTAGCCACAATATTCTGTTAACAGGAAGAAACACCCAGTTGAACGAATAAGACGCGTATAAATCAGAGGCTAGCACAGCAGTACACTGACAAAATAAGACATGGTCATGGTGACACACTGCGCTAGGTTACAGCTATTCTGAGGAAATACCGACAAAAATAATCACAGCGGCTTCTCATCTCACCATTTCATGTTCATACATACAAACTTATTTAGATTATGGAGCGAATTACCAGGGCAGGTGAAAGCTAGCACTTCTATCAGTCAATCTAAACAAGTGTTCCAAACTATTTTTCTTATGGAAAAAGAAAACAGCAAATGATTTACTGCAGACTTTGACTTGAGATGAGTAATCTCAACTCTGGTTTAGATAAAAGACATTTATTAAACAATTTTTATTTACTGTCCACATTTATAAATGTTCGTCGTCAAACAATCAATACACTGAAACCAGACCAAAAGAACTTTAAAAAGTAAAGGTAAAGGTGTCCCATAACCTATGTGGTCGGAGGGAAGCGATGCATCAGAGACCTCAGCTTCTCTAGAGGCCAGCATATTGAGGGCGGCGCCCATCTCCTCTCCCTTGCTGCTTTTACCTTCCCTGACCCTAAAGAGGGCAGGTACCCATTTACAGCTGGGTGAACTGGGGGGACTATACTGAAGCCAAGGCGCACAAACGGTCACCCATCCAACTGGTAACCACGCTCGACGCTGCTTAACTGAACTTTGGGAAAGCGAGCGCTCTGACATTTAGCTATGCCGCCACATGGAAGGTGGCAGGATGGTTGAAACGTTCGCTGCCAACAAGTGTGAGGTTCTGGGTTCGATTCCCAGCCTCTCGCCCTTTCTTCCCAGTTTGACGAAAAAAATCGAACTGAATGTTACTGTCATTCGGATGAGACTATAAACCGAGGCCCCGTGTGCGAACGCACGCAGAACATCTTGTGCACACGTTAAAACCCCGTTCCGCCTTTCGGAAGAGCAGGCCATTGTGTGCCGGTAGGAGTGGATGACAAAATTATAAAAACCAGCATGCACACAGGTGCCGTGTTTAGACACAATCCCTGAGGAAAAACCGGGGAGTCTGAGTCCCCAAGGCGGCTCAGGGCTGAATATATATTAAAAAATAATAATGATAATGGGTAGGCACTGCATTTGTGTGATGCGCTCTTCCCGGGGAGAGCAGCCCGAATTTCACGCAGAGAAATCTGCTGTGACATAAAGTGGTATAGAAAAAAAAAAAAAAAAAAAAAAAACATGCGTTTAAAAAAAAAAGTCATCCTTTCCTACCTCTACCAACACGTAATGGCACCTACTCTTCCGAAAGGTAAACGAGACCTCGGTTTAAAGTCTCATCTGGAAGACTTTCCGGGGATGGGGATGGGTACTGATGTTCACTCCAGGGAGGAAAAAATCCCCTCAAAAAGGTGTCTCCGGGTGACTTGAACTTGCGCTGTCAGAACGCGAGCCCAACGCTCTAACCACTAGGCTATCCAGTAACTCTTATTTTATTTATTTATTTATTTATTTATTTATTTATTCTTTCATATCGAGGATAAAGGAATAAGCACTCATGTGCTTTTTTTTTTTACATTCAGTCCCCGTGTGTATGCAGTTTTGCAAGTTCATCTGTTCCCACCGGCACACAATGGCCTACTCTTACGAAAAGCGGAACAGGATTTAATGTGTGCGCAAGATGATTTGCGTGCGTTCGCACACGGGGACTCGGTTTTAATAGTCTCATCCGAAAGACTTTGGGGAGAGTGGAGTTGGCACTGATGTCAAACTCCAGGAGAAAAATCTCCTCGACCTGGAATCGAACCGGGTCGTCAAATTGCGAGCGCAATGTTCTGACCACTAGGCTATCCCGTCCTGTTTTTGATAACAACCATCTGGTGGACTAGCTGGGATCTGAAATTTGCAAGAGTGTTTGCCCCAAAGAGAAAATAACTTCCCCCAGATTGTTTTTAGAATGGGTTCAAACACGGGAACGGCGCTATGACTTGGTTTTGTTGTTGCTTGGTTCTGTGTGCGTGTGTGGTGTGTGTGTGTGTGTTGTGTGTGTGTGTGTGTGTGTGTGTGTGTGTGTGTGTGTGTGTGTGTGTGTGTGTGTGTGTGTGTGTGTGTGTGTGTTGTGTGTATGTGTGTTGTGTTTGTGTTTGTGTGTGTGTGTGTCTGTCTGTCTGCCTGTGTCTGTGTGACTATGCGTGCGTATGTGTGTATTGTATGTGTTGTGTGTGTGTGTGTGTGTGTGCGTGAGAGAGAAAAGAGAGAGAGGAGAGAGAGAGAGAGAGAGAGAGAAGAGAGAGAGAGAGAGAGAGGAGGAGAGAGAGAGAGAGAGAGAGAGAGAGAGAGAGAGGCAGTTCGCATACAGATTAGGAAGTAAAAAATTTGGGGGGTAACTAATGCCACATGTCCTTTTGTATAAAAGTCCCTTTTGCAATTTTCATAGTTTTCTTTATCCACACCGTTTCATTGCTTTCCTTTTATCCAAGCGACTGTAAAACACACTTCACACACACACACACCGACACGCCCAACACACACACACACACACACACACACACACACACACACACACACACACACACACACACACACACACACACACACACACACAGAATGAGCACACATACACACAGAATGAGCCACACACACACACACACACACACACACACACACACACACACACACACACACACACACACACACACACACACACACACACACAGAATGATACCAATCCAATCCAATTACGTTGCTTATAGCCCTGCCGACCACATAGGCCATTTCGGGGCTGTCACCTCGTCATATTTTAAAGCTATTATCAAAAGTGTGCGACTATGTACAGTTTAAAACGAGGTATAAAACCAACTCGACTGTCCTTGCTTGTATCGACGCCCCGGTCAACCATAACGGTCAGCCCAGGACGGCCACCGCGTCCACAGAATGAGACACACACACACACACACACACACACACACACACACACACACACACACACACACACACACACACACAACACACACACACACACAACTGAGCACACAAAAAAACCAACAAAAGAACAACCAAAAAACCTAGCTTCATGACGAAGTAACACCTGTATGTATATGCATTAAACCTCAGAATAGCTGGCTTTCAATACACTCTCCTCCACCTCACCCCCCACCCCCCCCCCACCCCTTCCACCCTCCCCCAACCCTTCCTGTGTGTTGCTCAAACACTCTCCACCCTCAAAACAGCGAGAACTACCCAGCACAATCTGGCATTGTCAGTATTTATACACACCAACGGAATGCTTCTCAGCAAACAAATTAAAACCAGCAGATCCCTTTTCTGTCCGTCTGTCTGTCTGTCTGTCTGTATCTGTCTGTGTATCTGTCTGTCTGTGGGTCTGTCTGACAGGCACAGACACAGAGTATGACAAACACAGACACAAAAGAGTATCACAGACACATAGTACGAAAGACACAGACACAGAGTATGACAGACACAGAGTATAACAGACACAGAGTATGACAGACACAGAGTATAACAGACACAGAGTATGACAGACAGAGTATGACAGACAGAGTATAACAGACACAGGGTATGACAGACACAGAGTATGACAGACACAGAGTATGACAGACAGAGTATGACAGGCATAGACACAGAGTATGACAGACACAGGGTATGATAGACACAGAGTTTGACAGACAGAGTATGACAGACACAGAGTATGACAGACATAGACACAGAGTATGACAGACACAGAGTATGACAGACATAGACACAGAGTATGACAGACACAGACACAGAGTATGACAGACAAAGAGTATGACAGCAAAGAGTTATGACAAACACAGACACAGAGTATGACAGACAGTGTCTGACAGAACTGCCAAGAGTATGACAGACACAGACACAGAATATGACAGACACAGACTATGATAGACACAGACACAGAGTACGACAGACATAGACACAGAGTATGACAGACACAGACTATAACAGACACAGTCAGAGTATGACAGACACAGACAGCATGACACACACAGACACAGAGTATGACAGACTCAGAGTATGACAGACACAGATATAACAGACACAGGACTCAGAGTATTGACAGACACAGACAAGAGTATGACAGACACAGACACAGCAGTATGACAGAACAGACACAGAGTATGACAGACACAGACACACAGTATGACAGACAGACAGAGTATGACAGACACAGACACACAGTATGACAGACACAGAGTATGACAGACACAAAGTATGACAGACACAGAGTATGACAGACACAGAGTATGACAGACACAGAGTATGACAGACACAGACACAGAGTATGACAGACACAGAGTATGACAGACACAGACACACAGTATGACAGACACAGACACAGAGATGACAGACACAGACACAAGTATGACAGACACAGAGTATGACAGACACAGAGGTTGACAGACACAGAGTGTGACAGACACAGACACAGAGTATGACACAAAAGAGTATGACAAACACAGAGTATGACAGACACAGATTATGACAGACACAGAATATGACAGACACAGAGTATGACGGGAGACAGACGCAGAGTATGACAGACACAGACACAGAGTATGAAAGACACAGAGTATGACAGACACAGAGTTGACAGACACAGACACAGAGTATGAAAGACAACAGAGTATGACAGAGACAGAAGCGCAGAGTATGACAGACACAGAGTATGACAAGACAGACGCAGAGTATGACAGACACAGATATGACAGACACAGAGTATGACAGACACAGAGATGACAACACAGAGAACAGAAACACAGAAAACACAGAAACACAGACAACACACACACACACACACACACACACACACACACACACACACACACACACACACACACACCAATACATATTTCTAACATCATCTACATGTTGCGGTTAAATTCTTGGAAGACCAAATATTCTCAAAATGTGACTTGCTCCTGTTCTAAGCCACTATCTTGTAAATATATGCTTTTTCAATGTTCAGCTTTAAATTCAGTTTACAAAGAATCTACCTTTGAAATTCGAAGGCAACAATTGAATATAGTTTCGCGAAAACTGTTGATTACTGATGTTGCTAGGATTATTTCCAAGTCTTCTGTAAATATTTTGTAGTAGGGTTTTGTTTGTTTGTTTAGTCTAATGTCACCAAGTGTGAATAGACTTAAATTGAACTACAACAACTACATACATACACACTCACACACGCACATACAGGCATGCACTCGCACATACACGCACCCACGTACGCCCACACGTACGTACGCTCTCTCTCTATCACACACACACATACACACACACACACACACACACACACACACACACACGCGGCGCGCGCCACACACACACACACACACACACACACGCACGCACACCACGCACGCCACACACACACACACACCACACACACACGCACACACAAACACACACACACCACACACACACACACACACACACACTAGCATCCCATTTATTAACTTTTCCCTGAAGTCGGAGTGCGGCTACCTTAATGGCGGGCAAAAACGCTCGCATATGCAACAATCTCACCATTGGTGGACCTGGAAGTTCTAGCCCAGGAACGAACTCTCTCTCCCCCCCCCCCCGACCCCACCAAAAAAAACCAAACCCACACCATTAGGACACATGAGTGAGAAAATTTTCCTTAGGCCTATTCCCACACAAGCAAAACATGAATAACTAAAAAATCTGAATGAAAGCAAGTCGAAATAATTCCAAAATGGTTAGTGCTATGAACTTAAAAAACTACAACAAACAATAAAACCAAAAAGCCCAGCAACAACAACGACGTTTTTTTTCTCACCTGCTTGCTTCAATTTGCTTCTGAGAAGTGTTAAAAGCCTGCCCCCCTCTCTCACCCCCCCCCCCCCCCTTCTGTAATTGGAGAGAAGAAGAAGAAGAAGAAGAAGAAGAAGAAGAAGAAGAAGAAGAAAGAAGGAGAAGGAGAAGGAGAAGAAAAGAAGAAGAGGAGGAAGGGAAGGGAGAAGGAGAGAGAGAGAGGAGAGAGAGGAGAGAGAGAGAGGAGAGGAGAGAGAGAGAGAGAGAGAGAGAGAGAGGAGAGAGAGAGAGACAGAGAGAGAGAGACAGAGAGAGAGGAGACAGAGACAGAGACAGAGACAATGACAATGACAATATTTTATTGTGTCAAGCTTGTTAAGCCCATTCACAAGGGGACAGCGGGAGGGGGACTGGGCACAAAACACACATTTTCAGAACAAAAAATGTATCGTTTTTACAACCCAGGGGGTCGGCATGGCATGGATTCCACGACATGGTGAAGTGGTTTACATTCAAATTACGATGAATCGCTGGGTAGCACTTTGGCCTATTGCAAATTGGGGAAAAGGGGTGGAGGGCACAATAAACATAAACATCGTATAAACAAGTCTGACAAGGCTTCCATATCGCTACGTTCTATCAGGTCCGTTGGCTCGCGCACTTTCAAACACGTGAAAAAGCTAACTCATAGTATGCGTAAAATTCTGTTTTGCTCTCTCTCTCTCTCTCTCTCTCTCTCTCTCTCTTTCTCTCTGTCTGTCCTGTCTCTCTCTCTCTCTCTCACACACACACACACACACACTCACACACACACACTCACACACACAAATACATACACACACACACACGCACACACACACACACGCGCGCGCGCGCGCGCACGCGCGCACACACACACACACACACACACACACACACACAGGCAACCATAGTCACATCTAACCCAGAGAAAATCTTATAGCATCCATCATAACATGGAGAATGTCCAGTCCAGCACTAATTTTGTCTTTAATTCTTTTGCGATCGGCAAGTGTTCACCGTTGCAGCTTGGAATAAATTTCTTTTTCCTCCTGACTCATGTGTCTGATGTTTCTTTTAGCAAGCCAAAAGAAATCTGTAGGGTTGTATGTGTCATTTGCCCAGATGAACTGAAAAACCATGTCTTCACTTTCGCATAAGACAGTATCAGGGGTGTCGTCAGAGGTATACACATGAAGAAAGTCATTGTTCCTAGAACCGTTCCTAAGATTTCTCTGCAGGGATCTGTTTTTCAGCTCACTCACATAGTTCTTTATAGTGTCTCCATCGTAGCCTGCATCCCGAAGCTTGTCCAAGTAGTTGTCACAGTCCTCCTCCTCCGTTGTCGTCACGTCAGGTACAGGTGCGTCAACCAGGTCAATTCCACCGTCTTCTGTGTCAGCTGCCAACACCGTGACAGAACGTGACGCTCGGCGATAATCCCGTGCAGGAAGCAAGAGTTGCGGAGGCGTGTGGTTTGGAGAGAAGGAGGTGTTGGTGTGTGAGACAGACTGGGTGATGGTGGGTGTTGACATAAACAAACTTGGCGAAGAAGTTTCGGAATTGAACAACGCACTTGCCTTGTCTCCTTCCCTCTCCTCTGTCTGTCTCCTCTCCTCTGTCTGTCTCCTCTCCTCTGTCTGTCTCCTCTCCTCTGTCTGTCTCCTCTCTCTGCCTGTCTCCTCCTTGCTGTCTCCTCTCCTCTGTCTGTCTCCTCTCCTCTGTCTGTTCTCTCTCTGTCTGTCTCCTCTCCTCTGTCTGTCTCCTCTCTTCTGCCTGTCTTATCTCCTCATTCCGTCTGCGGTCTCTGTTGATATGACTGGGCGGCTTTCTGCGGAAATACATAGGTCTTTGTTGACCCGCCATGTTCCCGTCTCCTGAGCCAGCCCTCAGTCGCAACACAACGGTGGTTTGGTCACCTTCCCCACACACCTTCCACGAAGTAATGCAGTGTTCTTGCAGCAGGGCACCCAGTGTCGCTTCCAGAGCTGTTGGCAACCCAACAACTGGCATGGTGCTGGTTTATTTAGTTGTTTAAATACAAAATGTACGCAGCAAAAGTTCACCCTGCCTTTATCCAAGGGAGATCACCCACCGGCCGACCAGAGAGAGAGAGAGAGAGAGAGAGAGAGAGAGAGAGAGAGAGGAGAGAGAGAGAGGAGAGAGAGAGAGGAGAGAGAGAGAGAGAGAGAGAGAGAGAGAGACAAGGCAAGGCAAGGCAAAGTCTTTTATTCGAGGATAATAGATAAGCACTCGTGTGCTTTTTTACATCCAGTCCCCGCCCTTTTCAGGGATACATCAAGTTGAAAATATACTAAACAATAAGACTTTACGCAGTACCAAACAACACACAAGAATAAAGGACACTATATATGATAAGGTAATAAAATGCACTCTTTCAGAAGACAAAAATCAGAAGTCACAATAAAAAATTTTGATTATGGAAAAAAAAGAAAAGCGTTAGTAGATAAGGAGCAAACAAGAGAACAAAATGAATTAGACAACCGAAAACATCAATCCACCACTATCTATCAAAAATTGTACATGTAATATAAATCATACATTTGGATAGAAGGGGAATTTTTTTTTTAAAACTAGCATCCTTATTGGAGGGGGGGGGGGGGGGGGGGAGGACATACTACCAATAGAATTATAATTTAAAAAAAAAAAACTAAAAAAAAACCAACAACATAAAACATCTAGATGTTTCAAAAAAATAGGCATATCATTTTTTTCAATCGGATAATGTTTTACACACACTCACACTCACTCACGCACAGACACACACACGAGAGAGAGAGAGAGAGAGAGAGAGAGAGAGAGAGAGAGAGAGAGAGAGAGAGAGAGAGAGAGAGAGGAGGAGAGGAGAGAGAGGAGGAGAGAGAGAGAGAGAGAGAGAGAGAGAGAGAGAGAGAGAGAGAGAGAACTCGAATGATTTATTCACAAAAAGGCCATTGGCCCATACATGAAGGAGGTTGCCAAACTGCTCAGTATTTTGGTGTGGAATAAAAGACAACAGCCATGACAACAGCAAAATTATTGTATAGCAACAAAGTCAGTAGCAAAACAAAAATGACTGACGATAATAAGGTATGAGAGAGAGAGAGAGAAATAGAGAGAGAAAGAGAAATCAAATCAAAATCAAATCAATCAAATGAAATTTTTATTTCCAGATGGTGCATTGAATAAGCAAGAGAGAGAGAGAGAGAGAGAGAGAGAGAGAGAGAGGAGAGAGAGAGAGAGAGAGAGAGAGAGAGAGAGAGAGAGAGAGAGAGAGAGAGAGAGAGAGAAGGAGAGAGAAGAGAGAAGAGAAGAGAAACAGAGACAGACAGTAAGCAACAGGAAGACAGGAAACAGAGACAGAGGACAGAAAGACGACAGAGACAGACAGAAGACACAGACAAACAGGAAGACGACGACAAGTCTAAGCACAAGGGCTAGAGCAGAGAGGAAAAGGACAGAGAGACCAGAGACAGACACAGAGACAGAGACAGACAGGACGCAGACAGTGACAAGACAAGAGAGAACGCTAAAGATCTGTGTAACACAAGCGTAATCAATAGTTGGGGTAAAAGGCAGAGGGAGCCCGTCATCAGTGTGATATGGCTGACAGCAGACACACGTACACGTAGCTAGTACAGCTTGCTGCTATCTTCCTACTGTCAACAGAGCCATTGAACAAGGAAGGAAGCAAAGGTCGCTCGCCGTGTATGAAAGACGTCTTCATCCTTACTCACGTCTCGTCTCCTTCTCCTTTTCTTTCCATACATTCTGGCTCTCAGTCAGTCTTGTGGCACAGTTAGTTTTCTCAGCCTGTTATATACATATATATATACACAACAAGCCCGACCCCCTCTGTTCTGCTGAGACCCGGACAGAATTTTGAGTGTGATTCAACGTCCCCCTGCCCCTCCCCCCAAAAAAAAAGAAAAAGAAAAAAAAGAAGCCAAAACAAAACACCCCGCTCCATCCAACAAACAACAGCAACAACAGCAACAACAAAAACACACACACACCCCTCCCAAAAAACCCCACCCCACACCCCAAAAAAACCAAACAAGCAACAACAATAAAAACAAAAACCAAAACAACAACAAAAAAACCTAAAAAAAACAAACCCGAACCTAGAACAAAACAAAGATACTACGCGCGCGCGCGCGCGCGCGCACACACACACACACACACAAAGATAACACACACACACACACACACACACACACACACACACACACAGAGATAACACACACACACACACACAGATACAACACACACACACACAGATACAACACACACAAAGATACCCCGCACACATACACAAAGATCACACACACACACACACACACACACACACACACACACACACAACACACATACACAGACCACCACCACCACCATCATCATCACCACCAACAACAAAAGCTTAAATAACGCAAACAAGTGAATCCCTTGACAGGAAAGCTCTGTCAGAGCTGCCAAACACCTGTTTTCAAGGAAAGATCAGCTGCTAGATGCTTTCTTGCTACGAGAACGTCTGACTGGGTTTGACAGTATGACATTACCCAGTTTCGCTGTCAATACATTTGCTAACGTGCACTGTTTTACTAGCTATGCACTCGTTAATCTGTGCTGTTTTGCTGTCAATGCATTTGCTAATCTGACTTGTTTTGCTTTCAAAACATTAGCTGATGTGGACTGTTTTGCTGTCAATGAAATTTGCTAATCTGATTTGTTTTGCTTTCAATACATTAGCTAATATGCACTGTTTTGCTATCAATGCATTTGCTAATGTGCACTGTTTTACTATCAATGCATTTCTGCCAATTCGCAATGTTTTACTATCAATGCATTTCTGCCAAATCGCAATGTTTTACTATCAATGCAGTTTTGCTTATGTGCACGGTTTTACTATCAATGATTTTGCTAACGTGCACAGTTTTGCCGTCAATATATTTGCTAATATTGACTGTTTTTCAATCGATACATTTGCCAATATGCACTGTTTTGCCATCAATACATTAGCTAATATACACTGTTTTACTATCGATGCATTTGCTAATCTATGCTGTTTTACCATCAATGCATTTGCTAATGTGTGCAGTTTTACTCTCAAGACATTTGCTAATAAGCACTGTTTTGCAATCAATACATTCGCTAATGTGCACTGTTTTACTATCAATACATTCGCTGATTTTGACTTTTTCTATCAATACATTCGCTAATGTACACTGTTTTGCTGTCAATACATTCTCTAATGTGCACTGTTTATGCTGTCAATACATTCGGTAATGTGCACTATTTTGCTGTCAATACATTCGGTAATGTACACTGTTTTGCAATCAATACATTTACTAATGCACACTGATTTACTATCAATGCATATGCAAATGTGCACTGTTTTACTATCTATACATTTGCTAATGCGCACTGTTTACTATTGATGCATTTGCTAATGTGCACTGTTTGACTATTATACATTTGCTAATGTGCAATATTTTACTATCAATCCATCTGCTATGTGCACTGTTTTACTATCAATGCATTTGCTAATGTGCACTGTTTTACTATCAATACATCTGCTATGTGCACTGTTTTACTATCAATGCATTTGCTAATGTGTGCTGTTTTACTATCAGTACATCTGCTATGCGCACTGTTTTGCTATCAATGCATTTGCTAATGTGCACTGTTTTACTATCGATACATCTGCTATGTGCACTGTTTCACTATCAATACAGTCACTAATGTGCACTGTTTTACGATCAATACATTTGCTAATGAGCACTAGAATTCACAGTAAGTTCCATCTCAGTTTTGACAGAAGCTATAGCCGAGGGGTTAAGACCGTTTTACTTCGATCCCATGGGCCCATGAAATCGTGGGTTTGAATCTCGGCGGCGTCTGGTAATGAAGAGGTGTGTGGTGTGTGTGTGTGGTGCGTGCGTGCGTG
>CM060316.1:84591247-84602102 GCA_030674155.1 Stramonita haemastoma | reverse complement strand
ACAACACACACACACACACACACACACACACACACACGGGATAGCCTAATGGTCAGAACATTGCGCTCGCAATTTGACGACCGGAGTTCGATTCCCGTTCGAGGGGATTTTTCCCCTGGAGTTAACATCAGTGCTGACCCCACTCTACCTAAAAGTCTTTCGGATGAGACTGTAAACCGAGGCCCCGTGTGCAAACGCACGCAGAACATCTTGCGCACACGTTAAATCCTGTTCCGCTTTTCGCAAGAGTAAGCCATTGTGTGCCGGTGGGAACAGATGACAAGGTTTACAAAACTGCATATACACGGGGACTGGATGAAAAAAAGCACACGAGAACTTACTCCATTATCCTCGATATAAAAGAATAAAATAAAAATACACACACACACATACACACACACATACACACACACACACACACACACACACACACACACACACACACACACACACCGTGACTGACAGGGAAACCAGATGGCATGACAGCTGGTTAACAAAAGGGACAAAGACAGCATACTGACAATTGTATGTCAACACAGTGATCTGAAAGATGACTGGATGTTGAAGCCCACAGATCCACTCTCCTCCCCCCCCCTCTCACCTCAACCCCCCCCCCCCCCCCCCCCCCCCCAGGCACAGACACACATGCACACAGACGCCACATGTATATACACGCCCACGCGCGCTCGTGCACACACACACACACACACACACACACACACACACACACACACACACACACACACACACACACACAGACGTGCACAAAAAGAACATAAAAAAACAGATGAATGGTAACA
Source organism: Stramonita haemastoma (assembly GCA_030674155.1). Classification (NCBI taxonomy): domain Eukaryota; kingdom Metazoa; phylum Mollusca; class Gastropoda; order Neogastropoda; family Muricidae; genus Stramonita; species Stramonita haemastoma. Next base: position 84,601,302 of record CM060316.1, on the reverse strand, counting down.
GTGAAATGTTTCAAAGAGCGCAGCACGTTTTGTTTTTTCACTACATCCTTATTATAGTTGCTCTCTCTCTCTCTCTCTCTCTCTCTCTCTCTCTCTCTCTCTCTCTCTCTCTCTCTCTCTCTCTCTAGTCTCACAGTTACCAATGGTGTTCCCCAAGGATCAGTTCTGGGCCCTATACTTTTCTCTCTATATATTAATGATTTACCCTTGTACGTGAACGCTTGTTGTGAGTTGTTTGCAGACGACAATTCAATTCATGCTGAAAATCATTCCTTACACATTTTATCATCTTGTCTCCAAGACAATATACATCAGCTTACCAGATGGGCAGAACTAAATCACATGTCCCTTAATCCAATAAAGACTAAGTGTATGTGGATAACAACCAGACAAAAGCGACAGAATCAGCTCTCTTCTATGTCCCCTATAAATGTTTATGGAGAAAAAATTGAAGAAGTAAATTTCCACAAAGTGCTAGGAATCACTATTGATCATAATCTTTCATGGCAAGACCACGCCGCCAATCTAAGTAAAATTGTATCTCAAAAAGTGTTTCAGTTGTCCAAAATAAAACATTTCCTTAATCTTAGCACTAGAAAACAGTTTTTTCCATGCACACATTAATTCTGTTATAGAATATGCATCAACTTTGTGGGATTCTGCAAGTGCAAATACATTAAAATCTCTGACTAGATTATATAAGCGTGCCATTAAGCTTATTCTATTGAAATCAAGTTCATTAACTTCCTTGGATTATAAATCAGTTGGTATTTTACCATTTAATTTGCAATTGGAATACAACAAAGCTTTAATGATGCATAGGTAATGCACCGCCCACTCTGACGAAACGTTTTCAAATAAACACATATAGTCATTCGCACAAATTTACTGTGCCAAAACCAAGAATTGATTTGTTTAAAAGTAGTCTTATTTATAGCGGTGGCACTTACTGGAATAACCTGCCTGCATCCTTAAAAAGCATAACCTCTATGCAAAACTTTAAAAAATCATTGAAACATTTTCTTATGAATGAAAGGCTGCCAGTGATTTGCTGATGATCTTGTCCTAATTTTTTTTTTTTTTTTTTTTCCTTGTTGGTGAGACAAAATGTCAGTGATGTTTGCCATGACTTCATTCAATCATGTTTTTCATATGTCTCTCTCTTTGCTGTCTGTCATTCTCTGTCTGTCTGTCTGTCTGCCTGTGAAATTTATGTCTTTTGTCCGCCCACCTGTTTATATTCTATCTCTCCTCTGTCTGTCTATCCCTTCTCTGTCTCTACTCTACTCTACTCTACTTTACTCTATTCTATTCTACTCTACTCTTCTCTCTAGTCAATCATCTTTTCTTTCTCTATTTTCTAATCTGATTTTGTGATTTTGTACTCTTGTTTTGTAAAAGATAACGATATAAGCGTAGAAAAATGTTTCTTGCATTTGGATGATGTCATGGATATATATATGTATATATATTATTATTATTATTATTATTATTATTATTATTATTATTATTATTATTATTATTATTATTGTTGTTGTTGTTGTTTTTTTTCCCTTTGTCTTCACTCATATAATGTATATGTGCAGTTTGTTCGCTATTGCTATGCCTTTTTTTTTTTTCTTTTTTTAAAAAAATTATTCAGTTTGTTGTTTTTTGTGTGTTTTCTTTCTCTTTTTTTTTTTTTCTTTTTTTTTTTTTCTTTTCTTGGCCCAGAGGGCTGGTTGTAAAAAAGCATGTTTGCTTATGCCATTACCCTCTTTAAATAAAATTTGTTCATTGTTCAAAATTTGTTCGTTCATTAGTCTCACACACACACACACACACACACACACGCGCGCGCGCGCGCGCGCGCGCGCGCGCGTGCACAAAAAGATTAAAATAAACAGATGAATGGTAACAGTAAAGTGTTTGAAAGAGCTTCGCACGTTTTACCTTTTTTTTTTTTTCAAGACGTCCGTTTCATGATTAGTCTCACACACACACACACACACACACACACACACACACACACACACACACACACACACACACAACACACACACACACACATGTATGCGTGCGCGCGCGCAAAGCACGGTGAATGGTAGCTGTAAAATGTTTCAAAGTGAATGGCACGTTTTTGCTTTTTCAACAAGTCCTTTTTGATTTTGGGTCTCATCCACACTGTGTTGCGTTCTTTAAAGTCACACACACACACACACACACACACACACACACACACACACACACACACAACACACACACACACACATACGTACGTACGTACGTACGTACGTACGTACGTACGTACGTACGTATGTATGTATGTATGTATGTATGTATACATATATATATGCATATATTATGTATATGTGTGTATGTATGTATATATATATATATATATATATATATATATATATATATATATATATATATATATATGCATATATTATGTATATGTGCGTATGTATGTATATATATATATACAAATAAATATCTATATCTATCTATATTAATATATCTCTGTGTATGTGTATTGTGTGTGTGTGTGTGTGTGTGTGTGTGTGTGTGTGTGTGTGTGTGATTGATTGATTGATTGATTTGTTCTTTTATGAGAGAGAGAGAGAGAGAGACAGAGACAGAGAGACAGACAGACAGACAGACAGATAGATAGACAGACAGACAGACAGAGACAGAGACAGACAAACAGAGACAGAAACAGAGAGACAGAGACAGAGACAGACAGTCACCTAGTATAGAACGAGTACATGTCAAGAGACTACTGAATATATAATTATCACACACACACAGACACACACAGACACACTCAGACACACACAGACACAGACACAGACACACACACACACACACACACACACACACACACACCACACACACACACACACACACTCGGGACGGGATAACCTAGTGGTCAGAACATTGCGCTCGCAATTTGACGACCCGGGTTCGATTCCCGGTCGAGGAGATTTTTCTCCTGGAGTCAATATCAGTGCCGACTCCACTCTCCCCAAAGTCCTTCGGATGAGACTATAAACCGAGACTCCGTGTGCGAACGCACGCAGAACATCTTGCGCACACGTTAAAATCCTGTTCCGCTTTTCGTATGAGCCATTGTGTGCCGGTGGGAACAGATGACATTCACAAAACTGCATACACACGGGGACTGGATGTAAAAATGCACATGAGTGTTTATTCCATTATCCTCGATATAAAAAGAATAAATAACACACACACACACACACACACACACACACACACACACACACACACACACACACACACACACTCTCTCTCTCTCTCTCTCTCTCTCTCTCTCCCTCTTACACACACACACACACACACACACACACACACACACACACACACACACACTCTCTCTCTCTCTCACTCTCTCTCTCTCTCCTGTACACATATACACAGGTGCACGCATGGAAGCACACACACACACACACACACACACACACACACACACACACACACACACACACACACACACACACACACACACACACACAGAGAGACATACACACACACACCCTTACCTCACAAGAAGCAGCCTTGCATCGTTAATCTACGCACCTAAAGCGGGAGCTTCTATCATTACCATTACCCAGCAATGACTAAGAGTAAGACACTTTCCTACTGCCTAGTCTTGTCTAGGGCCAAGTGATGTGAAAGACAAACAAATAAACAAACAAAAAATTATACCGATATGGTTTCCATGTCGAGTTCCGCGCGCGTCATAGTTGGCTTTGCACATGTATAACCTAGATTTGTAAAAAAAACAACAACAAAAGAATGGAACAAAACAGAAACCAAGCTGGAATTTTTTTTTTTTTAAAGAAACAAAAGAAAACAAGCCTGGGGCGTATCAATCACTCTCCTGACCCACTGCTGAATGGTGTGTAAAGCATTATGAGCAGTACATTTTGTTTCTTGTTCACTTTCCTCTCTGCCTCCCTTTTAATTTTTTTTTTTTTTTTTTACAGTAATAGTATAGTACGCACCCATCAGTCTCGGAAGACTATGGAGTTGCGCTCTAGTCTTTAGAACGCAAAGCCTGGGCAAGTATGTATGGAGGGCAAGCTGTTAGTGCTACCCATGCAGCAGACCCCCCCCCCCCCCCCTCTCCACGGCAGTGGAATGATCCATTGGAAAGGCAATGACCGATATGAATGGTTCCAGTACCGTCGCAGGAGCCACCAGAACCTTGCCATATACCTACAGCCCCGAGCCACTCTGGGACTCGACTCCCCGATTTTTCCTCAAGGATGGTGTCTAAACACGACACCTGTGTGCATGCTGTTTTGTTATAATTTTGTCATCCGCTCCTACTGGCACACGATGGCCTACTCTTCCGAAAGGCGGAACGAGGTTTTAACGTGTGCACAAGATGTTCTGCGTGCATTACTGCGTACAGTAATGCTGGTTTACAAAATCAGTGTTTGTTGTTATTGTGAACCATGATGTGGAATCCATGTCATGATGATTGTTTGGGATACAGTGAATAGCTTCTTTCTTCTTGGCTATAACACAGTGTGCACTTTAGACACTATAAAATTTGGACTACAACCCTCCCCCCCCCCCCTCTTCCCCTTCTCTTCAAAGTGTTGGTACAAGGTCTTGTCTGTGTACCTGAGGTTGTGGTGTGGACTTTCTTTGTTAATGTACTTGAGGCTTTTCTTTAAGGTCCAATCCTTAAGTGGACAGTGTCTTCATGGGTTCAAAGACTTTTGACAAGTCAGTGTGTTGTAGCTAACTCAGACCTGTAGGCCTATGGGCCTATCATAGCCCCAGGGCTGGTGGCTCAGCCTTTGTCTTTCATTGCCTCTATCAGCTAGGCCTACAGTAGGGTTCTTTTGTGTGTGCCTTGAAGCATGGTCCTATAGGCCCAGGGTAGTCAGAGGGTCAGAAGAGTGCCTTGCCCACTTAAGACAGTCATGTGATTAACACCTTAGACAGTTTGCCCCAGCTATTCTAGTCTTCTATTCAACAAGCTTGTTGTAACACCTTAGACAGTTTGCCCCAGCTATTCTAGTCTTCTATTCAACAAGCTTGTTGTAGGGCCTGTTCTTTGATGAATGGTATTCTACTGGCATTTTCCATTTAAGTTGATTGGTTTAAGAGTGAGTTTCATCTCATCTCGTTGCTTCTACAATTGTAACATTTTTGGGGTGGCCCAGGTGCTGAAGTGGGAGAACTTGATGCTGGGACCTCCGACTTTCTGCCTTCTGACTACAGTCCTGATATCGGAGAAATCTGGAAAGGACTATAATTCGACTAAAACAACAAAGTCACTCAGCCTTTCCCTGCATTCAGAGAACAGTCTAAGACAACTTGTGGACTGCAGACTGCCGAAACTGCAAGAATGTAGAAACTGCAAGAATGTAATGGACTAGAAAACAGTGTTGTTCTTCTGGTTGAGCTGTAAGTGAAACATTTTTGTTTTGATAGTAGTCGTTAGTTTCATCAAGGTAAAAGCAGATTTGATAAACGAATGGTATTTGCATATATACAAACTGAATTTAATTGATTTGTTTCAGTGAGAGTGTGTGTTTACACATGGAAGTGGACTAAAATCATAAGACTTTTACTATTTAACTGTGTGATCTTGAATTTATTTTATAGTATGATGTTGGTGTTACAGGTAGAATTTTATGAGTAACTAATCATTTGATTTTGTGTTATTCTGAGATGTTTATAAATCCCAGCGATCACAGGTAAATTCCTGTAAACTAGTAATAAAGCTGTTGGGTTAAACTACTATGGCATAGTTTAATTGGCATAAATGCCCTTGAGTTGGAAACTGAGAAGGTAGTCTGGTTAGTGTATTGAGTAAAAGTAAAGGCTAGATTGGTCTTTGAAATTTGGGGTAAGTCAGCAATCAGGCAATTTGTATGGTCAGTTATTTGTGCCCAAAGCCGTTAGTTTTGTATGTGATTTTTGTGACACTAGATTATGCCTGCTCAATCTCTTCCTAAATTCTCTCTCTCTCTCTCTCTCTCTCTCTCTCTCCTCTCTCTCTCTCTCTCTCTCTCTCTCTCTCTCTCTCTCTCTCTCCCCCCCCCTCTCTCTTTTGTGCTATGGTATCCATGGGTTTAATAGGAACCAATGTTCTGAAAGAGATCTTAGCATAGACTAAGTTATGTAGGACATTACTTAAGATAATGTCAGTTGAGAGTACCGAGGAAAGGGTTTTCCTGGTTAACTGTAATATTTGGATTGTTTTGATTTACAATTGTATACTCTCTATTGGTTTCCTAGGATTAACTTGGTATCTTGGTATGGGTGATGACAGGAGTTTGGTTTTCTTAAAAGGAGTTTGGTTTTCTGACATTTGGCTAGACGACAAGAGTAGTTGCTATCTCTAGTATCTGTGCCTTTCATGAGTTATGTACCTTATCAAATGTGGATAGATTAGTTACCCAAGTAGTATAGGAGGGTCACTACAGCCCCTATGATAAGGGATCTAAGTAGGAATAAAAAGGCTCTCTCTCATCATTAACCCCCCCCCCCCCCCCCCACCCCCCCATAAATTCCATTCTTTAAACAACAAATTCAATTCCATTCTTCACGTTTCATTTAATCTCACCTCTTGTTCTTCTCCTCACTACCACCCTCTTCCACTCCTTTACAACTTCCTTTCTTTAATTACCATTCTTTACATTCAAATAAAATTTTCATTGCATTCCTATTCTCTTCTCACATTAAAACACAGTCATTATTAACCATCCATCTTATATCTCTCCCACTTTTCACCATATCTCCATTATTTACAACCAAGGTTTAATATATATATATATATATATATATATATAATATATATATATATATATATATATATATATATATATATATATATATATATATATATATCGTTATTGTATAGTCCAGTTGGTTCTTTAGAATGATTACTATGGACTTTAAAGACATTCTCTTTTCGCTGAATACATGTGCTTGTGTTGATTATTGTAATCTTGAGATATGGTTTCTATTGTTGATCATGTTCGAAATGTACATGTTTGTGGGTTTTTTTGTGTTTTTTTTTTGGTGTTTAAGGACATTTCAAGAGTTGCATATTCTAGCTCTCATCGTAGGTCAGTAAGTTTATTTACATACTTGTTAATGTTCACCAGTATGGAGAGACTTTAAAACTGAACACACACATACACACGAACAATGCAATACCACCATTGACGAAATTTAAAATAAATAAAAAAAGGCCCCCCCCCCCCCCCCCCCCCAAAAAAAAAAAAAGCAAAAAAAAGCAACCACAATAAAAACTAGTTCTGTCTGCGACCAAATTGACTGACCTGAAAGTATAAACTTATCCCCAACCAGAACCCGGTAACAGGACACCAGCATAGTAAGTAGAGTTCCATGACTGCACGACCAGAAATGGACACCTTCCGCATGTAAACACTTAAAACACACCATACATGTACCCATGCACTCAACATTTAGTCTAAAAGAACTTTTTGTGAAGACATAAAAGTGAAGATCACCTCCACGACACCATCCGCCACTGATGACCAGCACAAGAAACAGACGAAACAGCTAGCCTACCTTCTGCCTCTCCGCTGCCAGCCGCTGGTGCCAGCAGAAGTTAGGCTGAAGCGGCCAAGAAACGGGTGAGCCTATTCAAACCCCAGCCAGCCAAGACCAACTTTACTCCCCAGAAAGATCCCTGTGCGCTTTGAAACAAAATCTTGAAAGCAAACCCCAAGAGATGAGAGGAAGCCTTGTTATGATGTAAAAGAAAACTGACGTCAAATATTAAAAAAAAAAAAAATTAAGGTCGAAAAAGAACTTCGTACCAAAAAACCCCCCCAACCCCCCCCCCCCCCCCCCCCCCCCCCCCCCCCAATACTGCAAGACACTGTTCAAGGAGGAAGAAAAAGAGGCATACCAAGTAAGAGATAGGAGGACAACATCAGCGAATGGACAGGCCTAGAGCTCAAAAATTTTTTGAGAAAGGCAGAACAGAGATAGAAATGGAGGGAACTAGTCAAGTATTCAGGGGTGCCCCCACAATCGCCAGACTAAGGGATAGATAGATAGATAGTTCCAATATTTCTTCTGTTTGTTTTCAAACACGATTCAGATAGTTCCAATATTTCTTCTGTTTGTTTTCAAACACGATTCAGATAGTTCCAATATTTCTTCTGTTTGTTTTCAAACACGATTCTATCTTAAATGGTGTAAACGGTCACCGTCTAGTCCAGTCTTAGGGGTTTAAAGTAAGGTTCACAGAATCGTGACACTCCCGGCATAGAGTGTTCAAAGTCAGCTCTGATCTGGAGAAGGCAGATTCCATCATCCTTCATCAATGACTTTAAAGATACAAATTCACAAGAGGCTAGTAAGAAAATGGCGTAGACTGTGAAAAAAAAATGTTGTTTTCATTTCCCAGCTCCAAGGTTGTGTTGCTAAGTAAATTTGCCCCTGTCGGGAATCCCGTTCTTAAGGTTGAAAGAAACTTCTTTAATGCCGTGACATGTTCAGAATGTTAAGAGCTAAAACTTGTATCTTTTATACTGCATAAAAATATGACCACCAAGCAAAACCAGTTCAAAGACCCTATTCACCCGAATGCCTTTCGTTCTAGTACGCTTGCCAGGAACATCAGCGTACATTTAATCTACTGGGGAAACACCAAAGAGAAAACCGAGCCACTGATGCAACATCCAAACATGTGTTTTCTCTTATTCTTTCACGTCTGGACTATTGCAATTCTCTTTTGGCTGGTCTGCCAGCATCATCTGTCCACTCTCTTCAACGTATACAAAACTCTGCAGCCCGACTGGTCCTCAGAAATAAAAAAATCTGAGCACATTACCCCTCTCTTGCAATCTCTCCACTGGCTGCCCCTACCACAGAGAGTAAAGTACAACATCAGTACCCTCTGTTACAAATGTCTCCACAATACTACAACCCTCCTACCTCTGTGAATGTCTTCACTTGTACACACCTTCTCGTTCCCTCCGCTCGGCTGCAGATACTTTGTCCTTAAGAATACCTAGATTCAACCTATCTACCGTTGGCCGCCGCTCTTTCTCTGTTTCTGGCCCATCGATCTGGAATGACCTCCCTCTCTCCATTCGGCAATAGCCTACTTATGACACAGTTAAATCCAGCCTCAAACACACTTATTTCAAGCCTAAGATTGTCGCCTTCTGTTTCCATCTCTTATCTGTCCCTGCCTTCAACATCTGAAATCCCCTTCACCTTGCCAAACTGTATAACCTTTTTAAAAGTGTGTGTGTGTGTGTGTGTGTGTGTGTGTGTGTGTGTGTGTGTGTGTGTGTGTGTGTGTGTGTGTGTGGTGCGCGCGGCGCGTGTGTGTGTACAATCGATTTTGAAAAAAACCCAACCCTATTAATTGTTATTGATCGCTTGTGTGTTGTATGGGTCAAATGCAAGCCCTTTGATTTTTTTAAAAACAAGATATAGCATTACATAAATTCCATGTATTATTATCATTCTTTTTCTTCTTCTTCTTAAAACCGAGACGCCAGTTGTACTCCCAGCCGACCATTCACCAGGCACCAGCTTAAATCCCTGACGACAGCCAGCAACACCCAGGCTACATACCACGACAGTTTCCACATCAGGGTTTGTCATTCCCCTGATTGGAGGCATCAGAGGCATTATGATTATGTCAGTATGTGGAAAGACTGGTGACGTTTTGTACAACATATGGTATGCACCTGCAGTGATACTGACATAAGCACTGTCATTACTTGCTCACATCTGCAGCAGCTGTGTATACACGTAATGTTTTTGTTGCTGTTGTTATAGTTTTCTTTCCCACCCCCTTAAAAAAAAAATACTGTGTACTGATTTTATTACTGGGGTGGTGGTGGGGTTCTTATGGGTTACATTATTTTCTTTCAACTCATCAATCCGTTTTTTTTTTCCACATCCAAAGTCTCTCTCTCTCTCTCTCTCTCTCTCTCTCTCTCTCTCTCTCTCCTCTCTCTCTCTCTCTCTCTCTCTCTCTCTCTCTCTCTCTCTCTCTTCTTTTCTCGTCATCACACCCTCTAGAAATCTTC
>CM060316.1:84568747-84576247 GCA_030674155.1 Stramonita haemastoma | reverse complement strand
ACACACTGTTAGCTCTGGGATCTTGCCTGGCCACGAATGAAAAAAAAACAACAAAAACAAACCCCAACCCAAAACAAACTGGAAAACAAAACAACAAACACTTACCCTTAACAATAAAACCAAAAACAGAGAAAAAATCCAGAGGCACAGCCTTAGACCAATTAGCTCTGGGATATTGCCCAACCACGAATTAAAAAACAACAACACAAAAACAACCCGAAAAGAAAAAAAAAAGGAAAAGAACAAAATGCAATCAAGAAAATACCTTGTGAGAAGAGCCTCAAAGCTTCGCCCACTTGTTATTATTAATCACATCTCGGAACAAAGCATCCAGCATTGCTGTTCATGTTACAAGTCAGTGGTCTGGCTGTGAAATACAGAAAGAGAGAGAGAGAGAGAGAGAGAGAGAGAGAGAGAGAGAGAGAGAGAGAGAGAGAGAGAGAGAGAGGAGAGAGAGAGGGGGGGGGGGTCAGGAATTAAACAAGGAAAGAGCAAAGAGTGCGGAGCAAGTGGCAGCAGCTGGGAGAAATAGCAAGTGTAGGTATGTGTACAAATACCGGTAGTAGTGGGCCGTTAATCCTGCCCCACCCACCCCTATCCCCCCCTGCCTCCTCCACCAAGAGATACATACCACTGCTGCCGCTGCTACAACTACTACTACTTACTACTGTTATTACTACTACTACTACTACTACTACTACTACTACTACTACTACTACTACTACTACTACTACTACCGTAAAATCCCTAGCATAAGCCCACCATCTAGCAAACGCCCACCCCCCACTTTGGGCCAAAAGTTGTGCACAGGGGTAACTACCTAGCAAACGCCCACCCTGCTTTTTTCAAAGAGACTATGCTCACTTTCACTAGGATTTGTGCAGACTGTTCTAAAAGTCATCTTTTCCCCCTTTTTTACCTTTTCGTGTTTCTTTCCTTTTTTCTTATTCTTTGTCCCCTCTCCTCACTCCCGCGACAGTCTTACATTGTATCTTTCAAATTGGAAGCCCTCCAGTATCTGGATAACGAAGCAGGTGGGAATGTTTCGGAGTATGACCGTGAATTTTCTGTGGATAGGAACAGGATCAGGGAATGGAGTGAAAACAAGGATAGACTTGAACAGCAGTACGGAAAAGACAAACAAAAACGGAAACTGTCAAAAGAACCAGCAGTTAGATCTGAACATGTCGACCAAGGTGTGCTGCATTATCTGGAAGATGAAAGATCTGAAGGCAGGGTTTTGCGAAACAAGGACCTACAACGGAAAGCGATGGAACTCGTTGGCCTTCTTTGCCTCAAAATCCCTTTTTTTCTATTTTCCTTCACTTCTATTCACAGACCTAACTTCTACAATGCTTTCGGGGTTTGTATTTCACTCAATTACAGGTTGAGCACAAAATTATTTTGTGCAAAGGGGTCTATCCCTAGCAAACGCCCACCCCCCAATTTTGCCCTAAATCAGTGCACAGGGGGGGGGGGGGGGAGTATGGCTAGGGATATTACGGATTTTACTACTACTACTACTACTACTACTTCAACTACTACTGCTACTACTACTACTGCTGCTGCTGCTGCTGCTCCTCCTCCTCTACTACTACTAGTACTACTGCTACTTCTAGTACCTCTACTGCTATTACTACTACTAGTACTACTACTTCAACTACTCGGCTACTGCTGCTGCTGCTGCTGCTGCTGCTGCTGCTCTCCTCCTACTACTACTACTACTGCTACTACTACTACTACACTTTTATTACTACTACTGCTGCTGCTGCTGACTACTACTACTACTACTACTGTTGCTGCTGCTGCTACCACTACTACTACTACTACTACTACTAGCTGCTGCTGCTGCTGCTTCTACTACTACTGTTGCTACTACTTCTGTTGCTCTAGCTACTACTACTACTACTACTACTACTACTATACTACTACTACTACTACTACTACTACTTCCACCACCACTACTGCTACTGCTACAACGACTACTGCCGCTGCTACTTCTACTGCTACTACTACTTCCCACCCAGTCAAGAGATACAACAGCAAACAACAACAACAACAACAATTACTACTACTACTACCGTAAAATCCCTAGCATACGCCCAGCCCCCCTGTGCACTGATTTAGGGCAAAATTGGGGGGTGGGCGTTTGCTAGGGATAGACCCCTTTGCACAAAGTAATTTTTGTGCTCAACCATGTAATTGAGTGAATACAAACCCCAAAAGCATGTAAGTTAGGTCGTGTGAGTAGAAGACTTGATCTATCCATAGAAAATTCACGGGCACACTCCGAAACATTCCCACCTGCTTCGTTATTCAGATACTGGGGGTTTTCCAATTTGAAAGATACAGTGTAAGACTGTCCCTGCGGCATTTTGCAAAAATGGCACAGAGAGATTCAAGAACCAACTTCCGGCCATCAGGAAGCGTCGTCAAAGTACCGGTACGTCACTGACAGACAAAAGACGTCAGTAGAAAAAGCATGACGCAATTTTAATTCAGTTTGTTAGGGATGGGTGGGAGTTAGGAGAGGGGACAAAGAATAAGAAAAAAGGAAAGAAACTCGAAAAGGTAAAGAAGGGGAAAAAGATGACTTTAATATTAAGAACAGTCTGCACAAATCCTAGTGAAAGTGAGCATAGTCTCTTTGAAAAAAGCAGGGTGGGCGTTTGGTAGGTAGTTACCCCTGTGCACAACTTTTGGCCCCAAGTGGGGGGTGGGCGTTTGCTAGATGGTGGGCTTATGCTAGGGATTTTACGGTACTACTACTACTACTACTACTACTACTACTACTACTACTACTACTACTACTACTACTACTTACTAACTACTACTACTACTACTACTACTCTCACACAACAACAACAACAACAACAACACACATACTACTACTACTACTACTACTATACTACACTACTACTACTACTAAATACTACTACTACTACTTCTGACACTACTACTACTACTACTACTACTACTACTACTACTACTACTACTACTACTACTACTACTACTAGAACAACAACGACGATGACGACGACAACTGCGACTACTACTATTGCCACAGACTACTAGCGCTGCTGGTGCTTAAAATAATCTACTATTAATTTTTTTGTAAAGCGCCTGCTAACATCTCAAAAAAGAAGAAGAAAAAGGCTCTGGATGCACAGAATTTCCAGAAGGTGAGGATGCTAGTCATACTGAAAGAGCCCCGCCATCCCCCCTCCCCCCCCCCCCCATCCTCTCCCCAAGGGTAGATGGAGAGAGAGAGAGAGAGAGAGAGAGAGAGAGAGAGGAGAGGAGAGAGAGAGAGAGAGAGAGAGAGAGAGAGAGGCTGCGCTTCGCCAGGTTCAACGCGCTTAATTAAGAGTCACGACTTTCAAGGAAATGAAATGCCATGCCCCATACCAGTGCCTTCTGTGGGAATTAAGAGAGAGAGAAGGAGAAAATTTGAACATTCCATAGGCACGTGTAGGGAGGTCAACCAGTCATACTCTACCCATAGAGCGAAGGCTTCATTAATCGTTTTATTTTATTTATTTATTTATTTAATTAATTTATTTATTCCTTTATATCGAGGATGATGGAAAAAGCACTCATGTGCTTTTTTTTACATCCAGTCCCCGTGTGTATGCAGTTTTGTCAATCTTGTCATCTGTACCCACCGGCACACAATGGCCTACTCTTACGAAAAGCGGAACAGGATTTAACGTATGCGCAAGATGTTCTGCGTGCGTTGGCACACGGGGTTTTCGGTTTATAGTCTCATCCGAAGGACTTTTGGGGAGAGTGTAGTCAGCGCTGATGTTATTTCAGGGGAAAAATCCCCTCGAACGGGAATCGAACCCAGGTCGTCAAATTGCGAGCGCAATGTTCTGACCACTAAGCTGTCCCATTCCCGTAATCTTAGTAGGTAGCCCTGTATAGGTCACCAGTCACACTGTTCCCATAGAGCGAAGGTTTCATTAATCATAGTACGTAGCCTGTATATGTCTGGTGGATTCCAGACTTTCTGCAAAGTATGTTGTCAGGTTTCATATCTGATGGGGGTAGGGGGGGGGTGGGAAGGTTGGTGCTGGGTGCCTGTCAGTACCCAGGCGAGGCGACCATCCTCAACCAGGCGGGTCCCCGAGTGGCGGATAGGGGGACGGCCCTCAGAAATGGGGGTTAGCTGCGAAAGCAGCCCGGACCAACTGGCGATGTTCCTACCAGGACGGGGCGGGACAACAGGTGGCTCTGTTGTCTCCATGAAATATCCCATATGACCTATGACGGGAACATCACACGATCAAGAGCCGCGGTAAAAGCTCTGCCCCCCGGGGCTCCCAGGGTAACAGGAGATAAGGGTGGTTAACCCTGGCAGAAACCTAGAGGGCTGAAGTCAGCGGTATCGGGCCATAGGCGCCCTCTAACAATTCACGATACCATGCAAAAAACCGTACGAAGACGCCTGTCAGTATAAAAAGCATCCCCACCTTCTGGAAATTCCGTGTTAGGAATTCCCTCTTTTCTACCTTTCTCTTTGTGTCTGCCTTGCTCTTCTTCTTCCTGTCACCCCTTTCTTGTCCATGTTCTGTCTTCTTTGTCCATTCTCTTGCGCACCTTCCCCTCCCCTCCCCTCTCCCCGAAAGACTTGAAAGATAGCAAATTTCACCCACGCGGAAGTCGGTCGGATGCGCTGGCCTGACTTGTCAGGTACTAAAAGGCAGCACAAGGCATTTTCGCTCATATGTCAGACAACAATAATTGTTCTCTGAGTGTTTGACGAAGATGACGAAAAAGAAGGTTATGCACACTTGGCTACTTGATTTGCCAAGGAATTTAGACATACCATCTTTCACGGTACTTTGTGTGCTTGACAGACCCATTTTTTGTCTCATTAAAAAAAAAAAGGAGCATAAACAATTTTTAGTTTCTTCCAAAATTGGCTTGACATTTTATGTATTCCTCTACTTCAACTTGGTCACTCTTTATAACTTCGCATTCTCGTCTATTTTTTTTATATATTTTTTACGATGAATGAATGAATGAATCAGTGAATGTAACTTTAAGCGCCTCCTCTATTCCTGCTTGGCAGATATCAGAAATCCAGTTTAAGAAAAAAAAAATTGCAAAGAAGGAAAATGTTTCGATGTTCCCTTAGTACATAGTAGGTCTCACAAACCTACACGTTGTAAATAATACATGGTAATATGTCAACACTCCCTATGCAGCTCGCAGTTCTACTGAAGAGTTTTTCACGTTAAATGTAGAGGAAGATAAATCAGGCCTGCTACTAAAACCCCCATGAGGGTGGGTTTAGTTTTTGTTGTTGTTGTTTTGTTGTTCATTGTTTGTTGAAAATACCTCTGTGTCTAACACATTCTTCCTATACCTCTCTCTCTCTCTTTCTCTCTCTCTCTCTCTTTCTTCTTTCTTTCTTCTCTCTCTCTCTCTCTCTCTCTCTCTCTCTCTCTCTCTCTCTCTCTCTCTCTCTCTTACACCACACACACACACACACACACACACACACACACCACACACACACACACACACACACCACTCCATCTCTCTCACTCTCTCTCTCTCACACACATACACACACCACACATCTCTCTCTCTCTCTCTCTCCTCTCTCTCTCTCTTCTCTCTCTCTCTCTCTCTCTTCTCTCTCTCTCTCGCCCTTACGCTTCCTCCCTCCTCCTTGCCTCCCCCCCCAAGTTGTTGTTGATGTTATATTAGAGTCCTAGCGGAGCGGCAGTACTCCATTTAGGGACTATTGTAGGCAGAAGCCAGAAGGTTAGAAGGTCCCCCACCTCCGCGAAGTCTCCCACCACAACGCCTCGGGCCATCCCCCCAAAAAATGGAACATTTCTGTAGAAGCAACAAGAGAGAGCAGCTTGCCCCCCCTTCCAATGAAACATTTCTGTAAAAGCAACAAGAGAGAGCAGCTTGCCCCCAAAATGAAACAATTCTGTAGAAGCAACAAGAGAGAGCAGCTTGCCCCCAAAATGAAACAATTCTGTAGAAGCAACAAGAGAGAGCAGCTTGCCCCCAAAATGAAACAATTCTGTCGAAACAACAAGAGAGAGCAGCTTGCCCCCAAAATGAAACAATTCTGTCGAAACAACAAGAGAGAGCAGCTTGCCCCCAAAATGAAACAATTCTGTAGAAGCAACAAGTGAGAGCAGCTTGCCCCCAAAATGAAACAATTCTGTCGAAACAACAAGAGAGAGCAGCTTGCCCCCAAAATGAAACAATTCTGTCGAAGCAACAAGAGAGAGCAGCTTGCCCCCAAAATGAAACAATCCTGTCGAAGCAACAAGAGAGAGCAGCTTGCCCCCAAAATGAAACAATTCTGTAGAAGCAACAAGAGAGAGCAGCTTGCCCCCAAAATGAAACAATTCTGTAGAAGCAACAAGTGAGAGCAGCTTGCCCCAAAAATGAAACAATTCTGTAGAAGCAACAAGAGAGAGCAGCTTGCCCCCAAAATGAAACAATTCTGTCGAAGCAACAAGAGAGAGCAGCTTGCCCCCAAAATGAAACAATTCTGTAGAAGCAACAAGAGAGAGCAGCTTGCCCCCAAAATGAAACAATTCTGTCGAAGCAACAAGTGAGAGCAGCTTGCCCCAAAAATGA
The DNA here is from genome assembly GCA_030674155.1 of Stramonita haemastoma. Classification (NCBI taxonomy): domain Eukaryota; kingdom Metazoa; phylum Mollusca; class Gastropoda; order Neogastropoda; family Muricidae; genus Stramonita; species Stramonita haemastoma. The sequence continues at coordinate 84,569,629 of CM060316.1, read as the reverse complement.
AACAATTCTGTCGAAGCAACAAGAGAGAGCAGCTTGTGCAGGCACCGAAGTTTCCCCGAGCTCCTCTTTATAACTCCCCCCTACCACCCCAACCACCCCTATTCCCTTTTCTACTTACCCAGTTAGGGGTGAAAGAGCAATGGGCGGTCACAAAACTCCAGTGAAGTAGGATGCCCCCGTCCTGTGGAGGAGGAACCTTGATTATGTGGCATTGTCTCCCTGTCCCATTTGGCACACAATGGCCTCAACTATTGACCTGTGTTACTAAAGATTACAAACACAATGCATGCCTCCTCCTCCCAAACTGCCTTCTGCAGTTTAGCAATGCTTTGCATACAATGGTTTATTTACGCCTTACGAAATAAACTGCAAAACGTGGATAATTAACGTCTGGGTTGTAAGTTCGCCTAGTTAAGGGGGTGATAGACAAGGCTATACAACGGTTTAGCCAGGACCGTCAAGACATTGCAGCTCAGGAATGGATCACTCTCACCATGAATGTGCCTACTCCAGCCACGATTACTCAGAACAGGTTGTGTTGTGTCTCCGACTGTTTGCATTTTTCAGCGAATCAAAGCTCAGATTGAATGAAATCTATGCCCCTAATGATGTTTAGGGTCAGAGTGTGTGTGCTTTATGCTTGTGGTTGAAACCTCACGATTTTGTCCTTGTTGTGGTTAGATTAAGGTCTCAGCAGAGATTTCCCATTTAGGGATCTGTGAGAAGAAGTGATTGTGTCTATAAGGAGAAGGTTACCTCGCCATTCAAAACGACCTTCATTGTATATTGACACCTTTTTGTGTGGCAGTTGGTCCTCTTCATACTGGCAGGTCTAAGTAAACAGTTTTGAGAGGTCAGTCTGAGCTATAAAGGGGCTGAAAG
>CM060316.1:84526247-84558747 GCA_030674155.1 Stramonita haemastoma | reverse complement strand
TCAGAGCACTTGCTTTCCCCCAGCCAATGTTAAGCAGCATTGAGGGTGGTTACTAATTGGATGGGTGATCGTTTGCGTGCCTTGGCTTCAGTACAGTTCCCCAGCTGTTAATGGGCACCTGCCCTCTTTTGGGTCAGGGTCAGGGAATGTAAAGCAGCGAGGGAGAGGAGATGGGCGCTGCCCTCAATATGCTGGCCCCTGGAGAAGCGGAGGTCTGTGATGCCTCGCTACCCTACGACCATAGGTTATGCGACACCTTTACCTTTACTCCTAGTTTGATTTGTCCATGCACTAACACATACTTGAACTTTTATTTATCTATGGATTTTCTTTTTGTGTGTGCATAAAAATGTGTTTTAGCATTTTTTTTCTTTAAAATGAATACTTTCAAGGACAAGCATTGCCCTTCAAATGTTTTCGTAGCTGGCTATTTTGGTCATTTTCAAAAGCATTTCAGATCTTGAAAAGGGGGGCTCAGAATTCAAGGAGTTAAAAAAAATATGCTAACACTATTAGAAATGGGGCTCCCTGAAAGCAGAATCCAGCCATCTTAATGGTGGCAAAATGGCTGCATACACAGACCTCAACATTGGTGAATCTTGGAGCTCAGGTTTGAAAATGTAATACGTCGAATGGAAGCGCTTTGATTTGTTTTTACAAGATATAGCGCTATATAAGTTCCATGTATTATTATTATTATTATTATAATCCCCGAGTCATAGGGATTTTTCAGACTTTGGCCAGCTCCTACCAAGAGTGAGTGTACTGTGGGATCATTGGGAAGACTGGGACCACACAGTCCAGCTTCATCCATTTTATGGATGTAAGTTTTAGAGCATTGCTCAAATTACCTGACCAACACTGCAGGTATCTGTGCGTCTCGGGGCCTGGTTAACGCCAGGATACATTATGACAGAAAGCGTCGAGTGCAACCCTGTCAAGCAGTCTCATAGCAAATGCACTTTCATAGAAGCATCACTACGTCATCGTCATTATTGATCATGTAATAAAAAAATTGCCTCTGATTTGGTGGCCCCCATTGCTCTGGTCTCATGGTGACCTCAGATTCAGTTTCCCCATAGACTTCTGTGCCTGTGGTTACTTTGTGTCAAAGACTTTAGCATTCATGGGGAACAGTAGTTGGAGGGATGTTGTGATGGTCGCTATCTAATCTTAGGTGAGCAACTCACTCAGTTTGGCTCTGTGACCAAGCTAATACTGTCATTAGCAGGGGGCTTAGTATGTGGTGTCCTGCAAAAATTAGCTCAGAACAGGCACCACTGAACACCACCAAAGTGACCCAGCAGAAGTGCAGGACCCCTTTGGCTGGTGGCCCCATAGAGGCCTAATATTGATGGGGATGCTGTGGACTTCAGACACTGGGGATACGACATAACCAGTCTGGGTATGGCTGTGGTGGAAAGATTAAAATGAGTGGCATGGGAACAGCAGCACAGGAACGTCACACGAGATAAGATAGAAAACAAACAAAAAAATCTTGGGGTTCTAGCTGAGAAACAAGAAGGAAAAAAAAAACAAAGTTGGGAAATGCTCAACAACAAATCATCAGGAAATCGTTCTCAAACATTTTATTGAGGAACAGAACACTGACCAAAGAGAAACATGAACAGTAACAAATTCAGGTTCACTGGGGTTACACCCCCCCCCCCCCCCCCCCCCAAAAAAAAAGACAACTATGAGGTCTCTTCCTTAAAATGTCAGATCTCAGTCACTCATTATCCCATCCACACATCCTTGCTTTCAAAACCATGGCTCACTCCTAATGTTCAGTAAAAAGCAACATTTTCTACAAAGCATTCTATTGAATTTGGAAAAGAAATTGTGAAACTGAAAAAAAAAAAGATAAAAGAAACTGAGATGGATAAATGGATGGATGGATGGATGGATAGATAGATGGAGAGAGACAGAGACAGAGACAGAGACAAGAGACAGAGAGACAGACCATAGAGAGAGACAATGAGAGAGACGCACACACACACAGACAGAGAAATAATGATCAAGGAATTTTATTTTAAGAGAGAGAGACAGAGAGGCAGTGAGACAGAGAGAGAGAGAGAGACAGAGAGAGAGAGAGAGACAGACAGAGAGACAGAGAGAAAGAGAGAGAGAGCAGTAAGACAAAATGACGAAGGGATGAATGAAGATGACAGATTCTGGCTGTGAGCAATGAAAATGAACACTTGAAACGGCAATGAATTAATTTCTTCTTTCTTTTCCTTCACGAACAATCCACACACACACAAGCTGACAATGGTGGTGAATGAAACGAGCCACAGCCTAAAAGCCACCACATTAAAATGTATCTTCAATGTGAAACAGTTGCGACGTAACAGTCCTCAGTGTGCGACGATGGCAGAAAGAAGAAGTCCTGGTTTGCGTGATGCTCATGGCACACCCACTGTCTGGCAATCCACACTACACTCCCCAAACCACCCCCCCCCGACCCCCTCCCTCCCCCTTTAATCCCTCAGCTGCCACACCCTTTCACTCCACAGCATCTTCTGTTTTCTTCGCTTTCTTTTGGGGGGATCCATCTGAAAAAAAAGGCTTCATAAAAAGAGCTTTGCAAACTGTTGTCAAGTTCTTTAAGCACTAAACATTGTTGTGGCATTGTACAGGTTTTGGGTTGTTTTTTTTTATAATATCAATCTCTAACACGATGCTTGGTCAGCCCAGGAGCATGAATTGATCCTCCTTTCCACACACAAGCAACAAAATTCTGCTTTTGAAATGGAATGTTCTTTGATCTATTTTGAAGTCTGGTGTGTGTGTGTGTGTGTGTGTGCGTGTGCGCACATGTGTGCGCGTGCGCACATGCGTGCGTGTGTGCACACATGCAAGCTTATATATCTCTAGGTCCTTTGGATGAGACTATAAACTGAAGCCCCGTGTGCGAATGCATGCAGAACATCTTGCGCACACGTTAAATCCTGTTCTGCTTTTGATTAGAGTAGGCCACTGTGTGCTTGTGGGAACAGATGACAAGATTAACAAAACTGCAAACACACTGGGACATAAAAAAGTACACAAGTCCTTATTCCATTATTCTTGATATAAAAGAATAAATAAATAAATAAAAATGGCTAAACTTTTGTCTGCATGTGTGAGAGCACGTGTATACTTTACTGTAGGAAATAAAATGCAGAAAATTATCATGGCATCACTGGGCTTCTAGTGCCAGCAATTTCACATATCCACAAACCCCCCCACCTCATTCAAGAATTTTAGAGAACCTCCACAGACATCTGATGGCATAAAATTTTCCAGGCCACAGAAAGGGTTACTTGCCTGAACCAAGACAAACTGCTCTATACATATCTCAAAACGGAAACAACAGTAATATCCTTGGTTTCATGACCAAGACTGACTGCTCTATACATGTCTCAAAATGGACACAACAGTAATATCCTTGGTTTCATGACCAAGACTGACTGCTCTATGCACACACATCTCAAAACTGACACAACAGTAATATCCTTGGTATCATTACCAAGACTGACTGCTTTATACACGCACATCCCAAAACCATCAAGACCATTTTAAAGCTTTCTTGACAGTGCCCTTTACTGTACATGCTGCATCAACATAATGCAGTGGCTGAAAATTCCTTTTGTCATAACAACTGATGATATAATGGGGCTATTTAAATTTTTTTTTTTTTTTATTATGTTAGGCTTCAACTCTGGCAGCTGATGGCAGAATGATTTTGAAAAACTAGGTTCATCTTCTTGTCTCAAAATTGTTTGGTTCATGGTTGGTTTTGTTTTTCTCTTTTTCTTTCTTTCTTTTAAAAAAAAACAACAACAACAACCACCCCCCCCCTCACTTGGGACGCCAATTATCTCCCTTGCTTTTCCCCACAGATGGCCCATTTGTAATGATTAGTAAAAAAAAAAAAAAAAAAAATCATAAAAAATACAAATCACATAGTGAGAAAATGAAATTTTTTGAACTTATGAATAAAAATCTGGGTTAGTACATATCAAAAGATTGAAGCTCTCCCTTTAATATTTGAGCTTTGACTAGCATGAAGAAAATACTCCAAATTTTGTACTCTGTGTTGGCTACTCTCCGCAACCATGAACAAAGAGTTCGGAACACACGGAATCACCCAACAACGCTCTGCATTCGACCTTGGACAGGCTCATGAAGCTATGTTAAGCTGCACTTGTCATAGTATCATGCAGCTGCCGCGTGAAAAATCTGCAAACAGCAAATCCGCTATAGCGAACAGCCATCCAAAACTGTTGCTTTACTCTGATCCGCTATAGCGGACGGCCGTCCTCTGAGAGTTAAAAGATCCCAGCAGTGTTATTGGCAATACTCACTCAATCTGAGTGCTGATCTAAAGAACTGCTGGCAGTTGTTGGAATGCTTACCACAAGTCCACCAACTGGTTTGTTTCCTGAATGTCTAAAGCAAGATATGGCGGAGACAATAACATAAGGACCACTGAAGTTTACACAATGCACAGATTATATGATAGGAAGGTGGCAGGATGGTTAAGATGTTCGCCTGCCAACAAGTAAACCGTGAGGTTCTGGGTTTGTACCCAGCCTCGCCCTTTCTTCCCAGTTTGATGAAAAATCGAAAATGTCAAAGTCATTCGGATGAAACTATAAACCGAGGCCCTGTGTGCGAACGCACGCAGAACATCTTGCGCACACGTTAAAACCCCGTTCCACCTTTTGGAAGAGCAGGCCATCATGTACCAGTAGGAGCGGATGACAAATAAAAAAAACAAAACAGCATGCACACAGGTGTCGTGTTTAGACACCATCCCTGAGGGAAAAAAAAGGGTAGGTGCTGCACTTGTGGCGACACGCTCTCCCCAGGGAGAGCAGCCCGAATTTCACGCAGAGAAATCTGCTGTGACAAAGTGGTATAAAATAAAATTAAAATAAATAAAAAATAGTGACTAGAGTCATTCTATGATACAAACTGTTCAGGGAGCAATGATCCATGTCAAAACCCTGTCAGTGCCAGAACTGTTGCAAGGCCTTTCATTTCAGTTCATGTCGTTTACAGCCCTACCTGTGGTTGTCAGTTTCCCCCACTTTCAGCTAGTCTCAGCAGCTATCTTTTTATCCTGTGCTCATTATAGCAGGAACTAACCACACCTGGGACCTTGCAGCTTTACACCTTCCTTCCTTCATGTAACAGTGTGGTGGTAAACTGAGAGGGTGAAGAAAAGGGAGAAGGGGGGGGGGGGGGTTGAAAGGAAGGGGTGGGCTAATTTTAGCACTGGCACTGGGCCCTTGACTGAGTTGTGCTGGCTTTGCTCACTGTGCACTGACCCTAAAAGCCATATCCAAGCTGGTCACCTCAATCAGTTTCAGGGGATCCACTAACATTCACTTCAAGTTCAAACCAACACATTATAATCCTTTTTAAAAACCCAACACACTCAGCCATGCATCTGCAACATTTACTGATGACCTGAATCACAGTAAATTATCTAAACTTTTGTTTCACAGCTTAGTTTGCATTTTCTGAGAATAAATGAAACAAAAAAGGAAGACAAACGTGCACATACCCACATGAACAGAGAGAGAGAGAGAGAGAAGAGAGAGAGAGAGAGAGAGAGAGAGAGAGAGAGAGAGAGAGAGAGAGAGAGAGAAAGAGAGAGAGAGAGACACAGAGAGACAGAGAGAGAGGAGAGAGAGAGAGAGACAGAGAGACAGAGAGAGAGAGAGAGTCAGAGAGAGTCAGAGAGAGAGAGACTTACCATCATCCCCTCTGTTGCCCTGTTAACAGAAGAAAAAAAAAAAGCAGGATTAAAATACTTTTCAATATTCAGATTTTGAAAACTGTCATCTGTACAACTTGACCATGATGGTAAAATGAAGCTAATAGAGATATGCACAGCCTACTCATGTTTTCCATTAGAGACACAGCCTGAAAGCAAAGTCTAGCATCAATCAATTCTTGAGCACATAGCCCTTACACGGATAACAATATCACAACCTCAAGTGACCTTTTTTCCCCTGAAAGGCAGAAAAGGTGGAGAACTTCAGGCCAGTGATGCCCATACTAGGTATTAACGATACTCCAAAGCTTTGAAATATACTTTAGAAACCACACAATATGACACACTAAATAAAACGAAAACAAAATAGATGGAGGAAAAAAGCTGCAAATGCTCCTCCCCCCTTATGTCATCCACCCCTCAACACTCATCTTCAACAATTTTTACTTCAAGCACAGCAGTTACTTCCCTTGCTTTGTATCATATTTATTTCTACTAGCTGCTTCAATTAAAAAAAAAGAAGAAAAAAAAGTGGATATCAAGAGTTGTTCATTTTCATTATGAAATGTATTGCTAATTAAAACTGTCAGTTTTTTTTGGGTTTTTTGCTGTGTTTTTTGCTGCCCCATCAGGTACTTTGATTTGCTTGCTTTGCAAGATTCAGCACTGTATCAATTCCATACACCATTACTATATCATCTCCTATACATTGGTGTTTTGCTGTTCCCATACCACTCATCTCTATGTCTCCACCATAGCCATGCTCAGGTTTGTCCTTAGGGGAAGAATTTCATGGGGAGTATCAGTGTTTTGGTGCTGTGAGGCCACCAACCAGAAGAGCCCTGCACCGCTGCTGAGTTACTTCTGTACTGCCTGCTCTAAACTGACATATGCAGGACACCACCTACTGACTACAATAACAGCTTAGCTGTGGAGCCAGACTGAGTTAGACACCCTCCTAAGGTTGTGACCACCACAAAATTCACACAATTCACACAATGGCCCCCATCCCATGAATCTCTGACTTGGAAGATTCTGACACCAACTTGCCACAGACATAGCAGAGTACAGGAACCCGAACCTGAGGTCATGAAACTAGAGTACCTGGGGCTACCAAACAAGAGACAAGTTTCTTTATTGTATGATAATTTAAAAATGGCCAACACCATGGACACAGTCACTCATCATTACTCTCCCAAGAAGGAAATCTTCAGCAGTGCCAGAATTACCACACAATTAGCCTCAAGCAAGCAAGGTCATGCTGAAGACTATACTGAACTGATTGAAGCCACAAGCAGAGACCATCATTGCTGAGGAACAAGCAGGTTTCAGAGCAGGGTGTAGCACAACTGAGCAGATATTCAACCTCAGAATACTCTGTGAGTGGTACCTTCAACACCAACAAGACCTCTACCACATATTTATTGATTTTAAGAAAGCATTCGACAGGGTGTGGCATGCAGCTTTGTGGCAACCATGAATTATTACAGCATCAATGCAAACCTGATCAGTCATCAAACAGCTGTACAACAAGGCCACCAGTGCAGTGTACTACAACAGCAACAATGGAGAGTGGTTTCAAATAACAGTTGGAGTAAGGCAGGGCTGTCTACTATAACCCACTCTTTTTAACATCTTCCTTGAGAGAATCATGGCTGATGCATTGGAACACCATAAAGGATCAGTCAGCATTGGTAGCAGAACAATCACAAACCTCCGCTTTGCAGATGACATTGACAGACTAGCAGGATCAGAACAAGAGCTAGCCAGCCTAACAGAACACCTGAACAAGGCCTCTAAAACATATGGCATGGAAATCAGTGCAGAGAAGACCAAACTGATGACCAATAACGCCAAGGGCATCAGCACTGATATCAGAGTTAATGAGCAGAAGCTGGAAACGGTTCAAAGCTTCAAGTACTTGGGAGCCGTTGTATCAGACAAGGAGTCCAAGCCAGAGATAGCGTGCAGGATTGCACAGGCAATAACAGCACTGTCAAAACTGAACACCATCTGGAAAGATAATATTTCACTCAACTCCAAGATCAGACTAATATATAATGCGCTCCCTTGTCATACCCATATTCCTGTATGCCTGTGAATCATGGACCCCGACTGCTGATTTGGAGAGAAGAGTACAGGCAGTAGAGATGAGATGCTTCCGGAGACTTCTTGGCGACTCTTACAAAGACCAAATAACCAATGAAGACATGCATAACAAAATCTAGCAAACCATTGGTCCCTACAAAAATCTTCTATCAATCGTAAAGAAGCGTAAACTTAAATGGTACAGGCATGTCACAAGATCAAAAGGACTTGCAAAAACAATACTGCAAGGCACTGTCCAAGGAGGAAGAAAAAGAGGCAGACCAAGGAAGAGATGGGAGGACCACATCAGCGAATGGACAGGCTAGAACTCAACAAAATTTTGAGAAAGGCAGAACAGAGAGAGGAATGGAGGGAACTGGCTGTCAAGTCTTCAGGGGTGCCCCCATAGTCGCCAGACTAAGGGATAAATAGACAGATAGATAGATGATAATGAATACTTGGGATACAAAAATATTCCCCCCCAATACTTTGTGTGCTTGTTCTGCTAAGATTTCAGTTCACTGCTCACAAAATAATGCTGTAAAAACTAAGAAAAACAAACAAAAGACAAGTCAAAGGTATCAAAACTGAATAGCTCAGTTGAAAAGATGAATGATTTTTTTCCCCTAGACAAATCCTCTCCATTCATAACTCTACAAAATAACACATTGGCTCCTCACATTCAAGCATGTTATGCACAAACGACAACTTGAGCACACACCACATGCAAATGTACTCACTTGTTTACGGCCTCCAAACTTCCTCTTTCTGCTCTGGAAGTTTCTGGTCTTTTTGTTCTGTTTCCAGTCAGCGATATCTTTGAACATCTTGCGCCAGTACTCTTTTTCCTCCTCCCCTGCACACAAGTTGTTACCAAACTTTGGTTGGTCATCCATGATAATGTATCCTCAAGCCCTTTAACTAATTTCGCGGCAGAACTGTTTAGATTGAAGTCAATCTGTCAAATATATATTTGCACGTATTCTTTCAATATCATTTTATCCTAAAGGTTCTCTCTCTCTATATAGTAGTAGTAGTAGGCACCCATCAGTCTCGGAAGACTATGGAGTTGTGCTCTAGTCTTAAGAGCGCAAAGCCTGGGTAAATCAGTATGGAGGGCAAACTGTTACCCATGCAGCAGACCCCCCTCTCCACGCCATTGGAATGATCCATTGGAAAGGCAATGACCAATACAAATGGTTCCAGTACTGTCGCAGGAGCCACCAGAATGTTGTCATATAGTTACAGCACCGAGCCGCCCTGGGACTCTCAACTCCCAATTTTTCCTCAGGGATGGTGTCTAAACATGACACCTGTGTGCATGCTGTTTTTTTTTTTTTTAAATAATATTTTGTCATCCACTCCTACCGGCACACGATGGCCTGCTCTTCCGAAAGGTGGAATAGGGTTTTAACATGTGCGCAAGTTGTTCTGCGTGTGTTTGCACACGGAGCCTTGGTTTATAGTCTCATCTAAATGACATTCAGTTTGATTTTTTTCGTCAAACTGGGAAGAAAGGGCGAGGCTGGGTACGAACCCAGAACCTCACGGTTTACTTGTTGGCAGGCGTATGTCTTGACCATCCTGCCACCTTCCTTCCTCATGTATATATGTTTATGTAGATGGTATACTCAGCTGCACCCAACTTTGGGTATATCTGAACAAAATGTCAAGTGCTTCCTCTGGCACACCAGTTCCCTCCCTTTCATGAAGTGACAAAAATGAAGTGAGTAATGTATGATGCTGTGTATTAATAATAAAAAAACAATTTCTGTACAAAAAAAAATATCCACCCCAAAATACACCCAAACTAAAAACAAAACAAAGTGACTGTTCTTTTCTGGCCTCGCATTGTTGAAGTTTTCTTCAAATGCTGACCCAATCTATGAGGTTGATTTGTTGGAAATGAGATTTGGATGGCTTAAAATAAAGGCATTGATAAATACTTTTGTTAGCTTGTTTTACCAGTGGAAAAACAATGACTGAGAAACCAAAAGTCTGCATGAGTTAATCAATCAGCATAGAAGAGTAAATTTACAGAGAATCTGTCCAGACACAACAACAAAATAATGATGACACTTTTGAAAAGCAACAGTGATATCTGAAATTTGTGCCCATGTCAACAGTTTTGAGTTATATCTTCATAATATTTCAAAGCACACTGCAGTACATCTTACAAAAGATGATCGATAGCAGTGATACGTTCTTCAAATATACCATTCGCTACAGATGCAATTCCAAGCAAGCTAAGCAGAATAGTGACTAAATAATCACCTAAGTTGGAATGCAACCTAAATTTGGGGGGGGGGGGGGGGGGGGGGAACCAATCACATAAAAAAAAATCTCACTAATGGTGAACCTCAGAGATTTAGCCAAAGAGTGAGAGAAAAAAAAAAAAAAGAATCTACGTATCGTTTCCACCTAACTTCTATTTTTCAACACCCGAAGATCCCCCGCTGTCAAGAATTTCTTCAGTAAATGATAACAATATTCTTCAACTAGAGCTGTATACATGTACATGAGCACAGAAAGACAGACTGGTATATGTATGTATGAGCTTACCCTCTACCACTCTGAGCTCCAGTTCAGACCCGTTCATCACAGCTTTGCCGTCACCTGCTTCCTTTGCCTTCTCCAGTGCTGCCTGGGCCTCTCCCTCGCTGAAACGCACCAGCGCCTGCAACAGCCCATCCTCAACACTCACTCTTCTTTTCACTCTCAATATGTGTAAGAACGCCTTCCCTTTGCAACCCTACCAACAAACACCCGACAATTTTAAGGATGACTTGAAAACCATTGTTCATGTCAGAGTCTGACAGTGATTTCAACAAAAACACAGAGGTATGTGGCAGAAATCAAAACAGCTCAGTCAGGAAAGCCACACAGAGCTCAGTTGCTAACTAAAAGAATTAATAGCAACTAACATTATCTGTTTAGATAGAAATAAAGATATAACCCCCCAAAAAAAAACCCCAAACAACACAACAACAAAAAACCCCACCCACTGGCTTTTTGTTATGAATTTCAATTAGCATGGGTAAGTAGTTCACATGCATAGGCAATATGAATACATGTTCTGAGAGCAAGTGTGATTGTGTACACCTCTGAGAGAGAGAGAAAGAAAGAGAGAGAGAGAGAGAGAGAGAGAAAAGGAGAGAGAGAGAGAAGAGAGAGAGAGAGAGAAGACAGGACAGAAGAGACGAGAGAGAGAGACAGACAAAGGCAGGCACAGAGACAGAAGAGGGAAGAAAGCAAGGTAACCTTTTCATCTCCCTGGCAAACTCCACCCAGGCCACATTTCCAAGAGAGTACAGATGAGGACGACTTGAGTCCTCAGACAGAGGCCTTGGCAGTCCACTGCAGACACAGCACGGCACCTGTTAGGATCATGACAGACAGCCGCAAAGTCACAGCTACATAGTACTCTGTTACAGATCATGAACAGAACACCCGCAAAGTCACAGCCTACATAGTACTCTGTTACAGATCATGAACAGAACAGCCCGCAAGTCACAGCCTACATAGTACTCTGTTACAGATCATGAACAGAACAGCCCGCAAAGTCACAGCCCTACATAGTATCTCGTTACAGATCATGACAGAACGCCCGCAAAGTCACAGCCTACATAGTATTCTGTTACAGATCATGTACAGAACGGCCCGCAAAGTCACAGCCTACATAGTCATCTGTTACAGATCATGTACAGAACGGCCCGCAAAGTCACAGCCTACATAGTCATCTGTTACAGATCATGTACAGAACGGCCCGCAAAGTCACAGCCTACATAGTCATCTGTTACAGATCATGTACAGAACGGCCCGCAAAGTCACAGCGCTACATAGTCATCTGTTACAGATCATGTACAGAACGGCCCGCAAAGTCACAGCCTACATAGTCATTACATGTTACAGAATCATGTACAGAAACAGTCCCGCAAAGTCACAGGCTACATAGTCATCTGTTACAGATCATGTACAGAACAGCCCGCAAAGTCACAGCCTACATAGTCATCTGTTACATATCATGTACAGAACGGCCCGCAAAGTCACAGCCTACATAGTCATCTGTTACATATCACGTAAGCATATAAAGGATGCCAGGCTGCATGGCGTCATAACATATGATTTTAACCTCTTAATTGAGACACGATGATATTCAAAAGGTTATTACAACACGAATTTTTAAACCACCACCAACCAACCAACAGCAACCACCAGAATGAGCTTTGTGATTACTCCCCTTTAGCTTAACATCTGGTATTGCAGTTTTAAATCTAATATATTCAGAATTTCTTTCCAAATGCCGCTAGGACATTTGGGAGGTTTTCTGCAGTTTTTTTTGGTATGGCTTCAGCTTCTCCATTCCCCTTATCCCAACTCACAGTCTGTGTTTCTTGATTTTACAGCTAATTTCACTTTAACCACTTTGCAAAATTTAAAAACAGAAACAGCAAATATTGATAAATAGGCACCTCCCCTAACACACACATACACACAAACTTTACGCATGAATTAAAACTATCTATAAACGTAAAAGGACTAAAAAAAAAAAAGACTGTAAAAATGTCAAAAAATGGAAAATTACTCATCACATTAGTTTCATTATCATGACTTTCTAATAATGAAATCTGAACAGATGACAAGTCTTGGACTGTATGAGAGAATTGACTGTATATGATAAAGTTTTGGACTCTATGTCCTGATCACAATACAGCAGTTACACACCCATTTAACCTTTTCTGTTGTTGTTGTTGTACTCTTTCTGTGCACCTAGAGTCCATGATGAGAAAACTGCCATGACCATGACGTGGAATTTTCCTTGCAGTTATCTTTACATCAAGAATTTTCAATACAAACAGTATCATGTCTGCACAAAGTGTTCATGTGTTGTTGAATTCAACCACATTCAAACTATCAACATTTTGTTTTGTAAGTTATTACCCCATTTTCCAATCCTGAACTAGATTCCTCTAAGCAATAGCTACCATGAGCACAAAATTCATGCAGCAGTGAAAGATTTAATTTTAGACCAGACATAAATTATTCTATGTTTTAATAATGTCAAATATTTCTGTCTTTTCAATGCAGCTAATACTGATAGAAGCACACACACACACACTGCACAACACACACCCACACACACACACACTCACACACACAGAGGAAACGCTGAAAACAAGGATAAATCAATACCTTCTCTGTATCTTCTTCTTTTTCTTCAGCTTTCCTGTAAGCAAAGAAATCAACAATTATAGAAGACCGACAAATCTCACCTACTATTCTTTCCAACATCAAAATAAAAAAAAAACACCTTTAACAATATTCTTGCAAGCTTCTACCGCCATACATATCTAGTTTCCAGTATTTTTTCATTTAACCCTCAGTCCTTTCCATTAACTTGTGTTAATCCCTTCAGTGGCCCGTGATGGAATTTGTTACCATAGTTCTGTCTTTGAAGCATCCCACTGCACAAAGTTGACATGACTATGATACGCAGTTTTTTCTGTCTTCACATTTGAATATCTTTTTATATATACAGACAGTAACACTCTACATAGAGTAACATGAGCTACAGAAATCATATTCTTAATATCAACATTTTGAGTTAACATTTTAAAATTTTATTATTACTTCATTTCTCACCAATGTAAACAATGCAGCAAAATAGTTAATGACAGTGAATCACTGATGAGGCCACATTTTTCAAAAAAATTCAATCCCTGAATACTGACCGAAATACATCCAGGTAAACAAAGTAATTGCTTACTTTTTCTCGTTTTGCCGGTTAGGGTTTTTCCTTTGCTTCTCCTCTTCATTTTTCATGTTGAAGTAGTCCTGTCTGCAACACACAATCAACATCAGCAAAGTTTTGAATATGTAGGTCCTGGTACCAGCAACATCCCCAACTGTCACTCACATCCTTGTTTATCAATTTTTGCAAAAACAAAAACAATCATACATACGCACACACGCATGCACACCCAAGGGATGGAAAAAAAAAGGAGGGGGGGATGTTTTCAAAGTGAAATTTAATTTGCTGACAACGAACCATAGGTATTGCAGCATATTTTTTGTACACTTTGATTTTGCCTTTCAGTTACAATAGCTTCTGGTGATCATTTTTATACTTACTTTTTCATTTTGATCAGTTCTGTTTCTTCATATTTCAGTCCTTCAATGGCCAAAAATTTGTCCTCATCCTCTGCTTTGTTGAAAGTGACAAAAACGCTGCCCTTGAAGTCTTTCTTTGGTTTGTTGCGGCGCATGAGGATGTTGTCGATCTTGCCATACTGCTCAAAAAGTCCATCAGCCCATCCAGTGTGCTCTCAACTGGGAATCCTTTCTGGTAACAGCAGTGAAAACAAAAATGATCAGACCATGCAAATTCATCTATGTTTACTGACAGTAGTCCCAGATACATTATTTTGCTATTACTATAACATGGTATTTCACACTTGTCAGTAAATTCTATACTAGCAACCAAACATAGACCTTAGAAGCAAAAACAACATGTTCATATTTTAATTCTTTTTTGCTTAAAAAGGGCTTATTCTTAAGACTGAATTTTTTTAACCACCACCACACAGCAACTTCTCCACAGACACCACGTAACATGCACTGTTTCCATAAAAAAAAATACTACCAATCACATCGAACACAATCACAACACTCAAAGTTGAACAAAGGTTGTCAAACATTAAGCACCCATGTGTTACATTCCTATCCACCCTACTCTCCTTTCCTTTCTTCCAACATAAATGAACAATGATGGAGAAAAGAACTGAAAACAACACCCTATTCACAACACAGATCTGATGACCGAATCACTTTGATACAGTTAATCCCCTATAATAACTCAAACTATCTTCTGACTAGAACTAACGTAAAGTTAATTCAACACACACCAAAGCGAGCAAACACACGTGTGCGCAAACACATGTGCGCCAAACACTCCATGCACACAGAGATTCAAAACAAAAACCCCCCCAAGAAAACAAAAAATATATATTTCTAATCATCACAGCAAGTATCAAAAAATGTTGTATACTACAACATACACGGATCTTGCAAGGACGTCATCCTTCCTTTCTTTCGTATTGTCTGGCAAAGGTTTCTCTTGATTGCGTCTGATTTTGGTCATGTCCTCATGCACCTGCCATTGCAACACACCAAACATTACACAAATTGGCTGTTTTGATCATGAAAAATCACTGCTCCTCTTGTAATTTAAAAAAGAATGACACTTCCCTGGTTTCTTTAAACAAATGCGCTACACACATACACAAATCCAGACATGCTGCCTTGTGAAATTCACATTAAAAAAAAAAAGAAACATCTATCAATGGATCGGTAAGTGAAAGTAAAAGAAAAAAAAAAACCCACAACAAATGCCTACATAAAGAAGACTGAAAAATCAAGCTTCACTACATTTGTAGTAAGGTGTTGAACATAAAGATGTTTAAAAATAATATATCATATTCACACTGTCTAGATTTAGAATAAATGGAGCATACTGTAGTAGAAGATTAAGAGTTGATAACAGCAATGATCAGATAAATCTAAAATAAAAGGAATCCTTTAGATTTTTCTTAAGCAATAATGCTGACTTCATAAACTAAAAACTTCCAGAATTTTATCAGGAATTCTCTTGATTAAATAAGGAAGGAAGGTGGCAGGATGGTTAAAACGTTCACCTAGCCAATATGTAAACTGCGAGTTTCTGGGTTCGTACCCAGCCTCGCCCTTTCTTCCCAGTTTGACGAAAAAATGAACTGAATGTCAAAGTCATTCGGATGAGACTATAAACTGAGGTCCCGTGTGCGAACGCACGCAGAACATCTTGCGCACACGTTAAAATCCCGTTCCGCCTTTCGGAAGAGCAGGCCATCGTGTGCCAGTAGGAGCTATTGACAAAATTTGTAAAAAAAAAACAACCCAGCATGCACACAGGTGTGTTTAGACACCATCCCTGAGGGGAATAAAAAAAAATGGGTAGGCACTGCACTTTGGCGATGCGCTCTCCCTGGGTAGAGCAGCCCGAATTTCACGTAGAGAAATCTGCTGTGACAAAGTGGTATAAAATAAAATTAAAAAATAAATATAAAATAAAATAAAATAAAATGAATAAGGCCACACACAGAAGGTCTTTACTTCCATAATCTTTTTGCTTATTTTAAAAACAAAACCCACCTCGATGAGACCTGAAGTTGCCTTCTGTAGAGCCTTACAGATGGCCTCGCCGTCATCTGAAATTGACTTCAGTCTGTTGAACTTCAGCATTATTTCCATGTCCACCCCTGAAATTCTGTTAAGGAAGCACTTGAATCCAACACAAAAATCATATTATACTAAACAAAATCAAATAATATCCAACGCAACTGGAATATTTTTTTTTTATGCTCACAAAACTTGTAATGGAGAACTTAACTTTGGCTTTTCTTCTTCTTGCACAGCTGACGTAATAGTCACAACCAATCTGTATAAAATTCAGGTTATAATGGTATGATGTAACAGTACAGCATCAAGAATCTTCTTTCATCTCTCTCCTACTGCTTGTAAATTTTCTTTCTTTGCCTTTGACACATATAAGACAAGTTCTACAAAAGTTAGTAATGTCATGAGTTCTTAAGGCCAGAAACGGGTCGGATTTCCATAAAAAATAATGATTTTTTCATGATTTGGGTTTTTTGAGGAAATGAAAACCCTAACCATGTATTCTTTCCTCATCTTCTCTTTTTACCACCTAATCCATCTTTTGAAAGAACATACACTTTTCAAAACAAAAGGTACAGCATCGGAATCTTGCATGCTTGTTTTCAGTAATCTAATCTAAAATTTCACAGATATATTTGCATTTATCTTGATAAACTTTGAAGTTATAGCAATTTGAAACTTTCTACCCAACCACATTTGTCACAAAAATCCAGGATTTCAGAAGAAAAAATCACAAAAAATCAGAAAACTGTACAATGTCACAAAAAACCTCTAAAATTGAAGAGAGCAATTGCAAAAACTTGTATGCAAAGCACAATTACAATATGTTTGATATTTATTAACGTTTTGTTCTTTCAAAATATGTTTGTTGGCCATTTTGGATTTGTTTCCATGAAAATGGAAGGTCATACTACATAGTCAAACTAATTTTTTTGATTCTGAAGTGGTATATGATATATATCTAAAACAACAAAACCCTTACAACTATTTAAACAAAAATTTTCCCTTGACCGATCTGTGTCTGGCCTTAACCTTTCAATAAGGCAAGCCTGTTTTCCGGCTCAGCCTTCTGCTACCCTTCAGTCCTGTAAGGAGGAAAACCGGCATGACCAAATTTTCCTTCAATTCCTGGGTTTCTGAGGCGTAGAAGAGTGCAAAATGGGTACCTAGGTAAATTTTACATAAACACACACACGAAGCTCTATTTATAAACATTCTCTTGGAAAAGCAGAAAAAGTGTTTGCCGTATCAAAACTACTTTCCAGAGTCTGTTGATGCCAGTTAGCCTCATGACGGATCACTATAAACAAACCCTCCTCTGGTACCATTACTGCCGGGGAATCGGCTGACCGGACTGAAGGGGAGAATGCGGGGGGCAGAAATTCAGGATAGGGGAAGTAATTGTTAGCAGATATTCAGTGCTGTAAGGTTAAGTGAGTACTGAGCATGATATAATTAGCAACATTCTTTTCCTATCAGTATGACATTGTATTATAAAAGGATACATCCATCATTTTCACGGGTTTTCTCCAGCAAGAACTTGTCCCTTGGCAGATTCATGTCACCAAAGTAATACTGGAACAAAAAGCAGAAAACATTCAAATCATTCTTATTCAAGTTATTGCATTCTAGTATATTCATAATTCAGTCAATCATAACAAAGTACAACAAGAACAAAAAGAAGGCACTACAGTTCATGTAACTAGAACTTAATGAAAACACATTTTTAGAAACTTTTTCAGAGAGAGAGAGAACTTACAAAAATAAATTCTATAGATTTTCAGAGGCTTTTTCACAGAACTTGAACCCCCCCCCCCCCCCCCCCCCCCCCCCCCCCCCCCTCCACTTTTTCTTTCAAGAATAATGGAATAAGCACTCATTTGCTTTTTTAATTCTTCATCTATTCCCATGGGCATATTAAGTAATGTGTGTTTGCATGTGGAACCTCGGTTTATAATCTCATCTGAAGGAAGAAAAGACAAGAGAGAGAGAGAGAGAGAGAGAGAGAGAGAGAGAGAGAGAGAGAGAGAGAGAGAGAGAGAGAGAGAGAGAGAGAGGAAAGAGAGAGAGAGGGAGAAAGAGGACATTGTAGTTATCAGATTACACTAGTAGTCTGGTGTGATAAAACTAGTAGTTTGACAGCCTTGTAAACAATAAAGCTGCAAAACAAACGTGTAATTGAGAGAGAGAGAGAGAGAGAGAGAGAGAGAGAGAGAGAGAGAGAGAGAGAGAGAGAGAGAGAGAGAGAGAGAGAGAGAGAGAGAGAATGAATGAATGAATGAATGAACATTTTTTATTGAGGGAAAAGATTAAGCACAATGGTGGCTTGTTTTCATCCAGCCCTCATAAAAAAAAATAATAATAAAAAAATAAATAAAATAAAAAAGTGAATCAATCAACCAATCAATCCAAACGCGTAATTCAATTATAAAGCTATGAAAATCAAAATTTGTGAATAAATCAACCAATCGTATGATTTGAGCATAATGAGTATAAAGCTATAACATTTAAAAAGAGAGAGAGGGAGTGAGTGAGAGGAATAAGGTGCGGGCTGTTATTATCTTTTTCAGCTCCTGAAGAGGGTAAGAAGAAATGGACAAAGAAAAGAGAAAAACAGAATAGAAGGAAAGAGAGAGAGGAGGAGCAAGAGGAGGTGGAAGGAGAGAAAAAGAAGGATCAGGGAAACAATAAGAACTACAATTATGCAAGTTAGTACCTACTTATGTTAAGTGAGCAAAATCATAACATACACAAGATTATGCAAAGGCTTCATCATAAATCTGAGATACAATGTGCACCTAGACAGTTCAGTGAAATAGACACGCTTTACACAAGAGACAGACATAATGGTGGGGGAAAGAGAGAAGGGGTGGGGAAGGGGGAAAGAAGAATGGGAGAGAGAGGGGGGAGAGGAAGAGAGAGAGAGAGAGAGAGAGAGAGTGAGAGAGAGAGAGAGAGAGAGAGAGAGAGAGAGAGAGAGAGAGAGACAGACAGACAGACAGACAGACAGACAGACAACAACAACAACAACAACAACAACAACAACAACAACAAAAAACAGACAGGGAGCCAGTAGAACAGACAGAGAGATAGGCAGGAAGACAGAGAGAGACAAAAGACAACCCTGGAGCGAGAGGGGTGTAGAGCGGGGAGGGTGGGGGGAGAGAAAGAGAAGGAGGCAAGAATAAGAGGGGACAAAAGTATTGGGGGGTGGTGGTCAAGAGTTGACATAATACTTACACATGATTGAAATTACATGGAATTAGTTATCATTGTGTTACGAAATAAAATCCATTTCATCAAAATAGTGATATATTGTCCATAAGATGTACGTGATAGATTTTTTTAAAAACAGAAACACTGCAAGCTTTGTGAAGGTTGAGGGTTGATATCTCATTCCACAGTGTTCCACCAGAGTATGTGAGAGTGGATTTAAATAAGTCAATTCTTGGAAGTGGCACCATTATCTTATTGGCATGACGATTGACATTGATCGTGATCGAGAGAGAGAGAGAGAGAGAGAGAGAGGAGAGAGAGAGAGAGAGAGAGAGAGAGAGAGAGAGAGAGAAGAATGTGGTGGAAGAAAGGGAGGGAGGAGGCAAGGGAGATAAAGAGCTCAGGTAGAAAAGGGATGGGACATTATGAAGCATGGGAAAGGCTTTAAAAATTTTTTTTTTTTAATCACATAACATAGCAATTTCTTTTATATCATAAAAATATGTGTGCGTGTTACTATTTTAGACTGTGTTCAATATATTAATAGAACAGTATTAAATAAATTGATATTTGTCTTATTATACAACACGTTATACCAATATGGTTTAATTACAAAATGTTTTATGTAATGGAAATGTGTGCGCATGTGTGTAGTGTTTCTAATGTGTGTGTGTGTGTGTGTGTGTACTTTCTTCAGTTTAACGTCTGTTCACTCGAAGTGATATTAGACACAAAAAAAGAAAGATGAAGATGTGTCACATTCAAAGAATGTGTGCGCGCTCACATATGAGTGTATGTATGTATGTATGTGTGTGTGTGTGTGTGTGTGTGTGTGTGTGTGTGTGTGTGTGCGCGTGAAATGTGTGTGAGTGTGTGGATGTGTGGGCATATTCATGATACTGGTGCACACAGGAATAGCAACAACAGTCAATGAAAACACATGCTCAATGCGCAAATAATTTGATAGCTTAATACCCCCGCCCCCTCCCACCAGTCAATATGTTGCAAGTCAGAATCTTCTTTCAAATTCTATGTGACTAAATTTTTGTAATGGCATTGTCAGAAAACATGCTTTACTGAAATAGAATGAAAATTGCCCCATTCAACCACCCCACACCTTTAAACTAAAGTAATGGTTGACAAGACATTACCTCAACCTGACGGATGATTCTTTTTTCCAATGGGCTTGGTCCATCTCCATTTTCTTGTGCCATGATTGTTAAAACTATTGGCTTCCGCTTCTGTCGATCACATGAAAAATAACACTCTCAGTTCATGAACAATCTGTAATAATACATAACTAAAATAATAATGTAAACAATCACAAGAAGTATCAGTTCATGTGCAATCTTTAATCAACACCATAATTCAAACAATACCAATGCAAATAATCACAAGGTGCAAGCAAAACCGCGAAAGAAAGGTGGATAGGACTTTATTTTAACTCATGACATTAGAAATTGTTATTTTTAACTATTTAAGATCAAATGCTGAAACAGACAAAAATCATTGTCTTACTAATTAGTAATACAGCTTTGTTTTCTTTAACAATAGTACTCAATACACAAGACTTCATCCCAGTCAGAGTCAGTCACTGTAAAAGTACTAGTACTGTAGACAGTGTAGTACTAGTAGTAAAAGGTTGTAATTTGATTTAGACTATGAAGTACAATGGGCTGAGATTAATCATGATACTGAATCTTTTTGATAATTCTCCATATTCAAAAGCCACATTATAACATAAGACCTGGCAAGCTGACATTCACCTAAGTTCTACGGTCAAGCAAACCAATGACTGAATGAGGTTCCCGGTTTGATTTGCAGCTTTTTCTTTCTTTCCACAATCCCAGTTTGATGGGCAAACTGAGATAAAAATAAATTTAAAGTCTATAGGAGGCAATTTAATATTTATACCCAGTTGGTCCCATATGCTTATAGACTTGTGCACACCAAAAGGACACATGTATAACACTAACAGTTGAAAATAGCAAAAAGCAGGAAGGTACAGGTCTTCAAACTGTCCTGGCAAAATTGGTAGGTCTTTCAAATTCCCAACTCTATGATCCTTAAAGTCAGAATGGCACTAACTTAATAAGAGTCCAGTTGCTTAAAAAATCAAGACAACCCTAATACTAACAGTAATACAGTGTAACCTTAAAAAAAATATCACAATTGGTGAACCTCAAGAACTGTAACCAAGGAACAAAAAAACACACCACACACACATTACACACACACACGCAGGAAAACAACCCCCCCCCCCCCCCCCCCTGCAAAATACAGAGTAATTATGTTTGTATGATTTCCATTGATTCATGTCACCAACTTGACTGAACAAGACTGACAGTAATGTGTTTACTTCCATGACTACAGTACAGATTTGAGTTGGCTACTTCTAATAAGCTCAACGAAAACGGCTACTATTACCTCCTTAGGCTAAGTAGCGAATCTATCTTTTAATTCCGTAATCGTTTACTTACTCTTAACCAAGTTCAAAGCTGTGTTTTGTATAGCATACAGACTGTGTACTGTATGTTATAATTAAAGTCTACTCAACGAACATGTGGTCCACTCAAAGCTTTGTCGACATGATGCAAACTCGTGCAAGAAAGTGATTTTATATAGCTAATAGGCCTAAATGCTGAATATATCACTTGACATTGTCTTGACTTGACTTGAGATTGTCAATCATGGTTGAGGCCTGTTAAGGCCTGTTCAGCGAACATGTGGTCCACACAAAGCTTTGTCGACATGACGCAAACTCGTGCAAGAAAATGATTTTATACTATAATATAGGCCTCACGAATATCACGTTTAAAACCCTGTTACTTTCTTTTCGGCAAAAGACATGATCTAAAGCCAATAATCAATTAAAGAAAAGACAGTAAAGAACACTTACATGAATAAACTGTCACTTTCCAGGTACTGTGAAATACCTGCCGGTCTCGTGGGTTAAAACCAACTGTACACGCTTTGCTTGTGAAACTTCCGCAGATAGGCCTAGCACGTTGTGGAAAGGAAGTATAATCCCTATCGGAAAAGATTGAAGAGGCGCATGCGTGACATTGTCTTTTCACTGTAATTTGACGAATGATTCGTTTGAGGAAAGCAAAAGCGAAACGAAACTCCAGCTGAAAATATGTAAAGCAGTGCTGAAACAACAGACAAAAAGTTAAAATTTGAAAGACAGAAAAAAAGTTGAAAGGGAAAACACTCCCTTTTACAGCGTGTATTTAAGTTCGATTACCAACAACCCAGTATTAACTCTTATCAAGAATAAAACTGAACATGACAAAGAAATAAAACCGAAAGAAACAAAAAGAGTCACTGAACTTGGTCGCGATGAGATAAAAACAAAAACAAACAAACAAACAAAAAATGCCCATTAAAAAATTAAAAAGCAGCTCTCTTGCGGTTTCACTTAGTGTAGGATGAATCGGTGATCTAGAGGTAGGCTAACGCTCCTGCCTAGAAAGCGAAATGTCAGGGTCGGAAGTGTGCAGTGGTTCGATCCCCGTTTGGGCCCGGAACTTTTCCCCCATCCAATGGATCATGAGTGGTAGTCTGGGTGCTAGTCTTTCGGATGAGACAATAAACCGAGGTCCCGTATGTTACACATAATATTATTTAGCGCACGTTAAAGAATCCACGGCAACAAGAGTTGTTGTCTCTGACAAAATTTCGTAGAAAAAAGCCACTCTGATAGGGAAGCAAATATTTTATTTTATTTTATTTTATTTTTATTTCATACCACTTTATGTCACAGCAGATTCTCTGCGTGAAATTCGGGCTGCTCTCCCCGGGGAGAGCGTGTCGCCATAAGTGCAGCGCCTACCCATTATTTTTTCCCCCTTAGGGATGGTGTCTAAACACGACACCTGTGTGCATGCTGGGTTTTTAAAAATAATTTTTAAAAATATAATTTTGTCATCCGCTCCTACCGGCACACGATGGCCTGCTCCTCCGAAAGGCTGAACGGGGTTTTAACGTGTGCGCAAGATGTTCTGCGTGCGTTCGCACACGGGGCCTCGGTTTATAGTATCATCCGAATAAAGCTGCAGATAGGAAAAGAAATTTGAAAAAAAGGTTAGTGTAGCGACACTCACTTGTAGCGACACACTCTCCCCAGAGAGAGCAACCCGAATTTCACCCCGAGAAATCTGCCGTGACTCAAAAGTGGTATAATACAATTTAATATAAAGTAAAGTAGGGACAAACAAAATGCTTTCTTTGTAAGCCGTGATGATGATGATGATGATGATGATGATGAAGATGCTTGTCATCATCATTTTCTTTATAAAAAAAAAAAAAAGACAAGCAAAAAAAGACATATTACTTAATTTGTTGGTTTTCATTCGTCGTTTTGTTTTCCCGTGGGGATGCCGAAATCCTGTCAGTATAAACAACATCTCCACCTTCTGGGAATTCTGTGTCACGAATTCCCCCTTTTTTCTATTCTTGTCTTTGTTTCGGTCTTGTTCCTTTTTTTTCTTTTTCTTTCACGTTCTTAAGGTCTATTTTCTTCTTCTTTGGCCACTCTATTGCTTTTTTTTTTTTTTTTTTTTTAAAAGAAAGACTTAAAAATAACAAGTCTCTCCTATGCCGAAGTCGGATGTGCTGGGCCTGACATGTGCTTAACGGCAGCACAACGCATTTTGCTTATATTGCCAGACAACAATAGTTGCTGTCTGAGCGTTCAAAGAGTTTTCGGTCTTAAACTCTTCTGTATGCAAAATTATGCAAAGTTGAATAGGTTATGCAAAGTTGAATAGGTCGACAGACGAGAAGGACATATTACAAAAAATCCATCAAAAGAAAGAGAATATGGAAGCACACGAAGAGCCCTGAACAAACTGTTAGGTTATATCAAAATCCCAGCGAATGTTTGCGAATTAAAGACTTTAACTCGAACACAAGAAAATTTTCTGTCTTACTCAGTTGCCGGTTGCACACTCTGGATTAAACATACGAAGTGCCTTTAGCTTTGTCGAATGCAGTTCACGAAAGAAAACGTGGTCAAAATCCTTCTTAGTATCGTGAATGATGGATCGTTTGAAATGAATAATACAATAGAAATGAAGTGAAGGGCAATAAATGATTATAAAAAAGGTAAAGGAGAAGTTGTTTATTTGTTCAACCAAAAGTAGAACCCAGAAAATGCAGTTGGATGTTTTTTTTGCTTTAAAAAAAAAAGTATTTGGTTTTTCCTTTTAACGATGGATGCAAGGAAAGACACTTGATCATTCTGATTACATAGGGTTGAAATGGTAAATGTAATACTGTTATAATGGTGAACACATGGTTACCATAATTATGCCAGCTGCTTTAGTTTATGTCTCTTCGTTTATGCACGTTGTAAGCTGTCAGTTTTTTAGTCCATGTCTGTCATGTACGTACTGTGTGTTTTGTTTCTAAACTTAAGGTGTTTTTTTGTTGTTGTTTGATTCAGCTGTGGGATTTTCTCCTGTGTTTTGCGTACTCTGGTGGTAACCCAGATTCACTCTGTCTCATGAACAACAACAATAATATGATACTACACTACTACTACTACTACTACTACTACTATACTACTACTACTACTACTACTACTACTACTAATGACAATGATAACAATAATTGATAGTATGAACTACTACTACTACTACTACTACTACTACTACTACTACTATACTATATATACACTATATATACTACTATTCATATATAATACTAATAATAATAATACTATAATACAAAATGGAATTTGTACAGGCTGAATCTTGTAAAGCGAAAAATTCAAAGTGCTTGCATTCATAATATTCACACGCATGCAGCCGTTCACAAAAGATTAACAGATTTTGGTTTTACACACACACACACACCACACACACACACACACACACACACACACACACACACACACACACACACACCACACACACACACACACACACACACACACACACACACGCTGAGCTTAGGCAGCGTGATGGACATGTATATGTTTTGGCAGGAACAGGTAAGAGATGCTAACTATAGGGGAAGGTTATAAATAGGTCTGAAACAAGAATGTCTGAGTCCAGATTTGAATGCATCAATTGTAGGCTTTTGGCGAAATGAGAGAGGGAGGTCATTCCAGACGATGGACCAGAAGCAGAGAAAGCGACGGCCAACAGTGGATTGTCTGAATCTAAGCATTTGAAAAGTATAAGCATCTCTGCAGCAGAACGGAGTGAGTGAGATGGAGTATACAGGTGAAGACAGTTACAGAGATTATGAGGGTGCAGCTTCGTGGAGACATGTGTAACACAGGGAACAAGTCAAATATTATTTCACTCTTTGTGACACAGGTAGCCAGTGAGGAGATTGCAAGAGCGCATTGAATGAGGTTTGCCTGTAAGACTTTTCAAACACTTTACCCTATGGGCAGCTATACCCCGATTTCAGAGAACCCACCATATGTAAATCGAAGTGTTACGAGCCAGAAAGATTTGCGGAGTTATTGTAGCACTAGAATGGGATAGATGATTGTTTTTATCAAATTCAGTGTGATTGATTGGTGAATTGAGTGACCTTTGTCGTAGAAAGATGTGCGAGAGGTAAAAGTTGCCAACATTGTAAAGAGAAGATACAGTGTTTATGAAACCACACTTACTGCCTGAACTAACCTACCATTTTATGGAAGAGTGGTAGTTGTGGTGGGTATGGTAGGGGAAGGGTGGTGTAGGTGGTAGCAATGTGTGGTGTGTGTGTGTTGTGTGTGTGGCGTGTGCGAGAGCGCACGCGCGCGTGCTGTGTGTTGGGGGGGGGGGGAGGGGGTTGTCAGATGCAACTGAATACGCGGACGTACAATCCTCTTAACATAAAAGTGTTACACTTGTTCATATTTACTACATCAGCCAGTCTAGATAGGTCTACATTATTTTATACCTCAGTCCGTATCGAACAGATTTCTTTTGCAAGCGGCAACTTGCAAAGAAAAGCCATCCCTAATTTTAAATGGAAAGCACATCCTGGAACACAACATGTCACTCCCATGTTCCAACATGACTGACTTGTAAACACACATAGACTGCCAACGTGATTAGCCTACACACATAGGCTGCTTGGCCACATATGATGATCCAGTTGCCGCTGCACAACAGGATGTTCTCAGGATGTCACACTAAAGCCCTTCACGACCTAGACTCGCATGCTTCGTTAGTATCCACCACTCTCTAGTCTATGGACAACTACACACACACACACACACACACACACAGCTCGCAAAACTACATGCAATTGCGTCTCTCTGCCCAAAAGAATCAGTTTCTTAGCTCAGAGGCCTAACTAAGGATGTGGGGTACGATTGTGTGAATATTGAAAACGTTCTATCCATTTGCGCACTTACATCTCTTTCGATAAGGTAAGCACATTGTTTTTATTTCGGGGAAAAAAAATGGGTCGCTTTTGAATTATTATGTTGTGAAAAAATGGAGAAAGTAGGTTCTTGAATGCATCTTCTCGGACGGCTACTGTACATTAATAACCATGTTACAGAATGATATTAATTATCTTTTTCATGCTAAAGGGTCTATTTCAGCTGTTGTTTTTCTATCTTCTTCAGTAGTTTTGGTACCCCCTTATTCATCATCTGCCTTCTCACGTTCGCACAGGCAAAACCATATTATCGACGTCGAAGCAGTTCTATCTGTATTCTTATAAAATCATGCTGTCTGATTTGCCACAGATATCTTCAGTTTAACGTCTATTCACATTTAGTGATTTTAGACGGGATTTGCCACAGACGTGTCTTCTGCTGTTTGAAACTGTTATATTTCTCTGTACCACTCGGCATCTCTGATGTCAGTTCGTGTTCCGGGCAGTTGTAGATCGTTTCCAGGCAGGATGCCGTAGATTCGATGCAAAGGTATAATACAAACTCCTGTTCACATTTACAATTTCTTTTTGCCTTAGCCTGGGTTTTATTCACTACATCTAAGAATATCTTGAGGGTATAGGTATGTACTTTTTCTACCTCCATTTTTTTTTAATGTCCAGATTTCAGCCCCATATTTGAGGCATGGCATGATATGTACGTTTAATATTTCCACAAAACTTCATATGGGATGTGTTCAAGCTTCCATAAAGATCTAGATTTTGCTTTTGTATCTAGTTCAGAAACCATCACGTTTGTATCACGCTTTATTGAGAAATTTCACCCCATAATTATCTTTGTAAGCATGAACAACCTCGACATCACTGTTTTCTTTTGCCCCAACCTCAAAATTAATATTGATAAGTAGCCACCCTTTGTGAAAACAAACACTTCAGTCTTTGATAAATCCACTTTCATTCTGTGGCGCTTAGCAAAACCTGACATTTATTTGGTTCTGATACTGGCGTGTCTAATAGAAAAACCATGTCGTCTGCAAAGGCAGCAGATATATTTGTACTTTTTTAGGTGTCAGTAAATGCCCTGCCGTCTTTTATCACAATATCTTTTGCCCAGTTTATTCATAAAGAAAGAAAATAATAAAGGTGATGCCTTGCCACAAACAATTTTTACATTAAAAAAAAAAGTGCATACCCCGTTTTGGGGGTTTTATGGACGATTGAACCTCATAGGCCTAATCATATTCCTGCTAAGCAGTTTAACCATTTTAGGTATCACTCCTGTCTCTGAAGCACTTTCCATAACCACATTACAGTTGACTGTGTCGTACACTTTCTGAAAATCAAAGCAATCATTTTACGTTACCTGTGGATAAGAACACTTGCATTAAGAGTACAGCACACAGATTTGATCGATGTCTAGCAACCTGCCAGCTTGCTGCTGTGATAAGATTGTGTTTTCTGCTACTGCCCATTTAGTCAGACGTTGGACTGGCCAGCCACAACTCACGCTGTACCAGAATTAACACCTAGAGCCCAACTCCATAGTGCAACTCCATTGTTTTCCCAGACTGAAGGTTGCCAGTGTACCTATATTTTAGTCAGCCGTTTATCTACGATGTAGGTATCAAAGAGATCCATAGGTAGATCTAGTTGTCTGGATTATCTTGCTTAGTTTCTTATGTAATGGTACAGTTTGGGTGAGTTGATGTAAAATGTGACAAATTTTTCCTGATCAACAACCCGACCAGTGGTTGGGGGTCCACGTTGCGACTGATAAGATAGGTCTAATAAGCCTAGGCCTGAATCCGGCTGACTAAGAGAACTCTAGGGCTTAGGCTATAGCCTAATAGGGCTAGGGCCTTGCTTAACTTGTGTTCCCTTTTATCTATATATATGACTGTTGATAACAACCAAGAAAAGAACATGATAGGCCTAAGGGGGAAAAAACACCAAACTATCATCACGAGTGCGTCTGTAACCTGCAGAATCTACTTTTGGAATTTTAGGGCCTATGGTTTAACAGCAACCCTAAACTAAACCAAAACACATGCACAAAACCTTTTTTTAAAATTTCATTTTAACTCTCTCTTCACTCAGAGATGGATGAAAAGACAGACAAAACCCCGAAGGATGGAGAAGGGGTTGAAGATGAGGATTCCGAGGATAGCAGAAGCAGCTTGGAAGAAGCTGATGGGCCGCCATTTTACTGCTACGCTAGTTATCACCCCTGCAGACGAAAGAGGCCCTGAGGAGGTTACAGACGACACAGGAGAAGAGAAGGTTCCAATCCCAGACATACCTTCTACAGACCAGGTGACTTCATCCTGTCTCTAACGGTCAGTTTTCTGGTTCCATTCAATCTGCAAATGACTGGTGGAGGGATGTATTGAAATTGAATTGACTTGTACGTACTGTACTGTTGCACTATACTGTTAACTTTGTATTGCATTTGTATTGTATTGTTTTTATTTCATTGTGTTGTATTGTATTGTGTTGATGTTGTATTGTGTTTGCATTGTGTTGTATTGTACATTTACACCACTCTAAGTCACGGCAGATTTCTCTGCGTGAAAATCGGGTGCTCTCCCCGGGGAGAGCACGTCACCACAAGAGCAGCGCCACCCCATTATTTTTGTTCTTGTCCTGTTTGCAACTGTTTTATATTTCCATATCAATGTGGCTTTTCTCTACAGAATTTTGCCTGGGACAACTCTCTTGTTGCCGTGGGTTCTTTTACGTGCGCTAAATAATTGTGAGAAACACATGGGACCTCGGTTTATTACCCGAAAGTTCAGCACCTAGACAATCAATCATGGTCTAATGAATGGGGGGAAAAGTTTTGGGACCAAAGGGGTTTGAACCATCGCACACTTCAACCTGGACTTTTCACATTCTAGGCAGGTGCATTACCTCTAGACCACTGATCCACTTATTGTATTGTATTTTATTTTTTATCATAATGTATTTCCTTGCCTTGAGTTCTACTGTGCTGTTTTGTATTGCATTGCATTGTATTGCATTGTATTGATTTATAATGTATTGTATTGTATTGTATTGTATTTATTGTATTATATTGCAGGGCATACCGCTTTCAGTCACTGCAGATTTCTCTGCGTTAAGTTCAGACTGCTCTTCTCGAGGAGAGGGGGGGGGGGGGGGGGGGGGGGGGGAATCACTATCATAATAGTATGCAGCACCACCTGTCATGAAAAAAAAAATCATGTCTATAACGTGCACTTTGATTTTTTTTCGGGGTGGGGGGTGGGCGTTAGATATGTGTTGCACATGAGACCCCAGTTTTTCGCCTTCATCTGAAAGACTAGTGTCCTATCCCCCGCTCAAGGTCATGTGGATGGGGGTAAAATTTGGGTCTCTATTCTGCAATAATTATTCCCTTACTGCATGGGATGCGAAAAGACTGCTCTCCTCTCACACCTGTAATTCTGCAAGAGGAACTCCCGCTGGCTTCATGCAGCCAACCCAGCCTGACTTCAGAGCAGCCTTTTTCTTGTTGGTGTTTGTTTTGCACAAGATGTATACTGCGTGTGTTCGTATTTCCCTATCCACAGAACGCTGACATAAATTACAGGATCTTGAACTGGCACAATTATTATTGGATCTTGCGCATGTGTATTCACATGAAGAAAAGTGCCTTGCAGGTCTAGACTTTGAGTTGACCTTGGGAAACCGTAAAAATCCCACCCTTGACTTACCAGATGCCTCTGCCGAAATTTGAACTCACGGCTTCATGGATACAAAATATTGAAGTCAAGCGGTCCTAACCACTCGGCCGCAGTGTCTACCTGGTTAGGGTTCAAAGAGGGATCGAACCCCGCTTTCTCGCTTACTAGACGGATGCGTTACTTCTGGACCCCCACGCCCCTTATTTCAATCTCTATCCCAGCCATACCCAGATTCGTTGTGCTGCATCCCCAGGGTCGGGAGTCCACAGGGAGCCTGTCAATGTCAAGCCGCCTCGGGAACACCAGCCAGAGGCTCCCTGCACTGCTGCTGGGTCACTTTGGGGTGGTGTTCAGTGGTGTCTGTTTTGAGCTAACATACACAGAACACAACCTACTAATCCCCCTACTGACGGACAGTAATAGTTCAGTCGGTGTGCCAGACTGAGTGAGACACCCATCTGGGGTGGTGACCACCACAGCATCTCTTAACGACCTTCTCTTGTGAACCTCCAACTCTGAAGGCTTTCGACACAAACTCACCACACGCACAGAAACTGTCTGGGAAAATCGATATTGACGTCACAATGAGATAAGAGCAAGGGGAACTTTTAAAGACTTTTAAAAATTGCATGGTGATCAGTAATAATGAGGATAACGTAACCATGCTGCTATGGAAGTGCATATGCTTTTAGACAGCTTGACAGGGCTGCGCTCTGCGTGTCCAGTCATGATATATCCCAGCGTCAACCAGGCCTGAGAGATACAGACACATGCGGTATTGGTCAGTTAATTTGAGCAACACTCTAAATTGCATGCACACAATGGATGAAGCTCGACTGTCTGGTCCCAGTCTTCCCATTGAGCCAATAGCACTCACTCTGGTTAAAAGCTGGCTGGAGTCTGAAAAAATCACTAGGGCTCTTATGAGATTCGAACCTGCCGACTTTCCAGTCTGCAACTGTTGATTTGTTAGTGGGTGGCTTGCATCATTAAACGAAAAAGTTATATTTTGTTGATATTTGTCTAATTATTTTACAAGTATATTCATGAGTTCTGAATGGTGTTTGAATTAGTCAACGTGTCACAACCATGTGGACGTGTATAACAGGACAACTCTTAAGTCTACTTGTCCTTCTTTCAAGATTACAACTGTGATTTGGTGATCCCCATTTTTCTTCAACAAAATTCCGTTCAAACCAAAATGCTGACGTCTGTGGGGGTATGTCCAACAGAGGACACAGACGAGCCACCTTCCACGACAGAAGCAAAGTCAGACCAGCCGCCATCACTCTGTGAGGCAGATGCAGACAACAGACCTTCCTCCGATGGAGCAGAAGCGACGAGCAGTCAGCCATAACTAAGGCAGAAAAGGCGGAGAGTCCACCACCCCTTCACTCTGTGAGGAAGATGCAGACAAAAGACCTCTCCTCCCGATGGAGTAGAAGCAGACGAGCAGTCAGCCATAACTAAGGCAGAAAAGCGGAGAGTCCACCACCCCTTCACTCTCTGAGGAAGATGCAGACAAGCAGACCTCTCCCGATGGAGCAGAAGCAGACGAGCAGTCAGCCATAACTAGGGCAGAAACCGCGGAGAGTCCATCCCCTTCACTGTCTGATGCAGAGGTCTCCGCAAAGCAGGCTCGTGTGGCTCGTCAGATGCAACTGGTACAGCAGGAGCAGGTGACTACAGACTCCGGGCTGGATTCAGAACTGGAGCTGGAGGCTGCCTGCAGCCTCAGGAGAAGCGGTCCACAGGACAGCGGTGGTCCACAGGAGGTCCTCGTGGAAATGGTAAGTAGCTGAAAAGGACAGAGTTTACATTGGTGTTTGTTTCTCTGAAGTCTGTTTTGTTTCCCGTTAAAAAAAAAATCCAAGCGGAAATGAATGCGAGGATGTGAATTGGCGGTTCATTTCAATCAAGTTTGTTTGTTTAGTGCTTCTGGTTAAAACAACAACACAACAGCAGGAACAACAACAAACAACCGAACTCCCTCCTTAAATGCAGGGGAGGCTACTTCCAGTCGTAGTTGGCAATTTTTTTTTCGATGACGTTTCCTTTGTTTCTTTTTTTTTTTTCTCGGTTTTTAAATTAAAATTTTTTAAATTTTTTTTTACTTCAAGCACGCATGGATTGAAATTCCAAAAAGCCCAGGCGGGTTGAAACGATTGTCGCT
>CM060316.1:84513747-84518747 GCA_030674155.1 Stramonita haemastoma | reverse complement strand
CATCAGGTATGTCTGGTCTATGTGGAGTATTACCAGGTATGTCTGGTCTACGTGGAGTATTATCAGGTATGTCTGGTCTATGTGGAGTATTACCAGGTATGTCTGGTGTACGTGGAGTATTATCAGGTATGTCTGGTCTATGTGGAGTATTACCAGGTATGTCTGGTCTGTGTGGAGTATTATCAGGTATGTCTGGTCTATGTGGAGTATTACCAGGTATGTCTGGTCTACGTGGAGTATTATCAGGTATGTCTGGTCTATGTGGAGTATTACCAGGTATGTCTGGTCTACGTGGAGTATTACCAGGTATGTCTGGTCTATGTGGAGTATTACCAGGTATGTCTGGTCTACGTGGAGTATTATCAGGTATGTCTGGTCTACGTGGAGTATTACTAGGTATGTCTGGTATACGTGGAGTATTACCAGGTATGTCTGGTCTACGTGGAGTATTATCAGGTATGTCTGGTCTACGTGGAGTATTACCAGGTATGTCTGGTCTGTGTGGAGTATTACCAGGTATGTCTGGTCTACGTGGAGTATTATCAGGTATGTCTGGTCTACGTGGAGTATTACCAGGTATGTCTGGTCTACGTGGAGTATTATCAGGTATGTCTGGTCTACGTGGAGTAGTATCAGGTATGTCTGGTCTATGTGGAGTATTATCAGGTATGTCTGGTCTATGTGGAGTATTACCAGGTATGTCTGGTCTACGTGGAGTATTATCAGGTATGTCTGGTCTACGTGGAGTATTACTAGGTATGTCTGGTCTACGTGGAGTATTATCAGGTATGTCTGGTGTACATGGAGTATTATCAGGTATGTCTAGTGTACGTGGAGTATTATCAGGTATGTCTGGTCTACGTGGAGTATTATCAGGTATGTGTGGTCTACGTGGAGTATTATCAGGTATGTGTGGTCTACGTGGAGTATTACCAGGTATGTCTGGTCTACGTGGAGTATTATCAGGTATGTCTGGTGTACACGGAGTATTACCAGGTATGTCTGGTGTACGTGGAGTATTATCAGGTATGTCTGGTGTACGTGGAGTATTATCAGGTATGTGTGGTCTACGTGGAGTATTATCAGGTATGTCTGGTGTACGTGGAGTATTATCAGGTATGTGTGGTCTACGTGGAGTATTATCAGGTATGTGTGGTCTACGTGGAGTATTATCAGGTATGTGTGGTCTACGTGGAGTATTATCAGGTATGTGTGGTCTATGTGGAGTATTATCAGGTATGTGTGGTCTACGTGGAGTATTATCAGGTATGTGTGGTCTACGTGGAGTATTATCAGGTATGTGTGGTCTACGTGGAGTATTATCAGGTATGTGTGGTCTACGTGGAGTATTATCAGGTATGTGTGGTCTACGTGGAGTATTATCAGGTATGTCGCTCTGGCTGTCTCTCTTTTTTCCGGTTCTCGGCCAGGGATCTAAGGTCTACCGAGCTTGGGGTCTGGTGTATGTGATTGTTTACCTCCCATTTACCCCGGCAGCCACATTCTGGCTTCGGGGAAGATGTCTGAACAGGACACCAGTACAGTTGTGTGTGTGTGTGTGTGTGTGTGTGTGTGTGTGTGTGTGTGTGTGTGTGTGTGTGTTTTACATTTTTTTTCACCTGTTCCAACCGGCACGCAATGGCTTAATGTTGCGAAAGACGGAGCGGGTTTTAACGCGAGCACATGATGTTCCGCGTGCGTTCTCACACGGGGACCTCGGTTTCTGGACTCGTCCCAAGAACTTCTAAACTGGTTTTAAACGTATAATTTTGTACTCACAAGAAGTGAACACCATCGTCAGTTACAAAGGTATTCAGAGCAGCTAGGAGGTTGGTGCATCATCCACTGTGTGCTTCATCAGAAGGGGGTTTGTTGTTCCATATAAAATCTGGTTCTTGAAACATGCATTGTGAACAAACGCAATGTCGCAATGATAATGCACGTATCCTAACTTGTAGCAATTAAATTTTTTAAAATTTATTTTATACCACTCTAAATCACGGCAGATTTCTTTAGCTGCGTGAAATTCAGGCTGCTCTCCTGGGAAGAGTGCGTGGTCACAAGAGAAGCGCCACCCACATTTTTTTGGTTGTTGTTGTTGTTGTCTTTTCCTGTCTGCAGGTGTAATTTGTTATAGTTACGTTCTATGAAGTATATCATTTTAATGTGAAAAGTTTTCTTGTGAACAAAATTAGGAGAGAGAGAGAGAGAGAGAGAGAGAGAGAGAGAGAGAGAGAGAGAGTGAGAGTGAGAGTGTGTGTGTGTGAGAGAGAGGAGAGAGAGAGAGAGAGAGAGAGAGAGAGAGAGAGAGAGAGAGAGAGAGAGAGAGAGAGAGAGAGAGTGTGTACATCAGTGGGTAGAGCGTTTGATTTCCATCCCAGTGGATGTGATTATAAAGTCGTGGGTTCGAATCTTGGTATGTGGTGTGTGGTGAATGAGAAGTGGAGATCATTATGATTTCCTGTATCAATTTAATGTGTAGATGCTGATCTGTCAGTGTCGTAATTCCCTTCGTGTAAATTATGTATGCAGAAAATCTAATTCAACTTTGAATATCCTGTCATTCCTATCACCGTTCAGTGGGTTACGGAAACATTATTATTATTATTAGTTTTTTTTTCTTTTATATCGAGGATAATGGAATAAGCACTCATGTGCTTTTTTTTTACATTCAGTCCCCGTGTGTGTATGCAGTTTTGTCAATCTTGTCATCTGTTCCCAACCATACCTTGCCTGCATCCCGTGCCTGGAGAGGAATAGGCTCCGCCAGGTTCAACCTGCCCGAGAGACGCAGGCTGAAAAATTCAGAGCCCTATCTAACTTACCAACCCATCGGGAGTTAAATCAAGGGAGAGAAAGGGGGAAAAAATGGTATATTTGGTTGTTTCCCTTCCCTCACGCACACTTTTCTTAGTGATATCAAGTTTTCTTCTCCCGTCACAGTAAGGTAAGAAGTCGGGTGGTGTAAGTAGTGGTGTTGGTTTAATTAAGTAGCGGTAGCAGTTGTTGTAGCAGTGGTGGTGGTGGTGGCAGTAGTGGTGGTAGTAGTCGTGGTGGTGGTAATTAATCAAGTTTTGACAGCTTCGATAGACGTGATTAAGACTAAAATAACAGTAGTTGCAGCAGTAGCCGCAGCAGTTGTAGTAGTAGTAGAGCTAGAAGTAGTGAGTAGTCGTAGTGGTCTTTGCAGTAGAAGCAAGTCATCGTTGTCGTCGCAATAGTAGAAGAGATAGTGGTAGTGGTAGTAGTAGTAGTAGTAGCAGCAGCAGCAGCAGTAGTAGTAGTAGTAGTAGTAGTAGTTAGTAGTAGTAGTAGTAGTAGTAGTGTAGTAGTAGTAGTAGTACTTGCAGCAGCAACAGCAGCAGCAGCAGCAGCAGCAGCAGCTGTAGAAGTAGTAGTAGTAGTAGAAGTAGTAGTAGTAGTAGAAGTAGTAGTAGTAGTAGTAGTAGTAGTAGTAGTAGTTAGTAGTAGTAGTAGTAGAAGTAGTAATAGTAGTAGTAGTAGTAGTAGTAGTAGTAGTAGTAGTAGTAGTAGTAGTAGTAGTATAGTAGTAGTAGTTGTAGTAGTAGTAGAATAGTAGAATAGGGGGTGCTGTGTTTTGCACACACACACACAAATCAAACCCACCATATTGTGCAAAAATTGTTTGAATTGTGAGTCAAGAGCTAGGTGGGTTTTTTGTTTTGTTTTTCGTTTACTCCTTATTATTATTATTATTATTATTATATATATATATATATATATATATATATATATATATATATATATATATATATATTTTTTTTTTTTTTTTTAATACAAATTATGTTAATTTATTTCTTTCTCTTCTTTTTCTTTCTTTCTTTTCTTTTCTTTCTTTCTTTCTTTCTTTATATATACATATATATATATATATTTTTTTTTTTTTACAAATTATGTTAATTTATTTCTTTTCTCTTCTTTTTCTTTCTTTCTTTCTTTTCTTTTCTTTCTTTCTTTCTTCTTTCTTCCTTCCTTCCTTCCTTCTTCCTTCCTTCTCCTTCCTTCCTTCCTTCCTTCCTTTATCCACTCGTTTATTTATCCTTTTTTTACAGGGAGGGGGGTGAGGGTTGAAATAGGAAGGAATGTGTTTGAGTTAATAAAAAAATAAAACAACACAACAACAACAGTAGAAAATAAGCAAAAGATGAAAAACCAAAAAAAAATGTCCCCTTACCCTCCCTCATTTTTTCGGGGTGGCAGATGGCACTGGCCCGAAGTCGGGTGACGGGTCGGGTGGACCGGGAACGTACCCTGTACGGGGGATGTTACCTGCTGCTGCCGGACAGCGAGCTGGTGGTCTTCAAAGCTACCGCGCATCACCTGCACCTCCGTCTGCAGGTGACGGCAGCTGAGGGTCTGTCTCTGGGGCTGGAGGTCTCCCTGCAGTACTTCCTCAGGTGAGTTGAGGTGACGAGTACGGACATGATGACTTGTGTGTCAACAGAACATCTTGCGCACACGTTAAATCCTGTTCCGCTTTTCGTAAGAGTTGGCCATCGTGTGCCGGTGGGAACAGATGACGATATTTACACAACTGCATACACACGGGGACTGGATGAAAAAAAAAGCAGAAGAGTGCTTATTCCATTATCCTCGTTATAAAAGAAGAAATCAAATAAATCAATCAAAAAGGGGGAATCTGATCTGAGGAGGTAGCCTGCTTTTCAATGGGGAGAGAGGTAGGCGGGTGGTGTGCGGGGTGGGGGTGGGGTGGGGGGGTAGGGGGTGTGCATTGACAATAATTTCTATCCACACACTGCGCGAGCACCCTATCAGGAAACCATTTATTTATTTATTCTTTTATATCGAGGATAATGGAATAAGCGCTTACTCATATGCTTAAAAATTTTTTTTTTACATCCAGTCCCTGTGTGTCCATTATCCAACTAGGCAGTCTAGCAGGCAGGCAGACAGGCAACTGAACCATCCCTCATTTTCAAAACTTGCACACTGGTCAAAATCAAATATCTGAAACAGAA
>CM060316.1:84501247-84508747 GCA_030674155.1 Stramonita haemastoma | reverse complement strand
GCACACACACACACACACACACACACACACACACACACACGTACAAACACACATACACAGATTCATGCACGCACGCATGTACGCAGGCATACTCACACGCAAGCACGCACGCGCGCGCGCGCACTTACTCACACACACACACACCACACACACACACACACACACACACACACACACACACACACACACACACACACAGGTGCGCGCGCGCCCAATTGCAGTAACTAGCCTACTACTGTAATCATAAAGTGATGTTTTACAGAATTTCTGCACGATCCTTTTTGTTTATTCTTACATCTGCATATTGTTTAAATTCTTTCTCATAATTATAAAGAAAATTCAATGCCCTTTCCCGCACACTCTGCACTGTCATACCTCTCCACCTCCCACACCCCAAAGAGCCCCCCCCCCCCCCCTTCACATTCTGCACATGCATACCCATCCAATATCGCTATGTGGGGGACGGGATAGCCTAGTGGTCAGAAGAGTCCGCTCGCAATTTGACGGCCCGGGCTCGATTCCCGTTCGAGGGGATTTTTCCCCTATAGTTAACATCACGTTGATTCCACTCTTTCCCCAAAAGTCTTTCGGATGAGACTGTAAACCGAAACCCCGTGTGCGAACGCACGCAGAAAATCTTGCGCACACGTTAAATCCTGTTCCGCTTTTCGTAAGAGTGCTGGTGGGAACAGTTGATATTTACAAAACTGCATACACATGGGGACCAGATGAAAAAAAGCACACGAATGCTTATTCCATTATCCTCCATATAAAAGCATTTTAAAAAAAAAAAGTCTAAAGATGTTTAAATGGGAGAACTAACATAAAATTTGCAGAGTCGTGCTATGACAAAACGATGACTATATATACTATACGTTAACGATGACGATGACGACGATAATACCTTAAAACTAAAATAGCTCTTTAGGGTGCATCAGTGCCCCCCTCCCCCCCCCCCCCTCTCCTCTCTCTCTCTGTCTGTCTGTCTCTGTCTGTCTGTCTGTCTGTCTTTTCTGTCTGTTTCCTGTCTCTCCTCTCTCTCTCCTCTCTCTCTCAATAAACAAATTCAAAAGGAGGAGGAGAAAAAGAACAAGAACAAGAACAACAAGAAGAAACATAACAAATACAAAATCCATAATGAAATACCGTATCTCATATCAACATCAGCCCCTTTTGGCACTTTTTGACAACCTTTTTCGTAAGAGCCGTAAAACCTTCAGGCTGACGTCATCCCACAGTGACACGTACGTCATAAATGCACAAACTTTACGCTCCACCCCTATGTTCGCCGTCAACGTGGTGACGAATTAGGTCCAAGGGAGAGAAGCCTGTAGAAACCTTGTTTCCTGCCTTACAAAAGTATTAGGGAGTCCATACGACCGCTTGTTGTTACCTGTACAACTGTATATAACTGGTTTTTGAGTCACAAGTTCAGACAACACGGCTCCAGGTGCCTTGTTGCTTAGACATTCAGCATTTTACGTTTTGTAATGTCGTCACAACCACGTCATGTTTGCGTAATGTTCTTGGGTTTAAAATGTTTTTTTTTTTTTTTTTTTTTTTTTCAGTGAAGATAGAATTGTCTTGACAGATTCCATATTCAAGTCAAGTTGCTAACGCTATAGTAATCGAGAAACCGCCTATAGATAAGGAAAATTTTGACAAAAAAAAAGGTTTGGTTGTTCCGCTACAACAATAACAACAACAACAACAACAAAAACGTTCAGACGCAGTCATAGATTGATTATTGCAATGATTGATGAGTTTATTTTTCTTTACTTGGTCAGTGATTTACCTTTTATTTATGTGTTTCCTTGTTTCCCTTTATTATTATTATTTTTTTTTTTCGTTCCTCAGCTAGTCTAGTACTCCAAGGTTCATTAATGGTGATATTTTGCGTATGCGACCGTTTTTACCTACCTTAAGGTAGCTGCATTCCCACATCGGTTTGTTTGTTTCATTTCAACTGCATGGTGTAAACGCTACAGTGGTGTTCAAGTATAAGGTACAGACAGTCAACCTCTGGGCACTCTGGCCAAGTTGTAAGATTTGAAGACTAGGACTGCTGTGTCTTTGAGAAATCTTTGATAAGAATTACTCTGTTATCATCATCGTCATTATTATTTTTTGTTTGTGACGATGATGTTGATGTTGATGTTGATGTTGATTATTATTATTATTATTATTATTATTATTATTATTATTATTATTATTATTATTATTATTTATTATTGTTGTTGTTATCATATGATAATAATGATAATAATAGCATAACCAAAAATATACTACTACTACTACTACTACTACTACTACTACTACTACTACTACTACTACTACTACTACTACTACTGATGATGATGATAATGATGATGATGATGATGATGATAACAGTAATGATTGTTACACACACACAATTATATATACATATATACTAATATACTAATATTATATATATATATTTATATATTACACACACACATATATATATGTATACATACATACATACATATATATAATGAATAAATAAAAATAGTCATAAACAAAATATAAAGTCTTAAACAAAATATAATAAATAAAAATAGAGATAAAATAGATTGAAAATATAATTTAAATAATATATATATATATATATATATATATAATATATATATATATATTATATATATTCACATATCAAACTTTTGCATATATATGCAATCGTTCTCAAAAAAAGAATGCAATGTCTCTCAAGAAGCAGAAGAAGTCACTCAAGTCATCGTACAGCCAGTCATCAGTCACAGTCTCAGTCAGTCAAGTCAGGATCAGCAGCCAGTCAGTCAGCCAGTCAGTCAGTCAGTCAGTCAGTCAGTCAGTCAGCCAGTAGCAGTCAGTCAGTCATCAGTCAGCAGTCAGTCAGCCAGTCAGTCAGCAGTCAGTCAGCTCAGTCAGTCAGTCCAGTCAGTCAATCAGCCAGTCAGTCAGCCAGTCAGTCAGCCAGTCAGTCAGCCAGCCAGTCAGTCAATCAGTCAGTCAGTCAGTTAGCCAGTCAGTCAGTCACTCACTCACTCACTGGGAACAGATGACAATATTTACAAAAACTGCATACACACGGGGACCGGATGAAAAAAAGCACATGATTGCTTATTCTGTTATCCTCGATATAAAAGATTAAATAGATAAATAAAAAAAAGATTAAATAAATAAACTCAGTCAAGTCAGTCAGTAATTAACTAACATGTGGTCTGCATCACATCAACTGACACACCGCGCATTACATTACATTACATTACACTGCTCTCCACTGCTCTGCTCTGCAGGCGACTGCTGCCCCCAGCAGCAGCCCCCCTGTGTGAACGGCAGCCAGGGGGGGTGCAGCGGCAGCGGCAGCGGCAGCATCAGCAGCATGCCCTGTAGCCCCAGCCCCAACTGCTCCAGGGGCCTGCACCTCACCCTCCGGCCTGAACACGTGCAGCTCGGCGCTGTGGACATCCCCCGCGAGGTCAGCGAGCGTTACTTGCGCTTCATCCTTCTGCAGGTAGGTGTGTGTGTGTGTGTGTGTGTGTGTGTGTGTGTGTGTGTGTGTGTGGTGTGTGTGTGTGTGTGTGTGTGTGTGTGTGTGTGTGCGTTTCACTGACAATCGTTGTTATCGTCATCGTTGTCATCATACGTTGTTGTCATCGTCGTGGTGGTTGTGGTTGTTGTGGTCGTTGGTCGTTGGTCGTTGGTCGTTGGTCGTCGTTGTCGTCGTCGTCATCATCATCACATCATCATCATCATCATCATCATCATCATCATCATCATCGTCGTCGTCGTCGTCGTCTCGTCACCACCACCACCACCACCACACCACCACCACCACCACCACCACCACCCACCACACCCCACCATCACCACACACTACTACTACTACTACTACTACTACTACTACTACTACTACTACTACTACTACTACTACTACTACTACTACTATACTATTATCATCATCGTCGTCGTCGGCGTCGGGGCCGTCGTCATTATTTTTGATGAGGCAGTGACATATAAGAACTTTTTTTTTTTCTTTTTAAACGGGAGAGGTTACTGCTATTGTATTTTCTTTGAGCATGTGTGTGTGTGTGTGTGTGTGTGTGTGTGTGTGTGTGTGTGTGTGTGGTGTGTGTGTGTGTGTGTGTGTGTGTGTGTGTGTGTGTGTGTGTGTGTGTGTGCGTCGTATGTGTGTGTGTGTGTTTGGTGTGTGTGAGGTGCGTGCGTGCGTGTTTTGCTTACGTGCCTGCGTGCGTGCGTGCGTATGTGCGTGTGTGTATATGCTTCTTTGTCTCTCTGTCCCATATGTGTGCCTATCTGTCTGTCTGTCTGTCTGTCTGTCTGTCTGTCTGGTTGTCTGTCTGTCTGTCTGTCTGTCTGTCTGTCTGTCTGTCTGACTGCCACACCGTCTCTATCCCTCGCTCTCTGTTTCTTTCTTTCTTTCCTTCTTTTTGTCCCTCTCCTCCTTCCCCATCTTCCTGCTCTGCCCATCCATACTTTCCATTAAACACTGTATTTTTGTGTCGGTTTTTTGTGTTTTAAGATAGAATTTTTAATGAGACAATTCGCCTGATCAGAGGAGCAGAAGTAGCCATTGTTCTTTTGGAAGCAAAGGAGTTGGAAAAAGTGTTGCTGTCCTGATATTTTGGGGAACAAAGAAATTAGCCTGATTAATTCCGATCCTTAAAGACATGTTTCTTAGGCAGCAACAAAACTAAGATCGCAGCAAACTGGTGGCGGAAACATTATTACCTGGCCTTTTGTGTTTCGCTAACGTTGTTGTTGTTGTTGTTGTTTGTTGTTGTTGTTTTTAAAGAGAAAAATTGGTCGGTGAGTAGGTCTTGAACATAAGTTTTGTTGTAGCTGTTGTTGTTGTTGTTGTTATTTTCAAAGTTTCATTATCATGTGTTTACGTACAGAATTCTTCAATCGTTGTAAGTGAGATAGTTTGTATTTACAAAGTGTGCGTGATTAAGTGTGTGTGTGTGTGTGTGTGTGTGTGTGTGTGTGTGTGTGTGTGTGTGTGTGTGTGTGCGCGCACACGCGTGCATGAGTGCGTGCGTATGTGTGTGTCAGCGTGTTTGTGTTTGTGAAGATGCACATGTGCATGCACGTTCCAACCAACCAACCGACCAACCAGCCACAAAAATGAGGCGGCCCCGAACATTGGTGTCGCTTTGTACACACACACACACACACACACACACACACACACACACACACACACACACACACACACACACACACACACACACACACACACACACACACACACGAGGAGATATTTCTCCTGGAGTTAACATCAGTGCTAACTCCACTCTCTCCTAAAGTCCTTCGGATGAGACTTTAAACCGAGGCCCCGTGTGCGAACGCACGCATAACATCTTGCGCACACGTTAAATCCTGTTCCGCTTTTCGTAAGAGTAGGCCATCGTGTGCTGGTGGGAACAGATGACAATATTTACAAAACTGCATACACACGGGGACCGGATGAAAAAAAGCACATGATTGCTTATTCTGTTATCCTCGATA
This sequence comes from Stramonita haemastoma, assembly GCA_030674155.1. Lineage (NCBI taxonomy): Eukaryota > Metazoa > Mollusca > Gastropoda > Neogastropoda > Muricidae > Stramonita > Stramonita haemastoma. The sequence goes on along the minus strand of CM060316.1, from coordinate 84,503,215 downwards.
TAAAAGAATAAATATAAATAAATAAATAAACAAATACACACACACACACCAGCTTAGAATTTCACACTGAAAAAGCTGCTCTGTGTATGACTTCATGACTTCTATATTCACTACAAGGCAAGACCTGCTGCTGTATAGCCTGTATATGTGTATATATACTGTCATTGTGCAGGTGGAAGCAGAGAAAGAGACACTGGTACAAGAAGCCACGATAGAAAAGAAACGGACAGAGCTTCTTACCAGAGACCTGAAGAATCTGGGTGAGTTTTTCCCCCTTCCCCTCCTTCACCTTCTTCACCTATCTATCCCCTAGTCCAGTAGACCGTTTGGGGAACCACCACTGAAGATTTTTGCATCCGGCTTCCTCCACTCGTCTCAGCTTTTACCGATTAATGATTTGAGGGTGTTTAAAATTTTTTTTTTTTACCATTATACTAAAATAATAACAGTTGCTAGAAATTTATTCCATTTTTTTCCTCATTAGATTTATACAAACGAGTTCACAATAAATTAAAATTTAAAAAAGTGTATATTCCAATTTTACTGAAAAATGTAGCATTATATCTGAGAAAAGAAATAACCATGACAAACAACCAAATGATCCCTTTTTCCTAATATACAAAATGATGAACACAAAAAAATCAACTTGTACGTTCCAATTTTACAAAAAAAGTCACCCACTAAACAAAGGCAGTATTAATAGAATCAATTAAAATTAAAAAAAACAACAACAACCCACCACTTTTTTCTCATCCGTATGATTCGTTAGTAAACTTGTAACATACAGACTAGTTCAGAAAACTCGTGTCTTTAATCAGGAAAATAAAAACGGTTTGTATTTGTATTTGTATTTTTTGTGTTTTGTATTTTGTATCACTTTATGTATACATAGAGAAGCTTGTTTGAAGAGGGGAGCACACATGAACATGCAAAGATGCGAGTATGCATTTATACCACCACTGTCACCAACAACCCCCTTCCCCCAACACATACATACATACATACATACATATACATACATACATACATACATACATACATACATACATACATACATACATACATACATACATACACACATACCACATACATACAACATACATACATACATACATACATACATACATACATACATACATACATACATACATACATACATACATACATACATATAACATACAACATACATACAGGGGACGGGATAGCCTAGTGGTCAGAACATTGCGCTCGCAATTTGACGACCCGGGTTCGATTCCCGGTCGAGGGGATTTTTCCTCTGGAATTAACATCAGTGCTGACTCCAATCTCCCCAAAAGTCCTTCGGATGAGACTATAAACCAAGGCCCCATGTGCGAACACACGCAGAACATCTTGCGCACACGTTAAATCCTGTTCCGCTTTTCGTAAGAGTAGTCCATTGTGGGAATAGATGACACGATTTACAAAAAACTGCATTCACACGGGGACTGGATGTAAAAAAGCACAAGAGTGCTTATTCATTATCCTCGATATAAAAGAATGATAAAAAAAATACCTACCTATCTACCTACCTACATACCTACCTACATACATACATACACACACGCGCGCGCGCCCGCGCGCACGAGAGAGAGACGAGAGAGAGAGAGAGAGAGAGAGAGAGAGAGAGAGAGAGAGAGAGAGAGAGAGAGAGAGAGAGAGAGAGAGAGAGAGAAGCACAGACACAAAGACAAACACACAGACAGAATGACAGGCAAGAGCCAGCCAGCTAGACAAAACAGGTCAATCGACACAAGAGTCGAAGACAAGTGGAACAAACACCAAAAAACTCGGTCCGTTTTGTTACAGCTAACGAAACAATGGAAAATGCCCGATCGACCAGCAATAAGGTGCTAGCGCAGGCAGAGGCGGACGCAGAACTCAGACGTCAACAGGCCCACAACCAGGCGCTCAAACATCTGCTGACCTCCCTTAACATTACCGCCCAGA
>CM060316.1:84491247-84493747 GCA_030674155.1 Stramonita haemastoma | reverse complement strand
CTTCTCCTGCCTCTCTGCCTTCTCCTACTCCTCTGCTCCCGCCTCCTACCTCCTCCTGCCTCCTACTGCCTCCTGCCTCTCCTACCTCTCCTGCCTTTCTGCTCCTGCCTTCCTGCCTGCCTCCTACCTCCTCCTGCCTCCTCCTACCTCCTCCTGCCTCCTGCCTTTTCCTACCTCCTCCTGCCTTTCTACTGCCTCATCCTGCCTTTTCCTACCTCCTCCTGCCTTCTCCTCTCCTCCTGCCTCTCTTCTACTCTCCTCTGCCTTCTACTGCCTCCCTGCCTTCCTCCTGCTCTCTTCCTCTGCCTCACTGCCTCCTCTTCGTGTCCCACTGTCTCTCTGTCAACTCCTGCAGGCGGGGATTAGGCCCCTAGGGCTACGTCAGTCATCAGCAGACTGTGGGGATCAGGGGGCAGTGTGGGGGAATGGCACTAACTGCCTCCTCCTCACCTAACCTCACCTCACCTCACCTCACCTCCCCCCTCCTGATGCTGCTGCGGATGATGCTGGTGACCATGATGAATGTTTTTTTTTGATTTTTTTGTTTTTTTCCCCTCTCATTTTGTGTCTTCTTTTTATTTATTTTTTTCTGTTTGATTTGGTGTTGGTCAACTTTTCTGGGTGGTGGTAGGTGGTGGTGGTGGTGTGTGGTTGGTGTGTGTTGTGTGTGTTTGTGTTGTGTGTGTGTGTGTTGTGTGTGTGTGTGCGTGCGTGTGTGTGCGTGCGTGCACACCTCCACATACACACATACACACAACACACACACACACTCTCTCTCTCTCTCTCTCTCTCTCCACCTCTCATCTCTCCTACTCTCCTCCCTCCATCTCCCATCCTCTCACACACATCACACACACTGAAAAAGTACCAATACCAGAACAGACAGAAGAGGTGTAAAGAGAAGAAGAAACAAAACAAAACAAAACAAAAAAACAGAAGAAAGAAAAACACATCCATCATGGTCACCAGCATCATCTGCAGCAGCATCAAGGGGGGAGGTGAGGTGAGGTGAGGTGAGGTGAGGAGGAGGCAGTTAGTGCCATTGCCCCACACTGCCCCCTGATCCCCGCAGTCTGCTGATGACTGACGTAGCCCTAGGGGCCTAATCCCCGCCTGCAGGAGTTAAAAGAGAGACAGAGGAGGCAGTAGGAGGTAGTAGAAGGCAGTAGGCAGGAGAAGGCAGTAGAAGGCAGTAGGCAGAGAGCAGTAGAAGGCAGTAGGCAGGAGAAGGCAGTAGAAGGTAGTAGGAGGCAGTAGAAGGCAGTAGGAGGCAGGGGGAGGCAGTAGAAGGCAGTAGGCAGGAGAAGGCAGTAGAAGGCAGTAGGAGCAGTAGAAGGCAGTGGAGAGGGGAGGCAGTTGAAGGCAGAGGCAGGAGAAGGCAGTAGACGTAGGAGCAGGAGCAGGCAGTCAGAGGTTGGAGGCATGAGAAGGCAGGAGAAGGTAGTAGGAGGCAGGAGAAGGCAGGAGAAGGTAGGAGAAGGTAGTAGGAGGCAGTAGAAGGCAGGAGGAGGCAGTAGAAGGCAGGAGGCAGCGAAGGCAGTAGAAGGCAGTAGGAGGTAGTAGAAGGCAGGAGGAGGCAGGAGAAGGCAGGAGAGTAGGAGAAGGTAGTAGAAGCAGGAGGCAGGAGAAGGCAGTAGAAGGCAGTAGAAGGCAGTAGGAGGTAGTAGAAGGCAGGAGAGGCAAGAGAAGGCAGAGAAGGTAGTAGGAGGCAGTAGGAGGTAGTAGAAGGCAGGAGGAGGCAGGAGAAGGCAGTAGGAGGCAGGAGGAGGCAGGAGGCAGTAGGAAACAGGAGAAGGCAGGAGGATGAAGTAAGAGGCAGGAGGAAGGCAGTAGAGAGGCAGAGGTAGTAGAAGGCAGGAGGAGGCAGGAGAAGGCAGTAGAGGCAGGAGGAGGCAGGAGGAGGCAGGAGGCAGAGGAAGAGCAGAAGAAGGCAGGAGGATGAAGTAAGAGGCAGGAAGGAGGCAGGAGGAGGCAGTATTGGCAGCACTGGGCAGGCAGGCAGGCAGACAACTGTCAGCTCCCAGCCATCCATCTCCACCTGCTTGCCAGGCATTGCTGCACTGACGCCATCACAGCCCCCAAGATGGAGGAGGAGGATGGAGCACTTTCCGCCTGTATGTACACTTCCCATCCCTCCCTCCCTCCATTGTACAGCTCCCTCCCTCCCCCTTCATTGTACAGCTTCCCTCCCTCCCTCTCCCTCCCGCTCCATTGGCCTCTCTCTCTGTCTGTATGACTGCCTACTGCCACCGTTACTGGTGGGGAAAGGAGGAGGAGGAGGTAGTGGTGGTAGTAACACCTTTCCTGTGCATGCAGTCTTTTGTCATGCTTTATGGAGGGTTTTCTTTCTTTCTTTTTTGTCTTCTTTTGGTTTTGTTTTCTCCTCTGTCTTGCTTCTTTTTCATTTTGCTTTGTTTGTTTTGTTTTGTTTTGTTTTCTTTGTTTCTTTCTTTGCTTGTTTTTTTTCTCTCGCTTGTTTTTCTTTCTTTCTGTCTTTCTT
>CM060316.1:84478747-84488747 GCA_030674155.1 Stramonita haemastoma | reverse complement strand
ATTCTTCATTTTGGATTTCTGCATCTTTGCAGAGGCTCAGGCATTGGCACAGAAGCAATATAAACGGAAGGATTAGGTGTACAGATCTGAAATAGTGTGTCACAATGACTTTCAACGGAGTTGAGGGAAGAAGAAGAAGAAGAAGAAGAAGAAGAAGAAGAAGAAGAAGAAGAAGAAGAAGAAGAAGAAGAAGAAGAAGAAGAAGAGGCAAACGATTTGTTTTCCAGTTTTTCAAAATTTTATTTTCACAAGCACAACGCTTATCACATTGCCAAGCATAACTGAAATATTGTGTGATGTGAACTTTTTTTTTTTTTGGACAATGCTTATCGGTTTACGGAACCTTGTCCTAGCCGATATTTCAAGTCATCAGCGGTATATTTGGAATAAGCAAAGTTTCCATTCTGGAGATTGTTTCACTAAATATTTTCTTTTGGTGTGTTACGCCATATTCAGCTAAGTATTGTTAAGCTGTGATTGTCAGTTTTTTTTCTGTGCTTCTGCAATAATCATCTCCCCCCCCCCTGTGTTTTTGCAATAAACATCGCAACAGATTTAATCACAATGTCATCATTAGGTGACCTATCTATCTATCTATCTATCTATCTATCTATCTATCTATCTATCTATCTATCTATCTATCTATCTATCTATCTATCTATCTATCTATCTATCTATCTATCTATCTATCTATCTATCTATCTATCTATCTATCTATCTATCTATCTATCTATCTATCTATCTATCTATCTATCTATCTATCTATCTATCTATCTATCTATCTATCTATCTATCTATCTATCTATCTATCAAAGCAGTGACACACCTGAAAATCTTCCTTCTCTCTTGACAAATATGACCAGCTGCCTTCAAGACATCCAACACTGGATGATACAAAATAAACTACAACTAAATGCAGATAAAACCGAAGCCATGCTTGTAGGCACCAAACACAAACTCTCCTCCATTCGAACAACTTCAATAGAATTCGGCAATACGTCAGTTCCGTTATACACTTCTGTGAAGTATCTAGGAGTCGTTGTCGACAACACTCTCTCCATGCAAAAATTCATTACCCAAACCTGTCAGTCATGCTACTATCAACTACGGCGTATTAGCGCAATTCGAAAGTACCTGTCCACTGATGCAACATCCAAACTCGTCACTTCTCTTATTCTCTCACGTCTGGACTATTGCAATTCTCTTTTGGCTGGTCTGCCAGCATCATCCATCCACTCCCTTCAACGTATACAAAACTCTGCAGCTCGTCTTGTCCTCAGAAAGAAAAAAAATCTGAGCACATTACCCCTATCTTGAAATCTCTCCATTGGCTGCCTGTACTACAGAGAGTAAACTACAAGATCAATACCCTCTGTTACAAATGTCTCCACAATACTGCACCCTCCTACCTCTGTGAATGTCTTCACTTACACACCTTCTCGCTCCCTCCGCTCATCGGCAGACACTTTGTCCTTAAGAATACCCAGATTCAACCTATCTACCGTTGCCGCCGCTCTTTCTCTGTTTCTGGTCCATCGATCTGGAACGACCTTCCTCTCTCCCTACGGCAAAAGCCTACTTATGACACTTTTAAATCCAACCTCAAGACACACTTATTCCAAACCTAAGTTTTCTCCTTCCGCTTCCATCTCTTACCTGTCCCTGCCTTCAACATCCACCTGCCAAAGTGCATAACGTTTGTAGGTGTGTGTGTGTGCGCGCGCGTGCTGCGTGCGTGCGTGCGTGCGTGTGTGTGTGTACATTCGAATTTGTTAAAACTGTAAATTGCTGTTGATTGTGTGTTGTGTTGGTCGAATGCAAGCGCTTTGATTTGTTTTTACAAGATATAGCGCTATACAAATTCCATGTATTATTATTATCTATCTATCTATCTATCTATCTATCTATCTATCTATCTATCTATCTATCTATCTATCTATCTATCTATCTATCTATCTATCTATCTATCTATCTATCTATCTATCTATCTATCTATCTAACTATCCCTTAGTCTGGCGACCGTAGGGGCACCCCCTGAAGACTTGACAACCAGTTTTCTCCATTTCTCTGTTTTGTCTTTCTCAAAATTTCTGAGTTCGAGGCCTGTCCATTCGCTGATGTTGTCCACCCATCTCTTCCTTGATCTGCTTCTTCTTCTTCCTCTTTGGACAGTGCCTTGCAGGATTGTTTTTGCTAGTCACAAGATCATGCCCGTGTGTAGGGGGGCATTAGATGACCACACAGAAATAACATCTTGTCGTTTGACAGAACTCTAAAAGATTACACATGTTTTGCGTTAGATGATAAATTCATCATCAAGACTTATGAGAGAGAGAGAGAGAGAGAGAGAGAGAGAGAGAGAGAGAGAGAGAGAGAGAGAGAGAGAGAGAGACAGACAGACAGACAGACAGACAGACAGACAGACAGACAGACAGACAGACAGACAGTCAGACAGAGAGAGAGAGAGAGAGAGAGAGAGAGAGAGAGAGAGAGAGAGAGAGAGAGAGAGAGAGAGAGAGAGAGAGAGAGAGAGAGAAAGAGACAGAGAGACAGAGACAGAGAGAGACAGAGAGAGACAGAGAGAGAGAGAGGGGAGGGCATGCGTGCGTATGCATACGCACACGTGCACACACACACACACACACCTGCTGCACGCGACCTTGTACGATTTCTTTTTCGTGCGCGTGCACATACATACATACATCCACACGTGTCCTCCTTCAGACTACACGCGTCAGTGCCTGTGTGCGTCCACGCGACTTTTTTTCTTTCTTTTTTTTCAAGCGCTTGACCTAGAGGCAGAACCCTCGACATTTCGTTTCATTCTGGTGTTAAGACTGGTCCCCCCTTGAACACCCCCTTATTATGTCCCCTGCCTAAACGCTGCTAAAACATTTTCCACTTTGTTCATTTTTCTGTCGACTGTCATCTAGCCCCCCACCCACCCACTCCCGCCCCCTTTTCTTCTCCTCCCCCCCCTACCCCCCCTTTTTTTTCTTCTTCTCTTTCTAGTGTAAATCAAACACAAGAGACTCTCCTCTCCCATGCCCCGAAGGTAGGACCGGGCAAATGGCATCAAGACGATTTTCTTGATAGACCTTTTCCTCAAAAAAAGACTTGTCGTGGAAAGGTAGGGAGGGGGAGGAGAAAGGACTAGGGGGTTCTGTGAAAGTGTCCGCTCGCTCCCTCCCGAAAGAAATTGGCCCGCCTCTCAGACATTGTCTAAAGCGCCGGAAATAATTAACAATGATTTTCTTGCCTCTCTCCATTTTTTTCATGTTTTTCTTCTTGATCTTGTTTTTCACTTCGTTGTCGTTGGGTTTTTTTTTTTTTTGGTCTGGTTCTTTTCTCTTCTCTTGAACATCTGTCTTTTTTGTTTTTTTTTTGGTGCTAGGAAATGATAGAGAGTAGGCTCTACCGTTTACATTTTGCTCGTGTTTTTTTAAAAATTTTCCTAGAGTTGATTTTCCTCTCTGTGTTCTTCAGTGTTTCTTCTTCAGTGTGTTGTCTTGCTTGACAAAATCCGTTTCACGAGAGAGAGAGAGAGAGAGAGAGAGAGAGAGAGAGAGAGAGAGAGAGAGAGAGAGAGAGAGAGAGAGAGAGCGGGTTGCACACACACACACACACACACACACACACACACACACACACACACACACACACACACACACACACACACCATGCATGCATGCATGCATGCATGCATACAGGCATGAATACTCACAGTATCTATTTGCGAAAGGTAAGTTTGTTTTTTCCAATGATGGATTCACTGGCAATTAAAACAAAGACCGATTGTACTGCTCCGACACCTTATGTTGTTGTTGTTGTTGCAGTAGTTCTAACAACTTGGGGGAAAAGGTTTCCAGCTTTCGAACCAAGAACGTGACCATTCCTTTCAAGTCTGGCTGTCTTAGTACGCAGCGTCTGCTCAGATCTTGTCTCATTGCAGAGCTCATCGCGTCTTCACTTGCAAAAGAGTGCTGGTCAAGGGGCAGACAAATCAGGCATGACGAGTGATTTTGCTTGCCTTGCCCTTTTCCCTCAAATCATACAGGAGTCTTTGGGGGCAATGCTCTGAATTTATTCAAACAGTGTGTTGTCAGCATGGTGAACCTGGAAGACGGAGCCCATTCTTCTTCAGGTAGCAGGTGCATGCTCACTCACTCACTCACTCAGTCCCATGTCCCAAAGGACGTAGGGGGGACATGAGAGAAGACGCAACAGCGATCTTTTTCCATGCTTCACGATCCTGTGTGGCTAGTAGGAGGTGTTGCAGGGGTTGGGCGGTCCAGTCTTTGATGTTGTCAACCCATGATTTCTTTTGGCGGCCTCTTCTTCTCTTGCCCTCGACTGTTCCTTGCAGGATGGTTTTTGCTAGGGTGTTGTGTCTTGTGGTGTGACCAAACCACATCAGCTTTCTCCTCTTTATGGTGGAGAGCAAAGGCTCTTGGGGGCCCACACGCTTTTTGATTTCTTCTTTTACATATTTATTGGTCTTGTGTTCTTTGTATGATATTCTGAGGAGTCTTCTGTGGCACTTGTTCTCGAATGCTTGGATTCTCCTCTCTAACTCTGCTGTCAGAGTCCATGATTCGCAGCCATATAGGAGGATAGATATCACGAGGGATTTGTAAAGGTGGTATTTGGTGCAGAAGCTGATGTTGTTGCTTCTGATGATCCTCTGGAGTCTGACTAGAGCAGATGTTGCTGTTGCAATGCGAGCTTTCACTTCATTGTTTGATGTGCCATCTTTTGTTAGGATGGAGCCTAAGTATTTGAATTGGCTCACCTCTTCTAGTATTTCTCCATTCATCTTTATTTCCGTGATGTCATTACTCGCGCTGTTGACCATGATCTTTGATTTCTCTGTACTGACCTCCATGCCGTATGCGCTCACTCGATCTGTTAAATTGTCTGTGAGGATTTGCAGTTCTTGTTTGCTGCTGCCCATGAGGTCAATGTCATCTGCAAATCTGAGGTTGCAAAGGGGTCTTCCACCAATGGAGATGGAAGTGTGGTGGTTTTGCAGTGTCTCTGTCATGATGTTTTCGAGGAAGAGGTTGAAGAGTACAGGTGAGAGAAGGCAGCCCTGGCGAACCCCAACCGTGGTCTTGAAGAACTCGCCCACGTGATTGTTCATGAAAACTGCACTTCTTGCGTTCTCGTACAGAGCCTTGATGACTTCAATTAGGAAGCTGTCAATGTTGAAGTGCCTGAGTACTTGCCAGAGGCCGTCATGCCATACCCTGTCAAAGGCCTTTTTGAAATCTATGAAATTGTGGTACAAGTCTTTTTGGTGTTGGAGATGCTTCTCTATCAGAATTCTCAGATTGAAAATTTGTTCCATTGTGCTGCGTTTTGGTCTAAAGCCCGCTTGTTCTTCTGCCAGGAGTTTTTCCGCTTGGTTTTTCAGTCTGTTGAGGACTACCTGCAGCATGATCTTGCTAGGATGACTTATGAGACTGATGGTTCTGTAGTTCTGGCATTGCTTGAGGTTTCCTTTCTTTGGCAGGGGTATTACAAGAGACTGTGTCCATTCTTTTGGCCATTCTTTGGTGTCGTGGATCTTCTGACAAAGTTCTGTGAATCGCCTTGCTGTTTCATTCCCTCCATTTTTTATGAGTTCAGCTGGGATGTTATCGATTCCAGGGGACTTCCCCTTCTTCAATTGTTTAATAGCTGCATCTACTTCACACCTTAGTATTGGTGGGTCTTTATCTTGGTGTTCAGGGGGTTTGTCAGAAACTATGTTGGTATCTGGGCGTAGTGGGTAGTTATACAATCCCTCACAGTATTCTGTCTAGCGTTGGAGGATGGCATTGTTTTCCGTTAAAAGATTTCCTTCTTTGTCTTCAATAACAGAGGCTCTAGGCTGTGTGGTTTTCGTTAGTGCTTTCAAAGTGTCGTAAGCTGTTTTGCTGTTTCCCTTGGCCATTCCAGCTTCGATGTTGTTGCATTGTTCTTCTATCCACGCTTCTTTGGCTTCTCTCATCTTTTTCCTCACTTCTCTGTGGCTATCCATGTACTTCTTGTAAGCTTCTTGACTTGTGAACTTTTGTTTCTTAAGTTCTCTTCTTTTGTCGCAAAGGTCAAGAACCTCATTTGGTGCATGCTAGGCTGTGTTAATGCCATCCATCCCATCGGCCATGGTATTGACGAAGACCCTGAGGCAAAATGTTCCAGACAGACGTGTTACACGGAGACCCTGACGCAAAGTGTTCCGGACAGACGTGTTACACGGAGACCCTGACGCAAAGTGTTCCGGACAGACGTGTTACACGGAGACCCTGACCCAAAGTGTTCCAGACAGACGTGTTACACAGAGACCCTGACGCAAAGTGTTCCAGACAGACGTGTTACATGGAGATCCTGAAGAAAAGTGTTCCAGACAGACGTGTTACACGGAGATCCTGAAGAAAAGTGTTCCAGACAGACGTGTTACACGGAGACCCTGACGCAAAGTGTTCCAGACAGACGTGTTACGCGGAGATCCTGACGCAAAGTGTTCCAGACAGACGTGTTACGCGGAGACCCTGACGCAAAGTGTTCCAGACAGACGTGTTACACGGAGACCCTGACGCAAAGTGTTCAAGACAGACGTGTTACGCGGAGATCCTGAAGAAAAGTGTTCCAGACAGACGTGTTACGCGGAGATCCTGAAGAAAAGTGTTCCAGACAGACGTGTTACGCGGAGATCTTGAAAGAAAAGTGTTCCAGACAGACGTGTTACGCGGAGACCCTGACGCAAAGTGTTCCAGATAGACGTGTTACGCGGAGATCCCGAAGAAAAGTGTTCCAGACAGACGTGTTACGCGGAGACCCTGACGCAAAGTGTTCCAGACAGACGTGTTACAGGGAGACCCTGACGCAAAGTGTTCCAGACAGACGTGTTACACGGAGACCCTGACGCAAAGTGTTCCAGACAGACGTGTTACGCGGAGATCCTGAAGAAAAGTGTTCCAGACAGACGTGTTACGCGGAGATCCTGAAGAAAAGTGTTCCAGACAGACGTGTTACGCGGAGATCTTGAAGAAAAGTGTTCCAGACAGACGTGTTACGCGGAGACCCTGACGCAAAGTGTTCCAGACAGACGTGTTACGCGGAGATCCCGAAGAAAAGTGTTCCAGACAGACGTGTTACGCGGAGACCCTGACGCAAAGTGTTCCAGACAGACGTGTTACACGGAGACCCTGACGCAAAGTGTTCCAGACAGACGTGTTACACGGAGACCCTGACGCAAAGTGTTCCAGACAGACGTGTTACACGGAGACCCTGACGCAAAGTGTTGCAGACAGACGTGTTACGCGGAGATCCTGAAGAAAAGTGTTCCAGACAGACGTGTTACGCGGAGATCCTGAAGAAAAGTGTTCCAGACAGACGTGTTACGCGGAGACCCTGACGCAAAGTGTTCCAGACAGACGTGTTACGCGGAGACCCTGACGCAAAGTGTTCCAGACAGACGTGTTACGCGGAGACCCTGACGCAAAGTGTTCCAGACAGACGTGTTACACAGAGACCCTGACGCAAAGTGTTCCAGACAGACGTGTGACACGGACATGAGATCCTGAAGAAAAGTGTCAGGCTACAGACAGAAAGGGCTGAATAATATGGCAAGGGCACGTTGGCTAAATAATGCACATTGTGTTTGTCCTAGGTATTCAAAACGAGACGGGAATTGGAGATCAAACGAAGTTGTGATGCGGACACATAATAATTATTATGGTTGAATCCTATCAGTGATGGTCGCTGGATATACATACATATATATATATATATATATATATATATATATATATATATATATATATATATATATATATATATATATATATATATATATATATATATATATATGTTTGAGTTAAAGCTTTCAGATAATATGTTGCACTCAATACGTATTGTGCTTGGGTTTTTTTTTAACCCCCGATACTCGGTTAGAGCTCTGAGGTTTACCAGTGGTGAAATTTTGGGTATGCGATGCGATTGGTTTTTAATCTCCCATTTAGATCGCTGCATTCCAACTTCGGAGATTGACGGTGATTGAAGGTCGCTGGTTTGAGCATCTGCTGAGGTATACCTGTTTGGGGGGAGGGGTGGGGGCCTTCCCTATGAGTTACCTAGCACTGGCATTGACCCCCACTACCCCGTAAGTTCCGTACATGAGTCTCAGATAAGTTCGTCTGCAAACATAAGAAATCTAGACAACAGCAAGAATACAGTCATTACCTTTCAATATCCTTTCTTTAAGACACAAAAAACAACAACAAACTCTCCGAACTGTTCAAAATTAACGACATAATGGTAAAACAAATAGACGCTGCCATATTGTGCAAGCGAGGGTTGTAACTGTACATTTCTCAGAAGAAGAAAAAAGGAGAGGGAAAAAAAAAAAAAGACAAATGTAATGTTAGTTTCATCTACTGGCTTTCAGTTCTTTTAGAAATAGGGAAAAAAATAGGGCCGTCCGTCTTTGTCTTCATCTGTACAGAGAGAGAGAGAGAGAGAGAGAGAGAGAGAGAGAGAGAGAGAGAGAGAGAGAGAGAGAGAGAGAGGGGGGGGGCTCAAAGATTTAAGACCTTACATAATTACATCAATAAACAAACTAAGAAGACGCATAGGCAATCTCAAAAGAAAATAACACAAATCAATGCAAAAAAGAACATGAAGAACATGAGGACAAAAGAGCATGAAAAAAGAACATGAACACGTGCATGGGAGGAGAGAGGAGAGAGAGAGAGAGAGAGAGAAGGAGAGAGAGAGAGGAGAGAGAGAGAGAGAGAGAGAGAGAGAGAAGCAGAGAGAGAGAGAGAGAGAGAGACGAGAGGAGACGAGAGAGAGAGAGACAGACAGACAGACAGACAGACAGAAGACAGACAGACAGACAGAGACAGAGACAGAGACAGAGGACAGAGAGACAGAGAGACAGAGAGAGACGAGGAGACAGAGAGAGACAGAGACAGAGAGAGGAGAGACAATGAGAGAGAGAGAGAGTGTGTGTGTATGTGTGTAATTTTCAATGCGTGGCAAATAGTACATGCAGATGCGTGCATAGGTTATGAAACACGTGTGGATGTGTTCACGAAGAGTAGGCCATCGTGTGCCGGTGGGAACAGATGACAATATTTACACAACTGCATACACACGGGGACTGGATGAAAAAAAACACATGAGTGTTTATCCCATTATCCTCGATATAAAAGAATAAAAAACAACAACAAAAACACTAGCGATAGTTGTGCTGTCAAAGAAACAAAGAGTTACAAGGGAGAGACAGACAGAGAGAGAGGCAGACAAACAGACAGATAAACAGTCTTTTAGACAGAAAGACAGACAGACAAACAGACACAGGCATTGACACAGATACACACGCGTGAACACATGCACACAAAATGTGAATATTGGAACAGTTATGAATGTGCTGTTTGCACAGGGGACGCAGTGCACTGCTTATGTATGGTGCTGTAAGCTTTGTGATGACAGTAGCTTTTAAAAAAATTCTCCTTTGATGTTTGATATTTTCCCCCCGTAACTTCTTCTTCTATCCCGTAGTCTATTTAGACCGTAGGGACGCCACTGAAGACCTCGTAACCAGCTCTGTCCATTTCCCTCTGTCCTCGACCTTTCTCAGGGTGTCACTCAGCCTGAGGCCCGTCCACTCTTGGATGTTGTCCTCCCATCTCTTTCTCTGCCTGCCTCTCCTTCTCCAGCCTTGCACAGTTCCCTGCAGAAACATCTTGGCAAGCCCTGTTGATCTTGCGACGTGCCCATACCACTTCAGTTTGCGTTTTTTGACTGTGGTCAGGAGATTTTCAAAGAACATCTCGCTCAGCTCAAAGATCAGGCTGATGCGCACTCTGGTCATCTCAATATTCCTGTATGCTTGTGAGTCATGGACCCTCACAGCGGATCTGGAGAGGAGAATACAGGCCGCAGAGATGAGATGCTTTCGCAGACTCCTTGGCATCTCTTACAAAGACCACATTAATAACGAGGAAGT
>CM060316.1:84456247-84473747 GCA_030674155.1 Stramonita haemastoma | reverse complement strand
GATTTGTTCACTTTTTTGGGATAAACTGTTTGTTTTTATCAGTTCAATCTTAATCTGAGGCTATAATGTTTTGTTTATGCTTTTCACAGCCTGCCGTTTTCATAAGTTAATTTTGATATATTGATATGCAATGGGCTATTTTTTGCGTTTTAAAGAGCCTACTATCTTCAACAATTGAATTTTGATAGGAGGTTATATATTTGGTTTGCGCTTTTAATTGTCTGTTGTTCTTCTCAGTTGAATTTTAATGTGAGATTTTGACATGATTATGTTTACTTTATGCTTTTAATGGTCTGCTGTTTTCATAAGTTGAATTTTGATATATTGTTTGTTATATGCTTTGTTTACGTTTTTAATAGTCTGCTGTTTTCATTAGCTGAATTTAGACACGAGGTTATTGTTGTTTACGTTTTGAATAGTCTGCAGTTCTCATTACTTGAATTTTAATATATGGTTACATGTACTGTTTACGTGTTTGATAACATGTCGTTTCCGTTAGCTGAATTCTAATATAATCTCTGGCTATATTTATTGCTGAGGCTTTTAATTGCCTGTTGTTCCTTTAGCTGACTGTTCAGAGTAGGTCTGGTGACTTGCTAGTGACTCTAAACAGTCACCTGCTGTATGGCCAATGAGACAGGTGCAAACTGACCTCTAAAGGTAGACAGTATACTGTGACCATAAAAAAAGGAGCTAGCTACATGACTGTATGTAAAGTGACAGTGACATTTAGTGTCAGGTCAGAGTTAAGCAAGGTAGGCTATGGGCGGAAAGATTTACCTGTTAGCACACCTTCTGGGTATGAAAAAACAAAAGGCACAGGTGTAGGTAGGAGATGACATCAAAGGGGTCCACGTGTTGATGACGTCATGAGCTGAGTGAAAAGTCATGCATTTTAAATTTCTGTTGGTAAAGGTTGACACTTACTTAGAATATTTAGTCACTTTCCTCAACTTCATTTGAAGTGAAGACGAGAGAAGTCTTAGAGAAAGCATGTTATTTTCGTTGTTGAAAATTTTAATAGATTTTTTAAGTTAGAAAACATGAATAGTATACATAGGCTACACACATATTGAGACAATAACAAGCTAATAGATGACGGCATGCTCTGCACAATAATTATATTTGACTCATTTCGTTTGGCAGCATGTTTAAAGCAAGGTGTCCAAAAATGCACTGCAGTGAAGTGGTTAGAACGCACGCTGAACCCGTGATGTCTGGGGTTCCAATCTCTGCTGAGCCTGGAGTGAGTTGGGGGACAGCAGAGGGAATGGTCAAGGACGTGAATTTTGTTGGCCTTGTGAAGTCAAGGTCTTTCCTAGATGAATAGAATCATCTGTGCCTAAGTCCTGTTTGTTCATTATAATCCTTGTGCAAGTTCAGTGGTTGTGAATTTGAAAAGAAAACCTATTATTGTGTATTATTAAGTACACCTAGTAATTTCTTGTTAATTTCTCAAATTCTTGTTCTTTGTTTTGCTAACCCTTGTTAATTTGTTCATTATACAACTGTGAAAGGTTTTGGGACCATTAGCATTCACACACAAAATTCGGTGAATAGCATTGCTATGTGTGCAAATTCCTTGTTCATCTTTAACGTAATGCCATATCTATTACTCTATTACAGGTCCATGCTGTCTATATTAAGCCTCTAATGATCACGACCCTTAGGCACATACATGAAAGGTCACCTTCTGATTGAGACCCTAACAGGGTGTAAGATAGAGCAGAATATTTGTTGCTCATTTCTTGAAATTGAGAGTGGTATACCCATCAAAGTTTTCAATACACAACACATGCACTGTCTCTGAACATTTTTGTTTATGATAAATTTTTGGTCAACATCTCTGTGACTCTAAGCCACGTGGCATCAACATCTACTGCTGACACTTTAAAGCATAGTTTAGTTCTTCAGAGGAGAAAAAGAATACGCGTTGTTTTGGGTCCGCTAGGCCGAAATCTGGCCAACTATGGCCAGCTGTGACAACCGTCCTGATTTAGCACAGTCATGTCAGATTGTTTGTACTGTATGCAATGATTGCAGCATAAAGCCTGTTTTGATATGATGGTATACAGTGTTTCTGATTTCTGTTGAAATGAAGACGCTTATCAATCAGTGGTCTTTTAGAAATCGGGGTAAATCTTGAGATATTGATTTGCACATAATTATCTCTTCTGATTTGTTGTGCTTTTCAACAAGATGCCACCATCCTGAAATGGCCTCCGTTGTTATGTTGGTAACAAAAAGCATAAACATTTAATGAAGTAGTAGAAGTAATTTCTGTTGTTTTTGTACCTCACCACAGCTTGTGTTTTAATGTTGTTGTTGTTGTTTTGTTGTTGTTGTTTTGGTCTTGCTGTGTTGAGTATAAACAAAATCAACAGTCTTTCAATGATGGCAAAGCAACAGGCCTGAACGATATAAACTCGTTTCCTGCCGATGCCTGTTTTGATATAAAAACGTCAGATTTCTTTGCCAGTGCACCACTTAACGGCACAATTTTTATTCTTGATCTCTGCTGTCAAGCCTTTTGTGCACCGCAACATTAGGAACATGAAACTGATGAAGGAAACAAGACACGCGGCATGGCGACGATAGTTGTGTCGCGGAAAAGAACAGCAGCCCTGTTACAAACCCTTCCTTGTTTTCAAACGGACAGGCGAGTAATCTGTTACAAATTAATGACAAAATCGTTCAAGACAGTAAAAGGAAAGCAGCCAAGGAAGCGGAAACAGTTAATGTGTTGAATTCAGCAGAGGACACCAATAATCATGGCGTGAGATGAGTTTCACAAGCAACAACAGCTGCTGCCCACGTAAACGATTTAACAGGGCAAAAAGAAAAGTGTCACATGTAGGGTGTTTACGACACTGGCTCAACAGAGGGTGTCTGTTTCCCAGGCCGCATGTTGTTTATGATTCACGTGCTGCTGGCCACGGAACTGACGCTGTCCAGGTGTCGCCACCTTCGCTCTGGATAAGATCATTTCTGATGGCGATAACGGCGCTGGCTGCCATTACCTCCGCCATTACTCCCATTCAATACCTTCTTGACCAGGCATTGAGCAAAGATGGCGGACGATCAGTGAACCGTTGTCTACTGAACCTCCGCAACAGAAGATCTCCAAGCTGCTTCTGTCAGGGGAGTCAAGTGAAGTGAAGCGAGAAGACCAGTGATTTAAAGCCAATTGCCAAAACAGTGGTCCCACAATTTCTTTTTCTTCTTTGTCCTGAAATAACCAGTCAAGCAGAGCACTGGACAAGCACAGGCATGAAAACATAACCAAGCAGCTGGGGGGTATTTTCTGTAATGTAGAATAACGCCCTGTTGTTTAACCCTAACATTGTAACTAAGTATGTCCTCATTATGTCTTTGTAGCAGTCTTTGGCAAAGCAGAGCAGAGCAAGTCTGGGAGCCTGAAATAGATCTGTGCTCTGCCTGTTGCATGAAGTGGGCTGTGGCTGTTTAACGGGCAGGTGGGAAGCCAGGCTGTTTGACAGCTGTGTATGACGAATGGCTTAGCGCCACCATGTGAACAGGGCAGAGTATCCAGGGAAAGGCGAGACTGTCAGAGAGGCCTTCAGAACAAGGACAGCAACTGGAGGATTGAGGCGAGGTAAACCGCCTGTTAGCGATGAGCAGGATACAGAAAAGTCGTATCTAACGTTCCTGTTACTTTAAGGCATACTCAGCTAGGGGTGAAAGATACAGTTGGCAACATTGAACATTGTGACTGGGTCATGTTTTTTTTCCTAAGTAGAGAATATGTCAGGTTCAGAGATTGTTGAAGACTTTGAGTGACGTGTGATGGTCAAAGGATTGCCACTGGCTGGCGTGTCATTCTGAAGTCAGTAGCAGATATTTTTTATGCCTCTGTTTGGGAGTGAAAGTCAAGCAGCTGCCACTAGACAGTCTTTCTGAGATGCTGTAACCATTGAAATTTAATTGTCAGCAGGTCTGACGCGTTAGGTATGAAGATTTAATCATCTCCTGCATAAGTGTTCAAATTCTATTGCTGTATAAACATCAGCTGTTGTGTGCCTATGCACGTACAAAAGCTCAACTCTTGAAGTCCTTGCCTTACGCCTTTGTTAAAACCCTTGCCATACGCCTTCGTTGAAATCTTTGCCATACGCCTTCGTTAAAATCTTTGCCATACGCCTTTGTTGAAATCTTTGCCATGCGCCTTTGTCAAAATTCTTGCCTTAAGTTTTTGTTAAAATTCTTACCTTGAGCCTTTGTTAAAATTCTTACCTTGAGCCTTTGTAAAATTCCTTGCCTTACGCTTTTGTTAGAATTATTGCCTCGCACGTTTGTTGAAATGCTAGCCTTTAGGCCATGATTCCCTGAGAATTGGACAAATGCCCTTCTACACTTCTTTCCCTTTTCTTGAATTTGTTTATTGCCCTTTGAGAACTGGTTGCATCCTATTAAAGAACGATGCAATTTAAGGATGGAGCTCTTTCACAGCAGCTAAATTTGAAGGTGGTTTTGAATCCTTCCACAAGATTAACAGCATATATCAAATGGTTGATGAAGTCAGGGAATACCATACTAAGTTCTTCATAATGTTTCAGACATTTCTTGTTAAGACTGCTGCCAGTTGTGCATGAAAATCATAATGCAGTTCATGTTGTGCTTAGCTAACTCTGTGTGTGTGTGTGTGTGTGTGTGTGTGTGTGTGTGTGTGTGTGTGTGTGTGTGTGTGTGTGTGTTTGTGTAAACAAGACAAAACGAACAAACATACAAAAAACCCAAACAAAACAAAACTCACCAAATATCCTCCAGCATTCTGGTAACCCATGTAAAAGCAAAAAAAACAAAAAACCCAACCAAACTAAAACCCCCAACAAAACCCAGGAAACAAACAAAGAAAACAAACAAGAGGTAGCCATATCAACAAGTCTAAGCATTATATACACAAACAAACAAAGCAAGCAAACAAACAAACAAAGCGAAAAACAAACAGGACAAATAAAGGGTAACACTAACATTTGGTCCAAAACAAACAAACAAACAAGCAAACAAACAAACAAACAAATGAGCAAACAAGCAAACGAAAACACTGTCAACATGTCTAAGTTTCATCTAAACAAACAGACAGACAGACAAACAAATGAAAACACTATGAACAACTCTAAGTGTTATATGTATATATATATAATATATATGTATATATATATATTATATATATAATATATATATATATATATATATAAAAATATATAAAATTAAAAACAAACAAACACACAAACAAATGAACGAAAACATCATCAACAAGTCTAAGTTTTATCAAAATAAACAAACAAATAAACAAACAAACAACGCCATTAACAAGTCTACACTTTACACACAAACAAGCAAACAAACAAACAAATAAAGGATAACGCGATCAACAAGTCTAAGCTTCATCCAAAAACACACACACACACACACACAAACAAACAAACAAACAGACAAACAAACAAACAAACAAAGAATCACACTCTCAATAAGTCTCGGTTTTATCTACACACAATTATGCTGTCGCTTATTTCTCCACCAAATGAGCGAGTGTCAAATTTAGCTTTTTAATTACATGCAAACATCAAATTATAAGACCGTTCCAATGCATTTAACATTTCATTAACGACGCTCGTTCATGTCATGTATTTACTATAAAGAATCACCGAACATATCAACGCCCGGTCTCCCGTTGCCATCACACAAAGGCCACATATCCATTTCATATCTGCGACCAAAGCCCCCACTCCCCTTCAACCAGATCTGATTGACTTTACACACATCTTTTTCACAGGCACATTTTCTGCAGGCTCCAAGTTTTTCTTCAGAGCCCAACACGGCCCATAGAGCTAATTACAGCTGGCAAGTAGACTAATTCCAGTCTCTTCGTCGCCTATTCGCGCCATGGAAAGTACAATCATCGGCGAGAAAATAGCTGGAGTTTCCCTGTCTAACGAGTGTTGCAGGTGTCGTTGGGGGTTGTAAGCGGCTTTGTCAGGAATGCTGCAGTGTGGGGATGATGGTACGCCATAGCAGCCAGCCCCTGTCTTTAAAGGCCCCATTACGTGCATCCCCCTCTCCATAGAACAGGGCTGTTAGCTGGGTTGGCTGTCTTTGCTCACGGCGGCAAAGGTGTTAGTGCCAGTAGGCTGACGGGCAGGTGGGGGAGGGAGAGAGGTGGGGGAGAGAGAGAGAGAGAGAGAGAGAGAGAGAGAGAGAGAGAGAGAGAGAGAGAGAGAGAGAGAGACAGAGACAGAGACAGAGACAGAGAGAGACAGAGAGAGACAGAGAGAGAGGAACCAGGCCCTTGAGGCAGTAAATAAGTTCCAGAACGGCGGGGTGAGGTGAGGTGAGGTGAGGTGAGGTGAGGTGAGGAGCCGGCGCACACGCACACCTGGGGGTGTCGAGGCGTACAGGAGTGGCGGGGTGAAGTGATGTACTGTCGCCCGTGTCAACCTCGCTCTCCTCGCCTCTTTGTTTACCACCTCGTCTGTCATCTTACCTGTCGGCCCTGTATGATGTACATACCTACCTGAGAGCTGCCCAGGCGGAAATGAGTAGCGGGGAGAAAAAAAAAAAGGGGGGGGGGGGGGTCGGGGGGAGGGGGGTGTCATAATATAATAGCCAGTGGAGCGAATTAGAAAAAAAAAACAACAACAAAAAAAACGGCCGCTGTGGAGAGGGAGAGAGAGAGTTGGGGCGGGTAAGGTGAAGAGAAAGGGTTTATGTTCCGAATTTGTCATCAAGGTCGAGTGTCTTTAAGATCTGATCATAATAATTTGCATCATCCCATCCCCTTTTGCTCCGTCCTTTCATGTCTTTTTTTTTAAATTGGAGAGAGAGAACACTGAACACTGAGAGAGAGAGAGAGAGAGAGAGAGAGAGAGAGAGAGAGAGAGAGAGAGAGAGAGAGAGAGAGAGAGAGAGAGAGAGAGAGAGAGAGAGAGAGAGAGAGAGAGAGAGAGAGAGGAGAGAGAGAGAGGAGAGAGAGAGAGAGAGAGAGAGAGAGAAGGCAAGGCAAGATTCTTTTATTCGAGGATAATAGATAAGCACTCGTGTGCTTTTTTACATCCAGTCCGAGAGAGAGAGAGGAGAGGAGAGAGAGAAGAGAGAGAAAAGAGAGAGAGGGAGAGAGAGAGAGAGAGAGGAGAAGAGAGAGAGAGAGGAGAGAGAGAGAGAGAGAGAGAGAGAGAGAGAGAAGAGAGAGAGAGGAGAGAGAGAGAGAGAGAGAGTGAGAGGAGAGGAGATCAAATCAAATCAAATCAAATCAAATCAAATCAAATCAAATCAAATTCTTTTGTTCGAGGATGATGAATAAGCTACTCGCGTGCTTTTTTACATCCAGTCCTCGCCCTTATCAGGATTGAATGGAGAGAGAGAGAGAGAGAGAGAGAGAGAGAGAGAGAGAGAGAGAGAGAGAGAGAGAGAGAGAGAGAGAGAGAGAGAGAGAGAGAGAGATGCTTCTTTCTCCGTCCTGTACTTTGGTCGGGTCCTGCAGGACTATTATCATCAGTAATCAATCATCTACCAGATGCAGAGCAAGCCTTACTTACCCATGTTCACACTTCGACAGAGAAAAGCTTTTTATTCTTGTCGCTGCAATACAGAGCGGAAAAGAGAGAGAGAACAGACCAGTTCAAAGCGTAGGAGTTGGGATCAATTAAATCCTACCCATGGCTAGTCATTGACCTGTTCGTCTGTCCGCCTCAACCAGTGCTGTTGTATGATGATGTCAGCCATTGCATTCAAACGACAGCCAGACTGTTACACTCCTCCATGTCTTCCCGCCTTCTTCGCTGGCTGAACTAACTCCATAATAGGGATAGCCGATAGGGACGGAACAGCTCGGCGGTTAGAGCGTTGTGCATCGCGCTCGTGATCTGCTGCTGACCCGGGTTCGAATCTGGTTCAAAGGGATTTCTCCTCTGGAGTTAACATCAGTGCCGACTTCACCTGCCCCCCCCCCCCCCTAAAAGTTCTTCGGATGAGACTATAAACCGAGGTTCCGTGTGAGAACGCACGCAGAACATCTTTCGCACACGTTTGAACCCGTTCCTCTTTTCCGAAGAGTAGGCCATTATGTGGCGGTAGGAACGGATGTCAAAACTTATAGAACCGCACACACACAGGGGCTGGATGGTAAAAGAAAAAAGCACACGAGTGCTTATTCTGTTATCGTCGTTCATGTGTGTCAATCTCGTTCAAGAGGATTTTCCCTCAGTGCCGACTCCATTCCCTCAAAAGTCTTTCGGAATGAGACTATAAACCGAGGTTCCGTGTGAGAACGCAAGCAGAACATCTTGCGCACACGTTAAAACCTGTTCCGCTTTTCCGAAGAGTAGGCCGTTGTGTGCTGGTGGGAACGGATGACAAAATTAACAAAATTGCATACATACGGGGACTGGATGTAAAAAAGCAAAACGAGTGCTTATTCCATTATCCTCCAAATAACAAAAAAAAGATTTAGATGTTCGATATAAATCATGTTGCCAATGTGTCTCTTTTTCTTCTTCTCCCCACCCTCACCCTCACCCCCCCAGTCTTGCTTCGAAAGACCTTTTAGCTTTTGTCTTTTAACAAGACAATTAGCTCCTTCCAACTAAGTACATTATACTTCAATCTGACTATAGATACGATATTCTGCAGCCAACACACAAAGAAGATGAAAAGGAAGATAATTTAAAAGAGGGTGTCCCTGTTTGATTATAGACTGTATAGTATTGCTTTATTTGGAAACCCTGCGTGCAATAGCTAGATCTAATTATTTTGATATCCCCCCCCCCACCCGAAAAAAAAAGCCAGACAATGCCCCTTAAAGCACAGCTCTCAGAATCCGTAGTACTCATACCAATCCGCAGAACTCTGGCAGTGTCTAACAGCTGTCTCTGATGTAGACAGACAGTTTGAATCGCTCTGAATATGCACTCGTTCTGATTTTGATAATGCACATCTTTTGGCTGTGAAAGATTATTGGAAATTGAATGAACAATTTCTTGTTTTTGTGTTGAAGTTGAAGAAGAAAAACATAAAGTTTTAGTGCCTGTGTGACATATACGGTACTTATAATCATATGCTTTCTTTACCCTTAGTCACAACGTCTTTTATTTTCTTCTCAAGTACCTGTTTTAGGACTTGTTTTCTTACTGTTGGTGTGATGCTCAGTTATGTATCAACTCTGTTTATCTGTGCCCTTCAGTGTCTGTTTTTTCACAGTTCTTGATTAAACCATTGATGCTTGGGAGCAACAGCAAAGTGAGAGGCTGTATGATCAGTGGCTTTATCACAGTTCTTAATTAAACCATTGATGCTGGGGGCAACAACAAAGTGAGAGGCTGTATGATCAGTGGCTTTCCCACTTATGGAATTTCACTTTACAGCTTAGCCTTTAGTGATCAACTATGACTCTCTGACTAGGAGGCTCGACTCGGACAGTCCTGTTATGTGCTGCAGCCCAGGGGGCTAGTTGGCATTTGGAGAACATCTCCAACGCTGATTGTCCTTATGCTCTCTTGGCTGAGAGAGTGGGGATGTACTGTGGGCAAGGCATCTCCACTATAATCAAATTTCTGCCCAGTTTCCGAAACAGCAGCTGCCTCCTCTGCTGTTTTCGAGGTCATCGTCGAACACGACAGACAAACAAACATGTGGCCTAGGACACCCACCTTCTCTCCACCCAGCCTGTTTATAGAAGTCTTTTGATGCTGCAGTCTTATCTGTGAGTACTTTCTTCTTTTTTTTTGTTTGTTTCAGAAATATGTAGTATAAAATGTAAAGCACTATCAAACAATTTAGAAAAAATAGTAGTCTGTCTATCTGTTTGCCTGTCTGTCTGTCTATCCCTCTCTTTTTCTGTCTTTGTCGTCTGTCTGTCTATCTATCTGTCTGTCTATCCCTCTCTGTCTTTGTCAGTCAGTCTGTCTGTCTATCTATCTGTCTGTCTCTCACATTACTTTTTCACTGTTTGAATATGTTCATTTGTATGTTGTGCATACTTCTTTTTCCCTTTGAGGACGTGCGATTTTTGTTGTTCTTGGTGTTTTTTTTTTTTTTTTTTTTGGGGGGTAGTTACTCTATCACTTAAAAATAAAACTTTATTTATTCGTTCTTCTGTCTGTCTGTCTGTTTTCTCTCTCTCCCTCTCAAATTTTAACTTTATTTCTATTCTTCTCTTCTGTCTGTCTTTCTGTCTCTTCTTCCTCTCTCTCTCCTCTTGATTTATTGCTTTCTTTCTGAATGTTGTATGCATTTCTCCTTCTACTTTTATTTTTCAGAAAGAAACTTTTCTGAGCACACTTCTTGACATTTACCTTCTTGGTACTACCAGTTCTTAGGCGCTCAGAAAGAGAAGAGAGTAGTGGAGAGAGAGTAGAGAGAGAGAGGAGAGAGAGAGAGAGAGGAGAGAGAGAGAGAGAGAGAGGAGAGAGAGAGGAGAGAGAGAGAGAGAGAGAGAGAGAGAGAGAAAGAGAGAGAGAGAGAGAGAGAAGGAGAGAGAGAGAGGAGAGGAGAGACAAGAGAGAGACAGAGCGACAGAGACAGAGACAGACAAGACAGACAGATTGACGGACAGAGGGATGGAGACAGAAAAAAAAAGAGACAGTCACCGAGACAGAAAGTTACCAAAGTCATAATGCCCCTCTTTCTGCACCCTCTTCCACACTCTCCCTCCTCCCCATCACCACCACCACCACTACCACCACCACCACCTCACACCACCACTCACCCTCTCTCACTTCTCCACACCCCCCACACCCAACCCCCTGCAAATGAAACATTATAGTCCCAGTTTTCTCACGCGAACCTCCTAAAAGATAACTTTGTCTTCTTCTTGATTCCAAACACCTTACCCCCCACCCCATCCCCCCCCTCCTCCCTAATAGAGAATCTACACCCTCTCTTTCACCTGAACCTCCCTCCATCCCTCTAACCCCCCTCCCCCTCCCCCCCCCCCCCCCTTGTCACTTTTCTCTCTCTCATTGATCTGTTAGCAAACCACACATGGAACTGGGAGCGGGCTACTCAGCGTGCCCAAACCTGTAAACTACCTTCCTTAGCACAGACAGCGCTGGGCTAAACGATCGTAATTTCAACCCCCGATGAAAATGCCCATTTCTTTCCCCCCGCGCGCGATGCCTCCTTAGCCTATTACTTTTAGACACCCCTGACGGAACGAGTGTGATTTTTGTCGTCTGCTTTTTTTTTTTTTTTTTTTTTTCGGGGGGGGGGGGGGGGGCTGGGGTTGGCGAGAAGGAGGGAGAAAAGAAGAAGAGAAGAGAAAAGAGAAGAGAGGAGGAGAGAGGGCAGCAGGCTAGGCGGCTTGTAAAGTCGTGTAGCGACGACGACACGGCTAATGGTTGGGAGGCGGGGAGTGGTGGTGGTGGTGGTGGGGGGAGGGGGGGGGGAGGGATGGGGAGGGGATGGGGGGGAGGGGTTGATGCCGTGCCAGAGGCTTCAGCTAGTTTGGCGCCCTGCCATCAGCAAACAAGGGTAATCAGCTGCTCTGGCAGTATCCGAACACAGTGTCGCCTTCTTTAGCCGGGTACCCGACACGTGTGTGCAACGTAGCAGCCGAGGCTACTTTAGAGAATGAATGATATGATGGATCTGTGGTTCTGTTGTGTGGTGTTTTGCTGTGGCGTGTGTGTGTGTGTGTGTGTGTGTGTGTGTGTGTTGATGTGTGTGTGTGTGTGTGGTGTTAGTGTGTGTGTGTGTGTGTGTGTGTGTTTGTGTGTGTGAGTGTGTGTGTAGATGTGTGTGTGTGTGTGTGTGTGTGTGTGTGTGTGTGTGTGTGTGTGTGTGTGTGTGTGTAAAGATAGTTGACAGCTTGGCTTTCTGAAGTTTCGTCTCTCCTAACCCTCCCTCCCTCTACCCCCCCCCCCCCCTCTCTCTCTTGCTTCAACCTGCACATTGTCCATCTCAAGACGTTGAAAAGAAAACCAATGATGAATCTGGACTCGATGTAGACCTATGTATGCAACAAAAACCGCAGAGATACACATTTATTTTCTTTTTTATTTTATTCTATACCACTTTATGTCACAGCAGATTTCTCTACGTGAAAATCGGGCTGCCCTCCCTGGGGAAAGCGCGTCGCCACAAGTGTAACGCCTACCCGTTTTATTTTTTCTTCTTTTTCCTGTCTGCAGTTGTATTTGTTTCCCTATCAGAAGTGGCTTTTTTCCTACAGAATTTTGCCAGGGACAACCCTCTTGTTGCCGTGGGTACTTTTACGTGCGCTAAATAAGGATTGTAGCACACGGAACCTCGGTTCATCGTCTCAACCGAAAGATGGACACAGGCAGGCAAAGCCGAGCCCAAAAGGTCAGATATTTGAATGCATACAGTGACCCTTTTCAGTTCAAAAAGAGAAACATTCCTTTTAGACGGATACACCATTTCCTTTTTTAAATTTTATTTTTTTACCCCCTTAAAGTCTGAAATCCCCCGTGGGGATGCCAGGGGCCTGTCAGTATAAAATTAGCATCCCCACCTTCTGGAAATTTTTAGTTCCTAAATGGAAAATCTCCGCTGGGACGTTACTTTAATCACAGCAACAACAACTGGACAATTCTGTGCTAGGAATTCCCTTTTTTCCCTCTCCTTCTTTTGTTTCTGCCTTGTCCCTTTTTTTCTTCCTGTCCCCTCCATTTGTCTATTCGCTGGCCTCTTGATCCATTCTCCTGTCTTTTTTTCCCCAAGAAAGACTTAAAAAAAAAACAACAAGTCTCTCCTACGCTGAAATCAGGACGTGTTGGGCCTGACTTGTTAGGTACCTAACGGCAGCACAACCTATTTTTCTATATGACAGACAACAATAAAATTGCTGTTTGATGTTCAACGACGACGACGACGACGACGCTCGACGAAGATAAAAGGATCTGAACTGTAAGTACACATACGCCATTTCTTTTTTTTTGTTTTGTAAAGTCTGAAATGTAAGTATATCCTACACTCTCTATTCCAAGGCAGACTCGGGCATTGCTCTCGATAAACAACAAAAAAGGGGACATTTGAATGGGTCTATGAAGTTTTATTAGTGATTTTACGAAGGTGTGCTCGAAGCCAAATCATTGTCTTTTATTACAGATGATCCTTACACATTGCTAGCCATTCTCTCTCTCTCTCTCTCTCTCTCTCTCTCTCTCTCTCTCTCTCTCTCTCTCTCTCTCTCTCTCTCTCTCTCTCTCTCTCTTCTCTCTGCTTGTCCTGTCTGTCCTGTCTGGTCTGTCTCTGCCTGTCTTTTTCTCTCTGGCTGTTTGGCTGCCTGCCGACCTGTCTGTCTGTCTGTTTGTCTGTATCTGTTTTTCTGTTTCTCTCTCTCCTGTGTCTGTCTGTTTTCCTCTGTCTGTCCCTGTCTGTCTGTCCGTCGTCAGTCTGTCAGTCAGTCAGTCGTCTGTCTGTCTGTCTGTCTGTCTGTCTGTCGTCTGTCTGTCTGTCTCTTGCTTCCATCTGTCAGTCTGTCTGTCTGTCATCTGTCTGTCCTTGTCCATCTGTCTTTCTTCTGTGTCTGTCTGTCTCTCAACTTTTTTCAATTCTTTTTATTTTTATTATCATATTTTTTTTCATTATAGATTTTGGACTGAAGCTAACTAGAGCACACAATAGACACCTTTTTGTTTCAGTGAGTACATGGCCTATTTCTTTCATACATCGCACCTCTTCAAATTGGTATTTGCCGTTCTGTTTGCGAAGAAGGCTCAGGTGTTTAATTTGTTTTTGTTGTTGGCTTTTTATTTGTTCGATTTTGTATTCATTCTGAGTTTTTTTCTCCAACCAATTTTCCAACGAAGCAGGCGGTCATTTCTGGAGTTTTTCGTTATTCTGGTCAATTTTTATTTTATTTTTATTCTATTTATTTTACATCACTTTGAAAATCACGGCAGATTTCTCTGCGTGAAGTTCGGACTGCTTTCCCTTGGAGAGCGTGTCACCATTAGAGAGCACCACCCACTATTATTATTATTATTATTATTATTATTATTTATTATTATTATTATTATTATTATTATTATTATTATTATTACTATTATTATTATTATTATTATTATTATTATTATTATTATTATTATTTTATCACCATCACCATCTCATCATCATTATTATCTCATTTTTATTTCCTGTCCGCAGCTGTATTTGTTTCCCTATCAGAATGGCTTTTTCCAACAGAATTTGGCCTGGGACAACTTATTTGTTGCCGTGTTCTTTTATGTGCGCTAAATAATTTTGTGTAACCTCGATCCATCAGTTTGAAAAAGAAGAAGCATACGACATCGGTACATGTAAATTTGATCATGATTATGTTTTTCTTTTCTATTCTCTGCGATATCTTATCGGTAGGGTGTCAATGCCTGGACTACTCTTGTGCTTGTCAGTCTGCAGGGAGTCTACCCGTTGAGCTCAGTTGACGTATTCTGACTTTAGAGTGGCTCATTTTGTGGTAAAGATGCATGCTGGGTATGTTCCTGTTTCCGTGACCATCAGGCGCTGACATGAATGATGGGATCTTTAATCTGCATGCCTGATTTTCTGCTTGAGTGTAGGCCTATACACGCACGGAACTAAGGTACAGGCACATACATCTACACGTTAAGCTGATCTGGAAGATCGTAAGAATCCCCACCCTTGTTTCACCAGACAATACAGCATACTTCATCAACTCAGGAGAACAGAGTCAAAATTAACGGTCGGAGTGTGGTAACTTTATGTTGGGCGAAACGGTTCTGTTGGTATGGTCCAGGCGTTGCTTCATTAGCATTGTGATATAAAGCATACTTTTGATATCATTTGTTATCCACCATATTTGCAAGTATGTCTTCACTTCTACATCAATTTGAAAATGATGCATCAAGGACTGTAATATAAAAAAAAATAAACTCGAGAAATTTATATCTGCCATTGACAACATTTTAGAGTAAAAGCCTTGCCTTTTTCCTGACCTGACCTCGGATCGTGGCTCCTGGATGATCCCACAAGACACTTTTTAAATTCAAAAGTGTCAATCGCGTTCACAAGAATAATTATTTGTTATCCCTGTGGCTTTGAAAGCTGCCATCAAAAGACTACGATAAAAGAGAAGAAAATATGCTTAGAATATATGTTGCACACACCACACCCCACACAACACACACACACACACACCACAACACAACCACACCAAACCAACCACACACACACACACACACAAATGAAAAGGAGAAAAAAACACCAGTGAATCCTTGTGCCTAATGTTTGGGAATCCTAGTAAAAGGATGCAAGGGAGGTCATAAGGTTTGTATCCAGCCAAGTGGTCAGCCTTAGCTAGATAATAACCCAAACATTGCCATACACTTCAAGTGCAAGCACAGGCAAGTTGGGAAAAACATATAAATGGCCTACATCAAATGGATATGAAGAAGAACAGCAAGAAGCAAATAGCTTATAATGTGCCCCAACACAGAATACATTAGACTCCCCAGTACTTTGGCTGCTAGCAGATATACGTTCATATAAAACAATATGTGTTTTTCAATACTATTCCAAGTATGACAAATTAACTTGCCACCTTTCCCGGAGTTTTGCTCCAATCACCTGTCGGACGGAAAGCTCTACCTGATTTAAAGAATTGAAGAAATACGGATGTTTCAATACCTTTTAACATTTATCCGAACACGCTTTTTACCTGAGATTGATCTTTCAACGAGACAAACAGCCCTGATAAAATAATGACCTCTGCAGGTCGCCGGGGCTATAAACAACGAAATCATGGCTGGACAGGATTTTTGTCTGAGAACAACTCTTGGATCTGAATGATTATTTTCAAAATGAGTGGACAGGCAGTTTAGCAGTTACGCACCCAGCTACGAAGCGGGAGGTCGTAGGTTTGATTTCTTCTGAGCTCGCATCTTTCCCCCATACCTCCTAGTCTCACTATGGGGGAGGGTGGTTCACTTGTTTGGCGTGGTCTTTTCAAAATGTGACGGATAGTAAAGGGAAGCAGGGCATATGCCTGGTGAGTTAGATGCGTTTTTATCCTGATCTGGAACTGGCCGTCGTGGGTTCGCGCCGTCACCCAGACGCCTGTTCGAAGTGGGTTTTTTCTTTCTTGAAGTTAACATCAGTCTCGACTCCACTCCCCCTCCCCCCCCCAAGTCCTTCGGACCAGACTATAAACTAAGGTTCTGAGTGCAAACAGCATGCAGAACATCTTTCATACACATTCAAACCCGTTCTGCTTTTCGGAGGAGTGGACATTTGTCCAGTGGGAAGGGATGACAACATTTACAAAAAACCGTATATGCTCTCTGGTGTCGTGTTTAGAATCATCCCCGAAGTTGGAATGCCGCTAGCTACATTAATGGTGGGTCAGGGTGGCAGTCACAAAATCTCACCATTGGTCAATCTCGGAACTGTAGCCCAGAAACAAACAAAAAAAAACAAAACAAAAACAACAACAAAACTGAGGCGACAAACCAAGGTCCTGTGTGCAACATATATTATACTAAACGCACGTTAACGAATCCACAGCATCAAGACAGTTGTTCCTCGCAGTCTTGAATAGGAAAAAAAAGCCACTGTTGAAGAGGTGGCATTGTATCATTTTATAATATAGCGACTTGTTTTCCCCCGTGGACAGCAGCAGTCCTGAATGTGGTGGTACCGATAACATTCTGCGGCTGTGACAGTAGGGTGGGTTACTTGTATTTCAATTCAATCCGAATGTGATGTGTACATTTTGCAACTTTTGTTTGTCACAAAGATATACTTTTTGTAGCCTTTATTGAGATAATGAATAAGCATTTAAATGTTTGTTTTTTTAATCCATCCCCGTGTGTAGCGTATTATAATTTGTCATCTGTCCACGTACAATGCTATCTTTTGAAAGCCCCCCCCCCCCCCCCCCCCCCCCCCCCCCCCCCCCCCCCCCCCCCCCCCCCCCCCCCCCCGTGTGTATGCAGATTTGTAAATGTCATCTGTTCCCACCGGCACACGATGGCCTACTCTTACGAAAAGCGGAAAGGGTTTTAACGTGTGCGCAAGGTGTTCTGTGTGCGTTCGGCACACGGGCGTCGGTTTATAGTCTCATCCGAAGGACTTTTGGGAGGAGTGGAGTCGGCACTGATATTAACTCCAGAAAAAAATCTCTTGAACGAGAGAGAGGAGAGAGAGAGAGAGAGAGAGAGAGAGAGAGAGAGAGAGAGAGAGAGAGAAGAGAGAGAGAGAGAGAGAGAGAGAGAGAGAGAGAGAATGAACGAAGAGAGAGAGAGAGAGAGAGAGAGAAGAGAGAGAGAGAGAGAAGAGAGAAGGAGAGAGATGAGAGAAGAGAAGAGAGAGGAGAGAAGAGAGAGAGAGAGAGCGCTCTAAATCATTATTTGTCTCCTGCAAAAAGAAAAAAACAACAAATGTCTCCAGTCAGTGATGCGTAGTGACGACTCTACTAAAACATTCCACTTTCTTGACAACAGAAAGGTTATTCCCATCTTTTTAATTTTGTTATCTTTTTTTTTTTTTTTTTTTTTTTAAA
>CM060316.1:84448747-84451247 GCA_030674155.1 Stramonita haemastoma | reverse complement strand
ATATTATATATATAATATATATATATATATATATATGATTATTCCTTTCTCTCAATTAAGAAAAAACATTTAATCTCTCCTCTGTCTCTCTGTCTCTCTGTCTCTCTGTCTCTGTCTCTCTCTCTGTCTCTGTCTCTCTCTCTCTCTCTCTCTCTCTCTCTCTCTCTCTCTCTCTCTCTCTCTCTCTCCTACAAGCACGCACTCAAACCCCTCTCCTACACCCCGCCCCACCCTACCCCACCCCACCCTCCACCTCTCCATTTCCCGACCTTTTCACAAACTATTCCTGTGTAGGTGATGTCGAATGCGGCCCTCTCTTTGACCGGCTGTTTGCAACAACAAACGTGATGGTGACGTTTATCACCACTTTGGGAATCCATATAAAAAAACTCCGGAAAAATGCAGGTTACATTCGCTCTCTCCCCCCCCCCCCACTCCCACTCTCCTCCATCCCCATCCTTATCCATTTTGTCTGAAACCTTTCCCTCTGCCTCCACTTTCTCTTCTCTCCTAAAATTGGTATTGGTTCATATAAAAATGGAGAGAAAAAAATAATGGAGTGAGAGTGTGGAAGGGAAGGAATGGGGATTGGGGTGGGGTGGGGGGTGGGGGGGAGTTGCAGAAGAAAGAAAGGATTAAAAAAAAGTAAGAGAAAAAGAAAGTGACATGGAAGTGGAGAAGAACGATAAAGAGGACGATGACAATAACCTGAGAAAGAAAGAAAGAGAAGAAGAGAAAGAAGGAGGAGGAGAAGGAGGAGAGGAGGGACTGGAGTCAGAAAGTGGATAAAAACGTATGAGGAACTTCTAAAATGCTGAAGTAGTGCATGATATTGAACTTATATTGAATAACGATTCGTCAAAAATTGGGACGAACTGCGTTGTTGCAACGTACTGTGGCAGAACCCCCTACGCCCCCCCCCCCAAAAAAAAAAGAAAAGAAAAAAAGAAAAAAAAAGAAAAAAAGACAATTGAAGAAGACTGTGAAGAAGTAAATCACGTAGATAAAGAAGACTGGAAATAAGAAGAAGACGAACTGCAAAGATGAAGACGAAGATGGCAAAGATGAAGATTGCGAAGACTGTGAAGAAAAAGAAACACTGCAAATAAGAAGATTGCGAAGTGGAAGACTGAGGAGAAGAAGACTGCAAAGAAGAAGACTGCAAAGAAGAAGGCTGTAAAGAGAAGACTGCAAAGAAGAAGGCTGCAAAGAAGAAGGCTGCAAAGAAAAGAAGACTGCAAAGAAGAAGACTGCAAAGAAGAAGAAGATTGCAAAGAAGAAGACTGCAAAGAAGAAGAAGACTGCAAAGAAGAAGACTGCAAAGAAGAAGAAGACTGCAAAGAAGAAGACTGCAAAGGAGAAGAAGACTGCAAAGAAGAAGCTGCAAAGAAGAAGAAGGCTGCAAAGAAGACTTCAAAGAAGACTGCAAAGATTGAGGAGAAGACTGCATAGAAAGTAGATTGCAAAGAAGAGAAAAAGTGCAAAGAAGAAGATTGTGAAGAAGAAAAAGAAGACTGCGAGGAAGAAGAAGTCTGCTTAGAAATTGCTATTATGAAGACTGCGACGACGAAGACCCCCAAAAGATGAAGAATCCAGCCCAATCATATTGTTCATACCCCCCCCCCCTCCCCCCCGACCTCAGATGCTATATTGGGGCTGTTACCTTGTTCCAGTTTAATATAGAGAAGAAGAAGAACAAGAACAAGAACAACAACAACAACAACAACAGTAGCAACACAAAAGCAGCGATTCTGACAAAACAAGAGAAATAAATTGGTAGGATCTTTAAAAAAAAAAAGAATTCAGTATTCTCCCTCTCCCCCTTCATCTCTCTCTCTGTGCACGCGCGCGCGTGCGCGCGCGTACATGCGTGCGTGCGTGCGTGCGTGTGTGTGTGCGCTAGATTTTCATTTTTTCTAACTATATCTTATTTCCTTGTTTGTTTGTATTTTTAAAAATAATTTTTCCTATCTTAAGATTTCATTTTATTCACTTCATTTTTTTTAAATAGTTCTCTCGAATATTTTCTTGCTTTTTTTTTTTTTCTCACAGGACAAAATTTGACACAGCACTTACCGTGTTGGATGGTTGTCCGGGGTTTAACTAGTAACTGCTTCGGCATAAATCGTCTGCTGGAAGATGAAAAGGATGATGATATCACATTATCCGCCACCCCCTCCCCCTTCCCCACTTCCACCCCCACCCCTACACTCCCACACACATACTCACCCCCCCCCCCCCTCCACCCCCTTAATCCTCCAACTTCGCCGTTTTCTAGCCTTGTATATAACTCTTGTGTGTGTGTATGTGCGTGTCGTTCTAAGTACTCGTATAACACAACAAAGAATACGACCATGGTCGCCATTTGTCATCCCTAAACTTGTGTCTTCTGTTTTTTGGGAAGGTTGCCGATGGGATATTTACACCCATAGTCATCCGTAATGCGTGTTCTTTTGTTGTGAAAAGTTCACCGATGGGATAATTTACCGTCCATAGTCAT
>CM060316.1:84426247-84436247 GCA_030674155.1 Stramonita haemastoma | reverse complement strand
CAATAACTGAGGACGACAACATCAGCAACTGCAGTAAAAACAAAGAACAATAGACACAACAGGCGACCTTGTTCACTGTGCGACACAATAAACTTCATCCACTACAACATAACATAAGGCTACGTAAGTTGCCACAAAATAGAAATTGAAGTTGGGGGGGTACTAAAGGAAGGAGAAGATTTTGCGCTTCCACACTCTCGAAAAACAAAACAAGACGCCTGCCGCTAACCCCCCCCCTTTTCCCCCCCCCTGCCCCCCCCCCCCCCCACCCCCTGCCCCCCTACCACCTTACTGAAAAAAAGGAGAAAAAAAATATCCCTCTTAAAACAAGAGCAAAACTTACGCGCTTCAAACAGCCTGCTTTCAAACCTCTAACCCCCCCCCCCCACACACCCAAAAAAAAAATCCTACTTTCTACCTCCCTCTTCAAAAAAAAAAATCCCAGGGCAAAAGTTCTACACACACACACACTCACACACACACACCACCACACACACACGCACCACACACACCACGCAACACCAACAGCACACACACCACACACACACACACACACACACACACACACACACACACACACACACACACACACACACACACACACACACACACGCTGTGTCCGTCCCATACCACACCCAAAGGCAAATAGAAAGGAAAACAGAACAAAAACAGACTACAAAGACAGACAGAGAGACAGCAGAACAGAAAGAAAGAAAGAAAGAAAGGAACACAGGGGGAAGGATACAGGACGAAAGACGCTCCTAAAAAAATCCCCTATCAAAGCCCCCCCCCCCCTTCCCCAACAAAAAACAAACGAATCAACTCCCCTGGAAAAAAAGGCAAAACAAACCCTCTCCACTAAAACTAACTGTTTTTGAAAAGCTACAAACGTTTTTGAAAAGCTACTAGATCTACAAGCTGGAGAAATGAGTGGATATCAAACCAAGCAAATTGTTCATAAAACGACATGAAATAATTCATTAATCATAGCTGGTGACGTGCGTTTATTTCTTGTTTATTCCTTTGTTCCTCTGTTTTGTTGATTTGATTGTTTTTGTTAAACCACCCATTAACCTTTAAGATTTTTTTTTTCTTTTTGTCCGTTTAATTTCTTTCCACTTTTTCTTTTTCTTCTTCTCTCTTCTTTCTTTCTTTCTTTCTTGCTTTCTTTTCTTTTCTCTTTCTTTCTTTCTTTCTTTCTTTCTTTCTTTCTTTCTTTCTTTCTTTCTTTCTTCTTTCTTTCTTTCTTTCTTTTTCCTTTCTTTCTTTCTTTCTTTTTCTGCAGAGATTCTTCAAATTATAGTTGATCTAAGAAACATTTTAAAGCTTGTGACGTAAAAGAAATTTGTATTGATGCTGTTTCATTGTTTTTTTTTTTTCTGACATATTTAAGTCATGTAGTTTCTTTCTTTCTTTTCTTTTTTCTTTCTTTTTCTGTTTCTTTCCTTCTTTTTTCTTTCATTTTTCTGTACTTTTTCTCTTTCTTTTTGTTTCTTTCTTTGTTTCTTTGTTTGTTTCGTTTTGTTTCTGTCTGTCTGTCTGTTGTCTGTCTGTCTGTCTGTCTGTCTTTCTTCAATGCCCTCTTTGTGTTTGTTGCAGTCAGTCAAACACAAAAATAAAGACGCATTTTCTTTTTAGCTTAGTTGCAAAAATTCATCCCCAAAGAAAGAAAAAGCAAAAATAACAAAACCAAAATAAACAAAAAACCCTAACTTAAACAAACAAGTAAATAAACAAAAAAATAAACCAAACCAAAAAACATAAAAATCAAGAAAAAAAAATGTAAACATTCATAAAAGTAAACCAACAAGACACTCGTGAATGGATTATTCCCATCGCTTCTCTGATCATTTTTTTTGCACTAGCTATCAATAGCAAATCTGCATAAGTAATTGTAATTATAAACAAACCTCATTATTACCGTTCAATCCAATATTATGTCATACTGTTAATCAATTGATGAAGATTTTTTTTTATGCTTGGATATTTCATTTAGAGGCGATGTGAATTTGAGATAAATTTGTGAACAGTCTGAAATACTAATACATTTGTATCTATTAGGAAATCGAGACTCCGTTTGAAATGAAAATGCACTCTGATGTAAGTTGTAGGAAGCTGTACAACAGTATTTTCATGCATTGCGTTGTAACGGGGGACAGAATAACGGATACTGCTCTGCTGTTTCGTTTCCGTTACTACAGGCGCATTGAGGATCTTCGGTGAACTTTCTTTTGAACATGATTTAAATCACTCATTCCAAGGCATAGGCCATGGTGGATGATTCGTTCGCCTTTAAGAATGAACTTCAACAGTAATAAAAAGGGTCTCTGAAAAATTACCGTGATTGTTTTTTCTTCTCTTCTTCTTCTTCTTCTTCTTCTTCTTCTTCTTCTTCTTCCCTTTATTATTATTAATATTATTTATTTATTATTATTAATATTATTATATTATTATATTATTATTATTATTATTATTATTATTATTATTATTGCATTATTATTAGCATTATTATTAGCATTATTATTAGCATTATTTGCGTTATTATTATCATTTCATTATTGTTATTCATCATCTTTCATCATCATCATCATCATATCATCTCATTTATTATTATTATTATTATTATTATTTTATTATTATTATTATTATTATTTTATTATTATTATTAATTATTTTTTGCATTAGATTTTGCATTATTATTGCATTATTTACATTGCTATTATTATCTGCATCGTTATCATTTTTGCTATTATTGTATTTATTATTATTAGTATTATCATCATTATTATTATTATTATTATTATTATCATTATTATTATTATTATTATATTAGTAGTAGTAGTAGTGTAGTAGTAGTAGTAGTAGTAGTAGTAGTAGTAGTAGTAGTTATTCCCTTTCCGTGCTGTAGGGGCAGGTCCTCCATCTATTCATCATAATGTATTGTTTGTATTCACTGTGCCATCATCATCATCATCATCATCATCATCATCATCATCATCATCATCATACATACATCATCATCATCATCATCATCATCATCATCATCATCATCACCATCACTGGCGGGCAGCAGCAGCAGTAGCAGAAGCAGTGGTGGTTGGAGCAGTGCCAGATGCAGCATTAGCAGCAGCAACATCAACTGCAGCAGTTGGAGTAACAGCAGCAGCAGCAGTAGCTGCAAGCGGAGCAAGCAGCACCAAATGTGCACAAACAGTTGTAGCAGAAGCAGACACTACTGTAAACCACCACTGACAACAACAACAACGATAATAACAACAACAACAACAGCACCACCACCACCAACAAGAGCATCAACAACAACAAAAAAACATAACATCGCGCAGTGAAACATTACGCAACGCGACACGTCCCAGGTAAGACAGTCTTCTAGTAGTGTAAGTCAGCAGCAGTGGTGTGTGTGGAAGCCAGGCTGACTAATGGGCATGCTTTCACCTCCACTATGTCTTGATGCTATTGAGAGATCGCCATCTTCCAAATCTCTGTGTATCCATATCAAAGCCCACCATCTTTGAATCGTTGTGCTCCGTATTGAAGTCTGTCAAGTTTGTATCACTGTGTTTCCGCATTTAAGTTCCACCATCTTTGAATTGCTGTATGTACGCGTAAAGTTCGCGCTCTTTGAATTTCTGCGTTTTCATTTTAAAGTCCGCCCTCTTTAATTCTGTGTTTCATGTTAAAGTGCGCCATCTTTGAATTTCGTGTTTCATTCTTAAAGTCCCCATTCTGAATTTCTGTGTTTCATTCTTAAAGTTCGCCATCTTTCAATCACTGTGCTTACATAAATTATTAAAACCCGCCATCTTTGAATCGCTGTGTTTCCGTGTCTAAGTTTGCCAACTTTGAATTGGCGTTTTTGTTTAGCTTGTTTTTTTGGTTTTTGTTGTTGTTTACTTTTGTTTTACTCTTTTCAAAACATCACAGCCAATTCGTAATTTTTGCTGAAGCAACTACATTTCATTCACACCGAATTCTGTTGACTGATTTAACACCACCACGACCATGTCGGAATTATGACATTTATGCTGTGATTTCAGGTTGCGAATGACGCAACCACGTCCATTTCGTAATTATGCAAACTGACTTCCACAGTCTATAGTCTGTTGTCTAATACCACCCATTCACATCGTGATTCTAGGTTCCACATAACACTCACCGCATTCACACTGTGATTGTAGTGTTTGAGTATGATACTGCCATTAGATCTATTATATACCGTGATTCGCGCGTTCCGCACAACTCAATCGCATCCACATTGTAATTCCAGAGTTCTGCCCGATACTACCACATTCATATTGTGTTTCTAGTTTTCCACGTAATACTGTCACAATGGCACTGTCATTTTAGAGATAACATCAGTACTGACTCCACTACCCCGAAAGTCCTTCGGGTGAGACTATAGACCCTGGTCCTGTGTGCGAACGCACGCAGAATATCTTGCACACACACTAAAAACCCAAGAGTAGATTATTCATGCGGTAAGAACAGATGGCAAAAATGTGCTTTTAAATATCTCTGCTTGCACATTGGTGTAGTGTTTAGATTTCATCCCCGAAGTCGGAATGCAGTTACCTTAATGATGGGCAAAAAATGGTCGCGTACGCAAAAATCTCAACATCGATGAACCTCAGAGCTTCTATCCAAGGAAAGGAAATTTTTTTTCCAATAACTTTGGCATCACTCCACTAACATTCCCCCCCCCCCTCAACTCAATCTACATTCCGATTTGAATGTTTGATGTCTCGTTACCCACTTCTACGTTCTTAGTATCATCAGCTGAAAGGGTAGAGTGACATCCACAGCGTTACTGGTCAAGCCTGCTGATTGGTTTACATTATCAGGGCCACACTATTTGCATTGTCCTTCAGGCTGAGTGCCGAACACAGGTAACCCCAACAACACAACAATAATCATCATCATGATCATCAGGGTTCACAGGGCGATAGCACTCAAGACACATATCATATGCGCATAGAAACCACCACTGGATAGCAATGACAAGTCTTCTCACCTTCGATTTTCGCCACTTTTTTCTCTTTCTTTCTATACCCCCATCCCCTCTTCGCCTTTTTCTTTCTTTTTTCTGTTTTTCTTTCTTTTCTTTTTTGCTGTTTTTGTCCTCAAAGCTGCAGTTTCGCTGTCTCTCTCGGTCTGCCGATTCTGTCGTCATTTTCTTCCGCCGACGTCGCCTCTACCCCCTCCCCTCCCCCCCCTTTCCTACTTTGCCCCCCCCCCTTCTATCTCTCTTATCTCTCCCCACCCCAATTTTTCCATCTCGTCACCATCATTCCACCCCACCCCCTCCAAAAAAAAAGAAAGAAAGAAAAGAGAAAAAAAAGGGGTATCCTAGTCGACGGTATATTACTGATGGCGAAAGCCGAGAAAAGATAACTTTTGGAGGCGCCGCCGTACAGTAGTAAAGTTCGCTCCCTCTTTCTCTCCCTTCCCTTTTTCCTTTTGTAGAAGAATATGCACTGAAATGATTATTAGCTTTGAGGTGAGAGAGAGAGAGAGAGAGAGAGAGAGAGAGGAGAGAGAGAGAGAGAGAGAGAGAGAGAGAGAGAGAGAGAGAGACAGACAGACAGACAGACAGACAGACAGACAGACAGATAGAGAGAAGACAAGAAGAGAGAGAGAGAGAGAGAGAGAGAGAGAGAGAGAGAGAGAGGAGAGAGAGAGAGAGAGAGAGAGAGAGAGAGAGAGAGAGAGGAGAGAGAGAGAGAGATGAACTCGAATTATTTTTTACAAAGAGAGAGAGAGAGAGAGAGAGACGGGGATTTATTCCAGAAGGTCATAAAAAGAGAAAGAGAGAGATAGAGAGGATTTATTCCAAAGCCATAGCCCCGTCGGAAGGGGGGTAGTTACAAGTCATCATGTGCAACATGAATAATTCACCCTACCAACCCAAAAAAACAGACACGTACACACAACATATGGTTATAATTAAACACAGTGTGGTTGTCAGCTGTTTGCTTTACCCAATGTAATCACTTCATCTATTGAAAGATTTATGAAGAAACATAGCAAGGTTTTGAATGATAGTCTGGTCTTTATCTCTCTTTCTATCTATCCCGTAGTCTGGCGACTGTGGGGTCACTCCCGAAGACTTTGACAACCAGTTTCCTCCATTCCTCTAGATTCTGTCTTTCTCGTGGTTTTGTTGAGTTCTAGGCCTGTCCATTCACTGATGTTTTCCTCCTCCCATCTCTTCCTTGGTCTGCCTCTTTTTCTTCTTCCTTGCACAGTGCCTTGCAGTATTGTTTTGGCAAGTCCTTTTCTTCTTGTGACATGCCTGTACCAATTTAAGTTTACGCTTCTTTACGATTGATAGAAAGTTTGCGTAGGGCCCAATGGTTTGCTGGATTCTGCTAAGCACGTTTTCATTGCTTATGTGGTCTTTTTAGGAGATGGCAAGGAGTCGCCTCGAGAATCTCATCTCTACCGCCTGTTTTCTCTCCAAACCTGCAGTCAGGGTCCACAATCCGCAAGCCTGTGAATCGACAGTCTCATTTAATGGCGTCAAAAACAAAACCAATCCACAAAACACAGGTTTTCTGAAATATTTTAGAAGAGCGTATTTCTCGCTCAGGCCACTGATACAGAGCAACGTCATACAAAATGGTCTTCTTCTTCCTTTGCTGATTTCAACGAAAGATCTTTATATCTGTCTGTGCACAGCAACATCAATGGAAACTTAGTCAATGCATTTCGAATAAACCGGTTCATATCTATCACTAGATATGGTTTAGTCAAGTGATTGTTTATAAGAAGTCTAAAGAATGAAAACCTTTCACTTTCTTCGATATGCAAATCCCACTTTTGCCAACTACAGTTTACTATGCGCTGTTTGGAACACTGTCCAAAAACTTTGTATAGGCTAAGCCCAACGAAGAGAGAGAGAGAGAGAGAGGAGAGAGAGAGAGAGAGAGAGAGAGAGAGAGAGAGAGAGAGAGAGAGGAGAGAGGAGAGAGAATACTGTTTAAAGCTAGACAAAGAAGGTCCATAAAACCGTCCTGTTTACATCAATAAATAAATCGTCACTAGATGTCTTCCCTAATTTTGAGCACAGACTAGACGCACCTTTTCTTAAACAAGGCTTAGGGACCAAATGCCTACAAAGTCTAAATTAAATAATTATATAAAAAAACTGCACTGAGAAATCTTTTCCCACAGAGCATACAAACAAAGAGTTGCAAAGACAGTGAAAAAAAAAATGGTGTAAAAAGACAAGAAGACTCTGACTGTCAAAGAGGACCGAAACAAAACGAAGAGTTGCAGACTGAGCTGAGCGACTTTGGTCCCCAGAGACCGGTAAGGTGACAGTTGTCACCTTTTTCACCCAAAGCGTTGAACTACTAGGCCTCCATCTGACAAGTTTACAGTCTTCTGAGGTTCTCTGCAGATTTTGGAAACTGAAAAGAAACGGATGCTAATACCTGAAGATTTACCTGGCGTGTGTAAACTAAATCTTTTCCACCGTGCTGTGTTGTACGGTGATGACTCAGTGTCTTCACTATTGTCCTCTTTCCCCTCCTCACCTTACCCTACCCCCGGTGTCACCTTTCCCCATCGGCACAAAACTCTGAAGTAGTTGTCGTCCCCCTTGTGCAACAATATGGCGGCTTTCACGAGTTGACTATTTTTTTTTTTAATTCTTATTTTTGATTTTTTTTTTTCGTTCCTGGGGGGAAAGGGGGGAAAGAGAGAGAGAGGAGAGAGAGAGAGAGAGGAGAGAGAGAGAGAGAGAGAGAGAGAGAGAGAGAGAGAGAGAGAGAGAGAGAGAGAGAGAGAGAGAGAGAGAGAGAAACAACCTCTTTGCTAAACCAATATTCAGCGCAAGCTATTACTGAGGACAAAACTTATAAGTACAGTGACAACTGTCAACATACTTCCTGCATTAATTCACCACGTGAAAGAATCCACAGCATCAAGAAAATATTTCCTAAGTATATTCTGTAGAAAAAGCCACTTTTGTAGAGAAGCAAAGACACTAAGAAACAGGAAAAATACAAAGGAAGGGGGGGGGGGGGAGTGGGAAGGAAGGGAGGCACTGCAGCCCAAATTCCACAAGGCAATAGATAAAGTCAGATTTTTACATTGTACGTCCCTTATTTCTTGAATACTCACTGATCACCTTCCTGTCTAAGCGAAACCAAAGCCTTACACATGTCCTCAACTTCTGTCACCATTTATTTTTTATGATTTCAACAAATTGTCAAATTTTTTAAGCTTTGTAAAAGGGAATGGCTCCTGTCTACATGACGTCAAGGCTAGGATCAGTAGGACCAAGCAAATGGTAATTCGGTTAAACAACATTTGACAGACAGAGGCATACATAAAAATAACAAAACAAAAATTGTAAAACACTTTATCTGGCCTGTAATGTTGTACAGGTCAGAAGCCAGGAAACTACAACATTTGAAGAGAGACAAAATAAATGCCGCCGAGATGAGGTTCTACATGCGACTTCTTAGAGTCAAAATAATGGTCAGAGAGAAGAACAAAGGAGAGCATTTTTGATGAACTCTCAGTGCAAAGACAACTGTTGGATGAAATTGATGAGCACAGACTGAGATACAATGATCATACAAACAGAAACACACAGGCGTGTGATGGCGACAGGTCTCCAAGGTAAGGTTGAGGGTAGAAGGAAAAGAGGCAGATCAGCAACATCCTATTTTGCAAAACATCACCGAAATCAGGAGTGTGGGAGGGCTACAAGAAATCGTAGAACTCAGCGCAGAGAGAGAGAGAGAGGAGAGAGAGAGAGAGAGAGGAGAGAGAGAGAGAAGGAGAGAGAGAGAGAGAGAGCCTTGGTGGCATTGTGTGGAGTTCCTACCGACGACGACAGCGGGGATGGAGACAGTTGTGTGGAGTTGCTAGAACAGTTTGTATGAGTTGTTCTTGTTTGTTTGCTTTTTTTTTTTTTACCCAGACATGAGTTGTTCTGGTTCTTTTTTTTAACCAGACATGAGTTGTTCTGGTTCTTTTTTTTACCCAGACATGAGTTGTTCTGGTTCTTTTTTTTAACCAGACATGAGTTGTTCTGGTTCTTTTTTTTACCCAGACATGAGTTGTTCTTGTTCTTTTTTTTACCCAGACATGAGTTGTTCTGGTTCTTTTTTTTACCCAGACATGAGTTGTTCTTGTTCTTTTTTTTACCCAGACATGAGTTGTTCTTGTTCTTTTTTTTACCCAGACATGAGTTGTTCTTGTTCTTTTTTTTACCCAGACATGAGTTGTTCTTGTTTCTTTTTTTTTTACCCAGACATGAGTTGTTCTTGTTCTTTTTTTCCCCCAGACATAAATTGTTCTTTTTTTTTTTTACCCAGACATTAGTTGTTCTTGCTCTTTTTTTTACCTAGACATTAGTTGGTTTTTTTTTTACCCAGACATGAATTGTTCTTTTTTTTTTTTTTTTTTACCAAGACATGAGTTGCTCTTGTTATCATTTTTTTTACCCAGACATGAATTGTTGTTCTTTTTTTTATATTTTAACCCAGACATGAGTTGTTCTTGTTATTTTTTTTTTTTGCCCAGACATGAGTTGTTCTTGTTTTTTTTGTTGTTTTTTTTTTACCCAAACAAACCTTCGCACTCTGCACTGGATTATACTAAAGTGTTGTCAATAGAAAGGACACTTACACCAATACTGTAACATCCATTCAAACTATTGCCTGCTGCACGTTCATACCCCCTCTGCCCCCCTATGATGTCAGAGAAGATGACGCGTCCTAATCAATGATCATTGTAATGCCATGTATTAATTTGTAACGTACATGTGCATGTGTGTGTGTGACATGGTCACTGACGGCGATGTTACAGCCACTCTCGGGCGACCCTTTAAAACATTGCCAGGGACATTTCGTGGAATCATCAGCATTTAGATGCTATCGTGGCTGGCTTAAAACGCCGCCCGCCATTTGCAATGCGCGCCCACAGACTGTCCGGCCTGTAATGACTCTCTGGAGTATTGCTATTG
>CM060316.1:84413747-84421247 GCA_030674155.1 Stramonita haemastoma | reverse complement strand
TCAGCGCCTTAGTGCGTGGCATATAATATCATGGGTTTCTGTTTGTTTTTTTTAAGTCTGTATTAATACAGGGTAACAGTGCCATCATTGTGGAGATCAGAGTCTGTATGCTGCTAATGCAGATCGTTTTC
This sequence comes from Stramonita haemastoma, assembly GCA_030674155.1. Taxonomy (NCBI): domain Eukaryota; kingdom Metazoa; phylum Mollusca; class Gastropoda; order Neogastropoda; family Muricidae; genus Stramonita; species Stramonita haemastoma. Next base: position 84,421,116 of record CM060316.1, on the reverse strand, counting down.
ATCACGACTGTTTAATCTGTGGTGTTATCAGTTACATTTTCTTTTTATAGTATGGTGGGAAGAAAAGGTCATTCGTCGTTATAACGCGAGAGGGAGATCGTAACTATTTTAGCTGCTGCTACTATTACTACTGCTTGGTGGTTATGGTATACTACTACTACTACTACTACTACTACTACTACTACTACTACTACTACTACTACTACTACTACTACTACTACTACTACTACTACTATACTACTACTGCTGCTGCTGCTGCTGCTACTACTACTACTGCTGCTGCTGCCGCTACTACTACTACTACTACTACTACTACTACTACTACTACTACTACTACTACTACTACTACTACTACTACTACATACTTCTTCTTCTTCTTCTACCACTACTACTCTACTCCTACTTGCACTACTGCTGCTTCTGCTACTGCTGCTGCTGCTACTCCTACTTCTACTACAAGTACAACAAGAACAACAACTACTTCTTACAAATACTTATACTACAACAACAACAATTACTACTACTACTGCTGTTGCTGGTGCTACATGTCGTCGTCGTCATCGTCACCGTCGTCACCATCGTCGTCGTCGTCGTCGTCGTCGTCTCCTCCTCCTCCTCCTCCTCCTCAGTCATTTAACCTGGATGGTCATCAGGAGGACAGGAGGCACATGCTGACCATCAGTCTTCTCCAGGCTGGCCAGTCTTTCACAGTGCCATGCCAGCGTCGGACTATTCTTTTGTGTTCTCTGTCCATCTCTGTCCCTGTCTACCTCTGCGTGTTCCCCCCTCCCTCAAGTCTCCCCCCTGCAGGATAGGATAGTCTTAGCCAAAAAAGAGAGCTGTGCTATATGATGTGACTGAATACAACGGTCAGGGGGGATTCGTGTGGTCCATCTTTCATGAAATAATAGTTGTTACAACACTGACTCGTGGGTTCTGCGGCCTAACCAGGAGATGCGGAGAGAGGCCTTGTGGAGTGTTTCACTGCACAGCTTAAGGCTGGAATCTTCTCTGCATCTTCAGTCATGTCCAGTTTTCAGGATGGAAAATAAAGAGGAAGAAGTCTCACTAGCTTCGATGTCGTTGGAAAAAGCTGATCTCTCTGCTCTTTTAAAGCATCCGTTTCGCTTTTCGGAAGAATAGGCCATTGTGTGCCGGTGGTTCCGGATAACAAAATTGACAAAACTGCATACACATGGGGATTTGATGCGAAAAAGCATATGAGTGCTTATTCCATTATCTTCGAAATAAAAGAATAAAGAAAGATCAACAGAATAAAGAGTCTACATGAACCGCTGACCACCGCAGGTAGTTGCCGACTGTCCTCTCACCCTCATCCTCTGGTGTAACACTCCTACACACCAGTAGTTTTTTGTTTTTGTTTTTGTCCACTATTGTCTTTGGGACATGTGCACTGCGTTTCGCATTGTTTGCTGGATGACAACATTGTGATGCCGCATGTGTTACGTATCGTTCACACGGCTTGCGAAATGCACCATACTAATTATGCGGTTTATATTTAAATTGTTTGCATTGTTTGTTTAGTACATACACATTCATACAGGTTAAGGTGTATGAACGCACACAAAAGCGCGCAAGTGCACGTATATAGATAGACACATACGCGCGCAAGATACTTGGGGGGAAAAAGTTGTCAAATTAATCAACAATCGTGCACTCACTGGCCTTCTCTGTCTGTCTCTCTCTGTCTGCCTGTCTGTTTGTCTCTCTCTCTCTCTCTCTCCATCTGTCTGTCTGTCTCTCTCTCTCTCCCTCTCTCTCTCTCTCTCTCTCTCTCTCTCTCTCTCTCTCTCTCTCTCTCCTCTCTCTCTCTCTCTCTCTCTCTCTCTCTCTCTCTCTCTCTCTCTCTCTCAAAGCAAAAGAGGAACACAATAAACCCTGGCTTATTTATTACACAGAAGTGTTGTTGAATGGCGAGGAGGGAGGGAGGGCACGGCAGGAAGAGAACAACAAGGGGAGACAAACACTGCGGGGACCCACACACCTCCACTGCCTGCAGGAATAGGGCAGGTAGCTACCAATGCTCTGACCTGCTGTTGAACTCCCTCCCCTCCAGGGCAAATCGGTGTGATCTCATTAGGCCTAAAGGCTGCCATATACCGCCTGTTGACAAAGACACAAACTGAAAACGGCAGCGGGCGAAAGGAAGGAGAAAGAGAGAAAAGGATGGAGAGGGTAGTTGAGGTGGGGTGGGGGTGGGGGGTGGGGGAGGGGGGAGATGACACGCGCGCGTGTGTGTGTGTGTGTGTGTGTGTGTGTGTGTGTGTGTGTGTGTGTGTGTGTGTGTGTGTGTGTGTGTGTGTGTGTGTGTGAGAGAGAGAGAGAGAGAGAGAGAGAGAGAGAGAGAGAGAGAGAGAGAGAGAGAGAGAGAGAGAGAAGAGAGAGAGAAAGACACAGACAGACAGACAGACAGACAGACAGACAGACGGAGAGAGACACAGAGAGAGACAGACAGACAGACAGAGACAGAGACAGAGAGACCGAGAGACCTAGAGAGAAATGTATTTTCCCTTATTCCTGTCAACAACTCTTGCTTCAAACACCAAGTGAGATCTTAACAGCAACACTCCAACAGTTGTCAGTACGGTGTCAAGTGAAATCGATAGACTGAAAAGTTTAAAGTATCAAACCCATTGTTGTTTATATAAATACGCTTGAATTTTCTTTTTAAAAGCCGATAAAGTGTTTTCCATCCCTTTGAACTTACAAGAAAAAGTTTCTAAAACTTGGTTATTGGATGCTCTGAATCATATCTTTCTTTGTGTTGTTGTCTTTGATTTTACGTCTGTTCACAATAGGCAATCTATTTATTCTTCGTCGTCGAACACTCAGACAGCAACTATTATTATCTGTCATATGAGCGAAAATGCGTTGTGCTGCTGTTAAGCGCCTGACAAGTCAGGCCTAGCGCATCCGACTTCGGCGTATATGAGTAGTATTAGATGAACTCTCCTGCATGTTAATATGACCGCCATGCAATGTGACCAGCTGAAACGATACTTGGTATCTTAAAACAGAACTCAAAACATCAACACCAAACCACCACCACCTCCCTAAAAAAACAACAACACATGCACACACACACATGCGGGCACACACCACACACACACACACACACACACACACACACACACACACACACACAACACACACACACACACACACACACACACACACACACACACACACACACATACACACGCACGCACACACACACACACAGATAAAAGAAGCAGGTCGTGACATGGGAATAGTATCTGGCAGGAATATGAAAGATCGTAGGTTCAAACCCAGGATAATAATTAAAAAAAAACCTGTTAGTCTAAAACAAAGTTTTTCCTCCTGGACAACCATCAACTGATTTTATGTGGTCATCTGGCGCTGCCTCTTAATATCATTTTCACTTCATACTTCACATGTTAAGGTACCCAAGGCACCAAGGGAAAAGATTGTACACCTGGTGTTTACGTCACTGTGGCGGCAAACCAGTGTGATCTCATTAGGCTTTGGGCTGCCATTCACCGCCTGTTGACAAAAGACACATTGAAAACGACGGCGGGCAAAGATAATGAAGAAGGGGGAGAAGGATGGGGGGGGGGGGGGGGGGAGGGGGAGGATGGGAAAGAAGGGCGGAGGGGTGTGGGATGTGGGAACAGAGAGAGAGAGAGAGAGAGAGGGAAAGAGAGAGAGAGAGAGAGAGAGAGAGAGAGAGAGAGAGAGAGAGAGACAGAGACAGAGACAGAGACAGAGACAGAGACAGAGACAGAGACAAAAAGACAGAAAGACAGAGACAGAGAAAGCAGCAGAGACAGAGGTAGATAGATAGAGCCCTTCTCTTATTCTTTTTTATTTTCAATTTTGTGGGATAATCACAACAGCAACACTTTTTCTTCTTTTTGTTTTTTTTTGGTTTGGATTTAGTGAGCAAAGAGGAGTCTCAACAGAGATGGTAGCCCAACAGCTTTCAGTGTGCAGGTAAGGCAGCAAACACTTCACACTAAGCAGCTATAAGCTGGTTGCTGTAAGTTGGTTAGTAAGGTAAAGGTGTCCCATAACCTATGTGGTCGCAAGGCGTCAGAGATCTTAGCTTCTCTAGGGGCCAGCCTATTGAAGACGGCGCCCATCTCCTCTCCCTTGCTTCTTTATCTTCCCTGACCCCCTCAAGAGGACAGGTAGGTACCCATTTACAGCTGGGTGAACTGGGAGACTGTACTGAAGCCAAGGCGCGCAAACGGCCACCCATCCAACTGGTAACCACGCTCGATGCTGCTTAACCTTAGCTTGGGGAAAGCGGGCGCACTGACCACTGAGCTATCCCTTTCCCGTCTATGGTTGCTGTACCTAACATAAAAACTATCTCAGTCTGAAATAAAAGGCGTGGCGGACACTATGGCGGGGTGGTTTAAGACCGTTTAACTTCAACCCCATGGGTCCATGAAGTTTTGGGTTGAAATCTCGACAACGGCGTTTGGTGAATTATGGATGTGAATTTTTATGATCTCCCACGTCAACTTCTTGTGCAGACCTGCCAGTGCTTTACTTTCCTTCGTGTATATATGCCCACACGCATGAAGAAGGTCAAACATGCACAGTAAGGATGGGAGACGGGATAGCCTAGTGGTCAGAACATTGCGCTCGCAATTTGACGACCCGGGTTCGATTCCCGTTCGAGGGGATTTTTCTCCTGGAGTAAACATCAGTGCTGACTCCATTCTCCCCAAAAAGTCCTTCCGATGAGACTATAAACCGAGGCCCAGTGTGCGAACGCACGCAGAACATCTTGCGCAAACGTTAAATCCTGTTTCGCTTTTAGAAAGAGTAGGCCATGGTGTGCCGGTGGGAAGAGATGACAAGATTTACAAAACTGCATACACACGGAGACTCGATGTAAAAAAGTACATGGTTGCTTATTTCATTATCCTTGAAATAAAAGAATATAAAAAAAGAGAAAAAGGATCCCATGATTCATGTCAGAGTTCGGTGGGTTGCAGAAACACGAACATACCCAGCATGCATCCGCGATGCAGCTACCTTCATGATGGGCAGAAACGGTCGCATATGCAAAATCTCACCTTTGGTAAACCTCGGGGTTCTTCTAGCTGAGGAAAGAAAAACAATGGAATAATGGCATTAAAAAAAAATCCCATTGCTGTGCTAAGTAAACACATATTTCAAATCACATCTTTACTAAAAACAAAACAAAACTGGTGGTCGTGTTTTCTGTGCCCTGTCAGAAAATGTTTTGGCTGTTTCATCCTATTGTTTGGTAAAAGCTGAGGGTAAAAAAAAACAACAACAAACGAGCGCAGTATTAGTAGCAAGGAAAATGAGCGATCGGGGATCCACATTCCAGCATGGTTGTTGTCTTCCCTTTGCTTGTTTGCTTGACGTTCTGATTGGTTGGTGAATATTTTTGGTGATTTGGATTGATTTTTTTTGGGGGGGGGGGGGGGGGGGGGGGGGGGGGCGGGGGGGGAGGGAGTTTTTTTTGGTTGCTTTTGCGTACGTGTGTGTGTGTGTGTGTGTGTGTGTGTGTGTGTGTGTGGTGTGTGTGTGTGTGTGTGTGTGTGTGTGTGTGTGTGTAAGTGTAAGTTCGTGCGTGCGTGCGTGCTTCAAAGTCAAAGTCAAAATTTTATTTCCAGATGGTACATTGAGTACGCAATAAACTTGCTTTTTTTCATCAAGCCGTGCGTGTGTGTTGTTGTTCTTCAGTTTAACGTCCTTCCACTAGATAGTGATATCAGACAGGCAAGTGTGTGTGTGTGTGTGCGTGTGTACGCGCACACGCGCGCGTGCGCGCGTGTGTGTGTCTGTGTCTGTGTCTGTGTCTGTGTGTGCGTGCGTGAATGCGTGCGTGAGTGTGAGTGTATGTGTGTGTGAGTGTGTGCGCGCGCGTGTGCGTGTGTGATTACGCTTTGACAGTCTATACTACAAAGTATTAAAGAGAACCAAGGGGAAAAAAAAACCTAGCTTCAAGTAGGCCAATGGTTTTGGACTATAAGGGAACAAAAAACAACAACAAAAACCCCACTAACACTTCAAGCGTGTGTGTGCATTTGTGTGTATGTGCATGCATGTGTGTGTGCTTGTGCACATGCGTGTATGCGTGTGTATATATCACGTATATTGTCTCTACCCTGTCTTTTCTATCAGTACGTCATCACACCCCAAACAAAACCCCAGACAGGTAGATAGATAAATAGATAAATAGATAAATAGATAGATAGATAGGAAATAGACCCATACCCCGTCCACCTTGTCTTTTGTAGAGGCGGTGTCATACCTCACTTTTAATATCTGGCTCCGGGGTCACCAGGCTCATAAAGAACTGCATTGACCCTTATCTTTGGAGTTAAAAGGTTGCGAAGGTCGTAAGTTCCAAACTTGATAAGAATGCTCCGCACACTGGCGAACAGAACTAATATTGCACCTGGAGAGCAGCAGCTCTGCTCGTTATTATAAGGAGGAAGTGTGTGTATAAGTGTGTGGGGGGGGGGGGGGGGGGGGGGGGGGAGGGGGGGGGGGGGGGTCGTGTGTGTGCAGTTTAAACGTCTCATGCCAAAAGTTTAAGCAGCTCTCAAGTCAGTTTTAGGTGCGAACACTAAATGACTTACCTATTTGCTTGGTAGAGATGAAAATAGAAAGACCTTTTATTTTGATGTTCTCCTTCTTTTCCCTTTTGACCAAAGCAAAATCTCTCGTTTCACAGTTTGAAAAAAAGAATTGCATTGTCATGCATTGGATGTATTTTTTTTGTTCCTCGGCCAGAGCTCCGAGGTTCACCAATGGTGAGATTTGCGACCGTTTTTCTCCACCAATGGGGAAGTCACATTCCGATTGCTGGTATCGGATGTAAATATAAAATTGGGAACATGTGAAAAAAAACACAGGACAATGTCAGATTTTTTTCATAATTGAATCAATTGTTTATGACGTGAACAACAACAGTAGCAGCAGCAACAACAACAAAACCGAGGCTAAACACTATTTTAAACCCTCACTAACCTACGCTTTTTAATGGCTGTTTACCAGAGGACTATATCATTCTATTTACATGACAGACGCTATAGTGAGAGGTTAAGACCGTTCCACTTCAATCCCATGGGTCCATGAAGTCGTTGGGTTCGAATCTCAGCGGCGTCTGGTTATTTAAGGGGGGGGGGGGCGATTGTTACCACTTCCCAGGCCAGGTTTAAGTGAAAACCTCCCAGTTCTTTAATTCTCTTCGTGTACATATATAATATATGAAGAAGATCAAATATGAACATTTAAGATCCCTAATTCATGGCAGTTTCGGTGTATTACAGGAAACACGAACATACCCAGCATAAACCCCCAAAAGTCAAAA
>CM060316.1:84412040-84413647 GCA_030674155.1 Stramonita haemastoma | reverse complement strand
ATTTAGTCTCACATTCTGACTAGTGGTTGGAGAATTTCTTACGTTTTCCCCTTGCTCTACATACTTTAATGTTTGATTTCTTTCACAGATTTTTCTAAACTGTTCTTTCACTTCGACTTAACCATGTCCGCATTTTAGAAACAAACATATCACCACCTTTCCTTTTTTGAAAGACCCACATGCTCCAATTTTCCAGATTTTCGTTTTTCCTTCTGAAGTAATCACAAAACTTTTTTTTTTTTGGTAAAGATCTTTACTTCATTCTTTCTCAACATGCGAAAAAATGTGTCCACGAAACAGAATTTCACATAATTACAAATAAGTAGAGAACAAAACTCCTTTTTTTCTTGCACGAATCACAGAAACGGTTGCACTAAAGCAAGACCACCACCCTCCACCACATTCCTGACAACTTGTTCATCCCCCTCTGCTAGTAGTAGGACACACACACTCACACACACATAGACCCCAGGTGTCTGTCTGTCTACCGCTGATACAGAGAATGGTAGAACAAGATACAGATACCCGGAGCTAGCCAGGCATAGCAGCGATGACAGTGGAGCCCCTCACACCCCCAGCAGTCAGCCCCCAGGACAGCAGCAGCATCACCATCACCATCACCATCACCACCAGCAGCAGCCCTGCTGTCCACCAGCAGCAGCAGCAGCAACAGGAGCAGACTCTAGCCTCACTCATCTATCTTCCCCACTCCAAGGACTGCTGCTGCTTGCCTGCCACAGGAGAGCATCCTGTGCGGAGACGGGTGAGGGGTGAAAAGAGCAGGCAGGCAATTGATAGCAACAAAACGATCCTCGTCAGACCCATCTTCTGTATACCCTACTCTCCCTCCCTCCCTCCTCTCCCCCACCCTCCTCCCCCTATTGCCCCCATGTGCCCCAGTGCCGGTAGAGGCAGGAGGGAGGGGAAGGAGGGATGGAGGGGGAGGGAGGGAGGTATCGTCTGCAGTTTGCGGTGGCCAATAAACAATGCCAGACCTTTTTATCCCAACTACACAGCAGCCGTCCCAGGTGAGAGAAAACCTTCCCTCCTTCCTTGTCTTGCCTGCATTCCTCTGTGTGTGTGTGTGTGTGTGTGTGTGTGTGTGTGTGTGTGTGTGTGTGTGTGTGTGTGTGTGTGTGTTGTGTGTGTGAATGTGTGTGTGAATGTGTGTGTGTGTGTGTGTGTGTGTGTGTGTGTGCGTGTGTGTGTGTGTGTGTGAATGTGTGTGTGTGTGTGTTTGTGTGTGTGTGTGTGCGTGTGTGTGTTGTGTGTGTGTGTTGTGTGTGTGTCTGTCTGTCTGTCCTGTCTGTCTGTCTGTCTGTCTGTCTGTGTCTCTGTCTGTCTGTCTGTCTGTCCTGTCTGTCTCTGTCTGTCTGTCTACCTGTCCTGCCTGCCTGTCTGTCTGCATGTCTGCCTGCCTGCCTGTCGATGTCTGTCTGTCTGTCTAAACGAAGGATAGAAGCATAGAAAGTTGAACAAAAATGAAGATGGATGACAAAGAGATAAAAGGTTGGGGAGAGGGGTGGGGTGGGGTGGGGTGGGGTGGGGTGGGGTGGGGAGCATGGGTGAAGGAAGGAACAAACGAACGGGAAAACATATGATTGAAA
>CM060316.1:84402040-84404540 GCA_030674155.1 Stramonita haemastoma | reverse complement strand
CATACATACATCCATCCATCCATCCATACCATACACACACACACACACACACACACACACATACATACATACATACATACATACATACATACATACATACATACATACATACATACATACATACATACATACATACATACATACATACATACATACATACATGCATACAAACATACATACATACATGCATACATACATACACACTACATACACACATACATACATACACACATCCATCCATCCATCCATCCATCCATCCATCCATCCATCCATCCATCCATACATACATACATACATACACACATCCATCCACCCATCCATCCATACACACACACACATACATACATACATACATACATACATACATACAACATACATACATACATACATACATACATACATACATACATACATACATACATACATACATACATACATACATACATACTTACATACATACATACATACATACATATACACACACATACATACACACATACATATACACACACACATACATCCATCCATACATCCATACATACACACATACACATATACAAGTGTGCACACTGCAGAAAACACATCCTGCTCTGGCACGGGTTGCTAGCGGCGGCAGCGTGGATCCAGCAGTAGTATAGCGCCTGTTGGCCACAGGTACAATCATTGTCTGCATGTTTGGCACCTGGCTTATCTTTCCCTAGTGCGCACTGTGCACACTTGTCTCTATATTATTACAAGGAAAGATGGCTTTGAAATTGACATGTGAGAGAGAGAGGGGGGGGGGGGAGAGAGAGAGAGAGAGGGGGGAAGGGGGGGAGAGAGAGAGGGGGGGGGCATCCTTCCCCCTCCCACTCCTCTCCCCCTCCCCTCCACTCCCTCTCCCCTCTCCCCCTCCCCCCTCCCCCTCCCTCCTATCCCCCTCCACTCCACTCCCCCTCTCCCCTCCCCTCCACTTCCCCCTCCCTCTCCCCCTCCACCCTCTCCCCCTCCACCCTTCCCCTCCCACTCCTCCCCCTCCCACTCCTCTCCCCCTCCCCTCTCCCCCTCCTCTCCCCCTCCTCTCCCCCTCCACTCCTCTCCCCCTCCACTCCCCTCCCCTCCCCTCCCACTCCTCTCCCCCTCCACTCCTCCCTCCCCTCCCCCCCTCCTCCTCTCCCCCTCCCCTCCTCTCCCCCTCCACTCCTCTCCCCCCCCCTCCTCTCCCCTCCCACTCCTCTCCCCCTCCACTCCTCCCCCATCCCCTCCTCCCCCTCCCTCCTCTCCCCTCCCTCTCTCCCCCTCCCCTCCTCTCCCCCTCCACCCTCTCCCCTCCCCCTCCCCTCCCCTCTCCTCTCCCCTCCCCTCTCTCCCCTCCACTCCTCTCCCCTCCCCATCCACTCCTCCCCCTCACTCCCCTCCACTCCCCTCTCCCCATCACTCCCCTCCCACTCACTCCTCTCCCCTCCTCACTCCCTCCCCCCATCCACTCCTCTCCCCCATCCACTCCCTCTCCCCCTCCACTCCCTCCCTCCCCCTCCACCTCCTCTCCTCCCCTCCACTCCCTCTCTCCCCCTCCACTCCTCTCCCCCTCCCCATCCTCCCCCCTCCACTCCTCCTCCCCCTCCATCCTCTCCCCCTCCACCTCCCCCTCCCTCCTCTCTCCCCCCTCCCCTCCCACTCTCCCCCCCTCCCGCCTCTCCCCCTCCACTCCTCTCCCCCTCCACTCCTTCACCCTCCCCCTTCCCCCCCACTCTCACCCCCCCCTCCTCTCCCCCTCCACGCCCCTCTCCCCTCCCCTCCCTCTCCCCCTCTCCCCCTCCCCCCTCCACTCCTCCCCTCCACCCAGTTACTTGTCTTCATCCCTGCATTTTTTTCTTTTTTTTTTAGAGCATCTTCCACTATCCCCTACCCCCATCCCCACCTCCCGCCCCCTTCTTACTTTTAGTACAGCCCTCCTTTGACGTCATAGAGTTGTCCATCCAATTACTGGTCCCTATGATGATGATGACGATGGTGGTGGTGGTGGTGTGGTGGTGGTGGTGGTGGTGGGTGGTGGTGTGTGGTGGTGATGGTAGGTGGTGGTGGTGGTGGGTGGTGGTGGGTGGTGTGTGGTGGTGGTGGTGGTGGTGGTGGTGGTGGTTGTGTGATGATGATGATGATGATGATGATGATAGATGATGATGATGATGATGATTGATGATGAAGATGATATGATGATGATGATGATGAGATGATGATGATGATGATGATGAGATGAACGACGACGCGACGACGACGGCGACGATGACGACGATGATGATGATGGTGGTGGCTGAGTCCTCTTTGCGTGGATCATATGGAAACAAAAGAGTTTAAGCCCTCTAGTTACTTCTATACTTCTCTGCTTATTGTTCGTCTAACTTTTCTTATACCGCTTAGTGCTCATTCCACTATTCATTTACTTTCTGGCTGTCGTCCAGTTTTATCCTGTATTTTCTTACCGTTAATCCAATTATTTCATTATCTCTTACTGTTCAGGCAA
>CM060316.1:84397040-84399540 GCA_030674155.1 Stramonita haemastoma | reverse complement strand
AGTAGTAGTAGTAGTAGTAGTAGTAGTAGTAGTAGTAGTGTAGTAGTAGTATGTAGTAGTAGTATAGTAGTAGTATGTAGTAGTAGTAGTAGTAGTAGTAGTATAGTAGTAGTAGTATCATATTCTCTTTATCTCCCCTTCTCTCCCGGAAGAATCTCTGGGGCACTGCATTAAAAATTCAGGCCAGGTCTTTTGGCAACATGAAACCTGGTGGAGCTCAATCCTCTCAGGTACAGGGTGCATGCTGGATACGTTTGTGTCCTCGCACCACAGCGAACGCTGACAGGAATCACCAAATCTTTCAGACGCATACTTCATCTTCTGCATGCCTGTGCCTTAATTGACCAGAAGCTGCTTCCAAGATTCGTACGTACTACTTTACAGATCACGATGTGGAAGAAAAAAAACAACCGCTGTTTTCAACAAGCACAGCCGGAATTCGATCTTGCAGCCTGCTACTTCAAAACCAGTAGAAGTGTGATGCTTTACCTCTCCATGATCGCTCACTAGACACCGCTGCCGACATTCAAAAACTTTATTCATATGGGACATAGACGGTGGAATACCAACATGCCTGGATAAAGGGGATGGGATAGCTCAGTGGTCAGAGAACACGCTTTTCCCCAGCCAAGGTTAAGCAGCATCGAGCGTGGTTATCAATGGGATGGGTAACCGTTTGTGCGCCTTGGCTTCAGTGCAGTCCTCCAGTTCACCCAGCTCTCTAGCGTCAGGGAAGGTAAAGCAGCGAGGGAGAGGAGATGGGCGCCGCCCTCAACATGCTGGCCCCTAGAGAAGCTGAGGTCTCTGATGCCTCGATGCCCTACGACCACATAGGTTATGGGACACCTTTACCTTTGACCTTTTTGCCTGGATATAGACGGTGGAATATGAACATACCTGGACAGAGACGGTGGAATATGAACATGCCTGAATGTACACAGTGAGTGGGATATGAAAATGCTTGGATATAGATGTTGGAATATGAACATGCCTGGACATAGACGGTGGAATATGAACATGTCTGAATATAGACGTGGAATATGAACACGTCTGAATATAGACGGTGGAATATGAACATGCCTGAATGTACACAGTGAGTGGAATATGAACATGCCTGGATATAGATGTTGGAATATGAACATGCCTGGACATAGACGGTGGAATATGAACATGCCTGGATATAGACAGTGAATGGAATATGAACATGCCTGGACATAGACGGTGGAATATGAACATGCCTGAATATAGACAGTGAATGGAATATGAACATGCCTGCATATAGACAGTGAATGGAATATGAACATGCCTGCATATAGACAGTGAATGGAATACGAAGATGCCTGCATATAGACAGTGAATGGAATACGAACATGCCTGCATATAGACAGTGAATGGAATACGAACATGCCTGATATAGACAGTGATGGAATACGAACATGCCTGAATATAGACGGTGAATATGAACATGCATGAATATAGACAGTGAATGGAATATGAACATGCCTGGACATATACAATGGAATATGAACATAGCCTGAATATAGACAGTGAATGGAATATGAACATGCCTAGACATAGACAGTGGAATATGAACATGCCTGGATACAGACAGTGAATGGAATATGAACATGCCTGGATATAGACAGTGAATGGAATACGAACATGCCTGGATATAAACAGAGAATGGAATACGAACATGCCTGCCTGGCTTCGGTCCCTGCTGGCAACGTGTTTGTATTCCCTACCTACCAGCCTGGCATTCTTCTTCTTGCAGCAGATGTGCCTGCTGTTTCCGAACTAATCGGTTTGACATCAGCAATAACTGATGCACCAAGCGTGATAAGAATGGGTGACGTCAGTGCGGCTTTAATGACGGCAGCAGCAAGCAATGTATGATGTATAGAAAGAAAGGTGTAAAGGGTGAGAGAGGGAGGAGGGGGAAGGGGTGGGGTAGAGCTGTGGAAGCCGCCATGTTCGTGTTGCAGTGCAGTATACAGCTAATGCTGTAGGGTTCCTTTATTCCCCCTTCCCCCTTCCCTTCCACTACATAGGCTCATCTCATTGTTCTGTCGCCTTGCATTCCTGTTGCTACAACATGATTATAGGGCCTTGTTTTCTTTTTTCTCTGTTGTGTGCTGTGAACTTCTACTGAAAGTTTGCTGTACCCCTCAGTGCTTAACTGGATTTGTAAGCATTTCCCCCGCCCTTAAAATACACTCGCACGAGGATTTTGTAAACATTTTCCCCCGCCCTTAAAACGCATTCGCACTAGGATTTTGTAAATATTTTCCCCACCCTTAAAACACACTAGCATGTGGGATTTTTTGTAAACATGTTTCACGCCCTTAAACCACACTCCCACCGGGATTTTGTAAACATTCTCGGCCTAAAGTCGCATCCCAATTTGTATCCACAGGCCTCGACTTTGGAGCAGAGGAATCAGAAGGTTGTGGTCTTATTTGGACTGGTTTGATATTTTTGACTCCGTTCAACTCTGAAC
>CM060316.1:84392040-84394540 GCA_030674155.1 Stramonita haemastoma | reverse complement strand
CACGCACGCACACACGCGCACGCACGCACGCACGCACGGACGCACCACACACACACACTCTCACAGTTTCACGTCCGTAAATTAAACGAAAATATTGATCTAATGCAACATTTAGCTAGTCAGAACACCTGAATACAAGGTGGAAAGTATGCAATCAATCTCTGAAAATTGTTTATAGTGACAGATTTGTTTGCACGCAAATGTTCACATGACGATCACCCCCAAATTACAGGATGCACTAATTTTGCCAAGAACTGACATGATTTCGTTTGTGGGTTTTTTGTATGGTATGGTGTATTGTGTTGTGTGGTATGTTATAGCACTTTATGTTACGGTAGATTTCTCTGCCATAAGAGCGTGCCACCCTTTTTTTTCTTTTCCTGTCTGCAGATGTATTCGATTCCCTATCAGATTGCGGGGTTTTTTAACGGAATTTTCCAGGGACAACTCTATTGTTGCCGTGGGTTCTTTTACGTGCACTAAATGCTTGTTGAACACGGGACTTCGGGTTATCGTCTCATCCAAAAGACCGGCGCCCAGACCACCATTCTTGGTCCAGTGGACAGATGAAAACAGGACAGGAGATAGGCCTACTTCTTGAACTGAATACTTCTACCTTTTTATGCTTATCATATTCTGTATTCTTTCCCGCTTCTCCTTAGCTGCATTTCAAATGTATGGTAGTCGAATCCTACTCGAGGCAAATAAAACTCGCAGATATGAAGGTTTTCTAGACGTTTGTAGTCTGCCCATAATAAATGCTAGTCAGAGCCATGAAAAATTCCCCCCAACATTGAAAGAGATGACTTCCTCAGTGTGATGCTGATAGTCACAATATGCTTCGCTGAGGTCTCACTATTAAAAAAGAGTCTACCATAACTGCCAAGGAGGCTGGACAAAAGTAAATGCCAAGCGATAACTTACATTATTACGTTTTATTTCCAGACATATTCATGAGGACATCGTGAAGAAAAATGAGAAGAAAAAAGTAGGCGCTTTTTATGTGACATTTAAAAAGAGCAGAACAGAGGTCAGCCAAGAACACAGAAGAAGATTGACCCTTGATTGGCAGACCTACAACTGCTTACACCGTCAAGCCATGACCTCGTTGAAAGGTCTGGATAAAAATGGAAAACAGACACAAATAAAAAGGTAAAGGTGTCCCATAACCTATGTGGTCGTAGGGGAGCGAGGCATCAGAGAACTCAGCTTCTCTAGGGACCAGCATATTGAGGGGGCGCCCATCTCCTCTCCCTCGCTTCCCTGACCCTGAAAGAGGGCAGGTACCATTTACAGCTGGCGAACTTGGAGACTGCACTGAAGCCAAGGCGCGCAAACAGTCACGCATCCAACTGGTAACCACGCTCGCTGCTGCTTAACCTTGGCATGGGGAAAGTGAGTGCTCTGACCACTGAGCCATCCCGCCCCCATAGACACAGACTGACAGGAATTAGCTACTGCATTCGCCGCCGTCTCCTTTGCGAAACTTCCTCGCATTCCGAAATCAGACTCCGCCAATGCAGAATTTATTTGCCAGATAAATAGAATCTCAGAACTCTTGACGCTAGAGCGATAACAAACTTGCCTCAAAGAATCTGGATGACATTCTTGTTGATAGGAAGCAGACACTAAATACCCCTCCATGGTTTGTGACCACGCGCGTTTCCCGGCCTCGCTAATTTATTTTTTTAGTGTGGTCTGGATGGTGGTGTCTGCTGTCTGTCGCAGCAGTAACCCTGCCGCTCCACCCCCCCCCCCCCCCCCCCAGTTTCCAGTTTTACAAAGTTTTTCAGACATTTCTTGTGTCAGGTAATTGTAATTTAACTAGGTCCCCCCCCCCCCCCAAGTTTTCCTCAAACTTAAAAGAGACTAAACATTGGAGTTTTTGTCCAAGTAAAATAGGTCTACCACACCAGTTCATATACCTGAATGAACAGGCAAACAATTTCCTTCCATCGATTTTAAATACCAGCAAAAAGATTAGAAAAAACAGAAGAGAAATTTCTTTCTCTCTCTCTCTCTCTCTCTCTCTCTCTCTCTCTCTCTCTCTCTCTCTCTCTCTCTCTCCCCCTCTCTCTCCTCTCTCTTCTCTCTCTCTCTCTCTCTCTCTCTCTCTCTCTCTCTCTCTCTCTCCACACACACACACACACACCATCCCCCAACATACCTACCTGAAAACTGTGGAGAGTATGGTACCCAGCTGACACCAGAGAGCGGGCCTCTCTCTATCACTGGCCTCTTCCTAAAGTCTCTGCCGCAAGACAAAACAGCCAACTGGCTGAGAGGCAGAGCTCGCATCACCTGCCTGTTCCACACAGTCTCAAAAGCGTTACAAATTTCTAGAAACACCAACAATTTGGAAGATGACCATGTCGAAATGGATGAAGCTGAACTCAAAATTGGTTGTTGAAGAACATTTCGTTTTTCCTTTCAGATCCCTGCTGCTGCATGAAGACTCCTTTTCCAACGAAAGAATTCCGGTCAGGGGCAAGGTCTGGAA
>CM060316.1:84379540-84384540 GCA_030674155.1 Stramonita haemastoma | reverse complement strand
CAATATTCCCGTCTCCTCCTCAGCAACAGGCTAAGCAGTGCTGAGCGTGGTTACCTCTTGGATGGGTGACTGACTATCTGCACGCCTTGGCTGGCTTCAGCACAGTTCCTCACTTCACCCAGCTGTAAATGGCTACCTGTCCTCTATAGGGTCGGCGGGGAAGGTAAAGCAGCGATGGAGAGGAGATGGGCGCCGCCCTCAACATGCTGGCCCCAGAGAAGCTGAGGTCTCTGACACCTTGCTCCCCTACGACTGCAGAGGTTATAGGAACACCGTTACCTTTATCTTACAGTAGATCAATGGATATCATGTATACGAACTTGTTGTCTCCAGTAACTTCTGGAAGAATCACTAGGTCATGACATTTCATTTTTCAGACAGTGCGCCTTAGGCACGCTGACCTTACGGAGCCCATCCTTCTCCAGGCAGCAGAATGCATGCTAGGTATGTGTTACATCAACAGCCACACCACCGGCTGGGAAACTGCTAAACATGGGCTGGTTTTTAAGGTGTGTGCTCTAGATGTTCTGCATGCATTCACACACACACGGGACCTCGATTTCTAGTCTCCTCTGAAGGACTTACAGCTAGGGGAATGGAGCCGACACCAACAATGACACAGGACATTCCCCTCTCTGAGGGATTCGACCCCAAGACCTCATTTACCTTCAGGTCACGGGTTCGATACTCCAAAAACAAAGTTCCCCCCTACCCCCTCCCCCTTGCCTCCATCATGACTGTGATCATGGCCATGACAAGTCCCCAGCATAACACAATTTGCACTCCTCTTTAAAGAAGACAAAAATCCTCAGATGTCGGAGTGTGGCTGCCTGTATGGCAAAATACATTTTTCTTCGTTCTTCAGCTAGAGCTCCGAGGTTCACCTATGGTGAGATTTTGTGTATGCGCCTGTTTTTACCCACCATGAAGGTAGCCACATTCCGACTTCAGAGATGTATGCTGTGGCATCTCCGACATAGACCACATAAGCAACACAGAAGTGCATAACAGAATCCAGCAAACCATTGGTCCCTACGAAAATCTTCTATCAATCGTAAACTTAAATGGTACGGGCATGTAACAAGATCGAATGGGCTTGCAAAAACAATATTGCAAGGCACTGTCCAAGGAGGAAGAAAAAGAGGCAGACCACGGAAGAGATGGGAGGACAACATCAGCGAATGGACAGGCCTAAAAGTCAACAAAACCCTGAGAAAGGCAGAACAGAGAGAGGAATGATGAAACTGGTTGTCAAGTCTTCAGGGTGCCCCCACGGTCGCCTGATTAAGGATTGATAGATTTTAGATGAGATAGATAGATAGATAGATAGATAGATAGTCTTTTGAATAGATAGATAGATAGATATGATAGATAGATAGACAGATAGATGGATGGATGATTGAAGATAGATAGATCGATAATAGATAGATAGATTAGCAAGATAATAGATAATTAAGATAGATAGATAGATAATGATAGATAGATATTAAAAAGATAGATAGAAATTAGATAGTAAAGATGCTGGGTATGTTAGAGTGTTTCCGTAATACAACCAAAACACTAACTTGAATTAACGGGATCTCCACTCTCCCCAAAAGTCCCTTTGAATGAGACTATAAACCGTGGCCCCGTGTGCAAACACGCCGAATAGCCTATCTTGCGCACATGTTAAATCCTGTTCCGCTTTTCGAAAGAGTAGGCCATTTGTGCCGGTGAGAACAAATGACAAAATTTACAAAACGCATACACACGAGAACTGGATGTAAAAAGAAAAAGCACATGAGAGCTTATTTCATTATCCTCAATATAAAAAATAAATTAAAAATAAATAATAAATTAATTAATTAATATATAAAGAAAGAAAGACAGAAAAAATAACAATACTTTCAATCTCTCTGTCATTCTCACTGCTCCGATAAGTGAGTCAATCATAGTCCATAGTCTGGGTGATTTCTAAGGTATCATCCATCAATCTATAGGGAACGTCCAGCGACTTCATACAAACAAACCCCCTTCAATGAATACAGAGGGCTGTAGGCTACTTTAAAAGTGAGGGTCACAGGTATCTTTCTGGATCAACACAGAGGGCAGCTGCACGAAAAGAGTACTGGTAATAATGAGAGGCAAGGGGGTGGAGGGGCAGGGGGATGGAGGGGAGGGGAGGGGGAACAGAGGGATGGGAGTGTGGGGGAGGGGGGGGGAGGGGAGCATGAAAAGGGAGGAAAGGCATTGATCATGGCGCTTCTTTGCTCTTCCCCCCCCCCCTTTTTTTTTGCTACTACTAGAGCTGTTTGTTCCGTTGCCAACTTTCGCTTTTTTTACGAGCATCTTCTTTCTATCTCTGTGTGTGTGTGTGTGTGTGTGTGTGTGTGTGTGTGTGTGTGTGTGTGTGTTTTGTGTGTGTGTTGTGTGTGTGTTGTGTGGTGCGTGCGTGCGTGCGTGCGTGCGTATTTGTGTATGTGTGTGTGTGGAGAGAGAGAGAGAGAGAGAGAGAGTGTGTGTGCGTGTGTGTGCGTGTGTGTGTGTGCGTGTGTGTGCGTGCGTGCGTGCGTATTTGTGTGTGTGTGAGAGAGAGAGACAGAGACAGACAGACAGACAGACAGACAGGATGGAACAGAGCTAGGATGCGGGATGGGGGGTGGGTGGGTGGAAATAAAATGAAGAGATATATGCCTGGTAATACCAGTTATGTCCTTGAGAGGTGTGGTGTGTGTGTGTGAGTGCGCGCGCGCGCACGCGCACGTGTGTGCATGTATGTATGTGTGCACGCGCACGCGTGTGTGTGCGTATGTGTGTGTGTGTGTGTATGTGTGTGCGTGTGAGTGTGTGTGTGCATGAGTGCCTACGTGCGCGCGCCCTTGTGTGCGCATGTTGTTTATCAATTTTACGTCTGTCCACTTTCAGTGATACTACACACACGTGAGTGTGTGTGTGTGTGTGTGTACGTGCCTGTGTGTGTGTGTGTGTATGTGTGTGCATGCGTGCGTGCGTGTGTGTGTATGTGTGTGCATGCGGTGTGTGTGTGTGTGTGTGCGTGTGTGTGCGTGTGTGTGTGCGTGTGTGTGGGTGGGGGGGGTGTTGTAAGTGCGTGTGTGGTTGGGTGGGGGGGGGAGTTGGAAGGTAGGTGTGTGTGTGTGGGTAGGGGGGGGGGGGGTAATGGGTATGTATTGCCAACATTTCAGTTCTTTGATGTGTGTTTGCTGCCTGCCCCCTTGACGCTCACACCTGGTCAGGTCTGATAATTATATCATGTTAAAAGTGCGATCCAGGCTGGTGCTAGTGTATAGAAGATGCCTTCTGCCTGCCCCGTATAGTAATCACTACTGTGCTGCAACAACACTTTCTGCCACACTTTGACCTGTTTGGGAAAAAATGAAGATAGATGTTTTCTGAATTTTTTTTTAAAAAAAGAATAACTTTTACTTCCCTAATGTCTTTCTGTCTGTCTCTCTCTTCCTCTCTCTCTCTCTCTCTCTCTCTCTCTCTCTCTCTCTCTCTCTCTCTCTCTCTCTCTCTCTCTCTCTCTCTCTCTCTCTCTTCTCTGTGTGCCTGCGTGCGTCCATGCACAAGTAAGCGTGTGTGTGTGCGTGCACGTATGTGTGTGTGCGTGCACGTATGTGTGTGTGCGTGTGCGCGCGCGCGCGCGTGTGTGTGTGTGTGTGTGCATGCGTGCGCGAGCGTATAGGTGTATGTTTGTGAGTGCGTACCTGTGCGTGCGTGTGTGCGTGCTTACGTGTGTGTAGTAGTAGTAGTACATGGAATTTGTATAGCGCTATCTCTTGTAAAGACAAATCAAAGCGCTTGCATTTGACCTACAGAGCCACAGATCATGCGTGTGTGTGTGTGTGCATGCGCACACCCAGGATTAGTCTCCACATCATGACAACCCAGCAAAAGTCTACCCCCTCCCCAAAAAGAGACAGACAGACAGACAGACAGACAGACAAAGAGAGAGAGAGAGGGGGGGGGCAACAACAGAAGGACACCGTCACGCCAGTTTGTCAATGTCACGATGGAGGTTAGTCTGGGCAGATGGGAATAAAATATAGCCCGCTTCAACACCTAACAAGCAATACACATCATCAGCACACACACACACACACGACACACAGACACCACAGACACAGACACACACAGACACAGACACACACAGACACACAGACACACAGACACACACTCACACTCTCACACACACACACACACACACACACACACACAGACACAGACACACACTCACACTCACACACACACACACACACCACACAACACACACACACACACAACACACACACACACACACTGAATAAGCCGATGCTATGCTCTGTAATTTGTAATTCTTAACTACAAAGATTTTAGGGGGACAGAGCCTAGTCTCCTTGCTCACAAACATGCATCAGAACAATGGGATATGGATAAAACATGGGGAAGAAGAAGAGAGGATGGATAAAGAAAGAAGCAAACACAAATCAGACAGACAAACACAGAAACACAGAAACAGACAGAGAGAAACATTTAATTTTATTTCATTTAATTTCATTCTGTTATTTCGAGGATAATGAAATAAACACTCTTCTGCTTTTTTTTTTGCATCCAGTCTCCGTGTGTATGCAGACAGGAACAGAGAGACAAACAGACAGAAACAGACACACAGACAGAAACACACAGACACACACAGACACACACACACACACACACACACACACACACACACACAGACACACACACACACAGACACACACACACACACACACACACACACACACACACACACACACACACACACACACACACACACACACACACACAACACAGACAAGACCGAGGTGAACACAGTACAGTGGTGAGAGTTAGGTTAGAGCATCATTCTGCTATATCTCGGAAAGGGAAGGTACTTGTACTGTAGTAAGTAGTAGCAGTATAGTACCATTACAGTCCCTTCTCCCCACCCCTCTCCCCCTCCACCCTTCCACCCCCAACGCACACCTGGCAGACAGGTGAGC
>CM060316.1:84367040-84374540 GCA_030674155.1 Stramonita haemastoma | reverse complement strand
GCGTGCGTGCGTGCGTGCGTGCGTTCGTGCGTGTGTGCGTGTGTTGTGTGCGTGCGTGTGTGCGTGTGTGCGTGCGTACGTGAGAGAGAGACAGACAGACAGACAGAAAGGAAGACAGACACACAGAAAGGCAAGCAGTCAAGCAGGCAGGCAGGCAGATACACAGACAGACACACAGACAGAGAGACAGAAACACAGAGAACTACAATGCAGGCTGGGGTACGTGCCGAAACATTGAAAAATTAGCATGTGAAAGACTCCGGTCCTAGTACACTGTGTACATACAGACATACAGTACATACATACAGCACTACCACCGCCTTTAGGCTAACACTCGTTCTTCAGCTTATCTTCCTGCTGAAAGTGCCCCCTCAGTCCAGACAAGTTCACACCAGTGCTGCAAAGCAACATGCCGGCCAGGATGAAGAACCCTGAGGAAATGTGAACTTACCCTGACAAGATGACACCAGACACAAAGATGTAACACGTCTGTGTTCATATAGGCCTAGGACTCTGTCACATCCACACGTCCTTAGTTACTGTATGGCTTGTTTGCGATCAAAATAGTATAAGTCCATTCTTGACTGTAAAATGTCTTTTTGATGCGGGGGAAGGGGGGTGGGGGGGGGGGTTGCGCATTTCTTTTGTATGTTACTGTGTGTACCTGCTAAAGTGATAATGCAGATCTAAAATATATGAATTTTTATCATTTTGATGAAGAAAGCTTCTTAACTGTTCACGATTTTCCTTTTTACTGACTGTATTTGTTAGGTGACAGGTAGCATCAGGCCTATTGGTTTTAAAGTAATGTTGAGATGCCTATGAATATAAACAAAGTTTGCTCTTTGCTTAGTTAGTCCTACATAGTGTTTATGGAAAATATGACATCTCTGCTTTATTCTTTTTCATATTTTTTTTTCATATCCAGGATAATGGAATATGCACTCATGTGCTTTTTTATATCCCGTCCCCGTGTGTATGCAGCTTCGTAAATCTTGTCATCTGTTCCCACCGGCACACAGTGGCTCTTACGAAAAGCGGAACAGGATTTAACGTGTGCACAAGATGTTCTGCGTGAGTTTGCACACAAGGCCTCGGTTTATAGTCTCACCCGAAGGACTTTTGGGGGAGTGGAGTCGACACTGATGTTAACTCCAGGAAAAAAATATCCTCGAACGAGAATCGAACCCGGGTTATCAAATTGCGGGCGCAATGTTCTGACGACAAGGCTATCCCGTCCCCCCTTTACACAACTTGAGTAACTTTACTGCACACACAGTTGGACAGCATAGCTAGGCTTACATACAACGTGCACGAAATGACTAACACGGCACAGAACAGAAGAAGGTAAAGGGAAACAACTTACGGAACCAATGGCGACTGACCCTGCGGATGATGGTCACTGTGTGCCACTGACCGTCCTCATACATCATGTGCGTGGCCATTTCTCTCTCTCTCGCTGTCCTTCTTCACACATCCACTGGTCCTGCTGGTATATTTGTCAACAATCTATGGTTTGAGTTGTGAAAATCATTAATCTTTAGATCTGGTCGCAGATATCAGTAATATTTGCCTTTGGTTCCAGAGATCAATAGTCCTTGGCTTTAGTCGTAAACATGAATGATCCTTACTTTTGCCGTAAACATCAATAATCCTTGCTCTTGCGGAAAACATCAAAAATCATTGGCTTTGGTCACTAACATCAATAATCCTTGGCTTTGGTCACTAACATCAATAATCCTTGGCTTTGGTTGAAAACATCAATAATCCTTGGCTTTGGTTGAAAACATCAATAGTCCTTGGCTTTTGTAGAAAACATCAATAATCCTTGCCTTTGGTTGAAAACGTCAACAGTCCTTGGCTTTTGGTTGAAAACATCAATAATCCTTTGCTTTGGTCATAAACATCAATAATCCTTTGCTTTGGACATAAACATCAATAATCCTTTGCTTTGGTCATAAACATCAATAATATTTGGCTTTGGTCACTAACATCAATAATCCCTGGCTTTGGTTGAAAACATCAATAGTCCTTGGCTTTTGGTTGAAAACATCAATAATCCTTGCCTTTGGTTGAAAATATCAATAGTCCTTGGCTTTTGGTTGAAAACATCAATAATCCTTTGCTTTGGTCATAAACATCAATAATCCTTTGCTTTGGTTGTAAACATCAATAATTCTTGCCTTTGGTCATAAACATCAATAATCTTTGGCTTTGGTCACTAACATCAATAATCCTTGGCTTTGATCATAAATGTAAGAAATCCTTGGCTTAGTCATAAACATCAATATTCCTTGGCTTTGGTCATTAGCATCAATAATCCTTGCCTTTGGTCGTAAACATCAATAATCCTTGCCTTTGGTCGTAAACATCAATAATCCTTGACTTTGGTTGTAAACATCAACAGTCCTTGGTTTGGGTTGTAAATATCAGTAATCCTTGGCTTTGGGTGTAAACATCAGTAATCCATGGCTTTGGGTGTAAACATCAATAATCTTTGGCTTAGTCATAAACATCAATAATAATAATAATAATCTTTGACTTTGGGTGGAAACATCAGTCAACCTTGGCTTTGGTCACCAACATCAATAATCCTTGGCTTTGGGCATAAACATCAATAATCCTTGGCTTTGGTCACTAACATCAATAATCCTTGGCTTTGGGCATAAACATCAATAATCCTTGGCTTTGGTCACTAACATCAATAATCCTTGGCTTTGGGCGTAAACATCAACAATCCTCGGTTTTGGGCGTAAACATCAATAATCCTTGGCTTTGGTCATGAACATCAATAATCCTTGGCTTTGGTCATGAACATCAATAATCCTTGGCTTTTGTAATGAACATCAATAATCCTTGGCTTTGGTTTTGAATACAAAATTAATCATCCTTGGCTTTGAGCGTAAACATCAATAATCCTTGGCTTTGGTCATAAACATCAAAATCGTGAGTGGCCATACTGAGTAAAGACGAAGAAACTCTCACTCTCTCTTCATCACCCTGATTTTATAACTGGTCCTCTTCAATGGCTTTATCACCAGAGGACACCATATTCTATGTCTGTGTTCATGTGAACTTTTTTGTCTCTTGCTGTATCTACTTTCATAAAACATCACCTGATTTCATTGTCCTGCACTGCGCACTCTCTTGTCTGATTTAGACAGTCTTTGCACACTCACACACACAGAGCCCCATTCTGGACTGTCTGAATAAGGGAAAAGATTGGGTGAAAAAAAACACCCAACTGAGGCCTGACAGACGTGACATTCCTGTGAAATCACAGAGGTGGCCAGAATACACGTCTCCCTGCCTGCCTGTCTGTCTGTCTGTCTGCCTGTCTACCTGTGCTTTGTTTGATGTGTCTCTCATGACCAGGTGGCTGCATCAAGGGCTGTGTCCCGATATGACAGAAGTGGATGGTATGAAGCAACCTCACACTGCTACAATTCTTCCCCTCGGCTGTGTTCAGCTTCACAGTGACACAGTCCGAAGATGTGTGAAAACTTCGAAGACAACTGAGTGCAGTAAGCTGACGAGCTCTAAGAGAACTTTATTTATTTTATTTATTTATTCTTTTATGCCGAGGATAATGGAATAAACACTCGTGTGTATTTTTACATCCAGTCCTCGTGTGTATGCAGTTTTTGTAAATCTTGTCATCTGTTCCCACCGGCACACGATGGCCTACTCTTATGAAAAGCGGAACAGGATTTAACGTGTGCGCAAGATGTTCTTCGAGCGTTCACACACGGGGCCTCAGTTTATAGTCTCATCTTAAGTAGTCTCTGTCAATTGTCTTGATTCCGAGAATCTTTGCTTTGCTTTTTTTCATTTTTCTGTTGCTGCTTTTGCTTTGTTTTATTTTGTTTTGTTCTTCGGCTAGAACTTCAAGGTTCATCAATAGGGAGTTATTGCATATTCGACCCCCGTCTGCTGGATATGTTTGCTCGAAACATGTCTAACGTGAGCTATCACAGGCAAAAACATTGTCAAAGAGAGGATCACGACGTGTTTTGTTTGTGTGTGTGTGTGTGTGTGTGTGTGTGTGTGTGTGTGTGTGTGTGTGTGTGTGTGTGTGTGTGTGTGTGTGTGTGTGTGTGTGTGTGTTTTATTTTATTTAAGTCAGTACAGTCTGTGTAGATGCTATGGATTCTTTTTACCCAAACTTTAAAGCACCCTGATGCCACTGAACCACAATCTCCTTCTGCATTATACTACTAATTTGCTTTTTTGCTCATAACTGATTTGGGTACATGAAAAACGATTTTACTCCTGTTAGTTCCAGACTGTTCGCTGTCAACGTTTCCCTCAACATGAACACGACCCTGTCCAGTGTAACCTTGTGGCCTACACAGAGCCAGCAGGTCAGTCAGTCAGTCAGTCAGTGAGGACACAGACACACATTCTCTCTTTCCCTAACTGGACCCAAAGCCCCGTGCATGGTCCACTAGGCTACCCCGGCTTCCTGCAACTCTGTTTGGGATTAGGGGTTCAAACAGGGACAGGGCAAATGAGATGTCCACACAGTCAGCCCTGCCTGCACTTGACACAGCGATCCTCCTCCCCCCTCTGTCTGTCTGTCTGTCTGCTTCTGTCTGTCCGGCCTGTCTTCCACGTGTACTGAAGCCGTCACTGCCACGTCTGTCTCTGACTTGTTGCTGTATTTCATTTTCTTTCTCTGTTTTTTTGGAGGATAATGGAATGTGCTTTTTTACATCCAGTCCCCGTGTGTATGCAGTTTTGTCAATGTCATCTGTTCCCACAGGCACACATTGGCCTACTCTTACGAAAAGCGGAACAGGATTTAACTTGTGCGCAAGATGTTCTGCGTGTGTTCGCACACGGGACCTCGGTTTATAGCCTCATCCGAAGGACTTTTGGGGAGAGTGGAGTCGGCACTGATGTTAACTCCAGGAGAAAAATCCCCTCGAACGGGAATCGAACCCGGGTCGTCAAATTGCCAACGTAATGTTCTGACCACTAGGCTATCCCGTCCCCACCATTGAGTGCTTCAGTCAGTTGATGCAAGAGATGATGTGCTGTCATCATTTGGGGGGGGGGGGGGGGGACACTTTCTGTCTTGTTACGTCTGTCGCTCTGACGTTTAAGGGTCGCTTTTAAACCTGTGTATTTTTTTCTTACCATAACAGATGGTACATGTTGAATCTGATTTAGAGGTTTCTTATATAGTATACAAAGCAGTAGATTTAGTGAACTTCATATGGATAGACACCAGGGAGGTAAGTGCTGGTATGTAAGCTTGTGTGTTTATACGTATGTACAACATTATTTTGTTGTTGTTAACAGACCTGGAAGTTTAACAATTGCAGAAGTTGCCAGAATCATTTGTCTTTTTCATTCCAAAATGATCAAGGTATTATTTATTATTCTCTTAAATTTTTTTTTTACTTGAGATGTACATCTCATGTACTATGTCGTTCGTCTTAGGTTGCTGTTTTTTTTTTTGTTTTTTTTTCGATGATTCTTCCCCAACAAGTAAGAGAAAAAGGCATCCAGCTCTTTTAGGGTCTGGACTATTTCAACATCAATACATAGCTTCCCAGCACTTCTCGCTCCTTGCACTCTTATTAGAACATTACTAATTACACACAACGAATCGGTAGGATCTGACGGGAAAAGGGCTGTAGTTGTTCGTCGTGCCATATCACAATACCCACCCACCTATCCCCACCCCCGCCCCCTTCCAACTGTGACATGCAAAATGAAGCTTTTGCATTTTTTTTAAAAAAGCAACTTTAATGTCGCTAGCATGAAAATCTCACAATGAGGTTATGTCCATGAGCGCTTAATGACAGGTGCTTGTGTGTCTGTGTGGAAAATAGGCAAGCGCACTCTGTGTGTGTGTGAGAGAGAGAGACAGAGAGACAGACAGACAGAGAGAGACAGAGAGACAGACAGACAGACAAACAGACAGAAAAAGAGACAGACAGAACTCATTTGATGTCAACAGAGACTACAGTCTTTGTGTTCTTTGGAACGACGACAGCATGCAGGGCAGAAGAAGTCATTCTGACAGAGTCAAACAAATAGCCTGCCTGCCTGCCCAGTGACCACCCTCCAAACGCCATCATCATCTCACACACCATTAGCAAAGACGGCAGCAGCGGTAAAAAAGCTATGACATCAGTACAGCCCACAGCCAAAGCAGGAGCCAGGCCATTCTCAATAGAGCAATAATCATGATGTAGGTTGGCTCCATTACAGTCTGCCAGGGCCAGTTCCCTTAGAGTTCCGCATGGCTGACCTGGCAACTTTCAAACCATGTCATAATTATACATGCCATCTCCATCACCACTGACCACAGTTGTCTCCACTAAGTCTTAACGCTCTTCCAATGCTCTGTGTTGGCGTTTGGCCCGGGCTACAAGCTTCGTAAATTGACGCTTACATCAAAATGTATGTGTGTGTGTGTGTGTGTGTGTGTGTGAGAGAGAGAGAGAGAGAGAGAGAGAGAGAGAGAGAGAGAGAGAGAGAGAGACAGACAGACAGACAGACAGACAGACAGACAGACAGACAGACAGACAGACAGACAGACAGACAGAGGCAGAGAGAGACAGAGAGAGACAGAGACAGAGACAGAGAGAGACAGACAGACAAACAGACAGAACTCATTAATCTGATGTCAACAGAGACTACGGTCTTTGTGTTCTTTGGAACAAAGGCAGCAGGGCAGAAGTCATTCCGAAAGTCCAACAAATGGTCTACTGTAAAATATTATTGTAGAATATGTATTCATTCAAAATCAAACTCTGAGACTCTAGAATGAACACGAGCCAGCCTGTAATTTTATTTGGCAACTTCATCTGACAAGCCCATGCCGAGGTCGCGTGAGCGCACTTTCTTGTGACGTCATATATTGAACACACCTGTTCTACATCTTCCTTCCCAAGGAAACAAATCAATTCAGAAAAATAAAGCTATGAAACTAAACTGCAATTTTCCTCAGCCATAACAAGCTCGTAACATACCAACCTGCATTCCCCTTTACTAAAGGAGAGGGAAAAAACCCTCTGTGGTCGTAGTATGGCTGCCTATGTGGCGAGGTGCTTGAAAAGGGTCGTGCAGGCAAACTTCTCATCCAGTAAGTATCTCCAATCTAACAGTGATTCCCAGGTGTGACTTGTGAGTCAAAAGTGTATATTTTGGATGACCTCTCGGGTGTTAAGCTGAGGAACTCACAACTACAACAACAACAACAGCAGCAGCAGCA
Organism: Stramonita haemastoma; assembly: GCA_030674155.1. Taxonomy (NCBI): domain Eukaryota; kingdom Metazoa; phylum Mollusca; class Gastropoda; order Neogastropoda; family Muricidae; genus Stramonita; species Stramonita haemastoma. Next base: position 84,367,309 of record CM060316.1, on the reverse strand, counting down.
GCAGCAGCAGCAACAACAACAACAACAACAACAACAACAACAACAACAACAACAACAACAACAACAACAAGCCTCGGCGTCTTTTCAACTCTGTTCGCTTTTTTCCTTGAAGACGTCATAGAGTGGAACTTTTCTATGCACCACATCAGCTCTGCAAGAAAGAGTGGTCTTTCTTTACCTTCTTCCTGTACAGCCCAATGTGCTGTGAAAACAAAGAACGCATGTTGGATTTTTTTTTTTCGAGTTCTTGTAAATCATCAGCACATCCA
>CM060316.1:84314540-84357040 GCA_030674155.1 Stramonita haemastoma | reverse complement strand
GTGTAACACACGGACCTCGGTTTATCGTTTCATCCGAAAGACTAGCACCCAGACCACCACTCAGGGTCTAATGGATGGGGGGAAAGTTTTGGGAAAGTTTTGGGCCCCTGTTTTTTTTAATTTATTATATTTCATTTAATTTTGTTTGGTTTTTATTTATTTTTTATTTTAGTAGAGAGAACAGGAAACTAATGCAAGTTTATTTGAATTTGTTAAAATGATCTCAAGTCTGGATTGCTGATTATAATCTTGTCAGTTCTGGGGAAAGGATATCTCAGTGGTCAGAGCGTTCCCTTTCCTCAAACTAAGGTTAAGCAGCATCGAGCGTGGTTACCAATTCGATGGGTGACTGTTTGCGCGCCTTGGCTTCAGTACAGTTCACCAGTCCATCCAGCTGTAAATGGATACCTGCCCTCTTTAGGGTCAGGGAAGGTAAAGCAGCGACGGAGAGAAGATGGGCACCGCCCTCAATATGCTGGCCCTAGAGAAGCTGAGGTCTCTGATGCCTCCCTCCCCCTACGACCACATAGGTTAACTTATGGGACACTTTAACCTTTTCTTTTTTCTTTTTTTTACCAGTATTGTGCATGCTTTTCCATGCGCCTAAATCGGTTTTTATGTTTGTTTGTTTTGTTAGGGGGGGGGGGGGGGGGGTAGTTTCTTTTGGTTTGGTTGGTTGGGTTTTTTGTTTTATTGGTTTGGTGTTTGTTTGTTTGTTTGTTTGTTTTGGGGAGGGGCAGTTGGGGGGAATGGGGGAATAATACGTTTGACTTGACCTGAGAAACAGGAAGTGGAAGGGAAATGGCGTGGTAGAAAGACGTGAGGAGATAGGGGGTACCGTAGGTACGTACATACCAAACCTCACGCTGCCACTCCCTCTTTGTCTGTAATGGCCCCACTTTGTCCTGAAGACTGCCTGCCACTGATGGGCGGATGGGCGCTAAGTGGCGGCAGATCACTACCACACAGACTCACTTAGGCCAGGATGGGGAGACTCAGCGCTCAGCACTCAGCGCTTCCAAAGTCAGGAAGTAAAGTTCAAAGACCTTTTTTTCACTGTCAGAACTGTTTGGCTGTCTGGAGCACTTTGGGTAAAAGAGGGAGAGTGACTGATCTGAGAAATTAAAGGCAGGTGTGACTTTGTGCTGCCCCCCCCCCCCCCCCTTCGCAGCATATTCTCTCTCTCTCTCTCTCTCTCTCTCTCTCTCTCTCTCTCTCTCTCTCTCTCTCTCTCTCTCTCTCTCTCTCTCTTGTAGAGAGTTTTTTGGGGAGGGGGGGTGTTGTTTGTTTGTTTTTTTAAAAGTCAGATTCAGTAACCGACCAGATATAGATCCATTCTTTCGTCATCTAACAAATTTGTGATAAAAATCGTCTGCGAAATTCACGGCAGAAGATTTTTTTCTTTATTATTATTTCAAAATGTCTCAGGCAGTAAAATGTTGTGTGCAATGCAGATAATTTGGATTGATTGATATCATGCTTTTGTGAGCCATTTTACTGATTTATATGATAATTTGTCACTGAAAGGGTTTTATCCTGTATTTTATGATGCCCTTGTTTGAAATATAATTATATCCAATGATAAAATCTACCCATTAGTTGAACCACAATCTTGTTTTGTTTGGGGTGTTTTTTCTGCTGGGGTTGTTTGTGGGGTTTTGTTTGTTTTGTTTTGTTGTTTTTTTTTTTTTTTATTCGTTGGCTACAGCTCTGAGATTCACCATAGGTGAGACTTTGCGTATGGGACCATTTTTGCCCACCATTAAGGTAGCTGCATTCTGACTTCGGGGTGATATCTGAACACGACACCAGTGTGCATGCGGTTTTTGTTGTTGTTTTTAAATCATTGTCCATTCCTACCAGCACGCAGTGGCCTACTCTCCAGAAAGGCGGAACTAGTTTTAACGTGTGCGCAAAATGTCCTGTGTTGGTTCGCACCTTGGCATAGCTAAGGTTCGCACTTTGGCTTAGTCTCATGGGGATCTCATGGGGAGGCTACTGCTGATAATGATGATGATAATGACGATGATGATGGTGGTGGTGGTGGTGGTGATGGTGGTGGTGGTGGTGGTGATGATGATGATGATGGTGGTGGTGGTGGTGATGATGATGATGGTGGTGATGATGATGATGATGGTGGTGGTGGTGATGGTGGGGATGATGATGATGGTGGTGGTGATGATGATGATGATGATGGTGGTGGTGATGATGGTGATGGTGGTGGTGACGACGACGATGGTGGTGACGACGACGACGACGATGATGGTGGTGGTGGTGACGACGATGATGACGATGGTGGTGGTGGTGGTGGTGGTGGTGTGTGTGTGTGCGCGCGCGCGCGCGTGTGTGTGTGTGTGTGTGTGTGTGTGTGTTTTGGGTGGGGATGGGGTCGTCTAAAATGAAAAATGTGATATGAAAAGACTTTATACCAGATTCATTAATCCGAAGGACTTACGAGGGAGTACAGTTGGTATTGATGCGAACTCCAGGAGACAAATCCCTTTGAATGGGCGACTCCATTCTTTATCTGTCTGCCCCTGTGTCTCTTTCAGTGTCGATACCATCTCCTGAAAAGCTCTTATACGTTATTCTTTTCTTTACCTGGCCTCTTTTCTTTCTGTGGCCTTTTTCTCACTTATTTTTCTGTCCTTGATCCTTTCTTCTGTATTGTCTAGTTTATATTAAATTATTCCCGTTCCTCGGTTAGATTCCGCAGGTTCACCAATGGTAACATTTTGCATATACCACCGTTTTTGCCCACATGAAGGTGGCGGCACTCCGACGTCAGGGATCCGGATGTATCCTGGGTATGTTCTTGTGTCCTTACCACCAAATGCTGACATGAATTTGGATCTTTAACGTGCACAATTTATCTTCTGCTTGTGTATATACAAGAGGGCAATTATAAGGCAAAGGCAGGTCTGCACTGACCTGGGAAATCGCAAAATTATTCCCAGACGCCGCCGAGATTTGAACCCACGACTTGTAGACCCTTGGGATTGAAGTGTGGCTTAACCATTTCGCTATAGTGTTGGTCATGTATTGCCATGAAAGTCTTCCCACCTGTCTGATAATTCAGCACTTTTGTTATTTCTTCGCACCTGGAATGTGATTTATCTTGCTTGCTGTGTATATTTAAGTATCCTCATATTATTGGCGAGTTTTATGGATTGTATTGGAGCCCCTTGAGACAAATGTGGTATGCAAACCCCATGCATGTTTCTTTTTATTTTCTTTCCAGTTTTTCTTCACATTTTCAGAGTGGTTGGTGATAAGTTGGTCTTTGGTTGGATTTGTCTTTTTTTCTTTTCTAGTTAACAAGGTGTCAATATAGGCTATATATAAACATCAAGAATCAATGAAATGTTTATAACTTTGTTTTCCACCAAGTGATTGGTTATATTGAAATGTATGTGACACTTTGCTCATACTAGCCATGGGCGATATTTAAGAAATGATACAAAAATGTTGAGATTAACTGCATGGATCAGTGATAATACAGATCACAGCTTCTTATGTTGAACAGTTCGAGTTTTAGATGAAAAATAGATGGCAATGGGCAAACAGTTGAAGCTGGACAGCAACCTTTGTAGACACTTCTCCCACAAGGGATCATTAAAACAAATGACGGCAGTGGGTTTTGGTGTTTTTTTTTGTTTAGTAGGCACTTTCTTTAAAATTGTGCTTATTTACTTTTCTTTCTTTTCACTCATATTTCTTGCATCAGGAGACTCGTTTTTCCCTCTTTAGTGTCTTCATTGGAGAATAAGTATTTTTATGTGAAAAAGCTTTTGTTTTCTTATGACTGACATTACAATAACTTGCCATATGAATTGTATGTGTAAGAAAAATCATGGGTGTTCTACTTTTTTTCCTCTCCATAGTCATCTCTGCATTCAGAATATTGCACGCATGAAAAAAGACAAGTTCTTGGTTCATTATGGGTGTAGCCCAATGCTCCACTGAACCAAAGTTGTATGCCAATATTATCGCCATGGAAGACAGTTGTGAATGAGACAGAAGGGAGAACTCCAGATCAGCTTGCAATCTGTTTGAAAATACAGAGTATATTTCATAGTCTGGTTTTTTGTCTTACACATGTACTATACAGTAGACTGATGAACCATCTTTGCATTCACTGTAGTGTTGAGCATCAAAAAGTGGGATATCATAAGGGGCAGGTTTGTTGAAGCCAAGAAGAGAAACCAGTTTCACCCTCTGCTTTCTCTATCGGGCTGTTTTCTGGCTCCTGCCCTTTCCAACTTGTTTTCATTCTTTGATGTTTTGGTGGGGGAGGGGGGGGGGGGGGTTGGTTTTGTCTTGAGGTTTTTTGTCTGTTTTTCAATTTTGGTTGGGGAGATTTCCTTCTCACTTTTGTGTTCGTTGAAAGAATGTTGCAAAACTATAGTGCTATCTTTCTTTGTCCTGTACATTTCCTTGCTGAAGAAGGCGAATTTTTTTCCTCACAAGCCAAACGCACCAGAAATTACTCTTCTTGTTTTGTTTCTGTTCTTTTTTTTTAACATAAAGTTACTTATCAAACAAGACTTAAAAAGAACAATATGAGTCAATATGCCTTCACAGTATTATGAAAATCATTGGCATGGTGTAGTATATGGTCTCTTTATGACTCGTGTACATAATTACACAATACATTTCAGATCAGGAGTTTGTAAATTGGATTTTAGCACAGAATGGCCAAAACTATTATTGGAACAGCAAGTAATTACTGAATAATGGCAAGACAAGGGCTGCTGAAGGACTTGTGTTTTTGTGTTCGCAATGAACAGTTTGTGTTAGCCATAAACAATCTTATAAACTCAAGAAAGAAAATGTGAACTCGTTTTTATCATCTACTTAATTGAACACAGTGAGTAAGTGTGATGATGGTGATCCATGTGTATGCAAGAGTTTGTAACAGAGCTCTATATCATGCTTTGTTTCATATTCTGCCTAAACCAGGCTAAAGAAACACATTCATATCTGCAGAATTCACAAGGTAAAACTGCACATTTGTTTGTTCCTCAGCTACAGCTCTGAGGTTTACAAACAGAAAAGTTTTTGTGTATGCTACCCCATTTTTCCCCTACCATAAAGGTAATTGCATGTCGACTTCAATGATAAACTGTGCAATAATTTTTCACATCTGTATGGTGGATGAAACTTGTCCAAGTCCACAGCATCTTCACTCCAGTTGGAGCTGGTCAACATCTAAAAACTCCCACATTTTATGTGCCTTTGCAAGGGATCAAACCTGAAACCCCATCTGAAAATCTGCAGTGTTAACCAGGACACAAACTGCAACTGGTCGAGATGAAAGATTCAACAAGTTTTGTGTGTGTGTGTGTGTGTGTGCTGTGTGTGTGTGAGAGCAATGTCTTTTCAACAACCTGACGGGCCATTCCATGATCTTTGGTGAAAATAGTTCATCAATTTGCAAGCAATCATAGATTACCCCCCACACAAAAAAAGGAAACAATTTATTACAAGGGTTAAGAGTGTGTACTGATAAATAAGCTTCTTTAACTTAAAAAAAAAAAAAATTAAATTAAATAAAGGGGGTTGTGCACGTATACTAAGAAAGAAGCCATTCAGCAACTTCTATAAAACCCAGACATGATTTTCAGCTTTTGCCAAAGCAATGTGCCTTTATTTCCCTTTCATACAGAATGCAGTTTCATCTGTACACGAGTCCTGTATTGGATAGCACTAATGTGCAGCCACTTGGCGATGTTTCCAAGCAGCAAGGGGACCTTTGTTGGGCTTGTACTGAACATTCACACCGTCCGGCACCAGCAGTCCATCAGCACGCATCTTCTCGTAGTCCTCTCTCGGCCACTTGGTGAAGCCCCACTTCTTGGACAACACGATCTAAACACAAAGGTAAACTCATAATAAGTACATCGATTTTCTTTTGAATTCTTATCTAAAGAAATTCCCCCTCTTTTCTTAATCATGATTCTTTGTTGTTTTGTTTTTTGAAAGAGATATATAAACACTCTGATAATGAAAAAAAAATACTGACAGTATTTTTCCTGGACGCTCCTTTTCTTAACTATATTAATAACAATAATCATCAGAAATTTTGAGCGTCTGCTACCTTCCTGCATAACTTTAGAAATGTGTTGGCTTGAACCTTGGGTTCATACTGAGTGACCCAATCGCAAGCACAGCGCTCCAACCATTGGGCTTTCCTGTACCCCTCCTCCAGTCAAAATATGTTATAATCTGGGTTAAATGCTTACACTTGAGACAAGAGACTGCTTTTTTTTTTTCATGTCAAAAAAAAAAAAAAACTGTAACAAAGATCATATTCATCTGAAATTCTAAGTTTAAAAACTTAACCCTAGTAGCGCTGTAATAACGGCAGCAGTACTAGGTGCTGCTGGCTGAATTAACAGCAGCCATTGTTGATTTGCAGTAGGGTGGGGTCAAACAACTCTTGATATTGATATGTAAAACTAAACTAAGTGTGTAAAGTTGTAAATCACTGGAAAGCTTAGATAACAAGCTTTTAAAAGAGTGAAATTTTATAGCAGCATGTAGTGTTTATGATAATGTAAAAAATAAATAAAGTTTAAAAACTGCGCGTGCACTACCAATCACTGTTGCGATGTCGGTGACCCAGATTGATTTTAACACGATATGCAATGTTGTTGCGGTGCAAAAATGTCATGATTCGATAAATACTGTCTCTTGACATAAGTTTTGAAAAAATAAAGAGCTTCCGTGGCTTTATCGGTCGTCAAATACTCGGAAAAGTCCAGTGAAATGATCGACGCGATCGCGATCGTCATGGCGGTGAACACTTATTTCGTGCGAACTGGCGGCGTTCTATGACGAAAATACGACAATCACTTGATTTCGTGTGATGCAAAGTACTCAACAGCATATAGAAATGACTTAAAAACAGTTATTTCGAAGCCGTGTTGCGTTAAAATAAAGTAAAACAATGTATGACATCGAAATCGCCCGGTAGCTATGAAGTGCTTTGGACAAAACTTAGCGCCGCTCGATTCAGTCCGATCGCGATCAATTTTTCCGAAGTTTTTCAAAAATATTTCACAATCCTTACCTTATCGTCTCTATTATCGTTTAATTCAACCAAATCCAGCCTCTAAAACTCCTCATCGCCGTCAATATCGTCAAAAAACTCGAAAAATACTTCGAGTGATACGAGCGCAAACACTTTGCCGCCATTTTGTTTTCAGGCGATCGACGTTCGTCCAAAAAAAATAAAAAATACACCTCTAAACCAATCAGAATCCTCGTTGCTTGCGACTGCGGACGACCTTCACCCATTTCTGCGGCCCTACAATGGCCTTCACGTTCATTGGATGACCTTTGAAAGCGAAAGAAAGCCTTCAATTACGATCACCGACGTCATCGCGGAATATTCCGGGAGCCGCCAGAAATGCTGCACTACGTCACTCCGGAGTAATCCGGGAACCGCGCTACTAGGGTTAAACGCCAAAATTTTTTGCCAAATTCTTTTGCCCAGAAAAATCTGCAGAAAAAATACAATCATGGAATTTGTCAGTTAACCCTTTGCTTGGCACAATGCCCCAAAGCGCCCGACCCTGTCCTTGGGCACAACGCCCCAAAGCGCCCGGCGACATGACCGTCACTTCAGAGCGATCATACATTTGAAATTCCCGCCAATCTCGCTTCAAATCTCGTGAATATAGAAGCCACGAGACTGCCCGCGAGACTTCCGCATGTTTAATACAAATGGCGGCGATTGGAGTGAGTTTGTTGCAAGTTTTGGAGGAAAAAAATCGCAAATTTTTCCAAGATGGATGCTATCTTCGAACCCGACATGTACGATCGTTTTTACAGCTTCCATGCCGAAAATATGATGCTGTGAGATGCGTATCTAGGCTCAAATATTGATGTAATCGATCCTAGTAGTGTGTGCACTTCTGAGTTTGTTGACTGAAGTGAGAGAGACGACTTTGACTACGGCGAAGTTCGAGACGAAAATCGATCGTCAAATCTAACACGGCCGATACGCGTTTTGAATTCTACTCTTAGATTTGGGGAAATTATCGCGGATTTCAAGTTCGGCAATGGTTCAGAACTTGATATATTTTGTTATTTGGTTGCTATTCGGGATTTTGATACGGTAGCGGCTCAAACTTAAACGTTAAGCTGATCGCGATCATCGTTAAACAAAAATGGCGATCGTCGGAATGTTCGATGTGTTCGTGCACCACTTATCAAAAAAAACTATAAAACCAACAGTAGGTTGAAAATATCTTTTCTATAATTGTTTCTTAATGTTTTAGTTTTTATTTAATCAAAATCCATGCACGCATTCTAAAGTTATTGCAACGCTAACTGTAACACACACAAACCAGTCAATGACTTAGTGTGTTTATGCATTATAATTCTAAAAGAAAATAAAAATAATGACAAAAATTGGGTATTAGCAATTTCTTTATTCATTTCTGCATCTTGCTGTTTTTATTTCATCAAAATCCACCCGACCATTGTAGAGTTATTGCATGTTAAATACATACACCCACTCACAAGCCATCCACCTCCATTTTCTCTGCCCGGCAGGAAGGTGACAAATGATTTTGCTGTGCCAAGCAAAGGGTTAAGGGAGAGCACTGCTTTCATGACGCAAAATGTACAAAGCCAGCTGACTAATCAGTCATTCAACTACTAATCTGAGGCAAGCAGGCATGATTCTACCATGCAGACACGAAAGTGCTCAATGAAAAATGAAACAGACTGGAACAAAAAGAACTGAAAAAAAAAATCAGTCTCTTCATAAGTAAACTAGTTTCTATCTGCTGAAAAAAAAAAAAAAAAGTTTCTATCTGCTGTAAGTACCCACCTTCTGGCGACCAGGGTACTTGAACTTGGCACGACGCAGAGCTTCGATGATGGCAGCCTCGTGCTGTTCACGGGCACGCACCGACATGATGGGCTGTCCAATGTTGACACGAGCCACGGTGCCCTGAGGCTTGCCAAAGGCTCCACGCATACCGGTCTGCAGTCTGAAACCACAACAGAAACACTCCTTCACTGGACAAAAAGCTTAGGGAAAAAATACTGTTTCGTTCTCTATATCCCCCTTCTTTAGTTTTACAGGGAACCTGATTTTTTGCTATTTCCACATATGCCTTTGGGAAAATTACAAAGCAAAGTAGCAAATGTAGAAGTAGAAATACATGTCTTCCTCTCATTTTCACACACTCATACACACACACACACACACACACATACACAAAGTATCAATTTATGTAGAACTTTATCTTGGTCTGCAAAGTCATGGTGTACTAGAGTTATAAAGACCTATTATGGCCTACATGTCATCCTCATTCAGCCCTTCTAATTTCTACTTATTCTTCAGGACCGAGTCAACAGTTTTCATGGTTGCTTCCCAGCACTGAAAAGCTGTAGACCAAAAATATTTACTAGTGTTTGAAAACAAAAAAAATACAAAGCTAACATTTTGAAAATCTGGCTGGAACCAAGTCACATATGGCTTAAGTTTTACATTTTTATGTTAAATATTCCTTGAAGGTTATTAAGTTACTCTACCACAGCAAATCTTTTTTTCCAATCTATGCTAATAAAACATACACTAAAGACTTCTGCCACTTCAACTTTTGCTTTCATTTAAATTTATTTTTTAAAAATATATTTTAAAAAAAAGAGAGAGAGAGAGAGAGAAAGCTCTCATAAAAAGTGATAAGATGCCAGACACTAGCAATCATTCTGTTTTTCTGAGCACTACAAGGAATGCTATGCCACGTTTTCCTTTACATTATACTGCTGTTCTTTACAAGACATCCTACTAATGAACTATATAATCAAGGGGAATAAATAAATGCCATTCATAAAGTAACTCCAAAGCAATTTGAATAGCAAAAGTTTGATTTCACTTTTTTTTTTTAAGGATACATTTTCACTGGAAAACTACAACTGAAGGCTATCATTTTGGGGTTTTATGTACATACACACTCTACACTTCATCACTTACCGATCAGCGCCGGCACACGACAACATTTTATTGATGCGGATGATGTGGAAGGGGTGCACCCGCACTCGCAGGTGGAAAGCATCCTTGCCGCAGTTCTTCACCAGGTACTTGTTGGCACAGATGCGGCCTGCCTCCAGAGCTTCCGACGACAGCTGCTCATACTCGTCAGAGATCAGGTGAATGCACAGCGGGAAGTCGTCCACACGGGCCCTCTTGCGCCCCAGATCAAAGATGCGGATTTTGGCATCTGAAATAAATCATGGGGAAACAAAGTCAGTTTATGGGCCTTCTTGCATCCCAGATCAAAGATGCCGATTTTTGCATCTGAAATCAATCATGGGGGAACAAAAGTCAGTTTTGATGCTTTTTGCTTTTTTGTCTAATACATTTACATTAATGAAATGATTTTACAGTTGATGTTTTTCATCTTTCAGAAACAATGCTTACATAGAATACATGAAAAAACCTGAGAGCTAATAATCCCCCCCCTCTCCAATGTTAGTGACATATTTGCTTTGTTTTAGTGTGAGTGAGTAAGTGAGTGAGCGAGCGAGCGAGCGTGTGTGTGCATGTGTGTGTGTGTGTGTGTGTGCGCGCGTGCGTTCCCCATCCTAAATTCTGCAAATTCACTCAACTTTTTCACCACCATGGGCATCATTAGTCAACACTGCCCTTCACTGCCATCAACAACTGTCAATGACAGCACAGGTAGGTAGCGGCAGCAAAAAAATTTTAATGGAATTATGGCCCTTTTTTTTGCTTTAGAAGTGAAGATATTATCAAAAGAAACATAACAAAAAAAAAATCAGCCTGATATCTTAAATAGTTTTTGAGATATGGCCTTTTGAATTTTGACGCTACTGTGAAGTGCACGGAAAACAAATAATTGGCCAACTTTGAATGATCATATTTCTTGCAAATAATAAGGCACACTCTGAAAACATTCAAGCAGTTCTTTTATTTACCACAGAGAACATGAAAACCAAAAATGAAAAGAATCTGGTTGGTAGAAAAAAAGTTATGGAGCATCAAAAATGCAAAAAAACCCATTTTCGAAATGTGCGAAATTTCACAAAGTACCATGTTTGGAGTCCATCAGTTTAAAGATTTTTCAATCAATTCTCTTGAAATTGTATGTATCTATTTCTATATACATACAGATTTAGCCTAATTTTTTTAGGAGTGGTCAGTTCATCCCTTTAGCAGTTATTTTGCTTCAAAGTTGGAGAAAAGGCCAAAATGACCAGTGCGGACCTCACATTTTTTAAAAATTACAAAAAAAGTAATAACTTCTGAATAAATACACCAAATTACTTCAAATTTGGACAGAATATTGTTTATGTTGTGCTTTAAAGGTTGACATTATTTGATTTAAAATATTCTCAAGGACAAGAAAAAAAATTGTTAAAAGGTGTTATGTAACCATAATTTATAATGAAAATGATGTGACCCGACATGACCCTGCAACAGTTCTGGACCACATGAAATCAAAGTTGCTTTGTGATAAAAAGGCTTTGTTGGAATTCATTTTCCAGCAAAATGACACTAGTTTTTGGCATTATTTTACATACATATTCATGATATTGTAGGTGCATACATGTGCATATGGGCGCATGCATGCATGCATGCATATGTGTGTGTGTGTGTGTGTGTGTTTGTGTGTGTGTGTGTTTGTGTGTGTGTGTGTGTGTGCTTTGAACTATTGGGGGGAAAAACAACAAAACAAAAAGCAAAACCAAGGAAAAAAACATTAAAGCAAAACCCCCTCAGAAGAATGGCTGCCTATGCGGCGAGGCACTTAAAAACAGTCATAGACACAAACTTTTCTCATCCAGTGTGTACTTGATTCTCAATCTCACTGTGATTCCCAGATGGGGAACAAGCAACAACAGAAAACAGAAACAAAACAAGAAAGCGAACAAAGAAAATTCTGCATGACCCCCAGGTGAAGAAAAAGCAACAACAAAAATAGCTATTGGGGACAAAAAAACAACAAAACAAAAGGCAAAAGTCTTTAATTTTGTGCTCTGGGACTCCACCACAGAATGTATGCAAAAATGTTTCAGTTTCAGCGCATGTCTTCCCACCCAATTGTTTTAGAAGTTGCAGCTGTAACATAAGCTTGTGACTAAAAATTAGTCTCTTTTTTTTTCCCTTGGGCAAAGAATGCTTTTTTTCCAGATCAGTATAGGTATCATCCTCTGAAATGTTAAATTAATATGCATATAATTTATATATAAATGCAGTGTGAGTATGTGAACTGAATAAGAGTGTGTGTGTGTGTGTGTGTGTGTGTGTGTGTGTGTGTGTGCGTGTGTGCGTGTGTGTGTGTGTGTGTGTGTGTAGACCAGTATCCTGCTGATTACTAAGTCTGTTGCATATCTTTTTATGACTGTTTGGGGGCGGTTTTTTACTATTCAAATTTACTGTCATTTTTATGTGCATTAAAATGCAACTGTTTCAAAGCCACCCACATTTTATGAAAAGTTACAAACACAGTGCAATCAATGATGCATTAGTCTGAACAGTGAGCTGTCAGTACTGATTGTCTTAGGCCTATTAGCAATAACACCCAAGTCCAAGTGTTAAATTAAAAAATCTAATTTTATGTCTTAAACACACACACACACACACATGCATTAGTCTGAAGAGTAGTCAATAAACACTCAAGTCCAAGTGTAAAAAATTAAAATTTTATGTCTTAAACACACACACACACACACACACACACACACACACACCTCAGTCTGAACAGTGAGCAGTCAGTACTGAGTGCCTTGGACTCAAGTCCAAGTGTTAAAAATTAAAATTGTATGTCTTAAACACACACACACACATGCACGCGCGCGCGCATACACACACACACACACACACACACACATCAGTCTAAACAGTCAGCTGTCAGTACTGTCTTAACACTGGTCCAAGTGTTAAAAATTAAAATTTTATGCCTTAAATTAAACACACACATACATGCTCGCACACGCGCGCGTGCACACATGCTCGCACACGCGCGTGCGTGCGTGCACACACACACACACACACAATTCCGATGGGATCGACCGAGTCCGCAGCAGACGATTTTTCCGAATTACGCTTCGTTTAGTCACTTCCGGTAGTAGATCAGGTACAGAAAAAAATTAATTAAAAATACTAAATGAGATCAGACTTGCTTAAAAAAAATTAGATATATGCTGTAGGCATTATTCTATCGATTGCAGTGCATTTTGAACTGTAGACTTACAAGAAAAAACTTAATTTTGATAAAAGCGATCGGGTCCTCGACACGCTGTTCAATTCGGCCTGCTACCGTGACTCGGCGAAACATTTGCACACTTCGAATCAAAATAAAAACAAAATAATCATAAAATAAGCATCGAACTAATTGGATATGATGTAGAAATGACTTATTAATGAACTGTTAAAGTCTATAATGGGTTACTTAGCGAGTACTGGCCGCAGTTTCGTCAAATTCACCGCACTGGTTTCGACATCGCCTGAAACCATGCCCTGTGTAGAATTGGCCAATCAGAGGCGTTGTAAAAGTCTCGCCGCCTTCGGCCGAATGGTTCTTTTGCCTAAAGGTGGTTGTATTCTTGTAGTTGATTGGCTAAGCTTTCGTTTGATACCCAACACGGCGGGGTGCGAGGTGAGAGACGATGACGAAATATTTTGTGAAGTTTTAACTTGTATTTTTCGGTGACGTAATTTTTAACACTATAAATTTGCACCCCATAAAAATAAAGCTTGGGCTTTCATCTTTCTATTCGTTATAATTAATAAGGGCTTGGTGCACTTGTTCAAGGACGGTTGCGATTTTTTTCAACCCGTGCAATTTCGCAGCTCGCGGAAAAGTGCCGATTTTCTCCATTTTTCGCCTTTTTCACGATTTTCGGCTTCGCGCTATACTCATACCTCCAATCGTACAATAAAAACAAAACAACGTAATGAAAGAGCAATCAATTCTCTTTATTCTCATATGCATGAAAATCAAAATGATACAGTAGATTTCGAGTTAGAAGCGTTTGAAGACAGTAAGTGAATCACATTTTCCTAGGGTGCGTAGCAGAATTGCGCGGTGCTGCCGCTACCTAGCACAGGTCATGTTAAAAACCTGGACAGTTTTTCAAACAGTTAGGGTTCACACCTCAGCTGACTTGCATACTATGAATGCAGACATGTTTGTAGTCCTTCACCCCTGACCCAGTTTTGAGTGAAAAAAACCACATTAACTGTTATTCTGACAGACTGAATACCGGAAAACCAGTAACAGTGCTGAAAAAACTTGGCACTGAAGAGAATTCTTTAGTCAAAAACTTGGCGGCAAAAAACCTTTCATTTCTTTCAAACAAATTTTATTTCAATCAGGGATTAGTCAAGCCAATATCCAAAAATATGAAACAAAGCTCAGTTAAAAACAACCAAAATCCCTTTTTTTATTCTCACAGAAAAATGGAGGGAAAAGGACTGCAGAAAAAGCAGCAGAGTTCTATTGGAAACGGGCTGAGTTTATACTTCAGACTTGAGACAATCATGACTGACCAGCTGACTAACGATAAAGAAAATGTCACACTTACCTGGCACACCACGGCAGAATCGTGACTTTGGATACGGTTTGTTTTTACAGTATCGATAACTGAAAAAAAAAAAAGATGAATACTTGAGAGACAATGTATATTTTCAAAAGATGAAGTCAAATTTCTCTTTCATTATCTCAATCTGAAACATTTCCAGTAGTATATATATAGACTTTCTTTTAAAGTATAGAACAAATGCACTTTTTAATAAACAAAAAATGATTAAAAATCCTAGTATGTTTTTCCTACACTGTCGTTTTATCATACTATACCCAGAACAGGGCATGCATTTTTCACACACACACACACACACACACACACAAACTGGGAAATGCAAAATTCATAAGTTTTCTAGTTCAGAAGAACAACAAAACTTTTTTTTTTTTTTTTTTTTCAATACACCAGAATTAAACTAACCAGAACTTTGGGAAGTGATGAAATTTGAATCCCCTGTATTCAGTCACCAAGTCAAATTTAATTACTTATAATTATTTACTTCACATTCAGTCACATTTACCTATAATCATGATTAAATTAAATTAATCAATGATGTCAGAGTTGAGATGAACTACTATTAATTTGTTGAAACAATGATTGAACGAAAAGTGCTATCATTCAAAAAGAGTTTTAACTAAAACTATCACTGTATCATTATTACTGGTTATGACTCGTATTATATATTGATATAGTACTAGTAACAAGATCAGACAGTAAACTGAAGTCTCAAGGACTATGGTATCTGACTGCTTAGTCTCGCTCTCAGACAGTCACAGTGCTTTTTAACTGCTCTCCTTGGGCTTGAAATCAATAAAAGATTATGAAGACTCACAAACTGTAATCTTTTCAAAGTAAGATAAGAGTTTTTCATAGCTCATGAGAGAGAGAGAGAGAGAGAGAGAGAGAGAGAGAGAGAGAGAGAGAGAGAGAGAGAGAGGAGAGAGAGAGAGAGAGAGAGAGAGAAACAAATTTTGAACAAATTTTATTTTGAACTAATTTTTTCAGAGGGTAATAGATTTAAAAGCACTACACGCTTTTTTACATCCAGCCCTCGGAGAAAAAAACACACCAAAAACAACAAACAAAGAGAGAGAGAGAGAGGGAGAGAGAGAGAGAGAGAAAGAGAGAGAGAGATAGAGAGGGGGGGGGGGGGGGGGGGTCTTCTGCAGTTCAGGGTTTTGGGCTTGGGGGTTATTATTTTGTTTTTAACACTTTCAAAATGGTTAAAGAAAACAACACCCTAAACACACGATGAAAGAGACCCTATAATAGTCCTGATGTTTTCAAATCTTTGCTCACTTGAGTCTAACGGGGGGCGGATAGCCTAGTGGTCAGAACATTGCGCTGGCAATTTGACGACCCGGGTTCAAGTCCGGTCGAGGAAATTTTCTTCCTGGAGTTAACATCAGTGCTGACTCCACTCTCCCCAAAAGTCCTTCGGATGAGACTTTAAACCGAGGCCCTGTGTGCGAATGCACGCAGAACATCTTGCGCACACGTTAAATCCTGTTCCGCTTTTCGTAAGAGTAGGCCATCGTGTGCCGGTGGGAACAGATGACAATATTTACAAAACTGCATACACACGGGGACCGGATGAATAAAAAGCACATGATTGCTTATTCTGTTATCCTCGATATAAAAGAATAAATTAAATAAATAAATAAATAAATAAGTCACTTTTACTTTGCTTATTTTGCATCCTACTTCCTTTTCAAAGAATACCATCACTATTACAATATTAGGGAGACAACCCAGCAGACCCTGCTTATTTCTAGCCCAGGAGTAAGACTAAGCCAATAACATATTGAAAGTGTGGACACTGTTGAGCACACTTTCCATTAAAACATCAATCTGATTCAATTCTACTGCATTGCTGAAATTGAGACTTTCAATTTCACATCAAGCAGCAGGCTGGTCACAATTGTAAAGGATCTGTCAACAGACATCCTACTAATTGTGCGTTGATCACTGTTTTAATTTACTTTTAGTGTCCAAGATGTCTACCATACCAGTCAATACTTTTCTATATTTGGTTAGGCCTACTTGGTCAGCAAGATAGATTCAGCCCTCTGGACAAATGTCACAATAGGCCAGAAGTTGAAAACATTTGGTCATGTAGGCCTATCAGCCATTTTCCCATGATTCTTACACTGCATTCAGTCCTGAAGATTAAATATGAACACTATTACAGTTTGTTTTTTTCATTAAAAAGAATTCAAAGGTGTTAAATCGTTTTGCAATCTTACAAATTTCGACTTTCAAGTATTTTTCAAACCCCGCTTCTTAGAATCTCAGTGCCAGACAAGAATTACTGAATATTTTGTCTAGTTCTTTTCCAGCCCTGGTTATGCCTCACTCCAACTTTCCTGGACTATCACTGTACCAGAAATACCACAGGCTTAGGCTACATGATACACACAAGTAACGAACTATAATAATGTTGTGCTCTTAAAAATTGTAGGCCTAGTTTCTAAATTCGTGAGAATCACACACACACACACACACACACACACGTAGGCCCTAGGCCTATGTGTACACTTATGGACACTAAGCATACGACAGCAAGTAAGAAAATAACATACCATCTTGCTGGTCGACGCCCCATGATGAAATATCAACTGCAACAGAAAGACAAACTCATAAGTGAAACACCATTCAGTATTGTTATGGCTGATGAAATATTAAAATGACAAACGATATAGATTCAGAAAAGACCCTACAATGGTTAATTTTCCTCACCGGCGTGTTCCTGCCTCCAAGGGAGAGCATTCAAGTGAACGTGTCCGGAGGAAGAGGAAGTCATGTGATAAAAATAGGGATGCAGAAGGGAGGGTTTTCTCCGCTCTCTTCACTTTCACTTACTGTTTTCTCGAGTAAAAGAACTTAGCCGTTCGTGTGATAGCTTTTTACGAATGAATTGTATTTTTGAATTTGTGGAAAAATAGACCTGATGTTGACACATCACAAGAATGGGCGGTAAGAAAGCATTTTAAAATAATAATGCATCACCAAACAGGCAAACACCGATCTATAGATCGCAGTATCGGTGTCACAACTCGTAAGTTGTATGGAAGTAATAGGTCAAACTGTGCAGATCTAGTGTTGTTATGTTTTCTACTGTCGTTGGACTGAACACCCACGCATATTTGTGTATGTGTGTGTGTGTGTGCGAGCGCGCGCGCGCACACACACACACACACACACACACACACACACACACACACACACACACACTGACACAGTGACATACACCAGACACAGTGACACACACAGTGACACACACACACAGTGACACACACACACAGTCACACACACACACACACACACACACACACACACACACACACACACACACACACACACACACTTGATACATGTGATACTGTTTCTGCATGAGCTATTATTAATTTTAAGGATAGACCAGTCTATGCTCATCTTGCTCCTCTGTTTTCATCTCAGCCTTCTGATGAAACCATAAAGCAAGGTCACTTGTGCAAGTAGGAGCACATGAAAAAATTTACAAAACCATATGCACAATACCATAGGTTTGGATGTTAAATAGTACATGAGTGCATATTCAATTATCCTCAAAATAAAAGAATCACACACACACACACACACACACACACACACACACACACACACACACACACACACACACACACACACACACACAAGAGGACAGGATAGCTTAGTAGTCAGAACATTGCACTAGCAATTTGATGACCCGAGTTAGATTCCCGTTTGAGGGGATTTTTTCCCCTGGAGTTAACATCAGTGCTGACTCCACTCTACCCAAAAGTCTTTCGGATGAGACTGTAAACCAAGGCCCCATGTGCGAACACACGCAGAACATCTTGCACACACGTTAAAACCTATTCTGTTTTTCGTAAGAGTAGGCCATTGTGTGTCGGTGGGAACAGATGACAATATTTACACATCTGCATACACACGGGGACTGGATGAAAAAAAGCACATGAGTGCTTATTCCATTATCAATATAAAAGAATTTTTAAAAAAAATTGAAATATAAAAGAATGAAATATAAAAGAATAAAATAAAAATTTAAAAACACACACATGTCACACACACACACACACACACACACACACACACACACACACACACACACACACACACACACACAGAGAATGTATCTCTTGTTCTTTAGCTAGCCGAGAGGCTAGAGCTCCAAGGTTCACCAATGATGAGATTGTGTGTTTGTGACCATTTTTATCTGCCATCAAGGCTGCAGCATTCTGACTTGTCCAGCATTCTGACCTGTAGGCATGAGGTTTTTTTTTTTTTTTTTTTTATTTTGTCATCTGTTGAATACCAGCATTAAATGGCCCACTCTTTCAAAAGCCAGAACACATTTTTTAACATGTGCGCAAAATGTTCTGCATGTGTTTGTACAGGATGGGGCCTTGTTTATACTATTATACTTTTTTTTCATAGTCACATCCAAGGAACTTTTTAGGCACTGGAATCAGTGCTAATGTTTTACAAAGTTATATCATACATGTTTCTTAAAACATGCACCTTGGTGGTGGCTCAATCTTGGCCCACCAGGTCATGAGTGCTATGCTTTAAAGTTTAACCACTACGAGTCTACGGCACAGCCTCCCCCCACCCCACCCCCCCAACCTGCTCATACCTTAACATCAGTTAATCAAAACTATTTTAATATAACAACCTGTCAGGTTGTATCCATGGCTCTCTGCCTTTAGACTTGTCTCTTTTTGTGTCTTGCTTGTCTCTGTCTGTCTGTCTTTGTTAGTCTGCTGTCTGTCTCTGTGTCTGTTGTCTGTCTGTCTGTCTGTCTGTCTGTTTCCCTCTCTCTAGTCTCTCTCGCTCTCTAGTCTAGTGTGCCGGTGGGGACAGATGACAATATTTACAAAATTGCATACACACGGGGACTGTATATAAAAGAGCACACGATTCAACATGGCGGTTACTAAGCACAGCTGATTTTTCTTCTCTGGGATTTCTGAGGAAAATGAGTAAGTCCAGATGGTTAGACACCCTAAGGAAACGTCAGAAATCAGCACCAAGTTTGACTGTCAAAACTTGCCAGGATGTAAGTGTTTTAAATAGAAGTGGCGACCTTCAAAAGTCTAATTGTTTTTGTGGATCGACAAAACCTGGAATTTCAACGTTGAGTTGCCATGATTGCAAGAGACAAATTCATTTTGACTGTACCAAGCTTCCTGCCTACCAGCTCACAGTGTTTTTAAATTTCAAGCGCAAATTTTCTTGTGAAGAATGTGTTACATCTAACTGTTCGTCAAAGTGCAAACCTACCAATGTTTTGAATGCAGAAATTTTGTCAACCAGTTGTGATGACACGAAGGAGCAGCCTGTTTCCATTGACAACAGTAGTTTATTTGATAAAATAGAAGAACTCAGTAGAAAAATCAACGAAATTTCACAAACCTTTCAAGAGTTTGCCAGGACTCAGAAAAACCTTGATGGACATGACAACGCTACGCTATTTATGCAGAGCCACTGTCCCAAAACGGTAAGTGCTGTTTCCACACAAACAGACAAAGTAGACTTCGAGGTCCCCGCTCTATCTACGCGATCCACCAGCCCTTCCTACGCTGAGGTGGCAGCGCGATCTGTACCTCCGACCATCAAAGCCACCAGCAACGCATCGCGAAAGCACGGTACAGGTCGAATGAGCGGTAAAGAAAATACACCGGCTAAACCTAGGCCTACTCAAAAAAAGAAAGAAAATGACGTTTCAAGAAAGAACATTGAAACATCAGTCCAAACTTTACGTCATGAAAAACGTGACGTAAAAAGTCGAAGGAAAAAAGAAGTCAATAATAAAACAAACCAAAGTAGAGTGTTGGGTAAACAAGATGATAGACAAGAAGATCAAGATCTTAAAAGAGAACACTTCAAATCGGAAAATTCATATCGAATAAATGCATCAATTCCTCAAAATAACACCACACAGTTTCCTACAGCTTTCATAATACACGATTCTGTTTTCAAAGGGATTGATGCGCACAGGCTGGGCAGATCCTATGGGTTTCAGGCGACCATGAAAAAAGTTACTACAACTGAAGACATCACTCAAGAAATGGAGCATGCTAACCTGTCTTCAGCTGAAGTCGTTCTGATCCATGTGGGCATTAATGATTTAAGAAAAAAAGAGCCCAAAGAAGCCAGTAAAGATCTTGTTGGTATTGTCACCTCTCTGTCAGAAAAATATAAAAATATCAAGGTGCTGCTAAGCAAAGTTTCTCCCACATGTAATCGAGATTTAAATGCAAAAGCAGATTTATTCAATGCTTACAATAATTCAGCCCTGCTAGAGCATCCTCGCGTTTCTTTCGTGTCCCATGAAAATCTTAAAACAGGTCAGGGACGCATGATGCAAGACGGTATCCACCCATCTTACCGTGGCACCGCAGTTCTCGCTGGGAATGTTGGTCGATCTCTTCAGCGCCTTCTGTGGGAACGTCCCAAGAAAAGAGGTCTCCAGCGCCGGCGATACCAGTGGCCAAGAGGCTGTCCCTCCTTCAGCAGACACGCCTTGCCCACAGACTGGCAGTCTTGGTCCGGTGGAAACTTGTATTACTACTATTGACTTTGTCACTCATATTTGTTCCTCGGGATCCCGAATTTTTGTTTTTTTTCCTCACTTTTGTGGCTTAAAGTGCACAGATAAGTGTTTATTAGTTGTGCTTCAGGAGTACCAGTTGATTAAGATTTTCTTTAATTATTCATTGCTACATTTTGCTTTAAATCAGTTGTTTTTTTGGGGGTTGATTGTTGTTTTTTCCTCCCCCCCCCCCCCCCCCCCTTGTTTTTCATTTAAAAGATAGTTTTTTTTTGTGCGTGTGTGCGGATTTTGTGTGTGTGTGTGTGTGTGTGTGTGTGTGTGTGTGTGTGTGTGTGTGTGTTCTTCTTTTCTTTTCTTTTCTTTTTTTTTTTTTTTTTTTTTTAAACTGTGTGTGTGTGTGTGTGTGGTGTGTGTGTTGTGTGTGTGTGTGTGTGTGTGTGCCAAAATGAATCAGACACTTCACATTTTTCAATGGAATGCCCGAAGTGCTACTGTGAATTTACCCTATTTGCTTGACCACATATCATCTAAAAAATACCAAGTTTTAGTGCTGCAGTCTCTTAATGTGTCGTCAAGTCAGTTACCAAATATCCCGAATTTCTATTACCCACCTATCTATGACAAAACGAAGTCTGTGTCACGGGAAAAAATATACACTGCTATTTATGTGCAGCAGGGACTTCAGTATACCATCTGTGAGTCTCCTGTACCAAG
Source organism: Stramonita haemastoma (assembly GCA_030674155.1). Classification (NCBI taxonomy): domain Eukaryota; kingdom Metazoa; phylum Mollusca; class Gastropoda; order Neogastropoda; family Muricidae; genus Stramonita; species Stramonita haemastoma. The sequence goes on along the minus strand of CM060316.1, from coordinate 84,335,178 downwards.
CAATACAGCTGACGTCTTCTCCTGTGCAGCATGTGTGAAATTTAACAAAAATTTAACAATGAATGTGGTCTCTGTCTATTTTCCACGAGGTCCAAATAACCAAAATTCTGACTGGTTACATTCATTAGATGACTCCAAAGTGAAATGGTTTATTGGTGGTGACTTCAACGCCCATGCTCCATTGTGGGAGAAAGACTGCACTATAGTTACTAACAACCGTTTTGTAGAAAACATCGTTAATTCTCCATTATGTTTGCTTAACAATGAAAAGTGTGTCACAAGAATTCCAGACGTTTCATATCATAGATCTACTTCCATTGACTTGTCACTCATTTCTCCATCCCTTGTCCCAAACAGTAGGTGGGAGACTTTTCCTGATAGTTTAGGAAGTGATCATTTGCCACTCTGTATTACTGTAAATGAAAAAGCATGTGCAGAAGATGTGAAAAGGGACAAAGTACCCAGGTTTAACTATAAAAAGGCAGACTGGGACAAGTTTAAAGAACTGCTCAATGCGTACAGTTTAGATCTAGATACAGCACTTGACTATGACGTGGACTCTTTTTACTCTAAATTTATGAAAATATTGCTGCTTGCAGCTGAAAATTCAATTCCAAAATACCATTCCTTTCACTCAGCGAAATCTTGTAGAAATATCTGGTGGAATCCACAATGCCAAAGTGCAGTGGACATGAAAAAAATAAAGACTAAGAAATACTTAAAATATCGTAAAAAAGAGAACCACGAAGAAATGAAAAAAGCAAATATCAATAGTAATAAGGTGATAGCCCAGGCCAAACAAGATTTTTGGTCATCTTTTTGTCTTTCAGATGTCTCAAACTACAAAGATGTACCTAAGGTCTGGCAGAAGATACATGAAATGAAAAATGGGGTACAGTTGCCTAGATATCCTATCCAGTTAGATCAAAAAAATGTTACATTACCTAGCAATGCTGAGAAGGCTGAAGCTTTTGTAGATATGTTCTCTAAAACAATGCAAACATCTAGTCTTTCCAAAGATATAATAACTTTCAGAGTGATAGAAGAGAAGCAATCTAAATATAAAGACCCACCACAACAAAATGATCATTACATCAATGCCCCAGTTACTGTACAAGAGGTTCAGGATGGCAATTTCGGTTTTGGGAAACAAAAAGACATCTGTTGGTTTGGATGTAATATCCAACCAAATGCTACAACATCTTCCCGAAAAATATATATGGTTCCTTAGCGTTCTGTTCCAAAAATGTTGGAGTAGTGGAAGATTACCATCTATATGGAAGCAGTCTATAATTGTGCCAATTTTAAAACAAGGAAAGCCCAGATGTAACATTAAGAGCTACAGGCCAATAGCACTTACCTCCCATATTGGAAAATTAATGGAGAGAATCGTCCTTCATAGAATGGTACATTATTGCGATAAAGAGAATATCATACCAGTGAATCAAGCTGGTTTTCGCAAAGGAAGATCCACTGTTGATCATATTGTTAAGTTGACAACACAAATTAAAAATCAGTTTGCCAGACGCAAAAATATTTTGGCCACATTCTTTGACGTAAGCAAAGCATATGATAGTGTGTGGCATTCTAGATTGCTTTTTAAGTTGAAGTCAGTAAGATTTTCAGGACATGTCTTTAATTACGTCAAAGATTTTCTTATAGGTCGAAGTATTCAAGTTAAAGTGGGACGCACGTATTCAACTTCTAGATCTGTTGACATGGGAATCCCACAGGGGTCTGTAATTGCGCCAATGCTATTCAATATTTTAATTCATGATCTTCCAGACACTTTGACAAAAAATGTCACAGTGGTTCAGTATGCAGATGACATATGCATGTGGGCTAATGTTACCATGAAAAAGAAATCTTCCAAAAGAGATTTAGATATGATTTAGTAGTATACTTTTATGAGGGAAAACGGTCTTGCACTCTCACCTGAAAAAACAAATATGATGCTTTTTAGTAAAGGAACAAGTCTTGAGAATCTGCCTGTATTCAGAATAGGCGATGTTCAGATCCAGTATACAAATCTGGTTAAATTTTTGGGAGTTTTTCTCACATCAACGCTAAACTGGAAATGCCACATAGAACATGTTCTTGATAAAGCTCGTAAAAGCCTTAACATTTTGAAAGTTGTTAGCAAACAGCCTTGGGGTCAAGATATTTTTACTCTCAAACATTTGGCTGTATCACTTGTGAGGAGTAAATTGACTTATGGGCAAGAAGCATATTTCAGTGCGCCAAAGTTTATGCTCGCAAAATTACAAAGTGTTGATTGTAAAGCATTCAAATTGGCGCTAGGGGTTCCTCTCCACACTTCTAACATTGGTACTTATAAAGAAATGGGTGTGTTACCTTTGGATGGATTTCGGAAGTTGTCAGTAACAAAATATGTAGTGAAAAGTCAAACTGTTACAAACTTTAATAAAGCAGAAATAGATACACAATCTAGTATACATTATCCGAAAAGAGCACAAAATATATCATCTCTTGAATCTCTTAGAACTTACACTTTGGACTATCTAGATGAAGCTGAAATTGATGTAAACGATATTGCATCTCGACCACTGATTCCAACCATACCACCATGGGAGATGCAGCATGCAGACTTTGACATTGATGACACAAAACTAAAAAAAGTGAGCATCCACATATCTTAGCGTCTAACATTAAAAGTCGTCTTTATGAGCAATATTCTGAACATTTGCAAGTTTACACTGATGGATCACTGCTGGAAAATCATCAAGCAGGAGCGGGATATGCAATTCCAGCTCTCAAGATTAAAAAATCTTTCTATATAGGAAAAAATAGGTCCATTTTCATTGCAGAGCTTGTGGCAATTTCTATGGCACTGAATTTCCTTTTAGATTTACCTGTTTCTGTTTTCAAAGCTTTGATATGTGTTGACTCTAAGTCTGTGTTAAGTGCTTTGCAGTCCGTAAGTTTTTGTGACAACGAAGTAGGAATAGTTAGCGAAATCAAAGTCTTAAGTCATTTCCTAACTTTACGTGGTACTTGTGTTTCTTTCTATGGATTCCATCCCATTGTGGTATATATGGAAACGATCTTGCTGATCAGACTGCAAAACAGGGAGCTAAACAATCTAATGGGTCAATCAAGTTACATGTCCCATATACAGTACAAGAGTGTCACTGCTTGTTAAGAAAAATCTCTTGTAATCGCTTTAACCAAGTTCCACAAAACAAAGATAAATCTGTCACGAAATTTCATAATAAGTCACAATTCTTAGAGACAACAGCAGTTTTATATCACTATTTCCATCGCAATAAGACCCCTTTACATATTTGTAGAACCATCACATCATTGTTTTACAGGGTAAAGCTGGACGCTTTTAAAACAAAATTTAGTAAGAATGCTTTGTGCCCTTGTGGCAAAAGATTTACAAACCACCACATACTTTTTGAATGCCCAGGTTTTAAAGATATTTTACCACCTTTTGAAGGCAAGAAAACATTATCGCACATTCTCCCTGATGCTGAGTTAATGCTAGAGATTACGTTATGTTTATTTTATTCTGTGTTCAGTAGATTCCTTTAAATTCCTTTAATCTTGCTTGTTTATAGGTAGTTATTTGTTTGTACTTGATTTGTTTGTTTGCCGTCCAAATCACAAACTGTGCATGGACGTTAATTTAAAGACTACTATGAGTGCTTATTCTATTATCCTCAATATTAAAGAATAAATAAATTATAAATAAGTAAATAAATAAAATTATCTCTCTAGTCTCTCTCTCCATGTCTCGGTGCCTGTCAGTCGGTCTGTCTGTCTGTGTGTCTGTGTCTGTCTGTCTGTCTGTCTGTCTGTCTGTCTGTCTCTCTCTCTCTTCTCTCTCTCTCTCTCTCTCTCCTCTCCTCTCTCTCTCTCTCTCTCTCTCTCTCTCTCTCTCTCTCTCTCTCTCTTTCAAAATAGTATAGTATATAGATCAAATTTTAGTATAATTTCTTTATTATTTTGTTTCAGAAGATGGATCACGACAGAATGAAAGACAAGCTCTGCTAACCAGACTTCTTGATGCTGTTAAACAGGTGAAGTAGACAGTGCACAAACTACTTTTATGAAACACCTTTTTTTTTATATATTCTAATTACATAACCCTTGATCACAGTGATTGGCGATAACTCATGTGACCTACTTTGCAGCTAAAAATAGGGATGGAGGCCAAAGCTGAGGCATAGTGACCTCTTTGCAGAAATATGGTCCTTACAGTAACATCCTAAACTTTGATGGCCAGCATCCATTTGCTCTGAAGCAACCATTGTCATACTATTAATGAAAATTTCCAAGATTTTATTTTAAAAACCTGATTTCAGACCATATGTAACTTGTACATGATTTATTTTGAATCAGAAGCAACTTGGACAATTTTAGAAGCCATTTACTCAAAACAGCAATTAACATTATAACCTATTTTAGATGGCTATGGATTTAAGTGCTTGATTTTTTAAAGAAAAATTTGCCCTACAGCATTCCTTATTTTATGAAGTCAATAAGAAAAGGTTATACCGAAAAAAGGAAAAGAAAAGGCTGTACAACCAGCCGCCATGGGGCAGTGGTTAACGCCTTGGATTTCAGACTGGAAGGTCATGGGTTAGAATCCCGTAAGAGTCATGGGGACTTTTCGAACTGGCCAACTCCTTCTTTTTTTTCTTCTTTTTTTTATATAATTCTTTTATATCGAGGATAACAGAATAAGCAATTATGTGCTTTTTTTCATCCGGTCCCCGTGTGTATGCAGTTTTTGTAAATATTGACATCTGTTCCCACCGGCACACGATGGCCTTCTCTTACGAAAAGCGGAACAGGATTTAACGTGTGCACAAGATGTTCTGCGTGCATTCGCACACAGGGCCTCGGTTTAAAGTCTCATCCGAAGGACTTTTGGGGAGAGTGGAGTCAGCACTGATGTTAACTCCAGGAGAAAAATCTCCTCGACCGGACTCGAACCCGGGTCGTCAAATTGCCAGCGCAATGTTCTGACCACTAGGCTATCCGTCCCCCTGTTAAATTCCTACTCAGAATGAGTGTGCTGTGGGCTCAGTGGGAACACTGGGACCACTCAGTTGAACTTCATCCACTTTACGAATGCGAGTTTGAAAGTGCTGCTCAAATTACCTGACCAACACTGTAGGTGTCTGTATCTCTTGGGCCCGGTTGACGATGGGATACATTATGATGGTAAGCGTAGAATACAACCCTGTCAAGTAGCCTCAAAGCATTTGTACCTAATCAGCAGCTGCATCCTCATTATCACTGATCATCATGCAATAAATTAAAAATTGCCTCTGAATCAGTGGTCCCAGTTGCTCTGGTCTCATGGTGACCTCAGATTTGGTTTCCCCATACACTTCTGTGCCTGTGGTGAGTTTGTGTCAAAGCCTTTGGGGTAGGAGATTCCTTGGGGACGGTCATTGGAGGGACGTTGTGGTAACGTTAACACCTCGGGCGGGCAACTCACTCTTCTGGCTCCATGACTGAGCTAATTCTGTCTGTAGGAGGGGGCTTAGTAGGTGGTGTGCTGCATATGTTAGCTCAGAACTGGCACCATTGAACACCTCCAAAGTGACCCAGCAGCAGTGCAGGGCCCCTCTGGCTGGTGGTCCCACAGCTGCCTGATATTGATGGGCTCCATGTGGACTTCCCACCTTTGGGATGAGACATAACGAATCTGGGTATGGCGGCAGCAGGGAGATTGAAATGAGCAGTGTGGGAACAGCAGGACAGGGATGTCACAGAAAATGAGGCAGCAAAAAAAAATTTAAAAGGCTTTACATTTCAATCTAAATACCATCATATTATGTCACAAAACCTTTTAAAATATTGACTTATTGTCCTTTTTTTTAATTAAATTAATCGGAAAGGGTTACACACTTTAAATATCATTATGTCAAATGTCACAATACTTTTGAAAAATTAAGACTTTTGTGTGTGTGTTTGACCATCTGTGTACATATTATAGTGCATATCATTATTTGCCAATGCTCAAAATTGGTTTTTGTGTGTGTGTATGAATATATACACACTAACATTTTTTTCACACTCTGACATTTGATTCCAATCTTGCACTGTCGCCGTATGAAATTAGTGCTAAATTGATGAATAATATGCATTCCAAGATGAAGAAAACACACTTTGAACATATTTCTTATTCATGAAACTATACTATGTATAACTGAGGCTAAATGCATGGCATTCCAAATATAAAAATGTGACATATTGCTATTCTCAAACCCTTTCAGTCTATCATTTATTTTTTGATTGCCCAATCTTTATTGGTGATTGTTTGAATGCAGATGTGTCTATATCACCAAGTAGTGAATGGACATTAAACAAAACAAACAAAAAAACTGCGTGTGCAAGTTGTGTGTCTCTGTATGTGTGCACTTTTTTCACTTATTTTGTTTCTCCTGTTTGCAGTGTCAAGTTCGTTTTGGTGGCCGTTCAGAGCTTGCCACAGATTCAGATAGCAGGTAAGTTTATAGTACTTTGTCTACTCAATATTTTATGTGCTTCATGAATATAATGATAACAAAAAAGACAGAAAACATGTGGATGTGCATGTGTGTCTGTGCATGTGTATGTGTTTGTGCATGTGTGCTTGTGTGTGTGTGTGTGTGTGTTTATTTATTTTATTTATTTTTTAAATTTTTGTATTCTTTTTTATCGAGGATAATGGGATAAGCACTGTGTGTGTGTGTGTGTGTGGGGTGTGGTGGTGTTGTGTAGGTGTGGTGGTTGGTGGCGTGCTGGGCATGTGTGCGTGCATGTGTGTACGTGCATACATGAGTGTGTTTGTGTTAATGCATATTTTGATTTTGATTTAATTTGAACTGTGTGTTTTGAATACCAGGATATCTTGTCTCTGTGCCACCTGGGAAGCAGCCTTGCAACATGGGATGAAGAAAAACAACAAGGCTCTCTCTGCTCTGAGGTAGGTAGCACAAACAGCAGATTTTGTTTATTTTCTAATTATAATTTCTAATAATAATTCTAATGGGATTTGAACATGTGGCCTTCCAATCCATAATCCATGGCACTAACCACTGCGCCAATGCTGCTGGTTTTTAGCATGCATATTTAATCTTCTGCATGCATATATATATGAAGATAATAAAGGCAGTGGCAGCGTGCACTTTTGACCTGAGATATCTTAAAAATCCCCACCCTTAATTCACCAGGTGCTGCTGCCAAGATTTGAAGCCAGGACTTAATAGATCCACAGGCTATAGCAACTGTTAGACATTAAATGTGACAAATAGGTAGTGGAATGCTGTGTACTTGTGCATACCCACACAACAGATAATATTTATTCTTTGCCAGAATATTTCCTGATTATAGTAGACAGATTTCTCTTTGCTACCCAGGAACAAACAACATCATATAGCATCTTATAGTTATGTGTGTAATTGAGAGTCTATGACATATCTGATGTTCATTTTTTTTTTTATATACAGGCATGTGACGAGAAGGCTGGTTTTGGGAAAATGACAGAATTTCTGTCTGATGTAAAACAGCTGGAAACAGAACCTGGTAGGTAATTTATTCACACATGGAAATATGGTTTGTTTATTTTTGTCATTTTTGTTTCTTTGTTGGAGGGGGGGGGGGGTTATTGGGGAGGAAGGTGTTAGTTTGTCATTATTTAGGTGGGGAAGGGGGGTGCTGGTTTGTCATTATTTTGAAAATGTTAGGTTTCAAATGTTTTACAAAAGCTAACAACACACTCATGGTTTTTTTTTAGCTTTTGTTTGCGATTCCTTCTTGTACTTTTAAGAGTTTTTTGTAGAAATTGTTTTCAATGTTTGCACATACAAACTGTTCAGGGAGTGAAAAGAGCCAAGTATTGATACCTAGGTGGGTTTTTTTTCATTTGATGGTGTACTAGACTTTGTTGGGTCAGGAGTGTTCCCTTTCATGATGTTGTCTCTAATGGTTATATATCTGAATGTATGTTTGTCACTTAAGTTTTGTGATTGAGATAAAATGAAGTGCAATTAATCTGAATTATGATTGTAATTTTTCCCAGCGTTCTGGCAGTATGTGAAGGAGCATCTGACCAAGCACGAAATTCAGCGGTTTAATTCCCTGAAGCAGATCAGCACCGACATGGGACGAGGGAGGGCGTGGCTGCGAGCGTGCCTGAACGAACACTCGCTGGAGCGATACATGCACATGCTGATTGAGAAGGAGGACCTGGTCAAGTAAGTGTCAAGAAACACTCATCTTCTCAGACGTTGCATTGTGTGCATGTTTTGGTGGTAAAAAAGTTCAACCTTTCTGACTTTACATCCCTATAGTTGTCTTTTTTTTCTTCAGTTCAGTATATATAATGTACTGACATGATGCATTTATACTGATTTATATCCATAGTTAAGTAATACATATATGATTTATATGCATATATTATGTAAGACATGTGTGAGTGATTAAGTGATTAGTCCAACTCCACCACATACAACCAGGCTCAGTCTTATTCTGCTGTGTATCCTGAATCAGCAGTGTGCTCAGAGCTTTCACCATCAGGCCATTCTGAGGTGAGCACTCAGAAAAGGCCATGTATTGCAATAAATCAATTCATTGGTGTTAAGTCTTGTGTCTTTTTGAGACCATGATTCCTTACTTTTACTTTATTCTTGTATTTCGAGGATAATGGAATAAGCAGTCATGTGCTTTTTTACATCCAGTCCCGGTGTGTTCCTATCAGCTATGTGTTATAGTTACCTTCATGGGATGATTAAAATATTTTAGACTTGTCTAGTGTCTGTCCTGATCCAACACATGCTGAAAACTCTTATCGGTCCCTATAAAATTATACCATAGCAAGAGTCACACATCCAGGGTGATATGCTACATCCCCATCCTCTTCCCGTCTGATTTTGATTTCCATTTGATAGCAAAATTCTATCATAGCTTGTTGGAAGATGCTACTGCTACTTCCGCATTACATTTTCTAATAACATCACATGGATTGATTTTCTATTCATGGTTTAGCCAGACTCTTTTCCAGTCTTTATTACAGATTCACCTTTCCTTTTATTATTTTTTTTTTTAGCCAATTGATTTTGTTTTTAAAATGATTTTAGCACTTATAAACTCAGAGAATTGTCATATCTGTAACAGTTAAATTTTCTGTGTTGCAGGCAGTACTACCATGAATGGGCTTTTATGTGTGACCAAGAACGAAACAGTATGCTACCAACTATGTCTGCTGGTGAGAACTTCTTTTCTAATAGTGCCACTATAGTTTTAGAATACAGCTACTATTTCCATGGAAAATTTATCAAACATGTAATTCACTGAGGCTATAACTGGCAGAGAGTGTTTTTTACTATGTGGTGGCATAGTTTGCAATAAAACATATATTTCTTGTGGTTTATTTGTATTTTTTTTATATTGTAAAATTTGTTCTTTTGATTTATTATAATTGCTTTTTTTTAAGAAAGGATGGGGGGGGGGGGGGCGATAAACAAAGGTAGATTTTTGTCAGTTTTCTTTTGTGTATTTAAAGTGCCTTTTTTGTTGTATATTATTTTATCTTATTCCATTTTTTCTTAATACTACTTATTGGTTTTTTAAATGATACTTTAGTTTATTTCATTTCATTCTATTTTGTTTCGTCAATCAATCAATCAATCAAATTTTTATTTCCAGATGGTACATTGAGTAAGCAGCGATCTGCTTTTTTCCATCAAGCCATCTATCTAAAGAAAAGAAAAGAAAAAAAATCAAAACAATAGCAAAAATCAAATCCTAAACAAAACAAAAAACCAACAAAAAACAAAGTAGAAAATCCCTAGCAAACAAAACAAAAAAAAACCAACGAAAGAAAGAAAAGGGGAAAAAGCAAACAAACAATTAAAACAACAACAACAAACATTTCACCAACATTAACTTGCTAACATGATTTCAACAACTTTAAAATAAACTATGCCTATAAATAATACAAGCAACTACTATAACAACAACCAAAAGAGAAAATAAAATAAATAAAATAAATAAATAAAAATAAAAAAAATATTTTAAAAATCTACTCGAAAGCCATACACACATATGCACATACACCCACCCACCCACCCACACACCCACACACACACACACACACACACACACACACACACACACACACACACACACACACACACACACACACCCGTGCATCTACACACACACACACACACACACACACACACACACACACACACACACACACACACACACACACACACACACACACGGTTTGCGCTCTTCCACTCAGCTCGTATACTCGTAGGTACATGCACACATTTAAAGTCTTTTTTAAAAAATCATATAGTGTCAAAAAAAACCCCAACAAAAACACACACACACACACACACACACACACACACACACACACACACACACACACACACACACACACACACACACACAACAGCTTATATCAATTACAATGTAACCAAAAAACATTAAGACTTAATAATAATGATAATAATAATAATAATAATGATAATAATAATAATAATAATAATAATAAAACAATTTTTTTTTAAAATGAATAAATACAACAACAACAAAAAATTTTAAAAATAAATAAGTAAAATAATAAAAAATCTATAAGCAATTTATGTCAGATTACAATATCTCTATACTTCAATTCATACTTTATATTTTTAAAAGAAGATAAGGAAAAAACAACAAACACAACGATACCTTATGATAATACCCATCATCACTGAGAGGAAATAACATATACGCTAACAAACATACAATCAAACAAATGAAAAACAAAAACAAACAATCAAACAAAAAACTCATAAAAACACACCAAAAAACAAACAATCAAACCAAAACATCAAAAAAACCAATCCACACGGATTATATATTAGAAGGAAGAAAAGAAAAAACAACTAAAGCAACAATACCATATGATAATACCCATCACCACTGAGTGGAATAACATAACAAACATATGGGCATGCACACATTTAAAAAAAAAAATTTTTTTAATCATATGGTGTCGAACAGCTTATATCAATACAATGTCACCAACCATTATTTAAGACTTTTAAAAAAAAAAAAAAAAAAAAAAAAAAAACACCAAAAAAAAAAAAAAAAAAACCACCAAAAAACAAACAATCAGACCAAAACATCAAAAAACCAATCCACACGGATTATATATTAGAAGGAAAGAAAAGAAAAAACAACTAAAGCAACAATACCATATGATAATACCCATCACCACTGAGTGGAATAACATAACAAACATATGGGCATGCACACATTTAAAATTGTTTTTTTAAAAAAAATCATATGGTGTCAACAGCTTATATCAATACAATGTCACCAACCATTATTTAAGACTTAAAAAAAAAAAATAATAATAAATAAATAAATAAATAAAAATAATAAAAAAATCCATGAAATGTCAATAAGCAACTTATGTCAGATTACATTATCTCCACACTTCAATTCATACTTATGTTATGAGGAAGAAAAGAAAAAACAAGACAAAACAAAACAAACAAACAAAAAAACAAAAATAAAACCCCGAAAAACAAACGCAACAATACATATGATAATACCAATCTCCACTGAGAGGAAATAACATATACACGTCTTCTTTCATGTATATTTATTTATCGTTTGATTGAAAAATAACAAACCTGACATGACCATGGGCATTGTGCAAACATTTCATGCCATAATTCAGATTCTGATATTGTGCTTTTTTATCTGCCAGGTTTGGGGTCTGTACTGTTTGCCATCATGATCGATCGGCCAGAGCTGAACCGACCGTATCACAGCAAACTGTCCGTCAGCACCGGGGGAGACATCAGTGTTCCTGGCACCGCAGATGACGAACCTCGACCTGTCATTGCTGATGACTCCTCCCCCATTGGTTAGTATTTTATTTTATTTGTTGTATTCTTTTATATCGAGGATAATGGAATAAGCCGCCGCTGTAGTCTAGTGGTTAGGGCGTTGGACTCGTAATCTAAAGGTTGCGGCTTCAATCCCAGCTTTCGGCTATAGCGTTGTGCCCTTGAAAAAGGCACTTTACGGCTATTTTCTCACCCCACCCAGGTGTAAAAGGGGTACCAACCTTGTATTGGGGGTTAACCCTGTGATAGACTGGCGTCCTATCCAGGGGGGAGTCTATGACTCTCAGTCGCTTAACGCCATAGAAACCGGGATAAGCACTGGCCTGATGAGCCTTAGGCTAGGGATAGACTTTAACTTTTAAAAATGGAATAAGCACTCATGTGCTTTTTTTTTTTTCATCCAATCCCCGTGTGTATGGAGTTTTGTAAATATTGTAGAAATTATATGTTTAATACCGTAAAATTCCTAGCATAAGCCCACCATCTAGCAAACGCCCACCCCCCCACTTTGGGCCAAAAGTTGTGCACAGGGGTAACTACCTAGCAAACGCCCCCCCTTTGCTTTTTTCAGAGACTAGGCTCACTTACACTAGGATTTGTGCAGACTGTTCTAAAAGTCATCTTTTCCCCTTCTTTACCTTTTCGTGTTTCTTTCCTTTTTTTCATATTCTTTGTCCCCCATCCTCACTCCCACCCATCCCCAACAAAGTGAATTAAAATTACGTCATGCTTTTTCCACTGACATCTTTTGTCTGTCAGTGACATACCGGTACTTCGATGACGCTTCCAGATGGCCGGAAGCTGGTTCTTGAATCTCTTTGTGCTATTTTTGCAAAATGCCTAAGCGACAGTCTTACACTGTATCTTTCAAATTGGAAGCCCTCCAGTATCTGGATCACTCAATTACACGGTTGAGCACAAAAATTACTTTGTGCAAAGGGGTCTATCCCTAGCAAACGCCCATTCCCCAATTTTGCCCTAAATCAGTGCACAGGGGGGTGGGCGTATGCTAGGGATTTTACGGTATATGTGAAGTATGCAGCTTTTGGCATCACTGAGTTCAGTGCCCCCAGTAATAGTGACATGATCCTCTTTCTCCATTTGCTGTGCTTAGTTGGAAATGCAAGTTGTGATATTGTCAACACTGAATATATCTTTGGTCACATGGTTCTCTGTATTTGAAAGTGAAAGTCATAATACTGTACAGACTGAACACATCTAATGTCACAAAGCTGTATATGATTGAAAACGAACGTTCTTTCATGTCTGACTGTGTTGATGACATATGACTTTTTCCAGGTTACACTCACTGTATGTTTTGACCTGGTTTCAGTAAAAGAGGAAGGAGAAGAAGAAAAAGAAGAAAGTGGCCAATGTAGTGAGCTTTGACGAGGACAAATCTGAACCACGGCCACGTAAACTTGGTGCCAGCAATAAGCCAGCCAACAGTGCCTTCAGTGATACACAGTACCTCACCAGCACCAGTAATACTGCTTCATATCCTGGCAGCACACCTGGTGAGTGATGGTTTTCAACAGCCCATCGGCCTTTTCAGTTCAGAACATGGACCAGTCAGTTTTGAACACGTGTGTTCTTCTTCATCGAACCCTCATACAGCAACTATTGCTGTCTGTCATACCAGTGAAAATGCATCACTCTGCTGTTAAGCACCTGATAAATCAGGTTTAGCAAGTTTAGCTTAAACATGCAACTTCAGTTTGTGTTTTAAGTCTTTCTGGGAAAAAGGCAGAAGAATGGACCAAGAAGGTAGAAAATGATGAACACAAAGGAGGTGATCGGGAGAAATGAAAGAAGGTAGAATCAAAGAGTGGGATAAAAAAAAAAGAAAAAAAAAAGGGATTTCCTAGCACAGAATTCCCAGAAGGTGGGGAAGCTATTCTACTGATAGGCCCCCGGCATTCCCAGAGGGGAGAACATACATGTGATTTGCATGATATATTTAAATCTACTTGCATATGGAAATGGATTAGTTATATGACTGTGTCATTCGTGGGCCATATCCTTTGTTTTGACCGATGTGCTGAAGTATAGTTACGATTGTGTATTCTGTCAAGCATATCACACTCAAAGCACATGAATTTATCTGTGGCTTGAACTTTCTCACCAAACAGAGACATGGCAGGAGGCAAGCAGCATCCTGAGGGAGAGGAATGGAGCAGAGTCGTTACTGCAGAAACAGGCCAGCATCATCAGCACGCCCTCCCTCATCTCTGCCGGCTCCGTGGATAATGGCTCCAACCTGTCCAGCCAGGTTCCATCACCTCTTTTGATGGAGACATCGGGTATATATACATCTCTTATCTTTCAAAAAAAAAAATTAAAATTTTAAATCAAAAAATCTCTTATCTTTCCTTTTTGTTTTTTTCCAGTTTCATAGTTACTGTAGAGTTGTTTTACATATGATATTTGTGTGGGGGCAAAACTTTTTTTTTTAGTTCCTCAGTTGCTGTAGAGATGTTTCATATGATTTTGTGTAGAGCTGATGTTTTCCTGTGGATTTATAAATGAAAGGAGGAAGGTAAGGAAGGATTGATATAACACAAAAATCTCCACTCAATCAGATGTGATAACAGTGCTTTTCAACAAATAAATCCTGAAACCCATAGTTGATGTATAGTTTATGCCAAAGTCAGAATACAGCTACTTCTATGGTGGACAAACAGTCACATATGCAAAATCTCACTGACGGGACAGCCTAGTGGTCAGAACATTGCACTCGCAATTTGACGACCCAGGTTTGATTCCCGTTCAAGGGGATTTTTCTCCTGGATCGTTAACATCAGTACTGACTCCACTCTTCCCCAAAGTCCTTCAGATGAGACTATAAACCGAGGCCCCGTGTGTGAATGCATGCAGAACATCTTGCGCACACTTTAAATCCTGTTCTACCTTTCGTAAGAGAAGGCCATCATGTGCCGGTGGGAACTGATGACATTTACAAAACTGCATACACACAGGGACTGGATGTGAAAAAAAAGCACTTGAGTGCTTATTCCATTATCCTCAATATAAAAGAATAAATAAATATAAATAAATAAATCTCACCCTTGGTGAACCTCAGAGTTGTAGCTGAGAAAAAGAAAAAAAAAAAAAAAAAGTCAATTTTGAATCTAGATTTTCGTCATCATTTCATATCGGCCAAAATTCCGCCATCATTGTCAGTGATAACAATAGTTTTTAATGTCTGAAGATTTCACTGCTTTCCTTTCTTGTTTGTCAGAAACAGTTTTATGGTGCCGGTGAGAGACAGTGGACCAGTCAGTGATAGTCATCTTCAGTCGCGGAGCTCATCCTTAGTACCTGATGGCATACATTCAGGTGAGGGGTTCGTTTTATAATGGTTTGGTTGTTTTTTTTTATTATTAAGCTTGTTTTATTAATTCTTTCATTCCCACAGCCCGGTTTACCGGTCTGCAAACTTTTCTTCCTTTCCATCCCAGCGCCCGGTATACCGGTCTCCACTAACAAACACCCTTCCTTCCCACAGCCCGGTAAACCGGGCTCAGCAGGGAGCGCTCTGTTCTTCCCGTTAGTTGCTTATCAGTTGTCAGTCACTAACGGGTCTTTGTTTATGTAAGAAATTCCAGGCTGGGCAGCCTCCCTTCCTCCTCCCCTCCCCCCCCCCTCCCTCATTAATCTTGACCTGTCAGCATCTTGCCCCTTCAGCCACTACCCAGTCTATGTAGTAGTAGCTGTGAATGGAATGCAGTTCCAGCATTGGTCTTCCAGCTCTCACCCCCCCTCTCTACCCCCCCCTCCCCCCCCCCCCCACTCGTGAGAAAGTAGTCGCTTGAGAAATTAGTTGGTTTTAGAATGAGTGTAAGAGTGTGTGTGAAGATGTGGCTTATTTCTTGGCTGTGAAAATGGAAGGTGGAGAGAATTCGGATTTTGATCAAGGTGTATCATACATGTGTCACCTGTGTGTGACATATCATGTGATACTTGGACAGAAGGGCAGACATATGTACTTAGAGAACATGTAAATACTATCTGTATATAAAAAGTGTGCAAAATAGTGTGGGGCTTGCTCTCTTTATTAGTGTGTGGTAGTCATACACAGTCTACAAAAAAGAGAATAAACTGTTGATGTGTTGGGGACAATCATGGTGACAATGGAGACAGTTCTCATGGACTATTCGCATAAACAATGCAAGGGGATGTTCATGAGGCATCAGTTGGTGAGTACAAGCACGAAACATACAACTGGCTAGAAAAATACTGATCTGCATGGAGTGCATGATGGCATACCTGGTTTTTTACTGTCAACTTACCTGTTTTACACCTGTGTCACCTGTCATGTTACTGTGAAGTGTCAACATGGTCACCAACACCATCTCACATCAATTTCCTACACAATGATATATGACATTCTTTGGTTCATGTAATATGGGCTACTGCCGTAAGTCTGTAAAGTAAGTACCCCATTATGCTAAGTATTTTGGTCTGTAAATCCGGGAATGAAGGGAAGAAACAGACAAGAGGAAGCTGGGAATAAAGGGAAGCAATAGCAACTGTAAATTGGGGAATGAAAGAGTTAAGTTAGTTTTTTTTGTGTGTGTGTGTGTTTTTAATGTATTTTGTTTGATTGTTCGTTAAGTTGTTTGGTTTTTTGTTGAATAGTTTAAAGTTTGATTCGGCTAGATTTTTTTTTGGGGGGGGGGGGAGGGGTTGGTACATGCTGTGTTTAATTTTGTGTGTGTGTGCTTTTGTCCATTTTTGCTTTTGAAAGAAAAGAATATATCTGTTTTTCTTTTTTGTTTTTGGTGTGGTCATTGTTTTCGGGGGGGGGGGGGGGGGCGTTGAAAAGACAGTATTCTGAGATTTTGTCTGTTTGAGAAAGTGAAAGGAAAATCTTTAAAATGCAGAAAGAGTATATATATATAAATAAAAAATAAAAAGGAACATACACATATGTGAGTAATTTTTGTTGTTGTTAAAAAGTGAAACCTTTGATTCTTTTTTTTTTTTTTTTTTGTCATACTAAAACTTTTGTTTTCAGTTTTTGTGTATTTTTTATGTATTTTCTTATCATAAGTAAAAAGAAAAACACCACCCACCCCCTAAAGTACACATATTTATATTTAAAAGCTCACATGCAAGCACATATGCACGCATGTACATAAATTAATTAGCACAACTTTCACATACACACACACACATGCACATGTGTGGACACACACACACACACACACACACACACACACACACACACACACACACACACACACACACACACACACACACACACACACACACACACACAAAAGCACAGTGCATTCTATTGATTCAGGGAAACCTAAGCTCTTACCTTGCATATATACACATTATGTTTCAGACATTTCATCAGAAGCATCCATGTTTTCCCATGGGGACATGGGCTCTGCCGTATTAGCATTGGCTGTGGCACAGAAGGGCTTTGACAGGTAACAACAGAATGGCTGAAGTCATGTGAAAATCAACTGAGGGAGGAGTAGATTTCTTTCTTGAGCGAATGAAGGAATGAAGTGTGTTTATAGAGCCCTGGAAGGTCTTAACAGCCTTTGGAGTGGTTGCAGTGCTAGGGAAGAAAAGGATGTTGAGAAGAGGGTGTGATTTGATGAAGTGGGTGTTTGCTATGTGGTTGTGTGTTGTTTTTTTAAAGAGATATTTCAGATAGTGATATTGGTGCTTGTGTTTTGGGTATAGCTATTATGTATGTTGCTGATAAAAGTGCTAAGGGGTTTTGTGTGTGTGTGTCTAAAGGATGAATTGAGCATTTCCTTGTTGGAAGTATTAAGTAGGGATCATATATTGCAATATGTGTCCTCTTCTTTTGTATGTTGATACTTCACAAAGCCATATTCAGCCAATATTCTGTCTTAGAGAAGTCGGGTGATGAGTTGTGAAGTTGGAAAAATTAATCTTTTTTTTTTGTTCCTTTTTAAACGGACTAAGAGGCAGTTTGATTCAACAGATGAATTTTTTTTGTAAAATCCTGAGACCATTGAAATGAGACATCTTGTGATTTTCATATAAAGCATGTCAATTGCTGAAAAGAAAGCTATAACAATATTTAGTTTTGTTTTGAATGCTTTTTAAGGGTGATGGGTGGTGGTGGGTTGTTTGGTTTTGAAGTTTTTGTTGGTGTTTTTTTTTTTAAGGGGGGGGGGAATTAATCTGATGATTTCAGTATTTTGTCCAGTAATGTGCAGCTTACATGACTGTGTTGAGCTTTAAAAAAAAAAAGGTAACTAGAAAGAATAATCTCTATGCATTAGTTCATAGAACTTTATTTTGCATGTATGCAGAAGTGTAGACTTACAGAACATTTTCATGTCTGTGCATAAACATTACAGAGATAAGTCAGGGCAGTAATGTATATATGGGGAAGATATTGAAGTAATGCAGTATATCTGAAATGTATCTTATATTAAAATGAATCTTCTCTATGTCTATCCTTCCTTGAACTGTCTTCACTCATCAGTGTGTGTGAACTGATGATTTTTCAACTGTTGTCAGTGCCAGAACTGATGGGGATGGTGGCGTATCTACACTGATGTCAGAACACTCGCATCAAAATATGTCCCATGGTCAGTGAAATCTTTTGCTGATTCCTGTTTGGTCATTTTGTTGATGGTTTGCTGGTTAGCCAGTTAGCAGCAAGCAGTTTGGTTTGTTGGTTGATGTGTTGGCTGGTGCGTGAATTGATTGGTTAGTTATATTGTTTGTGCTGTTGTTTGAGTGAATTTTTTTTTTCCTTTGATGTAGTTTAAGTGGGGTGTGTGTGTGTGTGGGGGGGGGGGGGGGGGGGGGGTTATTCAGTTGTATTCCCTATATGAAGTATAAAAAAAATGTTTAAAGAGTCATCTATGTAGGCTGTTTATGATCAAGACTCAAGACACAGAAATGCTTTGTTACTTCAGTTACAGAGAAATTTTGAGTCACACATGTATTATAATCAAAACGAAACATGTGATAAACTATAGAGATAAAGATACACAATGCACCTGCCTAAAAAGCAAAAAGTCTGGTTTCGCCATGAGTGGTCTGGGTACTAGTCTTTCGAATGAGATGATATACCAAGATCCTGTGTGTTACACATAATTAATTAGTGCTTGTAAAAGAACCCATGGCAAAAAGGGAGTTAGCCCTAGCAAAATTCTGTAGATAAAATCCACTCTAATAGGAAAACAAATACAGTTGCAGACTGGAAAAAATGTCATGGGTAACACTACTTTTGTGGCAACACGCTCTCCCTGGGGAGAGCAGCCGAATTTCACACAGAGAAATCTGCTGTTACTTAACAGTGGTATACAATACAATACAGATATTGACAACACACACACCACACACACACACACACACACACACACAACACACACACACACACACACACACACACACACACACACACACACAGACTTATAACCGCCAATAGTACAAACATGAAAAGTAAGTTTACATTATAATAGAAGACCTGATAAAATGTACACTGTGCCATTACAAGAAATAATTACGCTCTTTCACCCATTTCCCTATCTTCCCACGTGCACAAACCAACATCACTCAGTAAGGCCTAGTCAAGAAAGGCTAAATTTAGGACACTCCTTCCTTTTACCTAGTCCATGTGTGGTTCAGCTCCTGCTATAATTAGGCACCAGCTGGCCACATTTGGGCAGGGCTGGGATGGGATAGGATAATAGCAGCTGAGAGGAGCTGAAAGTGGGGAGAAACTGACAAGCTGTGTTCAAAAAAAAAAAAAAAAAAGACAGCTGTGTTCCTCATCATCAGGAGGTGCTGGCAGGATGGTTAAACGTCGCTGCAATATGTTAAACCTGTGAGTTTCTGGGTTGTACCAGTCGCCTTTCTTCCAGTTTGACGAAAATCGAACTGAATGTCAAGTCTTGGATCGAATATAAACCGAGGTTTGTGGTGCGAACGCACCAGAACTTTAGGACACTTAATGCCGTTCGCCTTTTGGAAAGAGGTCATCGTGTGGTAGGGCAGATACAAAATTATTATTAAAAAAACCAGGTGTCACAAAGGTGTCGTGTTAGACACCATCCCTGAGGGGTGAAAAAAATTGGGTAGCCTGCAATGTGGTGACGCGCTATCCGGGGAGAGCAGCCCAAATTTCACGCAGAGGAAAATCTGCTGTGACATAAAGTGGTATAAAATAATAAAAATATATAATCTGCGCATTCTGTCCACAGACGAGCTGCGGCAGGCGGTGGTGGCGATGATGGTGCGTAAGGACGAGGTGGAGCAGCAGAACCGGTCGCTGCAGGCGCTGCTGCAGCAGGAGATGGAGACGACGTCCACGCTGCGGGCAGACATGGCCCAGGGGAAGCTGGCCTCCACCCTCCAGCAGGAGGCGGATGCTGCCAGGCTGGACAAGCTGCAGAAGTGAGTGTGGAGGGGGGGGATTGTGTGTCGGTGGTGTTGGGTGGGGGGTGGGGTTGAATGTTTTGTGTGTGTGTAGGGGGGGGGGGGGGATGTTTGTGTGGGTGGGTGGGTGTTTTTGTGTGTGTGTGTAAGTGTGTGTGTGTGTTTGTGTGTGTATAAGTGTGTGTTGTGTTTGATTTTAGGTCTGTTCACATAAAGTGATGAGAAGTGGATGTGTGGTGAGCGTGTAAGTATACACTTATGTGTGTGCATGCACTCATGTGTATTATGTGTGCGCAAACTTGCATGCACATGTGCTCTCTAACATACACACATACATGCGCGCATACACACATACACGCACACAAACATAC
>CM060316.1:84289540-84312040 GCA_030674155.1 Stramonita haemastoma | reverse complement strand
AGCAAGGTACAGGTGAAAGTGGTGTTTGGATGTGTGCTGTTCAGCAAGGTACAGGTGAAAGTGGTGTTTGGATGTGTGCTGTTCAGCAAGGTACAAGTGAAATGGTGTTTGGATGTGTGCTGTTCAGCAAGGTACAGGTGAAATGGTGTTTGGATGTGTGCTGTTCAGCAAGGTACAGGTGAAAGTGGTGTTTGGATGTGTGTGTGTTCAGCAGGTACAGTGAAAGTGGTGTTTGGATGTGTGTGCTGTTCAGCAAGGTACAGGTGAAAATGGTGTTTGGATGTGTGCTGTTCAGCAAGGTACAGGTGAAAGTGGTGTTTGGATGTGTGCTGTTCAGCAAGGTACAGGTGAAAATGGTGTTTGGATGTGTGCTGTTCAGCAAGGTACAGGTGAAAATGGTGTTTGGATGTGTGCTGCAGGTGGCAGAGATGCACGGAGAGCTGATGGAGTTCAACGAGATGTTGCAGCGGCAGCTGACAGCCAAGGACGCAGCCTTGAAGCAGCTGAGACAGGAGCTCGTCACCTTGAGGGGACCTGTGAGTCACAATGGTTTTGTTGTGTTTTTTGGAGGGGGAGGGGAGGTTTGTGAGTCACAGTGTGGAGACACTTGTGTAGCAAGAAGGAGGAGTTGTTCTGTTGTTGTTTGTGGGGTTGTCAGAATCCATGTTCTGTAGGGGAAGAATTATGAAACTGTGAATGGCAAAAATTGTGAAGCATTGTGAAAACTGTCACCTGTCTTTTTTAGTCTTTTTTTTTTTTAACTGTCCCTGTCTTAATCACCATGGACAGTGGAGGGAGCTCCTCCACTCTGTCACTCTATCTTCTCATGAAAGATCACCAGGCCACATGGTCTCTGCTCCTGTGTAGGAGGATGTCTTGGAGCCTCGGTTCACTGGTGCCGGGGAAGTTGTTCATGAAGGGTGTTGCTGGCCCTCCTTGCTTTTTCCTTTGTCACAACTTTCCCTGCAGGACCGATGTCTTTGAGTCAGTTTTTATGTTTCTGATTATGTGCTTGATATTCTTCAGTTTTCTTTTAGTTGATCTCTAGGGGCATTTTACACAGGACAGCTTATTCCTTTAGCACAAGTGCTATGAAATGAAAAGTAGAAAAAAGAAGTGACAGTTTTGAAAAAAACTTCTGCAGCATGGAGGAAGATCTGTTTCAAGTTTGTAAGACTGTCAGTCATGTTCTTAAGGGCTCAGATTAGTATTTTGAAAACCAAGAATTATCAGTTTTTAATGGATGTTGCTATACTTCGATGAGAAAGCAGTATCTGATAAAATATCAGAGAATTGTAGAAAATTAGCTTTGTGAAAGTTCTGTATCATTTAAAAAAATAGATATATGTTGTTTAATAGGGAAAGAATACCTGATGACAAAGTAAGCTAGCTAGTAACAATTCAAGTAGATTTGTAGTTGCTACAAAAAGTGTTAAATCCCCCTTCTGTACTTGAAGCATACAGTTTTCAAAGCAAAGCTGTTCTTCACTGCGCTGGCAGCTTTTGCATGACTGCATTGTTGTGCTTCTATGTGTCTGTTAAGCTGGTGAATGCTGAGTAACAACAACAGAAGCTGCAGAAGCTAAATGGTCATCATGCTTCTCTGATTTATTTTCAGCTTCCGTATAACGAAGAAGTGGAGGAGTCTGGTTCTGACTTGACAAACAGGTGAGATATACCTTTTTTTTTTCCAGGTGTGTTTCTTTCCATAGTTGTAGGTTAGCATGCCTGTATATATGTATGTTTACAGTTTATAACGTGTATGACTGTGAAATATGTATCGCAGTCAGTGCTCTTTCTTATTGTCGTTTTCCCATTGACATTGATAGTACAAGATGTACTTCTGCTTTGCATTGGAGATGTTCCTTTTTCTCTGTTTTTCATGTTAGCATGCATGCATGCATGCATGCATGAATGTGTGTGTGTGTGTGTGTGTGTGTGTGTGGTGTGTGTGTTGTGTGTGTGTGTGTGGTGTGTGTGTCTCTCTCTGTGTGTCTCTGTGTATGTGTACATACATGCATATGTGTTTAGTGTGCTTGAGTGTGTGAATGTGTGTGCAAGTATACCTGCATGCATATGTGTGTGTATATGCATGGAGCTATGGATCGTGGTCAGCTTTGTTCATGTTGTAGTTCATATTGTCAGCTCAATAGCAAAATTGACTATGTTGGTCAGTTTAATACATGTTGGCATTTATATTGTTAGCACAAAACAAAATGTATGTTTGGTCAGTTTTAATATACAATTTGAGCATTATTATTGTTAGCACAAAACATAATGATATGTTTGGTCAGATTTAAAGTACAATATTGAGCATTCATATTGTTAGCACAAAACAAAATTGATATGTTTGGTCAGTTTTAAAGTACAATATTGAGCATTTCATATTGTTAGCACAAACAAAAATGATATGTTTGTCAGTTTAAACTACATATATTGAGCATTAAACAAAATGAATGTTGTCAGTTTAAACTACATTTGAGCATTATATTGTTAGCACAAACAAAATGATATGTTTGGTCAGTTTTAAACTACAATATTGAGCATTCATATTGTTAGCACAAAACAAAAATAATATGTTTGTCAGTTTTAAACTACAGTTTTGAGCATTTAACACAAAACAAAACGAAAAATGTTGTCAGTTTTAAAGTACAATATTGAGCATTCATATTGTTAGCACAAAACAAAAATGATACGTTGTGTCAGTTTTAACACCACAATATTGAGCATTCATATTGTTAGCACAAAACAAAAATATATGTTTTAGTCAGTTTTAACTACAGTTTTGAGCATTTAACACAAAACAAAACGAAAAAATGTTTGCTCAGTTTTAAACTACAATATTGAGCATTCATATTGTTAGCACAAAACAAAATGATACGTTTGTTCAGTTTTAAACCACAATACTGAGCATTCTATTGTTAGCCCATAACGAAAATGACACGTTGGGTTGTGGACAGCCTCAGCACTCAGACCAGGGCCTGATCCACATCTGGATCCCCTCTGCCTTCCTGAGGGGCTCGGCCTCTGACCAGTTCCACGTCTATCAGGTCTTCGTGCGCATCAGGGACGAGGAGTGGAACGTGTTCCGCGCTTCAGCCAGTTTCTGGACCTGCACACCCGCCTGAAGAAGGTCTACCCCATCGTGGGCAAGTTTGAGTTCCCGGCCAAGAAGTCTGTGGGAAACAAGGTAATGAGTGGGTGTGTTGGTTTGGTGTGTTGTGTGGGGGGGGTGATTTTGTGTGTGGTGTGATGGTTTGGTGTGTGTTTAATTTTTGTTTTTATTTTATTCTTTTATATGGAGGATAATGGGATAAGCACTTTGTGCTGTTTTACATCCAGTCCCTGTGTGCATGCAGTTTTGTAAATGTATCTGTTCCCACTGGCACACGATGGCCTGCTCTTACGAAAAGCGTGTGTGTGTGTCAATCAATCAATCAATCAATCAATCAAATTTTTATTTCCAGATGGTACATGTGTATGTATGTGTGTGTGTGTGTTGTGTGTGTGTGTGTGTGTGGTGCTGTGTATGTTGTGTGTGTGTGTTTTTGTGTTTGTATGTGTTGCGTTTGGGGTATGTGTTGAGTGTGTGTGTGTGTTGCATTTTTGTGTATGTGTTGAGTGGTGTTGTTGTTGTGTGTGTGTGTGTGTGTGTGTGTGTGTGTGTGTGTGTGTGTGTGTGCGTTGTGTGTGTGTGTGTGTGTGTGTGTGGTGTGTGTGTGTGTGTGTGTGTGTGTGTGTGTGTGTGTTGTGTGTGTGTGTGTGTGTGTGTGTGTTGGGCTTTGACAAAGCACATGTCTGTTTTTTGGGTTGGTTTCTTCTTTTTTTTCAGGACTTGTAAGGGTGTGGGGTCAGAATCAGTCATAACTTCAGGGAGAAATTTCCCTCAAGATAATTTTTTTGCAGAGACAAACCAGCCATCTCATTTTCCATCAAATGAGTAGTTTTCCCCTCTGGAATGCTAGGGGCTTGTCAATATAAATAGTATCCCCACCTTCTGGAAATTCTGTGCTATCCCTCTCTATGTTTGTGCCTTGTTCCATTTCTTTCTGTCACCTTCTTCTTGTCTATTTTCTGCCTTCTTGGTCCATTTTTCTGCCATTTTTTTCCCAGATGGTCTTAAAAAGATAACAACTCACTCCTATGCTGAAGTCTGATGCGCTAGGCCTGATTTCAGGTGCTTTTTGCTCATGTTACAGACAGCAATAGTTGCTGTGTTTGACAAAGAAGAAGAAGATGATGACTAGTTGGGCTATCTTTTCCCTACATCAATCTAGAGAGCTCTAGCAGAGGAACACCAAAGAAGAAAAGAAGCGGACTTTTTTTTTTTAAGGTATTTAAGTTAATTGTTGTTGTTATTGTTGTTGCACATCCTTCAGCTTAACCCAGAATATGTACTGACTCACTCATCACACCTGGCAATTGCTGTGAGACCTTAGGTACACTGGATGCGAAGTTTGTGTTCATGACTCTTTTTTTAAGTTCTTCACTATATAGGCAGTCATACTCCAACCTCTGAGGATTTTTTTTCTCATTTAAAGGAGACTGGTATTTTAAAGGAGAGTGTTGGTTGGTACACTAAGAGCTTGCCGTAGATGAAAACAGTATCAACATAACATTAAAGGTACAACAATATTTTAATGTAGGTCTAAGCACTTAGCTTAAATCAAAACTAGTAACACTTTTGGCCCTGGGCTAGTTTAATTGAATTGAGTCTGAACATTTACATTAACCTCTTTACTGCGCTGTTGACGAACAGCATTCGTCATAGAAACCGTCGCCAGAAATGCTCAGTTGACGATCGCTGTTCGTCTTGATTCAACGCTCTCTCTGTTTCATCCAGCATGTGCCTGAGCAAAATATGATAGCAGTGAAAGAGTTACAAAGACAGTTGTCAAATAGTGTGTTGCATTGTGTTGCAGGAGACGAAGATCGTGGAGGCTCGTCGTCAGGCCTTTCAGCAGTATCTGCGGCGTGTCATCAACGTCCTGCTGGAGAAGACCCTGAGCTCCGCACAGACGCCTGCAAGGCTCGCCTGGTGGCTCTCCTGCCTTTCTTTGGGTGAGTACTTTACCTCCCAGTCTGATGCAGGCATGATGATGGTGAGGTCAGTTACCCCCATTGTATATTTTATGTCTTTTCTGCTTTTGTTTGGGGAGTTTTCCTCTTTTTTTTTCTTCAAATGTTACCACTATGAAGGTAAGGTAATTGAAGTCTGTCAGAATGTTTACAGTCTTAGTAAAACTGAGGTGTTTAAAAAGTGTTTGTCTCTTGGTTCAAGACATTTTCTGTACAAAATCTGTGGTTTCACTTTTGTCTTCAGCCTATGTTGTTTTTTTTCTTACAGAATAAAAGATAAGCAAAAAAGTGAAGAAAAAGAGACTTGTGCTGAAGAAGCCTTGGCAGTTGTACTTTAGCACTCCTGGCAACAAAACAACTACATAAGTCTTGGCTCCTCCCTGGTCTCCTGCTAATGAGTGACTTGTAGTTAGTTACCATTCTTTCAGCAGGCCTGAGAGATACATACACCTGCAGTTTGAGCAGCACTTGAATCAGACAAATGTTTTGGAGTGAAAGAATGTTCCGTATATTACTTCTGTTGATTTTGTGTGTTTCTTTTGATTACAGAGTGAATTAATTGGTGGCAGAAAAGGAACAGTATTTCTATAAACGTACATTATCTTTCATTTAACCTGCGCTGTTGATGATCAGCGTTCATCATGTTTCAACGCTCTCTCTGTTTCCTCGCGTATGTGCCTGAGCAAAATATGACAGCAGTGAAAGGGTTAAACAATAGTTTTTTTTTCAGTCCTATTGGTTTTTTCATTGTTATCTTAATGTTGACAGTTTCTTGAATGCTAGGTCTGTATAACTGTCTAAGAATGCTAGGTCTGTATAACTGTCTAAAAACCAATGAGAATAAGAAAGAAGAAGAATATATCTGTGTTGTGCAGAGAGGACCCAGAAGTCAGTGTGAAGAAAGGAAAAAAGAAACAGCAGCAACCGAAGTTAGAGCCAGCACAAACCCCAGCCTCTGCCTCCTTGCCTGTCCAGAGACATTCAGCACAAGCCTCCCAGAACCCCAGTCCTGACTGCTGTGAGGAGTCAGCAAGCTGATGTTGGCCGTACTGTGCTGTACAGTGTGTGTGTGTGTGTGGTGTGAGAGAGAGAGATAGAGATTATGTAGTGTGTGATGTGTGTGGTGTGTTTGTGTGTGTGTTGTGTGTTGTGTGTGTGTGTGTGTTGTGTGTGTTGTTGTGTGTGTGTGTGTGCGCACGTGCGCTTGAGAGAGAGAGAGACATACCGATGGTAAGAGTGAGAATATTGATGCAAATAATCGGGGTCTGCAGCAATGTGTTCAGGGCTTCTTAATTATGGAATGAAGATAGGGTTCATTTTTCAGCCAGTCTCAACATTTTTTTTCACTGAATGAAATTATGATTTTTGGTGTGAGCAAACAAGGATGTTTAGGGTGTGTTTCATTCTGTTTTGATTAAAAAAAAAAAACAAACTTGTATGTCAGGCAACCACATGTGTGGGTTGATCCTGTTCCATTTTTTGTTTTCATTAGAGCATTAAGTTGATCTGCACAATTTTTCCCTCCCCACCCCACCTCCTCTTTTGATTGTTTTGATAGATCTTATTTTGAGTGCTTTTGATTGTTTTAACTGGATTATTTTTATTGGTTTATTGGTTGTGAGTTGGCTTGGGTTTTTTTTCTTAACATCATCTTTAATTTTCAGCCTTCCAGCTTGTTCTTGAGCTAGCAGTTCCTTCCTACCATCATTCTCTTCTTGTTATTGATGAATCCTGTTTGTGTTTTTATTTTTTGTGTGTGGGGGGGATTATCTAAAAGGTGTGGTAGAAAGCAGGGTATGAGCAAGGAAGTGGTTTATACATGGATATATATTTTTATCCTTCCCCATTGTTTTTGTTCTTCTCGGAAACGAAAAATTGCTTATGTTTCTTGGAAATTTTTTGCTTTTTCAAAACTGTCTCTTTTTTTTAGATTTGAAGAAATGTTATATTTGAATCAGTTTGTAAAATTTATACCAATTTTGATAATTTTTCCTGTTGGAAGATGGATGACTCGGGTTTATTGAAGAGCTGCAGATTTTGAAGTTGTGTGAAAAGAGTGCAGTGAAAATGTGTCTGCTCCTGTATAGTGTCTGTGTGTAAAAGATTTCTGTGATGTTTTAGGGCAGATTTTTTTTTCTGGTTTTAATCATAAACACATGCAGTCTGCAGTGTTTTAAACCAAAAAATATTTGAAATGAAATATTTATTCTCCTCTATGATAGTGAGGTTTTTGAAATATTACATGTTTTCTTAAGATAGATCATTATTGGTTTTTTTTTAAGAACATGGGGACAGTTTCAAAAACTTTGTCTTGTAGAGAAAACAATATTTTGGGGGACAATTGTGATCGGTAAATGATGGTTTGGAGTGAAGTCTCGTAAGTTTCAGTTGTTTTTTTTGTCTTTTCTCTTACTTTCTTCCAAAAGGATGTGAATTGATTTTCTTGAACTGAATGCCAACATGAATCTCTTTATGACTTGAACCATTCATTTGTATCTCGGTTTAGTACAGTTGACCAGTTATCTTTCCTGTCATTAAAACAGCTGGACTCTACTTGCTTGTTCTTAATCACTTAATGCATGTCCTTTTTTTTTCTTTCTTTTTTTAGGCCTCATACACCTTGCTCCCCAATGACCGCATAGGTTATGGGACATCTTTACATATCTTTCTTAATGCTCAGTCTCTTGCCATGTTTTCAGTCGCACATTGTCGAAGGATGGCTTGTGAGTACATGATGCAATGATACGATTGCTTAAAAAATTCAAAGTGAGTCATGACACTGCCTTGATGTATGCTCACCATGCTGTAGGCTTGTTTCAGTGCCTCTGATTGTTCTGTTTTAGCTGTTTTCAGCTTGTCAGCTATGTGAAGGAGAAACGTGGCTGTGAAATAAAGCATGTGTACAGTTAAGAAAAATCTAATTTTCAGTGAAGTGGTAACTGTTTAAATTTTCTTTCAGCAGAAATATTTCTTTCATAAACTTTCAGGGAGGATGTGTTTTATTTCCCTGTTCTATCACACTTTTTCTCTCTTAACTTCTTCTCTCATTAAATTTCGTCTTTTGTTTGATTTTTTTCTGGATAACTTCAGAGCTACTCTTCCATGAACTTAATTGTCGCTTTGAATTGAAAGATATCACTTTTACTAATAGTTGAAATAAGAAAAGAACTTTTTTTATTTATTTATTTTTTTTTTGCTATATGAAAGAAAGGGCTACAGTGGCAATTGCTTCATGAGCGAATTTGCAAGCAACAGCACAAACCAGTTCCTTTCTTCTACCCCTTCTGCCCTACTCCCCAGAGGAGTTGGGGGCACTGCACTGAATTGTTCAGACAGTTCTCTTAGGTAAGTTGGATCTGTGGGGCCCATCCCTCTCCAGGTACAGGGTATATGTTGGGTATCTTCATGTTTTTGTAACCTGCAGAACACTGACATGTATTACAGGATCTTTAATATACATATTCTTTCTCTCTTTAGTTGACTGCAAGAGAGTGTAAAAATCCCTTACCTTAATTCACTGAGGCAGCTGCCGAGATTTGAACCCAGGACTTCATGGACCATGAAATTGAAGTTCAACTTATCAATCCACTGAGTTATAGTGTCCATCATCCAAGTTAAGTGTCACTCAGTAAAGACAGACTTTTCTTGTTAATGAAAGGTTTTTATTTGATTGACGTTTTTAGGGGGTCATCAGCATCAGAATTAAACTTTTATTGCCTTACTATGGTATTCATAGGAATAACTTTATATGTTTGTCTTAATCGGTTGTTTTTCATTTACCAGAATTGTGGAAATATTAGACCTGCAGGAATGGTTAGATGTATGATTTTTTTGTGTGTGTTGGCCAAAAAATGTGAAAATTAATTCCTTATCACAAGCGTCAAGCCAAACAAGATGCTAGTCATTGAACTAATGATGTGGATGTGAGTTTCTGGTGCTTCAAAATGATTAGTTTTGTTCTATTTAAAAATATTTTTTTTAAAAAAAAAAGATTAGTTACGTTCTTTGACCTAGTGGAGAGGTTGGTGACCATGGTATTACATCATTGGTCTGCAGAAAAATGATTATGTGTCTGAAACTTGCATTAGCTACATATAGGATTGAGAACTTAGTCTCAGGCATTCTGAGATCCAATCCAGATTCTGAACAATTAACAGTTCTTCATCTCTTTCTAAATGTGGGTGCATGTACATGTCACACACACACGCAACACACACCACACACACACACAACCACACAACACTAACCGACACAACCACACACACACAACAACATTTTCCTCCACTCTTACTCACCCAACAACAAAATTCCAGAACAAAGTAAACAACAAAACAAATGTTTTTACATAACCAAGAATGACTTTAAGCAAATTGGAATTTACTTACATAGAAATGCCAAAGTCTCCTTACACCACTGTCGAAGGGATGTATGTAAAACGAGTCTCATTCAGTGTTGGAAAAACCTGTCCTTGGTCCACTTGCTAAGACTATTCTCTACAGTGTCCAAGGAATTTGTCCATATTTCTGGGTCTGGGGGTTGTTTTTTTATTTTATTATCTTCAGTTTTCTTAAACAGATGATATGTGTGTATGACTGCACAGTTTTTGTCTCTTTTTTTGGGGGGGGAGGGGGTGTCCTTCATGTTGGCTTGCTTGGATAATTCTTTTTTTTGTTTTTGGTTTGTTGGGGGTTTTTTGACATTCAGATTCCATAGTAAATTGTTTTGGGAATAAATGAGGTTTTAAATGATTTAATTGTTATACCAAATAAGTATGCTAACATTTGACATGAAAAGGAAAGAAAGGAAAGCTTCCTCTGTTTTGGGGCATTTAAATTCAGGGACGTTATGAGTTTATCTATTCACATAATGTTGGATTGCTTTGAGTGTGCAAAAATTTGGGTCCCACACATGTCGACATAGCATGCAGTGCTCTCAGTTTTCAATGCCTTAATCTTGGAGTTCTAGAATTTTTGTTAGTTTCAGAATATTAACGCTGGAAACATGCAGCCATTGTCCATCTCTGAACTGTGTGAATATTTATATTTACACATCAAAAAAAAAAAGCAGAAAAATTTTGTTTTAGATCTGTGTTGCCTGTACAGAAATGTTCTCACTCTGTAGATAACATAACAACTAAGTCAAAGGTTTATGACATGACAGAAGGGAATCAGACCCCTAGTTTTCCACTCCAGTCCACAAGTTTTGAAGTAGTATTGTAGCAGTTGTTCTAGTTTTATGTTCTGAAAATGTCTTGGAACTATTTGTGCCAAAGCATTACAAAATTTAACTGCGTACATATTTGCTTGTTTTGTTAGCAAGACAGTATTTAAAAGGAATGACAAATCTCTCAAAGCATGTTTTGATGGAGCTAAAAATCTGCCTGTATCATGGTGTTTGGTTGGGAGTTTTCTTCTTCTGTTTTTTTGTTTTTTTTGGGGGGGGGGGGGGGTTGTGGTGTTTTTGAGTGGGGGTACAAATACATATGCAAACAGGAAAAAAATAATGGGTGGCACTGGTCTTGTGGCAAGGCGCTCTCTATGAGAGCAGCCCAAATTTCAGGCAGAGAACTGTACTGTGACTAAAAGTGGTATACAAGGGGGAAGAAGTGATTGTTTGCTTTTTTTTTTTTGGGGGGGGGGGGGGGGGGGGGTTCTTCGAATAATACATTTTTTTATGGCTTGAATGTGACTACAGCTGAGAATTGATATAGTTTCCGTCAGTGTGTTGCCAAAAGAGGGTTGTGCTGTCTGTCAAGATTCCAGAACGATGCGCAATCCCATGTCTGTGGTGCTTTTGTAATGTTGTATACTGTTTGGAAAATCATATTTCTTTGTGGCGATGCAAGTGTGCATGTGTTAGGAGCAAGACGATGTAAATATTGTTATTACAGTTGACTTCTGGATTTTTTTTGTTTGGGTTTGAGAGAGGCTGGAGGAATGGAGGGAGTAGAGATTTTTTTTCTTTGGTTTATTATTTGCATTTTTTTGTTTACTCATTTTTCAAAAAGGTGTCTTGTGAAGCTTTCTGTAATACAGCATTGCTTTTTACTCCATTTGCCCTGATCCAAAAAATAAAAGAAAAAATGAAAATTAAGGGGGGAGGGAAGGTGAAATAGAAAAAAAGGGTGTATATGTGTCAGGATAACTGGAAGTGTTAATGGAACGTACTCCACTGTTGTTATATATATGGTTTTAACAGCAAGTATTCAGTTAAATACTTCTAATCTATAGAAAAATTTTTCTTCTTTTCTCGTTCACTTTGCACCATCAGATGTGTCTTGGAAATTTATATAATAAATATAATTATGATATTATCATTTATAAAATAAATATATGAGGTGATGTTGGACCATAAAATTTGCATGATGTCTTAAGAGGATTTTGTGTCAGGTCATCTTGTCATTCACCAAAACTTTGAACCATGCAATTGGATGGAAAAGACACAGGTTTGATGTAGTTCTGAATGCTTGCAGGAACAGAAAGCTTGCACATGCAGAAGATGGTATTGTCGTAATTTTATGGAATTATACACCGAGAGAATCTCTGTATTTTTGTTAAGTATTCTGAAAGTGTTTCAGGCTTTTGCTTCCATGTTGGCTTTGCTGCATGTCACCTCTGCTTTGTGTCCTAAAGCACTCTACAAAAGTGGACACATTATTTGCTTTTCCATAGGTTTGTCCTGAATACCTGTCTGAACTGGTGAGAGATTTTGTTACTCATTGTCATCACCACAGTGTTCTTCAGGCCATTATTTAGGCTAGAAGCTATGCAAAGTGCTGAGAGGGGATGTTTCTTTTGCATGTGGTAGGGAGTGAGGGAAATTTGTTTAAGTCTGTCAGGGTCTTCCAGTGGAGGGTAGCATTCATTCCATGCTTCTCTTGGTTGGTCTTTAGTTATTTTAATATTTCATCATGCAATCTAAGGTCATATCAAAATACAATTTGGATGTCATGTGCTGATGCTTCAAAACTGTGAGTAGTAGCTTTGTACTCTGCCTTTGAAGTTGATGAGTACTGACTGCTGTGCAGTTTCCACACACATAGCTTATACACCATAAGCTGCCCTTAGAGATACAGCCAGAACTTTAGTGTAATATCTCACAAGCTGACATAGAGCTGTCTCCACTGTTGTGTGATTCACTCTACATCGCATAGTGTGGGTTCTGATCAGCACAGTATTTTACTTTCCAAACTTGCAAGTTCTCTCTTGAGGTGTTTGTTCTTTTTCACTGGAGATTTTCAGTCACCTACTGATGATCTTTGCAAGCTTTTGCTTGGAAATGACAAATGGAGATACTATAGCAGTTGTTGCTGCTGTTCTTGGCATGTTTCTTTCAGATCTTTGCAGTTACTTCATTAGTCTAACCACCTGGTTGCATAAAGTTTCTCCCTTGACCTTCATTGATGTTCAGGTGGGATTTTCCCCCTTTATTTCACCGAGTTACAGCTTGTGAGCAACAGCCAGTTTGCTAGGGAAGTCCACTATTCTAAATGCAGTGTTTGTTATTGACCAGAAAGAGAATTTGTAAGTAAACTTAATGTGAACAGTGTTTCAGACTTGTTTGAAAAGGTGATGAATGCTCTAAATGGAGGGGTATAATATATATATGTACAGTATGGTTGTGTGAATGAAGCATTTGCCTAGTCATTCCAAACGGATGTTATGCTTCACTGTCCAATGTCAGACACATTCTTACAAGAAGAGTGAAGTATTTTATTCATCCATTCAACAAGTAATACAAGCTCAAATTTAATCTTTATTCAGATTCTGACTGTACATATATGCTGTGCTATTTATAACACTATAGCATCATCTTGTTAAAAAAAAACCTCTTGCTTCTTATCTTACAGCTGATAAGTTTTGGTTTGGGGTTTGGGTTTGTTTGTTGGTTGGTTTGGGGTTTGGTTTTTTTTTTTTTTTTGGGGGGGGGGGTTGTTGGTTTGGGTTTTTTTTTATATCACATTTATAGTCATGTTATCATGATTTCATTCTATTTTCCTTTTTTAAATATTGACTTGCATATATCTTCATAATAAATGTCTTTTTGATATGCTGTTTTTTTTAATGCAGAATCAGTTGGCAGACTTTGTATTTTTAGGTGCCTTCTTTATATTGAGCTTTTTCTGTTATCACTGAATATGCTTTGGACACTACCACAAAGGCATTAGTACATTATGTATGAGAGATTTTATTCATAATTGGCCACTTGATTTTTATGGTCTTAATTAATCATGTTCTTGAAGAGGACACATAACAATACTATTAAAGCACTCACATAAAATATGGAAATGAAAGTATGTATACATGTTGCCTCTACTGTAAAGAGCATATGCATGCCTGAAAATATGTTCTTGAAAAATACTTTCTAGCTGGTGCAGGACAATCAGTTATCAACAGTGACAAAATCGCCATCTTTTCCAGCACATGACAACAAAATGTAATGAAGAATTTATTTTAAGTACTTGTTTAACACTGTTTCAATATTTGTTCAAGACTTTCAGAAACTTCTCCAATCAATGTCGCAATTTCCTCATAAAAAAAAAAGAAAAGACAATATTTTGTGAACTTTGTGATTAGAACTGTGGAATAGTTGAAAAAGTGAATAGGTAAATGGAATGTATTTTATCAGAATCTGTTTATGATTTTACTTACTTTTTCACCTTTTAATACATTAAGCATAAAACTGAAGGTATATAGACAAGTGCTTTTTATACATCTCCAATGACATATTTTGTATGCAAATGCCTTAATAAAATAAAATACCCCAGGATTTGTATTTCTTTGTTGTCTTTTTTTTGTACATTCAGCATGCGCGTGGTTGTGCTGCTATTGCCTAATGACCGGATGTTAACAGCTGCAAAAGACCAGAGGATGGAAATGTGACAAATCCACTTTTGCATAGCAGAGTTCATATGTGTATCAAAGATTTCTTCTCGTATACTTCTGTCAATAGTCGAATTGACTTCTGTATGCATGGCATAGTTATGTAGGCATAGCACAATTCTGCATCCCTGATTTGAATCATAAAAAAAAAAAACAGAATGCATGCTGTAATGTAGAGTGCAGTTTGGCACCTCCCTAAAGGTAGTAAATGACCAATCAGTCATAGATCCTACAGATTAAACATTGCCTGTAAACTATGAATCCTCTATGCCATAAACTTTCAGCACTCTAGGCCCAATGTTTGATCTGCAGATTAATTAGTCATATGTAAACTGTACATACTCTTAGTCCTGTTTCATGCATTTAGAGTCTACGCAAGATTCTTTTTTTTGTTTTTTGGGTTGGTGATATACTTATAGTCTCCTTTTACTATTTCCCATTCTTCTTGACTACCTGATCATTTGACTCAAGTGATAGCCCTTGTCTAAGCACATGTATATATTTTTTTTTTTTAAAAGAAAAAAAATACCATACTAACAAAATTAGGAGAAGGGTGCAGATCTCTACTTTTTTTTACCTCCATAAAAGCAGGCATACTCCAACTTCAGAAAAACAGATCTGATGATGGTGATCAGCAATGTAATTAAATCCCTTTTACTAAAAGCACTGTGCTGAAGTATGGAAGTGACTTGACTTAAACTAAATAAAAAGGACAAGGAGACACAGAAGACTCTAAGGAAATGAAAAGTTATGGCACCATACACAAAAAATGTGCACAAGCTCTTGACAGTGTCAAACAATAAATGGTAACTTGACACAACTGTCAGTGCAGAAATAACACAAGTGTATAGCCAGTGTAGCTGTGTTCATATTTCAAGCCTTTTTTTTTTCCAAGTACTTTATTCACAGTCATATTTTCAGTCCTAACCCAGCTGTCCCATTCCTTCAAAGCATCTTCCCTGTACAACCCTGTTTCTTCAAACATCAGTCTCTCATCAAATATCAGAAAA
Organism: Stramonita haemastoma; assembly: GCA_030674155.1. NCBI lineage: Eukaryota > Metazoa > Mollusca > Gastropoda > Neogastropoda > Muricidae > Stramonita > Stramonita haemastoma. The sequence goes on along the minus strand of CM060316.1, from coordinate 84,297,069 downwards.
CCTCTCCTACAAGTGCAGCACATAATGGAAATTCATCATCCCAAGAAAATAGATATTGCTTGACAAATTGTCAGTGAAAGGTGATACAATTGTGATTCACAAAACTGACAGTCTAACAATAACACATGATACACTGGTTTACATTAAAAATTAAACAAATCTCATCTCACTAATCGCCCCCCCCTCACCCCCACCCCACCTCCTTATGCAGTACAATAGTATGCACAATTATAAACTGCCCTTTGAACAATAATATTTATATAAATGCATGCTCCATTTTCTCAGAATGAACAAGTGCTCAATGACTCACAGGTGCTCAGTGATGTTGTGATACTACATTTATACCCATACAAAGTTAGTGTTGGTGCAGCATTTTTTTTTTCTGTGCATGACAACAATGTCTGGTCACAATTATACCATTGTTCAGAAATGATCATTGACTAACAGCCAGCACTGCATGAATAATTGTATGATTTCTAGAATGCATACAAATCTCCACTGTCATATACATGATCCTAGCATTCATCAATTCATTATGTAGTTGAACAGTGAAACAACCAACTTCATATATCTTACCTTAAAAAAAAATTAATACTGACAAAAAAGCCTTCATCACTTCCAATGCATTTCAATCTGGGTGGTTGTTTTTTTTCTTTTCCAAGCTTACATCTCATTCTTAATTCCATTGGAGCCAGACTTTTGACTTATACATAGCACACAACACACATATATGCATATACACACTCATGCTATCACACAAACTAAAACACACACACACACACATCACAATACAGGCTCATGCACTTGCATACAAGAACATACCTCCCCGACAAAGTATAAGACTAGGCCAAAATCAAGGGAGGTCTTATCATTTCATCTTTATCACTCCACTGGGGTCGACATTGATGGCAGAGGGGTCGAATGGCTGGCCTTTGAATGGGGAGCCCTCTGCGTTCCAGGCTTGGCGGAGCATTTCTATTTGTTTCTGAAATTTTTATTTTAAAAAAAATAAATGTTTATTTCACATATACACACTCTGAATCTTGTAAAATTATATTAAAAAAAACATGCTGTCACAAAAACTGAACATCTCACCATTTAGAACACTTTTTTTCTTTTTATTAAAAGTAATATTAAAGCCCAGCTTTTGGGTGACAAAGCACTTGTCTTTCTTTCCTCAGACTTTTTTTTTAAACCACACTCATTCTTCTTGCATATTTTCATCAGTCTAATGTGACACAACACTATTTTGATGTTTTCCTCACTTTTTTCTTTTGTTCCTTAGCTAGAGCTCCGAGGTTTACATGTGGTAACATTTTTGCATTTGTGACCATTTTTGCCCACCATTTAGGTAGATGCATGCTAATTTGGGGGATTTCCTTGCTTTTAAGCTTTTCACATTGTTTCCGCAAATCACATGCTGTGACTCTTCTAACCTTTGGTAAAATCAAACTCAAAATCAAAATATTTTTTAAAATATGAATTTGAAAAGCATTGGTTTTACCCAAACATCTATAACAAAAACCACTATGATTCCAAAAGGATAAAAGGAAAATAATTCAAGGTCCATTGAACGTAAGTTTGATAATAAGGGAAAAAATATTGCATATGAAAAAAAAAATCCCCCCCCCCCCATTCCTCAGCTAGAGCTCCAAGGTTCCCCAACAGAGAGATTTTGCATAAGCAACCATTTTTACCCACAATTAAAGTAGCTGCATTCCGACTTTGGGGATGGCAATGGAAAATGAAACTGAAATGAATCAAACTACCTAAATAGCTATATATGTTGTGTATTCACCTGTTCATGGCTCTGTGGAAGTCCCAGACGTTTCTGTCGCTCATTGAACATCATTTCTTCAATCTTGGCCTGGGCCTCATCATCCAAGTCTGTGATGGGACGACTACAGTCAATTTTGCGTGTGTTGATTTTGGGCTCGTCATCAAAGATGCCTTCCCACCAACGCTCCTCTTTTTTTCTCCAGGTTTATCTGCACAGCACACACCATGAACAACTAAACATACATGACGTTATTGTTCTTCAAACTGACACCAATCTACAATTTGGTTAGTAAAGATGAATTCACATGAAAGTGCAGCTGGACTTTACTGCCTTTAATGCTTCCAAGTTGCACAAGCATGCCCACAGCTGTTATATGTCCCTATTCAAACTTCAAGACTGAGGAGTCCTAATCCCAACTGATTATTAACAATGAACAATAAACAGTCCCTGCAATAGCCTGCAGACATAACTACCCCTGGGACATAAAAAGAAAAATGTCAAAAACAGAAACACCACTGAAAAATAATCCAAACACAAAATAAAAATCCCCCCCCCCCCCCCCAATGATTTTGTGCTTTTGCTAATGGTGTGTCAAAGAGCAATTTATTTTCCTTTTGTGTATCAGACTCCAAGAGTTGATGAATTATTATATGTTAATGTCAATATAAATAATAAATGTCACAAGCACAAGCATTAATGTCATTAAAAGCATGACTCTGGCATCTTTCCCTCAACTTGATGATGTGCTGCTTTTCACTATATTCCATTCACAAAATTATGGTTTGTTTAAACAGTCATTTTATCCTTCAGGGGGGAAATATCTTCAGCACAATCATTTTAAGCAGTTTTCTTAACCCTTATCCCCCTGCTGCGCATTAGCGCCCCTTTATAACTAACCCTGTAGTGCCCATTAGCGCCCTCAGTTTTTTGTGTATTGACTACTGAAATATGTAAAAAATTACTTCCCTTTGACACAAGTTTCACAGTGAATGAACTGTGTGTGACCCCAGGGGTATAAGGGTTAAATGGCATCTTCACAAAAAAAAAACCCACCAAGTTTTACTTTCCCCTAATTGCCCATAAACACCCAAGTAAAACAGCCAATCAGCAAGGACTCTGCCACTGTTGTGGGGACCCATTTCCAAAGAGATAAGCAGGATTGCAATTCTCAGTCAAGTGATGTAAGTTTTGTAATCCTGGGATGCTCTAACCGCAAGTAGTTTTTTCATAAGACTAGCCCACCCTGACATTAGGCATGTCTTACTTTGATCTGCTCTTCAAATCACTGTCTTTAAGAGTGTGTCTGCCCCAACTACATCAAAGTGAGCTCTAGAACAGCAGACTGTACAGAAACTATGCCACACAGAGATAATCTGTCAAAAATAAAATTCACTTCGGAGAAGGGTTGTAAAAAAAAAACTGCATGCACCCAGTCATACCAAAAATTTTCATGGGTCATGAATAAACAAGTCCTCTTGAAGATGACATTCAAATGAGTATTTCACAATTTTCTAAACTCTATCTCCAGTTACCACATCTCAGAATATGGGCAGATTTGGCACTAGGCAAAATCAAAATGCCAGGCTACATGTTCACCTGTTATGAGCACAACTCCTACATATATGTTGAGCTACAGCAGTGACATTCAGCTCTTTGCCACAGCACTAATCCTCATACTCACATGGACATGCTGACCAGGGCTCAGAGTCCACATGCATTCCTCAGGCCGTACTTCCCACGTCAGACCTCCATTCACACCTTCCTCCCACCCTCCATCAGCACCTTTGTAACGGACATACAGCTTCTTCTTCCCTATGTCACCTGGACGTCTTTCCCTTTCAGTACCGTCTTTGGAACCTGCAACAGATTTCAGATAATTTACAAAAATTATACAAAAATATCTTTTGGTTTCTCCATTTGCTAAAGACAAATGCTTAAAAATTTGGCACACAAAAGAAATCCGACAAAACTATAGGATGCGTTTGGTCTACAAGAATAAATAAGGGAGTGTGAGAGTGGGGGGGGGGGGGGAGGGATAGAGCAGTTGATGAAGCAGCAGCTTATATTCCAGCCAATATGATACAAGCTTTAAAAAAATGTTGTTTCTTTTGATCAGAGTGCAAAGCAAAACAACAACAAATCTATTCTCCCAAAGCTTTAGGCCAGGTAGTTAGTTGTCACAGCCGAATGGTGTTGAAAACCTCAATAGCAAGGTATCAAAATAAGATTGAATTTTCAGAGCTCAAATAGACAGAAACAGCATCAGAAAATGACAACTGACATAATATATTCTTTGCTTATTTTTCTTTCAATTACGTTCCCAATTTTACAATTTCAAACTGAAGTAATCCTGTTAATAGCAATCAGAGGACAAGAATAAGATTTTCATTGTTTTCAAACGACATAAATTTTTCAAATAACAGAAAACAGTTTTCTAATCTTCAAAGTTCTTTGTTCCTATATATCACAGAAATATACCATAGTATGAGCTCTTATAAAGAGCACACAGACGCAGATACAACACACACAACACCACACACACAGACCACACACAACAGACACACAGACACACACACACACACACACACACACACACACACTCACACACAACACACACCACGCATACACACACACAGATGCACCACTTAAATCAAAACAGAAACAACACTGGTAACTTACTTTGACTCTGACATCAACATCAGTGATTGACTGGGACCAAGAATAGTTGTCACGAACCAGCACCATTATAACTTTCTGGGTTTGCTTGAAATTCCCTCTGCAACCTGCAATATTACCCAGAAATACTTTAGACATACTGTCAACAGATTGCAAATGCTGCAAAGAAAATGACTGATAAAACACAACAAAGCCCCTATGAACCCCAAATATTACATTTTTACTTGGGATTATATGGATTCATCAGTATTGGTTAAACCACACAACTATTCACTTTATGTGCATGCTTCCTCACACCAGCATGAATCCATGTAGTTTAACTATGTATGCATGAGGGCAAACACGCACACACGTATGCACGCACACACATATCGCACACACAGAGTTGTTTATGTTCTTAGATGGCTTGATGAATAAAAAGCAAATGCATTGCTTATTCAATGCACTATCTGGAAATAAAAATTTAACTTTGACTTACACACACACACACACACACACAGAGTCTCACACACACACACACACACACACACACACACACACACACACACACACACACACACACACACACACACACACAAACACACGCTGTCAGAACATTGCGTTTGCAATTTGACGACCTGGGTTCGATTCCCATTCAAGGGGATTTTTCCCCCTGGAGTTAACATCAGAGCTGACTTCACTCTCTCCAAAAGTCTTTCGGATTAGACTATAAACCGAGGCCCCATGTGCGAATGCACGCAGAACATCTTGCACTCACGTTAAATCCTGTTCTGCTTTTCGTGAGAAGGCCATTGTGTGCCGGTGGGAACAGATGACAAGATATACAAAAACTGCATACACACAGGGAGTGGATGTAAAAAAAAAAAAAAGCACATGAGTGCTTATTCCATTATTCTTGATATAAAAGAATAAATAAATAAATAACATAAACACACACACACACACACACACACCACACACACACACACACACACACAGCAAAAATGGTAAATGTTTGTGTGGTGAGAATACCACTAATACTCATATACTTTTTGACTGCAAGAGTGTAAAGTCTTTCATGCCCCATTTTTCTGAAAACTCCCTTACCAGTATATTCAATAATTTAAAATTGGCATTGAAATTGTGCAAGGTCTCTGTTACAGTCCCTTAGGACATTTGTTATAGTTGCATTAATGTTAGTGAGTTGTTTTTATTATTCCTGTTCCATTATCAAGTTTCTTTGTGTGGTGGGTGGGGGGTGAGGGGTTTGGTTGTTTTTTTTTTTTTTTTTTTTTTCCCCGTCTAATATCACTAAAAGTGAACAGACATAAAATTGAAGACAACAACAACAACAACACACACATTCACATCTATTATATGAATAGAACATCACAACTTCAAGTGCACAAAAATCAATTTTAAGAAACACCCGATAATCGTACCTTTCCTGCTCCTCGTCTTTCTCATCCTTAGCCTTGTCCTCTCCATCCACATCCATTGCTTTTTCACTTCCCTGCTCAGGCTCCTTCTCTGTCACTGCTAATGCTTCTTTCACTTTTTCTGCCTCCTTTCTGGAATCAGAGGGCTCTGGAGCAGGAGGAGGAGAGGGGGATGCTGTTTGTGGTGGTTGTGATCTCGGGGACTGCTGTGACTGTGAGGTGGCGTGGGCACTGTCAGATATTTCCTTCAACTTTTCTGTAACATGGATCAGAAAATATATCTCATACATGTATATATTGTAAATGTCTAAAGTCAGATAAGCATTTACGTAATGAATAAGCAGTAATGGTTAAATGAAATGAACAAATACGGGCAAGCACATAAGTTCCAGAATCATAAATTTCACATAAAATATAAAATAAAAAATTTAGATTATAATTTGTACTTTTCAAGCGATTTCTCAGCAAAATAGTATGCAATGAATATACTTTCTTTATATGAAAAAAGTTTTATTCAAACTACTGTTTCAGCCAATGGTTAAGATGTGAACACAATCATCAAGAAGAGGCTAGGAAAAGAGCTGTAAAGGTTACCAGTGTGTTCTTACCTTGTCCACTGCTACTGCTGCTCATGGCCTGTGCTTGTGCTGCTCTCTCCTGTAGCAATTTCTGTCTCTTTACTTCATCCTGAGCTGCCAGGCTTTCGTACTTCTTGAAAATCTGATGCACACATGTATAGAAGTACATAAACAAATCATTATAAAAGTGCAGGCATGTGCATGTATATGATAGTCTTGAGCTTACACACACACACACACACACACACACACACACACACACACACACACACACACACACACACACACACACACACAGGATTCGCAATAACCGGTAATTGTCGGTATTTTACCTATTGTAAACAGGGAATACCGAAAGTTTTCGAAGCAGCCGGTACCGCGTACCGATTCTGTTTGCCTGTGACCGATTAGATTTCCGTCTAAAAAAAAAAGAAGTCTGAAGTGACATTTTCTGACAGTCTGTCATGCGCCTGTACTGTGCTTACGCACCTACCCCTTTCCACCCCGTTCCGACGAACATCTTTGGCGCCAGCCTCATTATTAGCGTAGCACGCAGAACAGCAAGCTTTACTGTGAAAGAACAGAGCTTCCCGCTCTTCTCGGCATGACAGTGACTTCCATTCACAATGAGTAAATGGGGCCTAGATTGATTTATTCTTTATTCTTTCAATCTTTTATATCGAGGATAATGGAATAAGCACTCCTGTGCTTTTTTTTACATCCAGTCCCCGTGTGTATGCAGTTTTGTAAATGTCATCTGTTCCCACCAGCACACAATGGCCTACTCTAACAAAAAGCGAAAAGGAGGGTCTATGACTATGAATTTGCGCGTTGTTTTGAGAGAGAAGAGTCGAAAACAAAATCTAAATTAAACGAAAGATCTAGATGAGCGCTAAGCATAGAAACAAGAAAGAAGAATATAGGCCTAAGTCACAGGAATGATGTCGCACAAAACAACAGACTGACACAGACAGTGGCACAGGCGCTAGAAAAAAAACCTATTTCCTGCGTGGCTTCGTGCCCAAGAAGTGAGTGGAAGCAGCACAGCACGGCAGTCAAAGTCTCTGAGAGATTTGT
>CM060316.1:84272040-84284540 GCA_030674155.1 Stramonita haemastoma | reverse complement strand
CCACCCTCCCACCCTAAATCCTCCTCCCTACTCCCCCCTGCTCCCACCCTCCTAAACTCTCCTCCCTCCTTCCTTCCCTGCACCTACCCCCACCCTGCTCCCACCCTCCTAAACCTCCTCCCTCTTCCCTGCACCTACCCCCCCTGCTCCCACCCTCCTAAACCTCCTCCCTCTTCCCTGCACCTACACCCCACTCTGCTCCCACCCTCCTAAATCTCCTCCCTCTTCCCTGCACCTACACCCACCCTCCTAGATCCTCCCCCTTCCCTACACCTACCCCCACCCTACCCCCCCCCCTAAACCCTCCTCCCACCCTCCCCCACCTAAACCCCTCCCCCTTCCACACCTACCCCCTACTTCCCCCCCCCCTAAATCTCCTCCCTCTTACCTACACCTACCCCCACCCTGCTAGATCCTCTGTAAGGGGGACGGATAGCCTAGTGGTCAGAACATTGCGCTGGCAATTTGACGGACCCAGGTTCGAGTCCAGTCGAGGAGATTTTTCTCCTGGAGTTAACATCAGTGCTGACTCCACTCTCCCCAAAAGTCCTTCGGATGAGACTTTAAATCGAGGCCCCGTTGCGAACGCACGCAGAACATCTTGCGCACACGTTAAATACTGTTCCGCTTTTCGTAAGAGTAGGCCATCGTGTGCCGGTGGGAACAGATGACAATATTTACAAAACTGCATACACACGGGGACAGGATGAAAAAAAGCACATGATTGCTTATTCTGTTATGCTCAATATAAAAGAATAAAGAATAAAGAGTAAGTCTATCCCTTTAAAGCTCCATTTATTTATTCATCTATCTACTTATCTGTCTGCTTATCATCTTTTATTTTGAGAATGATAGAATAAAAATCCACGTCCTTTTTTTTTTTTTTTAACATGCAGTCCCAACCTGAATGCAGTTTTGTAAATGTTGTCATCCCTTCTCACAACCAACAAGTGATAATGAGCTGCTGAAATCGTGGTGGAAAAAGTTAGTGAGCCCCCATAGTTGTAGGTTGCCTGCTGCATTTTTACTCTATGTGTATGTTCCTTACCTACACCTACCACCCACCCTACTCCTCCCTAAACCTCCTCCCTCTCCCCTACACCTACCCCCCACCCTACTCCCCCCCCTCCTAAACCTTTTCCCCCTTTCCTACACCCCCCCCCCCCCCCCCATAAATCTCTTCCCCCCAACCTCCTAGATCCTCTCCCTAAACCTCCTACCCACCCACCTACCTCCTTCCCTAAACCTCCTCCCTCCTTCCCTATACCTACCCCCCACCTCCTAACCTCCCTACCCTACCCTCCCCTCACTATTTCCCCCCCTCTACCCTCCACCTACCCCCTCCCCCACCCCAACCCCCCCCAACACATCCTCCCCTACCATCACCTACCCTCCCACCCTACTTCTTCCCTAAACCTCCTCCTCACTCCCTATCCTACCTCCACCCCTAATCTTCCCTGCACCTACCCACCCTACTCCTCCCCTAAACCTCCTCCTCCTTCCCTACACCTCCTCCCTCCCTACCACCACCCCCCTCTCCCTCCTACACCCTTTCCTACCCCACCCTACTCCTCCCCTAAACCTCCTTCCTCTACTCCTCATCCTACTCCACCCCTAAATTCTTCCCTGCACCTACCCCCCACCCTACTCCTCCCCTAAACCTCCTCCTCCTTCCCTACACCTCCTCCTCCCCTACACCTACCCCCTCTCCCTTCCCTACACCTGTTCCTACCCCCACCCTACTCCTCCCCTAAACCTCCTTCCTCTACTCCTCATCCTACTCCACCCCTAAATTCTTCCCTGCACCTACCCCCCACCCTACTCCTCCCCTAAACCTCCTCCTCCTTCCCTACACCTCCTCCTCCCCCTACACCTACCCCCTCTCCCTTCCCTACAACCTGTTCCTACCCCCACCCTACTCCTCCCCTAAACCTCCTTCCTCTACTCCTCATCCTACTCCCACCCCTAAATTCTTCCCTGCACCTACCCCCCACCCTACTCCTCCCCTAAACCTCCTCCTCCCCTTACACCCCCCCTACACCTCCTCCTCCCCTACACCTTTCCTACCCCCCCCCTCCTCCCTTCACCTATCCTACCTTTCCTACCCCCACCCTATCCTCCCCTAAACCTCCTTCTTCCCTCCCCCCATTTCCTATACCACCCCACCCTACTCCCGCCTCCTAAACCTCCTCCTTCCCTTACCCCCCACCCTCTCCCCCTCCTAAACCTCTCCTCCCTTCCCCATCCCCCTATTCCCCTCCCACCTAAACTTCCTCCTCCTTCCCTGCACCTACCCTCCACCCTACTTCTCCCCTAAACCTCCTCCTTCCCTACACCTCCTCCTCCTCCTCCCCCCACCCTACTCCTCCCCCAAACCTCCTCCTTCCCTGCACCTACCCTCCACCCTACTTCTCCCCTAAACCTCCTCCTTCCCTACACCTCCTCCTCCTCCTCCCCCCACCCTACTCCTCCCCCAAACCTCCTCCTTCCCTACACCTCCTCCTCCCCCTCCCCCTCCCCCCCACCCTACTCCCTCCCCTACACCTCCTCCTCCTCCCTCCCCCCCACACCTACTCCCCCCCTACACCTCCTCCTCCCCCCTCCCCCCACCCTACTCCTCCCCTACACCTCCTCCTCCCCCCTCCCCCCACCCTACTCCTCCCCCCACCCTACTCCTCCTAAACCTCCTCCCCCTTCCTCCCCCTTCCCTACACCTACCCCAACCCTAAACCTCCTCCTCCCTCATTCCTACCCCCAACTTCCTAGATCCTCCCCCTAAACCTCTTCCCCTTCCCTTCTCCTACCCCCCCACCTACGCTTCCCCTAAATCTCCCCCTCTTCCCTACACCTACCCCCCACCCCACCCCTACTCTCGCCCACCTAAACCTCCTCCCTCTTCACTACAACCCTTTCCCTACTCCCAAACCTCCTCCTCCTTCCCTTCACCTACCCCCCACCCTACTCCTCCCTAAACCTCCTCCCTCTTCCCTACACCCTAAACCTCCTCCTCCCCTACACCTACCCCCCACCCTACTCCTCCCTAAACGTCCTCCCTCTTCCCTAACCCTTTCCCTCCTCCTCCTCCTCCTCCCCTACACCTACCCCCCACCCTACTCCTCCCTAAACCTCCTCCCTCTTCCCTACACCCTTTCCCTACACCTACCCTACTCCAGCCCTCCTAAACCTCCTCCCCCTTCCCTACACCTACTAACCCCCACCATACTTCCACCTAAACTTTCCCCCTTCCCTACACTTACCTCCCACCCCTATCATGTTCCTCCCCATAAACCTCTCTCTCCCTACCCTATCATACCCCTATCATACCCTATCATACCACCCCCCTAAATTTCCTCACTCCCTACACCTATCCCCACTGTACTACTACTTCCCTCCCTGTAAAATCTCAGCCTCCTCCATGTGCACCTGGCCTCCATCTTCCATGTATTTTTTTTTTTTGAAGGGCATAATTTTGACAACTACTAGGAAGACAGTAAAACTCCCACGGAAATTCGAACCCATGACACCAAGAACATACAGGCCACAAATCTGTTGTCTTATCCAACAGGCCACAGTGCCTGTCTCATAGCTAACTGGAAATGGGAAATATAAATCTGAATTCAGGCTGAGAAACATATAAGATATAGACAATTATATGAGTTGTTTTGTGTTCTATTCTACCATAATGATCCAAATATATAGTTTTTCCTATGTTTATTCATTTTCTATTTCATTATATTTTGAATTGTGTTTCGCATTATCCATACTTTCGTATATTTCTATAAATAAACGGGAAAAGCCAAGATCTAAGAACTCTGCATGTAACATTTTTTATGTGAGTAGTCGTCAGTTGTTAATTTGATGGAGCAGAATGTAAATATTCTCTTATTTCCTTCATTTCTATTCCTGATATATATATATATATATATATATATATATATATATATATAATATAATATATAATATATATATATATTGATTATTGGCACTGTGGAACAGTGTGTGTGTGTGAGAGAGAGAGAGAGAGAGAGAGAGAGAGAGAGAGAGAGAGAGAGAGAAGAGAGCCAGTCAAGTCAATTAAAGTCTTTTATTTCGAGGATGATGAATAAGCACTCGTGTGCTTTTTTACATTCAGTCCAGTCCCGTTATTATTATCGTAAAAAGAATTAATGAAAATCAACCATCCGCAAATTAATCTGTATAATAATTATGTACTTGAGGATTTGAAAGGATGTAGTTGAACGCTACGACTTCAATCCCAGGAGTCAATTAAGTCGCGGGTTCGAATCTCGGCAGCGTCTGGTGAATTAAGGGTGGACATTTTTACGATCTCCAAGGTCAACTTCAAGTACAGACCGCCGCCAGTGCCTTCATTTCTTTAGTGTATATAGACACACACAACGAGAAGATCAAACATGCACGTTAAAGATCCGTATTCCAAGTCAGTGTTCTGTGGGTTACGAAACACAAACATAACTAGCATACATGCATACATTCCCGAGGTCGGAATGCAGCTGCCTTCATGGTAGGCAAAAACGGAGAAGAGGAACTAATAAAAACAAAACGCCGTGAGAATAAACCCAGGCTCTCTCCCATCCTCTTCGGCATCATCTTAGAGTAATGGCTGATGCACTTGCAAATTATGAAAGAACAGTCAGCATTGGAGGCAGGACAATCACAAACTTACGTTTTGTCAATGACGTCGACAGCCTAGTTGGAGAACAGCAAGAGCTAGTCTACCTGGTAAATCACCTTGATGAAGTTTCTTCGGTATGTGGCATGAGAAAACCCAGCTAATGACAAGTAGTGCCAATGGCATCAGCAATGATATAATTATAGATTGTAAGAAAATCAGTATCGTCCATAGCTTCAAATATCTGGGAGCAATAGTATCAGATAAAGGATCAAAACATTAATCTCTCTCTCCAGGATAGCCCAGACCACAGCTGCAATGATCAAACTAAAAGTCATCTGGAACAACAAGAACATTGCCATCAACTTCGAGATCAGACTGATGCGTTCCACGATAAAGTCCGTATTTTTATATGCATGTGAAACGTGGACCAGAAGGAAACAAGCATTGTAGATTAAATGCTTTTGCAAACTCCTTGGTAATCTCATACAGGTTACAATCACTAATGAGGAAGTGAAAGAAACTATATTTTAAAATGCCATCGATCATATGAAGAGCTCCGGACTTCGGCCAAAATACGAAAACTAAAGTGGTACAGGCATGTCACACGAATATCTGGACTGGCCAAGACTGTCTTACAGGGAACAGTAAAAGGAGGGAGACGAAGAGGCAGACAGAGAAAAGGATGGAAGATAACATCAGAGAGGGGACTGGCCTTGCTACGTAAAGCAGAGGACCATTATTTACATTGGGAGTGGAGGAAGCTGGCTGCAAAAACTTCAGTGGTGCCCCCACAGTCTGCAGACTACAGGATAGGTGAAGGTGAAGGGGGTGAAGGTTAGGGTTGACAGAATCGCGAGACTGTTATGGCAATCAGATGGTTTTGACATCTAGTTATCAGTATTGGTAATAAATGTGATTTTTAAAGGGCGGAAACTCTTTCTTGTTAAGCTGGTATCTCACACACACACACACACACACACACACACACACACACACACACACACACACACACACACACACACACACACACACACACACACACACAAGTGTTTCATTTCTCAGTGTAATATTAGGGCTGCGACAGAGAAAGAAATCTTGTTTTCTTTCACAGTAGATTCTGGAGTCAGACAGTCAGTCAATCACAAGAGTTACAACACTAAGAACTTTCAATGCGTGTGTTGCTCGTGTGTTTTGTTTTCAATGGCTCAGACACAGCTGTTGATATGTCTGAAGGATTTGTGAAGACAAAAAACTTGGATTAGATGACTCTTTTAGGTTTTGAGTTTGTTTTGGTTTGTCTCTTCTTTCTTCGTTTTTTTCCCTCCAGTTGATGGACAGTATTAACCTGTATAGAACGCACAATACTGTAGGTAGAGCTTTGTATACTAAAGTGTTTGATGTCTACAAACACCTGCGCCAATAACACGAGTCAGCTGCAATGGCCAAGTGACTTCCGAAGCACCTGCCCTTTAGAATGTATATCGTGAGAACAGATATATATATATAGAGAGAAGAGAGAGAGAGAGAGAGAGAGAGAGAGAGAGAGAGAGAGAGAGAGAGAGAGAGAGAGAGAGAGAGAGAGAGAGAGAGAGAGAGAGAGAGAGACTGGCTGAATGAGGCAGAGCCAGATAGATGCGGAAAGTCACCGAAATAGAGAATGTGAGAGCACACACACACACACACACACACACACACACACACACACACACACACACACACGCACGCACGCACGCACGCACGCACGCACGCAAGCAGGCGTATCTCTCTCTCTCATCTCTCCCTCTCTCTCTCTCTCTCTCTCTCTCTCCTCTCTCTCTCTCTCTCTCTCTCCTCTCTCCTCTCCTGAAAACACATGTCCTCAACACAGAAGTATCGCTCATTGTACTAAACTGTTTGCACTAACGAAGGTACACATTGTTGGTCATTGTCTCGAAGAATCAGACCTAATCTGCAAATCTCATCTTCCCTTTTTGTTTTTAATACACAATAATCGAATACTGAGAATTAGCCGAAAAGATAAATAAATAAATGAATAAAGCTGTGAATATGCCTGTGAACCAACAGAGCTGACTAGTTGTAGTTTGTGCTGAAACCAACACACACTATGTACCAGGAAGTGTTCATTTATTTTGTAATGTACATTAAACAAAAATATGTTATAATATAAATCTATTCCTCTGCTTAAACAATCTTCTCTCTCTCTTCTCTCTCTCATCTCTCTCTCTCTCTCTCTCTCTCTCTCTCTCCTCTCTCTCTCTCTCTCTCTCTCTCTCTCTCTTCCTCTCTCTCAGTTCTCTTCTTCTCATTTCTTCTCTCATTCTCTCTCTCTCTCCTCTCTCTCTCTCTCTCTCCTCTCTCTCTCTCCTCTCCTCTGAGCATTTAAAAGTTACAATATAGAGGGGGGGGGGGGGGGAACAGATGTAGGATGCCATGTTGTCCAATATTAGTGTTTGAATTGTTGGCGCACGTAACATACACACACATTCATTTTATTTTAATGTGTGCGTACATCAGTGTGTGTGCATGTATGAAAATACTTAAAGTGCGTTTGTGGTATGCTAGAAGTAAATAGGCTACTTTGATCGTGGGGCCTGAGCTAGTTTAGCTTACACGGACAACAGATAAAATCACAGCACAGCCTGATAATTATGGCCACATGCAAACGAAAATTAAACAAATTGAACCATAAATGAAAAAGAATCCCTATCAATATATATATATATATATATATATAATATATAATATATATAAAGAGAGAGGGAATGGGATAGCACAGTGGTCAGAGTACCAGCTTTCTCCAAGTAAGCAGCATTGAGCGTGGTTAACAAGTGGATGGGTGAACATTTGCGCGCCTTGGCTTCAGTACAGTCCCCCAGTTCACCCAGCTGCCTGTGTTGATGATACTTGACCTTTCTAGGGTCAGGGAAGTTAAAGTAGCGAGGGAGAGGAGATGGGCACAGCTCTCAATATGCTGGACCCTAGAGAACCTGAGGTCTCTGACACCTCATTCTCCAACGACCGCATAGGTTACGGGAACACCTTTATATATATATATATATATATATATATATATATAATATATATATATATATATATTATATATATATATATATATATATATATATATATATATATATATTCAGATTTAGAACTGTTGTCTTGAAAATAAGAAGTAAGTGCATTGCCGGAGTTGAATTGTGCTGAACTGGTAATGTGCCTACCCGCCTGTTTGGACAAAGGTTATACGGTGTTGGATTTGTCTGTATGAAGAGTATGATCTTAAACAAATTAATATCTTGTGTGATCCTTTTGAAAGCTATAGCCACAATATTCAATATTTCAACTGTCCATCCTCCTCTCTCTCTCTCTCTCTCTCTCTCCTCCTCTCTCTCTCTCTCTCTCCTCTCTCTCCTCTCTTCTCTCTCTCTCTCTCTCTCTCTCTCTCTCTCTCTCTTTACGTATACCGCCTGTATCAACTATCATTTCTATGCCGATGACTCTCAGATTCTAAGCTGTGATACTCCTGAAAATCTACCATCTCTCCTGATAAATATGTCCTACTGCCTTGAAGATATCCAAAACTGGATGATACAAAATAAGCTACAGTTAAATGCAGATAAAACTGAAGCCATGCTGGTAGGCACCAAACACAAACTTTCTTCCATTACTACAGCTTCAGTAGAATTCGGCAATACTTCAGTCACTCTTTCCACTGCTGTAAAGTATCTAGGGGTTGTTATCGACAACACACTATCCATGCAAAAATTCATCACCCAGACCTGCCAGTCATGCTACTATCAATTAAGACGTATTAGTGCAATTCGAAAGTACCTGTCCACTGATGCAACATCTAAACTCGTCACGTCTCTGATTCTTTCACGTCTCGACTATTGCAATTCTCTTTTGGCTGGTCTACCAGCATCATCTATCCACTCCCTTCAACGTATACAAAACTCTGCAGCTCGACTGGTCCTCAGAAAGAAAAAATCTGAGCACATTACTCCTCTCTTGCAATCTCTCCACTGGCTGCCTGTGCCACAGAGAGTAAACTATAAGGTCAGTACTCTCTGTTATAAATGTCTTCACAAAACAGCACCCTCCTACCTCTGTGAATGTCTTTACCCTTACACTCCTTCTCGTTCCCTCCGCTCTGCTGCAGATACCCTGCGCTTACAAATACCTAGATTCAATCAATCCACCATCGGCCGTCGTGCTTTCTCTGTTTCTGGTCCAGTGATCTGGAACGATCTCCCTCTCTCCCTTCGTAAAAAGCCTACCTATGACACATTTAAATCCAGCCTCAAGACACACTTGTTTCAAAGCTAAGACTTTCCTATCCTGTTTCATCTTCTGCCCCTGCTCTCAACAGCTGAACTATCCACCACCCTGCCAAAGTGCTTGACCTCTGTGTGTGTGTGTGTGTGTGTGTGTGTGTGTGTGTGTGTGTGTGTGTGTGTGTGTGTGTGTGTGTGTGTGCATTGACTTTGTTAAAAATCTAAATTGTTGTTGGCTGCATGTGCAAGAATTGGTTGAATGCAAGCGCTTTGATTTGTTTTTGCAAGATATAGCGCTATATAAATTCCATTTATTATTATTATTATTATTATTATACCAATCTTCTCATCTATTACCTTGCCCAAAGGAAATGAACTTAAACACACACACACACACACACACACACACACACACACACACACACACACACACACACACACACACACACACACACCAGTAAAGCCTAATGATTGATTGAACAAGGGTTGAGAAGCATGCTCGTAATCGCCAAATTTTTTTGTATGAAACTTACACAATATTGGTCTACCTGAAAAATTACCCCCAACACAACAAAACAACAAAAGGCAAAGTCAGCAAGCAACACAATGACCAGAGAAAAAAAAAGTTAAGTTAACACAAGGAAAATGCCAAACCACACACACAAGTCAAGGAAAAGCAGCCACAACAAACATCAATCCATCAACTCTTCATCAGACTCCCACAACTGCTTAGGACTAGAGGTCACCATCCGGGCCTTCTTCATCGCGGACTTGGAGTAGCCGTTCTTGGTTCGGTGAAACTTCATCTTGGTGCTGTGCCACCGGGAATCCAGAAAGTCATACATCTGCTGCCGCAAGGTGGCGTTCAGCTGCTGGAACTTGGCAGACGGCGCGGACACGACGGAGGAGTGGTCACTAGCCCGACTGGAAGGTCTGGAATGGCGGTTGGCTTTGGGCGGGCAGGAGAGAGGTCGTCTGCTGGACTGGCAGGCCTGGAACTCCTTGTCCAGCAGCACGTCGAAAGCTTTCTCCACGGCTGCTGAAGAGGGGCGGTGCACTTTGGCTTCAGGGGTCCTTTTGCTGTATGTGTCGTACATCTCTCGGTAAGCGTGCACTCGTGAGTTCACCTGCAAAGAGATGTGCACCGTGTTAATTTTGTGTGTGTAAATCATCAGTGAAGGGTTTTCTGACTGGTGCCACGTTTTATCGTGGTTACCTGTGATTTGGGGGCGGGATAGTTCAGTGGTCAGAGCGCTCGCTTTCCCCCAGTCAAGTTAAGCAGCATCGAGCGTGGTTACCAATTGGATGGGTGACTGTTTGCGCGCCTTGGCTTCAGTACTGCCCCCCCCCCCCCCCCCCCCCCCCCCCCCCCAGTTCACCCAGCTGTAAATGGGTACCTGCCCTCTTTAGGGTCAGGGAAGGTAAAGAAGCGAGGGAGAGAAGATGGGCGCCGCCATCAATGTGCTGGCCCCTAGAGAAGCTGAGGTCTCTGACGCCTGGCTCCCCTACGACCGCCAAGGTTATGGGACACTTTTACCTTGCCTTTACCTTACGTGTGATCTAACAACAGACAGGAGTGTTCAGGAATAAGCTGATGGAGACTGCAGGGAAAGGCCTTCTCTGAAACCACTCTGTACAGCTGGATCATGAAGATGAAGTTTATTATGGCAGCATTGATGATGAGGATGAAACCCTTAATTAAAAAAAACAAACAAACACCCATCTTTGACCTCCTTGATGGGAGCTAATGCCCTTGATGCGAGAATGTGCCTCATGACCCGTTCAGCTTTAAAACCATGTGATACACATACTTAGGCCTGGATAGTGCCTTCACCACCACATGCTCTTAAACTGGCATGTTACTTTCCAAAATTGAAGAGGTAGAATCAAAATTATATAACTCGTTTCATTGGGCATGTGTCTGCTTGTATGGTAAAAGCTGATGATTGTCTTGGAAACTTTATTTCAGTCTTGAGCATTATGATAACTTATGTCTTGCCCTGTATGCTAAGCCACTCTCTAACAGTAAATAACTGACTGCTATAAAAGGCTTGTAAAAGATCAGATTTGTATCAATCTCTGGCTTAGAGAAATTGGCAACACGTGAAATAAGCTTTTACCTTCTCATTTTTTTTCCAGTTGTCCACTCTTTTTTCTTTCAATGGCCACTGGTTTTGAGTGGTCGCCACTAGCCCCTAAATTATCACTTTTTTGTTTCAGGAGGTTAGGTTTCTTCCCCAGTTATTCATAGTTTCTAATTGTGATAGTTTTTCTTATTTGTGGGAATAAACCTGAGAGAAATTTGGTAATCCTTGTTACTTTTTTCTCCTAGTCTACTGGACAGATTTAATCAAAACCTTTGTCTGTTCTTCTGTCTGTCTGTCTGTTTGTCTGTCAGTCTGTCTGTCTGTCTATTTTCTTACTTGCATTTTGTCTATCATCTCTTTACTTTTTCTTATTTTTTCTTTCTTTGGATTTCTCTAATTCTTCATCTAACATTCACACATTGTGTGTAAACATACACGCACACGCACACACACACACACACACACACACACACACACACACACACACACACACACACACACACACACACACACACACACACACACACACACACACACACACACACACACACACACACTGGGCTCATTTTTAAGGAGAAAAGATAGCGTTTACATTTATTTTTAAATGAAATTATCTAATCATACAAGTATGCATCACTGAACGTGCCAAAACTTTTTTTTTATCAGAAAGTTATTCTTCTCACACCTTACTTTTTACAGCAAAAAAGATATTTTAAAAAGTTCTGCATTTAATGATGCGCTATAAAAAGAGACAAATTAGTTATATACCCATAGATTGTGGCTTAGAACTCTATTTGTTTTTGGTCCATTTGCTTCCAGTACAGTCTACCCAGTTCACCCAGCTGTAAATGGGTACCTGCCCTCTTGAGGGTCAGGGAAGGTAAAGCAGCAAGAGAGAGGAGATGGGCGCCGCCCTCAATATGCTGGCCCCTAGAGAAGCTGAGGTCTCTGATGCCTTGCTCCCTTTTGGCCACATAGGTTATGGGACACCTTTGCTTCCATTTATATTTATATTTGATGGTAACTTCTCAACTTTACAAAATTGCCTTTTTTGTATATAAACATTTCATTACACTGAAAATAAAACCATCAGCTACAGACATTGTTGACAACTGGAATGCCTAGCCCAGAACCGAGATGCCTGGAGACAGCTGGATGGCGGCCTGTGCCCCAGAAGGGACCACAGGCAGACATGATATGACATGACAGACATTGTTGCAACCACATCTACGCAAGGTTGCGCACACACAGGCATTTTGAGCCTTGTATCCAGAAAATATCAAACTAATGGGATATAAACAATGGGAAAACGGGAGGAGGGGAAAATCACTAACCTTGCTAGGACTGAGGGCAGTTCTGTTCGAGCCCTGGCTCAGGCGGATAGGATTGTGCTGTGTGGTGGGGGTGGCTGGATCCTCAGGATCCACCCCATCACAGTCCCCCTCCTCTGCGTGTTGGGGCAGGGGGGATTTAGGAGGGGGCAGGATCATGGAGTCCTGGGTGTCG
>CM060316.1:84264540-84267040 GCA_030674155.1 Stramonita haemastoma | reverse complement strand
AGCTTTGTCAGTAAAAAGCAAAAAACCGCCCTCAATATGCTGTCCCCTAGAGAAGCTGAGGTCTCTGATGCCTCGCTCCCCTACGACAGCCTAGGTTATGGGACACCTTTCACCTTACCTTTACCTTTTACCTTTTATGCTTTAAAAATGTCATGTTAAGATTGCCTTCAGCCATGACAAGCTCTTAACACAATATGCACGCTCCCTTGAAGGAGAACAAATCTTCTGAAATCGGAGTATGGCTGCCTATATGGCGAGATACTTTAAAAAAAAACTATTTAAAAAAGCCTGTAGCACAGGCAAACTTCATTTCCAGTGTGCAATTTCAATCTCCAGACTGGATTAGTGAGTCAGAGTGCACTTTCTAGGGACCCCTAGGCTATTATGCTGTGGGGAACGCGCAACAACAACAACATCAACAAACGTTATGTTGAGATTGTTTTTATTCATGAAAATTCATAACAATTCCTAGCATAGCAATGTGTACTGCCCAATAAAGAAGAAGAAAAAAATCCCACAACTCAAAGAGTGGTTGGTTGTCTGTATGGCAAGGTGCTTGAAAACAGCCATACACGCAAACTTTTTATTCAGTGTCTACATATTGTTTAACGTTGACTCCTGAATGTGATGAGTGAATCAAAAAAGTTAGTATTTTGGGCGAACCTCAAGGAGTTACACTCAGGAACGCTAAAATACGCAGTGACAAAATATTACCTTGGTGATGTCTTCTAGGCTTGAAAAGAAAAGTGCTGGAAGTTTTAAATCGATTTTCAACCCTGTGGGGATTCCCGAGGAGAGAGAATGGGGGTTGTGGTCTGGGTGTTTTTTTGTTTGTTGTTTTGTTGTTTTTATGTTCTTTTTTTTTGTTCTATTTTTGGGGGTTCTTTTTCTCTCTTTTTTTCTCCAAATAACCTAAACCAGAAACAACAAAACATCTCCGAAAAGAAAAAGAACCAGTCCATTCTAGCTACAACTCGCCGTGGAGTAGGGTGGGTGTGTGTGTGTGAGGAGGATGGGGGGCAAGGAAGGAGAGGGGGGGAGGTCCTAATACCGCGCGCCAAATAGCATGAAGAAAGAATCGACATGTCATTTATCTTCTCGTCGTCACTTCGACTTGAATAGCTATCAAGGTGTCGTCAGATCTGATTGATTTTTATCACAATGCACACTCGAGGGCAAGCACAGGTCAACAGATACTACAATAGCCCTCGTCACTACTTCTTTAACACCACATCTATTAGCTGTGTATATAAGAGTGTGTTTTGTTGCTGTTCGTATACTCTTGGATTAAAGCTTAGTTGAAAAACCTGTTTTTGTTAAGTCGATCTCGTCTTCTCATACTTAAAAAAAATAACCACTAAGGGGTAGTTTTGGGATAACCAAAAACTGTTTTAACGAACATGTATGAAAAGAAATGAATAAAGCACACAAAAACCAAACAAAAGCAAACAAAACAAAAACAGGAAAGAAAACAACAGTTAAAGCAACCACACAAATAGTAATTGCAACAGACAGAGAGAGACAAGGCAAGGCAAGGCAAGGCAAGGCAAGGCAAAGTATTTTATTCGAGGATAATAGATAAGCACTCGTGTGCTTTTTTACATCCAGTCCCTGCTCTTTTCAGTGATACATCAAGTTGAAAAGATACTAAACAATAAAACTTTATGCAGTACCAGAGAGAGAGAGAGAGAGAGAGAGAGAGAGAGAGAGAGAGAGAGAGAGAGAGAGAGAGAGAGAGAGAGAGAGAGAGAGAGAGAGAGAGAGAAGGCAAGGCAAGGCAAGGCAAGGCAAGGCAAGGCAAGGCAAAATTCTTTTATTCGAGGATAATAGATAAGCACTCATGTGCTTTTTTACATCCAGTCCCCGCCCCTTTCAGGGATAACATCAAGATAAAAAGACAGCCTCAACTAAAACAAGAACAATTATAATGATCCAATTACCAAGAGCAAACCATACCAAGTACCAACTGGTAAGAAATAAGACAGAGATACAATATTAAGGCAATGTTATAAAAAAGGCACTCATTCAGAATGAAAATAAGAAGTAAGAATCAATGATGATTTTGATTTGAATAATAAACCAACAAACAAACAAACAAAGAAACAAAAACAAAAAAACACAACAACAACAACAACAACAACAAAAAGAGAGAGAGAGAGAGAGAGAGAGAGAGAGAGAGAGAGAGAAGAGAGAGAGAGAGAGAGAGAGAGAGAGAGAGAGAGAGAGAGAGAGAGAGAGAGAGAGAGAGAGAGAGAGAGAGCTACATAAGAAAATAAATAAAGAAATCACTGTCCAAGTAAATGAGTAAATAGGTTGAGTAAATAAGCAGGCAAGTAGGTAAGTAAGTAAGTAGCTGACTGACTGACTGACTGTCACCATACCAGTCATCGTATAGTCAACAGAGATGAGCTGAAAACTGGGTTAAGCGTTTTGGAAGTAACTCGTAGCGACCTGCACTAAATCTATGTCATATCATAACCCCTATTCTGACTTTACAATG
>CM060316.1:84254540-84259540 GCA_030674155.1 Stramonita haemastoma | reverse complement strand
GTCTGTCTGTCTGTCTGTCTGTCTGTCTGCATGCTCGCGCGTGCCTCTGTGTGTGTGTGTGTGTGTGTTTTTATTTTTATTTATTTATTTATTCTTTTATATCGAGGATAACAGAATAAGCAATCATGTGCTTTTTTTCATCCGGTCCCCGTGTGTATGCAGTTTTTGTAAATATTGTCATCTGTTCCCACCGTGTGTGTTGTGTGTGTGTGTGTGTGTGTGTGTGTGTGTGTGTGTGTGTGAAGTCAAGTCAAGTCAAGTCAAGTCAAGTCAAGTTAAGTCAAAATGATCTTAATTGAGGGTAAAAGATTAAGTTTACACAACTTTTTTTCATCCTGCCCTCACAAAAAATAATTTTAAAAATTGACTTCTAAAACAATCAAAGATAAATATCAACCGTGGTTGAAAACTAAAATAAAATGAGGATTTTCATCCAAACAGAATCTCACAAGATAACA
Organism: Stramonita haemastoma; assembly: GCA_030674155.1. NCBI lineage: Eukaryota > Metazoa > Mollusca > Gastropoda > Neogastropoda > Muricidae > Stramonita > Stramonita haemastoma. The sequence continues at coordinate 84,259,082 of CM060316.1, read as the reverse complement.
ACTCAAGACAGTAACATACTCAAGTCATACATACAAAAAAATAGAAATACAAAATAACATGAGTATGAATAACAACAAAGCAGCCAAATGTGTCAAGCATAAGGGTGGACTTATAATTTGTCCATCAGATGTTTCTTCAAAAGTTTCTTAAACATTTGTTTTGAAGGAACTGATTTTAGAAAGTAAGGCAGTTTATTCCACAATGTTCTTCCTGAATAAGCAAGGCTTGATTTATAGAGATTGTTATGGGGCCTGGGCAAAAACAGTCTATGGGTAGGCCTGTTTTTATTAACAGCAATTTTTTCCAAGATTTTCTTTGGGGCTTTCCCGTTTAATATATTGTACATACATAGATACTTGTTGAACTGCAATCTGTCTTTGAGTGGAAGAATATCTAGTTCTTTGTAGTTGGTGGTGGTCAGTGTATTAGGATTCAAACGGATTAGTTTCACAGCTCTTTTGTGCAGGCGGTTTATATGCTTTAGGTTTGTTTCGCTTGCACTGTCCCATATGGCAGAGACATAATTTATAAGAGATAGAATATGGGCGTGAAAGAATAGTTTTCGTGACTGTAGATTTAGAAAATTCTTGATTTTTCTAAGTTGATATAATCTTACAGAGATTCGTATGTGTGTGTGTGTGTGTGTGTGTGTGTGTGTGTGTGTGTGTGTGTGTGTGTGTGTGTGTGTGTGTGTGTGTGTGTGTGTGTGTGTGTGTGTGTCTGTGTGCAAAATCTGTCATGTCACTTAAACTCCCACCCCCACCCCTCATGCACGCGCGTCACACACACACACACACACACACACACACACACACACACACACACACACACACACACACACACACACACACACACACACACACACACAACCACACACACATTGACAACACACTTACAAATACAGCCTCATTAACAAAATGGTTCTGTCTTAAACATTATTGTATAAAATCGAAACCAAAAAATTCCGCTTACCTCTTCGTACTCAAAATCGTGATAAATCCTTCAAACATAATATACCATTTTACACAAAAGAAGAAAGAAAAAAAAAGTCGAAATTTCCACCCGGTTTTAAAAAAAAGAACCAAACAAAAGACAACTCAGGCTACTACAATTCCTTCGTACTGTAAACACATAGTACTTAATGTTCTGAAAACTACACGTAATTATGATCACCGAACACACACACCCAGTAGTCTATCCTTTGCCAAGACCAGATTGGTTTTCTTTATATCGCGCTAGGCGGAGTGTAGATAGACCTAATCAGTGGAGGCAGTTAACATACGTGTGCTCCCGGCTCACCCCAGATTCTGATACCCTCTCATACAGGGTGAAAAGGGGGCTTGTTCATTCCAGCCTGCTTAGAACCGAAGTGGACTTATAGATCGATCGAAATCACAGACGAAAGGGTTAAGAGAGATTATCGTCTAGCGAAAGGAGAGTGGTAACTTGGGGGGGGGCCTGGCAGGCTGGCTTTAATCTCTTTTTCTCACGACTGCTTTTCACAGGCGCTCGATCTGGGGTCGAGCTTGCTTTATATCCCCGGCTTTGCTGATCGGCTTACAATACACACCGCCGTGTGTATAGCCTTGTGTATTTTGTGCTGATCTGATTATACGGTAGGCTAGAGGGGAAACATTGTTTTTTTTCACAGACCACCACCACCACGGGTCGAGCTCTTTCTGTCTTTCTATCTGTCTGACTGTCTGTCTCTTCTTGCTATACATCTGTGTGTGTGTGTGTGTGTGTGTGTGTGTGTGTGTGTGTGTGTGTGTGTGTGTGTGTGTGTGTGTGTGTGTGTGCTCTTTTACTGTTTTTATTGATTGATTTTTGTATCGATTGATTGATTTTCTTGTTTATTAGCTCAGAGCTATACGGAGGAAAAACCCTTTCGATGTATGCTTGGTGTGTGTGTTGTGTGTGTGTGTGCGTGTGTTGGCGTGCGTGGCGTGCGTGCGTGCGTGCGTGCGCGTGCGTGCTCGCGCGTTTTTTTTGTTTTTTTTTGTTTTTTGTTAGGTCTCTGGCCAGAGCAGTTCATTTTCAAAATCGTTTGTTCTGTCTCTCTATTTTGCTAGCAAGAACTTCTCTCTCTCTCTCTCTCTCTCTCTCTCTCTCTCTCTCTCTCTCTCTCTCTCTCTCTCTCTCTCTCTCTCTCTCTCTCTCTCTCTCTCTCTCTCTCTCTCTCTGTGAGGGTTCTGGCTATTGTCCAGAACTCGTTAATTAATCCAGCTAGGATAACGTATCCAGCATTATTGCACTTTCTGACTCGGTTCCAACGGCAGTACATAGCCTATAGTCCACTGCACGCCTACCTACCGGACGTAATGTGTATTTTTGTAGCCATTCACGAGTTTTGTTTGTTTGTTTGCTTTCTTTCTGTGCCTTTCATTTCTTCTATTCCATCAGTATCTCTCTCTGTGTGTGTGTGTGTGTGTGTGTGTGTGTGTGTGTGTGTGTGTGTGTGTGTGTGTGTGTGTGTGTGTGTGTGTGTGTGTTGTGTGTGTGTGTGTCTCTCTCTCTCTCTCTCTCTCTCTCTCTCTCTCTCTCTCTCTCTCTCTCTCTCTCTCTCTCTCTCTCTCTCTCTCTCTCTCTCTCTGTGTGTGTGTGTGTGTGTGTGTGTGTGTGTGTGTGTGTGTGTGTGTGTGTGTGTGTGTGTGTGTGTGTGTGTGTGTGTGTATTTAAAAAGTTCTTTGTTTAGAGGAAATGAATAAGTACTCATGGCTTTCTTTTTTTTCATTTTTCTTCTTCTTCTTTGTTTTTTTTTGCTGCCTCGTCTTCTTTATGCCCCCGTCTTGCTGGTCCCACGCCGCTCATTTCAATCTCCCTGCCACAGCCATACCCAGATCCGCTATGCCTCATCCTCATGGTCGGGAGTCCACAGGGGCCCATCGATATCAGGCGCCGTGGGGTCACCAGCCAGAGGAGCCCTGCACTTCTGCTGGGTCTTTTGGTGGTGTTCAGTGGCGCCTGTTGTGAGCTAACATACGCAGGACACATCTAGATACCCCCTAATAACGACAGTTTAGCTCAGTCGCGGTGCCAGACTGAGTGAGTTGCCCTTCTGAGGTGGCAACCACCACAACGTCCCTCCGACGACTTTCCCCGTGAACTTCCAACCCCAAAGGACCCAAACTCGCCAACCAGGCACAGAAGTGTACGAGGAAACCGAATCTGAGGCCACCACGAGACCAGAGCAACTGTGAGGACCACCGAATTAGAGGGGTTTTTTTTTTAATTGCATGATGATCAATGATAATTAGGATGACGTAATGTTGCTGCTGTGGTTCTGCATATGCTCTTTTTTTCTTTTTTTGTTGTTGAGCATATGCTTTGTGACTATTTTACAGGGTTGCACTCTACACTTAACTATCATGATATATTCCAACGTCAACTGGGCCCGACAGATACAGACACCTGCGGTGTTGGTCAGGTAATTTGAGCAACACTCTCAAAGTTGCATCCCTAAAGTGGATGAAGCTCGACTGTGCGGTCCCAGTCTTCCCAATGAGCCCACAGCACACTCACTCCGGTTAGGAGCCGGCCGGAGACCGAAAAATACCCTATGAATTTATAGAATTTGAACCCGCGACCTTCCAGTCCGAAATCCAAGGCTTTAACCACTGCGCCGTGGCGGCTGGTTGTGCTTTCTTTTTTCACATTCAGTCCCTGTGTACATGCGGTTTTGTAAATTCTGTCATCCGTACTTACCGGCACATAATGCCCTCTTCCGAAAGGAGAACAGGTTTTAACATGTGCCAAGATGTCCTGCGTGCGTTCACACATTAGGACCTCAGTTTATAGTTTCATCGAAAGGGTGTGTGTGTGTGTGTGTGTGTGTGTGTGTGTGTGTGTGTGTGTGTGTGTGTGTGTGGTGTGTGTGTGTGTGTGTGTGTGTGTGTTTACTTTATCATGGTTTATTTAGTTGTTTTTAAACACTCATTTCCTAATGGCTTTTCAGACTTCTTGTTTAACGCACACTATTTAGTTGGGGGGGGGAGGGGAGAGTTGTTTATTTATTATTTATTTTATTTATTTTTTTTATACCACTTTATGTCACAGCAGATTTCTCTGCGTGAAATTCGGGCTGCTCTTCCCGTGGAGAGTGCGTCGCCACAAATGCAGCGCCTACCCATTATTTTTTTTTCCCTCAGGGATGGTGTCTAAACGCGACACCTGTGTGCATGCTGGGTTTTTTAAGAAATAATTTTGTCATCCGCTCCTACCGGCTCACGATGGCCTGCTCTTCCGAAAGGCGGAACGGGGTTTTAACGTGTGCGCAAGATGTTCTGCTTGCGTTCGCACACGGGGCCTCGGTTTACAGTCTCGTCCGAGTGTTTTGTTTTAGCTGCGCTACCATCCTCGCTCTGCTTAGTGACACGGTCATTTGATCAGTTAATCTATCAGCCAGCCAGTTTATGAATTAATCAGTCAGTCAATAGTCACTAAGTCCTGCGAGGTGAGTTTGTAGATGTCTAGATAGATGGGCACCGCACGCACACCGACACGTGAATGAGAGACAGACAGACAGACAGACAGACAGACAG
>CM060316.1:84244540-84252040 GCA_030674155.1 Stramonita haemastoma | reverse complement strand
TCAATGTGTCTTCAAAATATAAACAATAAGAACAGAGCCTAGCACAAAGAAAAACGTGGCGCCATACGATGGCGACGCTGACATGCATCCGAGCTAAACAAAAAGTTACGATTCTTCCACTGGAACCGGCTTCATTCGATACATGTACTCATGTAGCTATTCTGACGTCTGCTGACCCACTCCCTTCTATTATGGGGACGGGATAGCCTAGTGGTCAGAACTTTGCGCTGGCAATTTGACGACCCGGTTCGATTCCCGTTGGAGGGAATTTTTCCCCCTAGACTTAACATCAGTGCTGACTCCACTCTCCCCAAAAGTCTTTCGGATGAGACTGTAAACCGAGGCCCCGTGTGCGATCTCACGCAGAACATCTTGCGCACACGTTAAATCTGTTCCGCTTTTCGTAAGAGTAGGCCATTGTGTGCCGGTGGGAACAGATGACAATATTTACACAACTGCATACACACGGGGACTGGATGAAAAAAAGCACATGAGTGCTTATCCCATTATCCTCGATATAAGATTAGAAACAATAATAATAATAAAAAATAATAATAAATATAAATAAATATCCTTCTGTCAGAATGGCGCTTTGGTTGCTTTCCAGAAGAGAGTGAGTGACACACAGAAAACCCTGATGTTGGTGTTCAAAGCTCTGCATCCCACAAAGAAATGATTGTGCTCGACCGAGTAAAGCAACTGATCTGCCTATGGCTGAAATGTATTATACGACTTTTTTTCCCCTTTCTTTCTTTTCTTTTTTTTTTTAATAATAAATCTTGACGCTCTATTTCTTCGATCGGCCTAATACCGATCCCTCCCCCCTCCCCAATGCCGTCCCACAGGCGCCAGAGTAGGCCTAGTCATCACTGATATCATCGTTGTTGTCGTCGTCATCATAGTTATCGCATCGATATCGTCGTTGCCGTCGCCGTCATCGTCATTGTTGTTATCATCATAATCGTTTTGGTTCTGTTTTTTTTGTTTATCCTTTTAAGGAATATTTTAGAGTGCTGGAGAGTTGTAAATTGCTATTATTTTATCCACTTATGTATTATGGAATAAAACAAATGTATACACAATTGGTACAGCTTTTTGTAGTCTGCTTTGGAAGTTGACCACAATAGCAATAAAGGTAACAATGACAACGATAGGAATACCAGTGACATGCTGTTATGATGATAATGGTGAGTAAAGGTACATGCAGTTTCTCTCTGGCAGGGTTGAAAATGATGATGACATGACGAAAAGCTCATTTCACCTAGCATAAGCAGGTAATTTTCGAAAAACTGAGGTGACAACAAAATGAAATATGACATGTGTACCAAAATAAGTCACGTGTGTACAAAACAGGATACAATTGTAGTCTGCATGTCTAATAAACTTTGCAATACAGAATAAGAACAGTTAGGTGGAGTTATAAACGATTTCTGTATTTGTGTACTTTCGTGTGTATAGATGTGTTTAAAAATTGGATTTTTTTCTGTTGCCTTTATAAAAACGAAAACTAATCTGTACTTCGTAAAGTAAAAAAAAATATTTTAAAAAGTACTCTATAATTTACAAACCGAAAAACACTGAAAAACTAAAACTATTAACTACAAACTTAAATCCGCTTTCAGACCATAAAAGCGCCAAAACCTTAAAAACAGATGAAAACATAAACCTAAAACAGTTTTTAAAAATATATACCAATCACCTGTTGTTTCAGCTTCTCTACCTCCTCAGAAGAGAGTCTGCACGTTGTCTCTCCTCGGACTGGCATGTCTTCTGTGACGCAACGCTCACAGCCACTGACGACCACTTTCCGATCACCCACCGGTGGCACATCGGCAGACTGACCGCGAAAAATCAATACCGTGATCACCTTTGCGTCAGGAGACTGATTGGGTCAAAATCGATACTGCGATCCTCTTTTGCTGCACTGAGGGATGAAGTCGTTTCTGTTGATGTTGATGTTGCTGTTGCTTTGCTGCTTCATGTGGTGGAACGATGGCTCAGTTTTAAGATACACTACTGACTTGTCGTTGGAGTTTGAGTATGTCTGGTTAATTATGTTTGGTTGGTTGGTTAATGTTTCTTTTTCTAATTATTTGTCTGGCTGGCTGGCTGTGTATGGGTTTTTTTTTTTGTTTGTTCTTTAGCTTGCTTCTTCTGTTTTCATGTTAGCTTTGATAAAATGCCTAAGCAAAAAAAAAACTGATTAAAAAAGAAAACAAAAAAACCACAAAAAAGCCAGCAAAGAAAGAAAGACAGACCGAAAAAGAAAAAGACGAAACGAAAGACAAAACAAAATCAACCAAACAAAAAAAGTCATTATTATGCCAGGAAAGAGAACTGTCTTTACTCTTCTCAATAGATTTTATATTCAGTATCAGGATCTTACTCTTTGGAAGATCTAATCTCTTCACAATCATCGAAGTGCTGTTTTCAATCAATTGCAAGTAACAAGCGCAAAATCTAGATAATAAACAAGAAACAAAGAAAGAAGAACAAATACGTATGATGGGTTGTTAGAATTAAATGCCGTAACTTTTATCCCCCCTCCAACCCCGGACACTCCATCTCTCTCTCTCTCTCTCTCTCTCTCTCTCTCTCTCTCTCTCTCTCTCTCTCTCTCTCTCTCTCTCTCTCTCTCTCTCTCTCTTCTAGTTCTTCCGCTGTTTTAAGGATTACTGATGGATTTCTCTTGTCTTACAGGTGGATGTGTCGAAAATCGACCAGAGGGCTACAGACACCACTGTTGTGTGAGCACGAACAAAGTCATGGAACTTAGTCCGTCATGCAATACAAGTGATTGCTCTCAGCCACACACAAAAGAGCCCCTTTCACTCCCAATAAAATCCATTTTCTATTTCCTCCTACGACGAGTCCTGACAAGATTTTTGGTGATGTTTGCAACTATGTGCACATCTTATGCTTGTGTGTGTGTGTGTGTGTGTGTGTGTGTGTGTGTGTGTGTGTGTGTGTGTGTGTGTGTTGTGTGTGTGTGTGTGAAACTGCAATAATGTGTGTGTGTGTGTGTGTGTGTGTGTGTGTGTGTGTGTGTGTGTGTGTGTGTGTGTGTGTGTGTGAACTGCAATGCAGCAACACAAAATAGCCCACATGCACATGTATACATTCATGTAAGGCTCGGAATGTGCTGCACATGGTCCTAGATAAGTATACGCGACATGCGTTGCACTCAAGCCACAGAAGAGAGAGAGAGAGAGGAGAGAGAGAGAGAGAGAGATGAGAAGAGGAGAGAGAGAGAGAGAGAGAGAGAGAGAGTATGTGTGTGTGTGCTCGCTCTCGCGCGCGCGTCATTCAGACAAGCATGATTATGCCCATGCATGCGAGCACACACCCCAAGTGATGCTAATCATAAAGACATCCTCACGGTATCTGCGAGACTGTTAAAGCCAATCTTGCACTCTTTTTTATATATTTTTTTTAATGATTATCATTTTTCACATACTAAAAGATTTGTATTGATAGAATATGTTAATCGAGGAATCGTTATAATATAGTTTCATCTTAAACTGTGGGCTGTTTACATGGCGGATTTATTCATTATTGAGTTTCTATACTCATTTGATTTTTTCCAAAGTAGCACATAAGCTATAAATTAGTTTAGGAAGAAGGAAAAAAAACGGAAGAAAAGGATTACAGCATGGTTTGATTTCAAACCGGCTTTTGAAATTGAAGGCCGCCACTGTAAATGGTATGCTTCATCTTTTATTCATTTTTTCTTTCTCTGTCCTCGGAAAAGAACGCATTATAGCAATTTTTGCCAGTTTTCTGAGGCAACCATTGAAGGTTGACAATACAAATGACATACGTTATGGCTAAGTGGTTAAGACCGTTTGACTTTGATCACGTTGGTCCATGAAGTTGTGGGTTCGAATCTCGGCAGCGGCGTCTGGTGAATTAAAGGAGGGGATTTTTATGATTTCCGGATCAATTTAAAGTGCAAAGCTGTCTGTGCCTTCATTCCCTTCGTGTATATATAAACATATAGCCGCCGCTGTAGTCTAGTGGTTAGGGCGTTGGACTCGTAATCTAAAGGTTGCAGGTTCGATCCCAGCTTTCGGCTATGGCGTTGTGCCCTTGGAAAAGGCACTTTACGGCTATTTTCTCACCCCACCCAGGTGTAAAAGGGGTACCAACCTTGTGTTGGGAGTTAACCCTGCGATAGACTGGCGTCCTATCCAGGGGGGAATCTATGATCTCAGTCGCTTAACGCCACAGAAACCGGGATAAGCACCGGCCTGATGAGCCTTAGGCTCGGGACAGACTTTAACTTTTTATATAAACATATGCAGAAGATGACAAACACTATGGCCGAGTGATTAAGACCGTTGAACTTCAATCCCATGAGTCCATAAAGTCGTGGGTTCGAATCTCGGCGGCGTCTGGTGAGTTAAGGGTGGGGATTTTTTATGATCTCCCAGGTCAACTGAAAGTGCAGACCTGCCAGTGCCTTAATTCCTTGCGTGTATATTCACATGCAGATGATCAAATATGCACGTTAAAGATCCAATTATTCATGTCAGCGTTCGGTGGGTTGCGGAAACACGGACATACTCAATATGCATCCCCGAAGTCGGAATGTGGCTACCTTCACAGACGGCAAAAACGGTCGCATACGCAAAATCTCATCATTGGTAAACTTGGGAACTCTAACCGAGGAGCCAAAAAAAAATGCAGAAGATCAAATATGCACGTCAATGAACCCATTATGTATATCCGTGTTTGGTGGGTTACGGAAACACGAACATACCAGCATGTATCCTGTAAACAAAAAAAGAGCTGCTCTTCTGAAGTCAGAATGTATCGGCTGCTAAGGCCAGCGGGCAGACTTCCTGCATAGTTACAAGCACAGGAGAAGACCACAGAGGTATGTTTTGTTTTTAACATCTGTTCGAGAATACTGGTTACTACGCACCCCTCCCCCCACCCTCAACCCCACCCCACCCGTCAATAAGGGAACGCAAACATATTAGAGAAGAAAAGGGGAAGAGAGACAACACAAACGCCAGAAGCAACTGTTGTGAGAGTGAAACAAAGAGAGTCATGCAATTCGCATGAACACACGCAGTTGCCTGCCACACCACATAATCTATTTCACTTTTCCATTGCCCAGTCAGTTGGGCTCATCTGCTTGATTTATCAAGCATTGTATGCAGCAGACAATCGATTGCACTGCTGGCTGAGCCCACCACTGACAGAGTATACTGAAAGGGGATGTCTTCCAGTTCTGTTAGCCTAGCCCGCATCAGTATAGAAAACACACACACACACACACACACCACGCACGCACGCACACACGCGTGTGCGCACGCACGCACACACACACACACACGCTCTTTTTTTTCTTAGATAGATGGCTTAGTGAAAAAAGCAAATCAATGCTTATCAATGTACCATCTGGAACTAAAAATTTGACTTGACTTTGTCTTTGTCTTTGACTTTCACTCACACACACACACACACACACACACACACACACACACACACACACACACACACACACACACACACACACACACACACACACACACACACACACACACACCAACACAGTTACTGTCTATTCCTCGAATTGTTGTCTATGTTATGCAGAGCAGCAACACAATCGTGAAGAACTCTCTTCAGTCAGACTGACGTGGCCTGGAACATCTGACCAGATGAACGTGAAGTATTATTGTCTATGTTTATGATAGAGGGGGATACCAATACGTATCAAATTATATCAAAATTTCTAGAGTTACAAATATCGAGACTGAAAAAAGCAACAACAACAACAACAACAACAACAACAAAAGAGGAAAGGGAAAAAGAGTAGAGTCAAGAAGGCATTTCAAGAGATTGCTCAATTACATCAATGTGCAGTGATAACATCCAGAAGCATATAAAATCGCATTGGTTGAAAGAAATAAAAACTGCTTTGTTTAGTTTGTAGCTTTTCTTGTAATGTTCCTTATTGTTTTTCCATACTGTTCATTCCGATCTAACCTTCAAATTCAAACCCTGACTTGATCTGTCTACCCTTAGAGTTTGAACTCCGCAGAGAAGAGAGCTATGAACGTTAGCTGCTGTAAGATCACCATGTCTATGAGGCCCTGCACTACTGCTGCCAGTCTAAGCCATGTTCGTCAGTGGTGTCAATTGTGTTGTTTTAATGGGTCAGTCCAGCATATGCAGCCACTGCATTCTAACTTCCCCACGATAAAAAAACAAAACAAACAAACAAACAAACAAAAAATATATCAGCTTATTCACGGAGCATCCTCTGAAATCGGAGTATGACTGCCTATAATGGCGAGGTACTTGAAAACAGCCATATATGCAAACTTCTCATTCAGTGCGCAATTTCAATCTCACAGTGATTCCGAGGTGAGATGAGCGAGTCAGAGTGCACATTCTGGGTCACCCCCGAAGTGTTAAGCTGGGGAACGCACAACAACAACGTTCGCGGAGTCAGATTGAATGAGACGCTGGCTCTGGGATGCCTGCGTTCAATATCTTATAGTTTGATATTAAATCATTGTTTTAAAGTCGTGATTTAATCACCGGGGATGGGACTAGATGTAAACAAAACCCCCAAACCAAATCAAAAGCAAAGATTTTTTTTTTTAAAGCACATGAGAGGACTGCTTATTTCTTACCCTCAAAATGAAAAGAAATTGCCTTACAGTCTCTCTCTCTCTCTCTCTCTCTCTCTCTCTCTCTCTCTCTCACACACACCACACACACACAAGTTGTGTGATGCCAATCACGTCGCAACTTTTGCATGGTAGATAACCCAATATAAAATATTTGTGCCTGAGTTTTTTCCCTTATATATTTTCAAGAGTGACAATGAACCAAAGCTGAACAGTCTTTCCTAGTTTATTACATAGATAAACATTTTTTAACCAGAGACCTATTGCAAACAAACAAAGCAGTTACCGCAAAAAGAAAACATACCCATCGGAACCAGAAAAGAAACATGTCGTGTATATAAGTTTTCTTTTCCTTCCTTTTTTTTCTTCTTTCGGCACAGCCGCTTTGCATATAGTTCGCAGCCGCACGATTTCCGAAGACAGCGCCGACTTCCTTGTCAAGTGGCTGCAGCAGTAGCAGTTTTTTCCAAACTGCATCTGGTGTCGTGCTTCGTCGATTCTTTGTGATTGTTGCGATGATGGTTGTGTTTTCTGTTTAAAGGACCAAAGAGCTCTTTCTCTTTCCTGCACAATGTGGAAGAAAGAGAATTTGCGCAAGAATTTCTTGCGTGTGAAGCAGATGCTGATCAAAATTTAGGAAGGTGGGTACACCCCTCTACGCCTTTCGTTTCATCCATGAACTTGAGTTTTGATTATTAAAGTCGGGGGTTGTACGGTAGACTATGATTTGTAGAATGATCTGAATAAAAGATCTGATCATAAAATATATTCATACTAATGCAGTGTTTTTTATGATGTAATTTTTTTGTTCATCAAGTTGTGTAATGAATTCTAACCGAAGTAGACATAAGCC
>CM060316.1:84104540-84242040 GCA_030674155.1 Stramonita haemastoma | reverse complement strand
GACACAGACAAAACATCAAAAACAGAATATTCAGAATGAATGAATACTATTACTACAGGGCCACCACCCACACACACACACACACAGCACACGCACACACACACACAACACACACACACACACACACACACATGCAGTATTTATACACACATTACATTACCACTACCAGTTGTACAGTGTATCTTGAACTTGATCTTACAACTTGTACAGGAAGAAACACATCAGAACTGATAATATACTGTGAAAAACAAGGCTTCTGAATAAATCTGTATTTGTTACAAGAGAAAATCCACCCTGGAGGCATGATTCAGAATAATTGCTCATCTGTAACTCTGCTATTCTGCATGCATATTTAGCACTTTCTGAATTGTTCAATGATGTATCATGCAGTCAACTTGTCCAGTAGTGCAAAAATTAAGAGGACACTGACATGTCTTCACATGGTGGTTTTTCTGTTGTGTTTGTTTTATCATGTTATTGGGTTGTTATTTCATATTTTATTTTAGTCATGGCAAATCATTTCATGTCCAATGTTCTGCTAGCCCTAAAATTAATACTTTAATAGACTGTCACAGGAGGTCACATTCTTCAAAGTTGAAAACTAATCACAGTTTGTCAAGCTTAGACATCAGTGTATTCCCTTTTTTTTTTAATCACTGGGGATTGATTTTGTAATGAAAACAAAACAACAGAAACAATAATTAAAATTATATGATGAACAGAAGAATCGTTTCAAACCAAACTTTTTTTTTTTTTTTTTTTTTTTTTTTTTTACTTGTAAAATGTGATTTATAAAAAAAAATGTCATTAACTATTTTTTATTCTGTCCATAATTTGTATTGGGGCCTCTTAAGTCATTTTTTGCTGTATCTTATCCCTGTAGTTGAGGACATAAGTCATGCTGTCTAATTTCTGCTGCCACATGTGTTATGTGTGATCTCATGTACGGTGGTAGAGCTGGAGGTTCCCCCCTGTGTCTTTTTTTTTTTTTTTTTTTTACACTAGTTACAGTCACAAAGCCTCTGTATCTAACATGGTCTCACATTTTTCTCTACCCCCCTCCCCCTTGCCATTCCTTTGCTCTCTCTTTGCCCTGTGACATTTTTTTTTTTTTTTTTGTACTTTGCACTCCAGCACCCCTCTGACCTGTCTCTTTCTCTCTGTCTCCACATCTCTCTCTTCTCTCTCTGTCTCTCTCTTCTCTCTCTGTCTCTCTGTCTCTTCTCTCTCTCTCTCCTCTCTCTCTCTCTCTCTCTCTCTCTCTCTCTCCTCTCTCTCTCCTCCCTGTCTGTCTGTCTGTCTGTCTGTCTGTCTGTCTGTCTGTCTTTCGGATGAGACTTTAAACCGAGGCCTCGTGTGCGAACGCACGCAGACCATCTTGCGCACATGTTAAATCCTGTTCTGCTATTCATAAGAGTAGGCCATCATGTGCCGTGGGAACAGATGACAAGATTTACAAAACTGCATACAAACGGGGACTGGATATAAAAAAAAAGCACATGGAGCTTTTTCCATTATCCTGGATATAGAGATAAATAAATAAATCTTCTCTCTTCTCTTCTCTTCTTTTTCTGTCCACCTTCTCTCTTCTCTGTCTATCTGTCTCCCTCCTTCTCTCTGTCTCTGTCTCTCTCTCTCTCTCTCTCTCCTCTTCTCTCTCTCTCTCTCTCCTCTTCTCTTCTCTTCTCTTCTCTCTTCTCTCTCTCTCTCTCTCTTTTTATCTTTAGACTCTCTTTTCTCTGTGTGTGTCTCTCTAGTCTCTCTTCTCTCTCTCTCTCCTCTCTCTCTCTCCTCTCTCTCTCTCTCTCTCTCTCTCTCTCTCTCTCTCCTCTCTCTCTCATCTCTCTCTCTCTCTCTCTCTCTCTCCTCTCTCTCTCTCTCTCTCCTCTCTCTCTCTCTCTCTCTCTCTCTCTCTCTCTCTCTCCTCTCTCTCTATCTCTCCCTTTATCTCTTTCTCTCTTTTTCTGTGTGTGTGTGTCTCTACTCTCTCTCTCTCTCTCTCTTTCTCTTCTCTCTCTCTCTCTCTCATCTCCTCTCTCTCTCTCTTCATTTTTTCTTTTGCTTTGGTGTGTTTTTTTGCTTTGAAAACCCAGGAGTAGAAGGAAATCACAGGGCACCATGTTAGTGACAAATTACTTTGTTCACTGTTGGTGCTTTCAATTCATCACCAGAACACTTTGCCTGATAAGTGATATCCGGCCTGCTTATCCTGTCCCACTTAAAAAATGACATAGTCACATAAGCATACATCATTTACATACATGTATCAGTCATGTACTCTTATTTTTCACATAACAGATACTTATTGTTTTGTGATGTGTAGATTGTGAATTTCATATGAAAGGTTTTCATGCTGTTTTGGTGACATAATTATTGTGCTATGAAGTTGAGAGGATATTATTATTTAAATTGAGATGCATGGCTGAAATACTAAATAGTAATGATTTTAATTATAAATTGTTTCACTTAAGAACAGGGGTAGGATGGTTCCTTTGCTCTCTTTTATGTTTATTTTACTTATTTCATTTATGTATACATACATCTATATCTATTCTTTATTCTGAAAAATAGAATTTAATTTTAAACACTCAGATGCTTTCTTCACACCAATGAGGTACTCTTCTGAAAGGTGGAACAAGTTTCAAAGTGTGCGCAAGATGTTATTCATGCATTTGCACCCAGGACCTTGGTAGTCCCTCTGAAGGACTTTCAGGGAGTACAGTAGACCATAGGCCACTGATGTAACTCCAGGAGAAACCCCCTTTAAACAGGCGTCTCGATGGCTGCTCAAACCTGGGCATGAACCTAGGCTGTCAGATCGCAGTGAACATACACAGCATGCCTAACCACCAGCTATAGATCCCATTCTCCCCACCCACACCACCAATGTTAGTGTTGTGTGTGGTCTGGTGTTGTGATGTGTGTGTGTGTGTGTGTGTGTGTGTGTTACAGTACATTAGCTACAGTTGTTAGACAACCTAGTGTCTGTGTTCATTAATTCGATTCATTTTTCATTCACCATAGAAGTTAAAACTGTGATCATTTGATGCATATATACATGTGTTTTCTGGTATTCAGCGTTAGAAAAATTAAGAATTAAATTACATATATTCATATTTATTATTAATTATAAATCACACATTCAAAAAGTTTTATAATTTTTTATTTTAAATTATAAGTTCATATACAGAGTTATGATTAGTGATCTGTTCTTGGACTATAAGATTTTGAATAAAAAGAAAAACAAACTGTCACTGATTTCCATATGATTAATTTACTCTTTGGTTTTACAGTCTGTGTATAAAATATCTGCTACTGTACTTCCTGACAGAGGAAGTCAAGTTCCTTTATGAAATGCTATTCAGCAAACACATGACTATCACTATCAGGAAATCTCGATGGAGATGTTTTGTTGAAGGATATTTCCTTCTGACAGAACTGGAAATGATGATTTCCTCTTTCCAATTGTTCTCTAACCTTTCACACAGTACAGGATATAGTAGTAGTTTGGTACTATGATAAACAGTGTCATGTACTTAAACTGCCATCATGTGCTGAAGAAAAGGAATTAAAGAAGCAAGGATAAAAAAAACTCCAAATGTATCCCCCCCCCCCCCCCCAAAAAAAAAAAAAAAAGAAAAGAAAAAACCCTAACAAAAAACAAGAAATCCCAACCAGACAAAAAACAATATCTAAACTACATTTCTCTTCCAAAAAACCCAAACAACCCCCCCTCCCCCCAAAAAAAACAACAACAACCAAACAACAACAAATAAAAAAAAAAAAAAAATAAAAATAAAAATAAAAAACAGCAAAGCAAACAGGCTCCACTCAGCATTTCATAACCCTTGAAATCCCATTCTGGGATACTCGAGTGGTTCTCTCAGACTTTTTCTGCATAGAGATTTTTGTGGACACACTAGAGCAGTCAGACATTTGGGCCATACATGAAAAGGGTCTAGATCCAGGAAATCATTTATAAAATGTATGCATGTACATGATAGATTTGCAAAAACTGATGAACTCAAACAATAAATAGTTTATAAATGCAACAATTGTTTCCTGAAAATGAATTTTACTTAGCTTTTATGTAAAGTAGTAAAACTACATGGTTTGTAATCAATGTGCATTCTGCAGGGAAAATGTCACATAGAACTGGAAAACAACAAGAGAAATAAGAATCAAGTATGAAAAGAAAAAAAAGAGGCATTTTGTTAAAGAAAAAAAGCACTGGCTTTTGTCAGTGCTCTTCAAATGTATTCAGAGTCTTGCTTTAACAATGTTTTGCACTTCTTTTTTTGTTGTTGCTTTCCTTTCCTCCTGTGTGTGTGTGTGTGTGTGTGTGTGTGTGTGTGTGTGTGTGTGTGTGTGTGTGTGTGTGTGTGTGTGTGTGTGTTGAAACTGGCGAAAGGAATGCTGTGC
Source organism: Stramonita haemastoma (assembly GCA_030674155.1). NCBI lineage: Eukaryota > Metazoa > Mollusca > Gastropoda > Neogastropoda > Muricidae > Stramonita > Stramonita haemastoma. The sequence continues at coordinate 84,237,618 of CM060316.1, read as the reverse complement.
AAAAACTCAAGTCTCATTTAGATTTTTTTTCTTATCATTTTCATTCACAGTGTAGGTGTGAAGTATTTGATTGTTCGCTAATTCACAAGTGTTAATTTTATGTATTGCATCAGTGAAAATCAACTTGATTGAGTAGTGAAAATATAATAGTCTAACTACAACATACCTACACACACTCACACGCACGCACACTTGCACCCATGCACGCACGCACGCACACACACACACACACACACACACACACACACACACACACACACACACACACACACACACACACACACACACACACACACACTGGTAGTGTCTGTCCACATTAATATAAACTCAGGCACAAAAAAGTCTCAAACAGCAGAGGGTTTGCTAAAAAATTCAGTATCATTAATTTTTTTGGTTTTTTTTCATTTTATATACATGGGAACTACTCAGATTCAAAGCCATTAAAGGGCTCATTCTAGTTTTGTAGGAATCATTGTGTGATTGCGATCTTTAACAAGGCTCCGCCCAAGAGTGTTGGGGCTTTATCATCACAGTAGTATAGAAAGCTTTGGAACCAGGAAGCAGCTGCTAGTGCATTATAGTACTGATATTGTGAGAACCCTCTGAATGTTGACCATTGTATGACCTTTCAGGGAGACGCTCTCTAGCTGCTTGCTGTTGGTTGGAGTGCTCTGTCTGCCTGTCTGCCTGCCTGCCTGCCTGCCTGTCTGCCTGTCTGTCACTGTCATTGACTCATAGAGATAGGGGGATGGGTGGGCGGTGGATAGCCTGCCTAGTGGTTAGAGGGTTGCACTTGTGTTTTGACAGCTTGGGTTCAAGCCTCCACTGAGGCACTTGGGTTCAAGCCTCCTGTTCAAGCATGCTTGCTCCTGTGTTTGCACTTAGAAAATATATATATTAACACCAACTTGATCAAGCTCTCCATCAAAAGAACAAAACAACAACAACGCCCTCTGCCCCTACCCCCCCCCCCCCCCCACCAGCAAAGTAGCAAACAAGCCATTCAAAACTAAGAATGATAATTATAATCATATTGATCACCCACCACCACACAGCAATGACAACAATACAACTGAGGGATAAAGACAGGAATAAAACCATGAAGAAAGAGAGGGGGGTGTGGTGTCAGGGAGTCTAGTTACATTTACCTTATCACCACATCAGCGATCCATTTCCATTCACCTTTCCATTTGTCCTTCCACATAATGTACTCTGTGTGTGTGTTGTGTGTGTGTGTGTGTGTGTGTGTGTGTGTGTGTGTGTGTGTGTGTGTGTGTGTGTGTGTGAGACACTCTGTGTATGTGTGTGTGTGTGCATGAATGTGTTATGTGTTATAATATATATATAGATAGATAGATAGATATATAGATATATATATGTATATAGTGTGTGTGTATGTGTGTGTGTGTGTGTATGTGCACACATGAGAGATGGGGGAGAAAGAGAGAGAGAGAGGGGGGGGGGGGGAGTTTGATCAGCCCAAAAGAGGATTACTATTTTTGGATCAGCCCAAAAGATAATAACTAATTTTTGGTTCGCCCACTTCTTTCTGAGAGAGGTAACATTTGATTTGTGTCAAGTGATACTGCTATTAACACTTAAGGACTAACCATCAGACCCCTTTTCCACTCTGCTTGAGTCCAGTGACTGTAATTAATCCTGACTCATCCTTTAGTCATGAAGTTTAGTGTTTACTGATCGAAGAAATAGGTCACAAAGCTCATTTCAAGATCAGTGGGTGATTAACATGATAAAAACAGAAACTATATCTCGTGATGGTGAGCAATATTGCCAATAAGTTGGTGATTGTTAGTGCTCAGTTATGGTTAGTGTTATGCTACAGTTGCTAATTTGAGCTGAGTGGCAAAGGGTTATCACTGTTATTGGTCGTATCTGGCTATGAAGAATACGACATGGATTGCATTCGCTTGTCTCTCTTTCTCTGTGATTTTGTCTGTCTCTGACGAGTCTGTGTGTGAGCGTGTCTCTTTCCCTCTCTCTCAGTCACATACACACATGTACCCTCAGAATCAGATGCACATGCATGAAGATCCCTAGATGCATACAGTTGCACACAAGCACACAGACGTGCACAAGCATTTATGCACATATATTTTTTCTGTTTCATTATTGTTTGGGGGGGGGGGGGGGGGGGGGGATGTTGTTCTGTTTTGGGTATAGTTTGACTTCGAGAAATTTTTGGATCTTGATAAGTCTATACTACTTTGAAAATAAGATTGCATGAAGTAAAGTACTGATAAGGGTATTTTATAAACCAGCCTTTTTTGTAGTGTTTTTTTCCCCCCTATTTTTGTGTAAAAGACACTGATATGAATATGTTTGTATTAACTGTTATACATCAAAATTGCCACCAAGGTGAATAAAGATTTAGAACAAGACTATCCCTGAGGTCAGAATGCAGCTACCTTAACACTAAATACTATTCCTATGTTAAATTAAGGGAGAAAGCCCCTCTTTCCCAGTACACGCGTACTGTGCACGGGGGACAGATAGCCTAGTGGTCAGAACATTGGCACTGGCAATTTGACGACCCGGGTTCGAGTCCGGTCGAGGAGATTTTTCTCCTGGAGTTAACATCAGTGCTGACTCCACTCTCCCCAGAAGTCCTTCGGATGAGGCTTTAAACCAAGGCCTCGTGTGCAAACTAATGCAGAACATCTTGCGCACACATTAAATTCTGTTCTGCTTTTCATAAGAGTAGGCCATCGTGTGCCGGAGGGAACAGATGACATTTACAAAACTGCATACACATGGGGACTGGATGTAAAAAAGCACATGAGTGCTTATTACATTATCCTCGATATAAAAGAATAAATCAAATCAAATCACATTTGTATGCTACCATAACCTAGTAGTGGGTGATACAGAGGGAAGGGCTAGTAGTTGGTTGGTTACCCTATAGCAGGTTACCTGTAGGGAAAAGGTTAATGTGGGCAAAAACAGTTGCATTATAAATTATAATATGCAAAATCTCACCTTGGTAAACCTCAAAGCTCTAGCTGAGAAACAAACCACAAAAAAAAACCCACACAACTGAAAAAACACAACAAGGAAAAAAACAACACCCCACACAACTCACTAATGACGGAGTATTTATTTGTCTATTTATCTATTAATTTATTGTTTTATATCGAGGATGATGGAATAAGCATCAAGGATAATGGAATAATGTGTGTATGCATTTTGTAAATCTTGTCATCTGTTCCCACCGGCACAAAATGGTGTACTCTTACGAAAAGCAGAACAGGATTTAACGTGTGCGCAAGATGTTCTGCATGCATTCGCACACGGGGCCTCAGTTTATAGTCTCACCCAAAGGACTTTTGGGGAGAGTGGAGTCAGCACTGATGTTAACTCCAGAAGAAAAATGCCCTTCAAACGGGAATGGAACCCGGGTCGTCAGATTGCAAGTGCAGTGTTCTGACCAAAGGCTATCCCGTCCCCCATTGTGGATAACAAGCAGTGTTTGTTTGTTTTTCATTTAAAGTCTGTTCACTCTAGGCGATATTAGACTTAAACAAGCATTAAAAGTAGCTAAAACGAATCCAACAAATAAAACAAATAAATTCAAAAGAAAACCTATAACAAAAACATTAATAGCAGACCGAGAAATAACTTTAGCAATATCAACAATTTCTGGTCTACGAGTGAGTAAACCCCACAGATTCCCTTTTCAGATCTATTATACCAGACTTTTTTGTATAATGATGTCGAGATAGGGCAATCAAAAAGAATGTGTTTCACAAGCAGAATGTATAAACTTACAAGCAGTGTTGATGTATCATTGTATCATGACTGTTGTGCAGGGCGGAGAAGTCTGAGGTGCTGACGGAGGACCAGCAGGGCAATGAGAAGCGGGTGGAGGTGGTGCGACAGGTCACCCATAACCTCATCAAAAAGGTCACCGCACTCCTGGAGGCTCCCCCTGGCACCGATGCTGAGAAGCGATTGGCAAGTCATTCATTGTGGCTCTCCTTTTTTTTTTTTTTTTTTTTTCTGCTCACACTTAATATAGCTAAGCCTTTACAGTTACTGGGTGATTTGATTATTAAGGGGAAATTGATTTCAGCTAAGCCTTATATATGGGGTGATTGATTATTAGGTTCCTGTTTTGGTTCAAATGAAAGTACACCTAAGCCTTATATATATGGAATGGTTGATTATTGAGGTTCTTTTTTCAGTTGAAATTGAGTACTACTAAACTTTGATTTTAGCTCCTGTTTCATTGAAATTGAGTTCATTTTTTAGGCTCCTGTTTCCTGTTCATTGAAATATTGAAATTGAATATATGGGCTGATTGATTATTGAGGCTCCTGTTTCAGTTCAAACTGAGTACAGCTAAGCCTTATAAATGAGGGGTGATTGATTATTGAAGGCTCCTGCTTCAGTTCAAATTGAGTACAGCTAAGCCTCAATCTTTGAGATTTATTGATTTTTTAGGCTCCCGTTTCAGTTGAAACTGAGTACACCTAAGCCTTTTGGGTTGGCTGTTTATTTTTTTTTTGGCATCTTTAATTTTTTTTTGTTTAAACCTTACCTAGTTGTTTTTCAGTAAGTTACCTAATCTAAACTAAATTTGAACTTTTTTTAAAGGGGAGCTTAATTAAATCATGAATTGCCCTAGTGAGGCTTAGCTGTACATACTCAGTTTGTTTGCTAATTCATCTTCGTGATGTTTCTGTCCTGCTGTTCCCACAAACCGCTCTTTCCAGTCTCACCATTCCAACTAAACTCAAGCTAGTTGTGTTGTATCCTCAAGGCTAGGATAGGAGACTGCTGGGAGTGTATTATTGTTATTGTTAGCCTGCCAGGAAGCCACCAGCCAGAGGGGTCCAGCTGTGCTGCTGGGTCACTTTGGTGGTGCCTTTTAGATCCAGTGTAGCTGGATACTGGTCCTACTGAACCCATTTACAGACAACAGTGGTGGCTTAGACATACAGCTAGATTAAATGAGACTCCCACCTTGTGGGGTTTTTGTTTGTTGCTGTTGTAGATCTATCCCTGTGTTACTGTAATTACTGTAACGTGTAAGGTATCTATGGTATAACTTTCATGCTGTCTATCTGTTGCTGCCTCCTGCTGTGTGTACTCTGTGTGTGTGTGTTTGTGTGTGTGTGTGTGTCTGTCTGTCTGTCTGTCTGTCTATCACACTCTCTCTCTGCTTCTCTCACCTCTTTTCTTCTAACCCCCCCCCTTCTTTGTTATCATTTAAAAATATTTGTTATGTTTACGGCACGGGGTTGTTGTTTTTTCTTTTCCACTGTTTAAAATGGCATTATAATTATTTGAAATTTGTTCATTACTGACATTTACCTTCTGTGTCTTTCAGAAAAAGCTCCCAGAGACCAACTTGAACCACACATTGATTGAATCAGCTTCACTGCTTGGCCCAGACACCTTGTTAGGGTATGAGTTTTTGTTGTCTGTGGGTCACTTTTCCTTTGCTGTTTTCTCTTTTGGAGTATGAGGAGTTGATGTACTTTCCAGTTTGTTCATAAAATGTTGTGTTTTTAATATATATTTTTTTTTATAAAATCTTCTTTTTGATGAAATATTCTGCCTGTATATTGCAGAATCTCACCTAAGTGCCAGCTGATTTTAGAGTATTTTGGTCTACCAGGTATTATGTGAATTTGGAGTTTTTTGTGGGTTTTTTTTGGTTAAGTTTTACATTGCAAATTTATTAAGATAATGCATTGTTCTTTTTTTTGGTACTGCTGATGGTAAGGATTTGATGATTTTACCTCTTTAATGGCTTTTTTTCCACATTCAGTTGCTGTATTGAATAACATTTATTCACTGCAGTTTATTCATTATTATCTACCTGTGCTAGTATGTTTGTTGTACATTTGATTGCTCAGTGTGATTGAGCTCTTCTAAGCAATAACTTTTTATTTCCCACTTTATTTCATGCTTTCTCATGTGGTTGCTTCAGCTTCAGTTTAGTTTTATTTCATTGTTTTGGAATTCCTTTCCTAAGCAATTTATATTGATCTTGCATATTGTTTATCTAATGTATGCTATTTTTTTTCAGTTAAGCTTTGTTGAAGAGTCATTTTGATCATTGAGTTTATCTTATTCAGTATACTTCAGTTCAACTGAAAAACCAATTTCCTCATTTGAATTCAAAAAGTCATTTGTTAGAGGTATGTTATTTTTTTCTATGTTTTTTAGTTGTGATGATATTAAGTAATCAATGATTTTTATCCATTAGTTATGGTATTCGTAGACTTTTTTTTTAGGCCTTCGTGAATAACAAGTTCATTTATGGAGATGTGCTTTACAAAGAAATTCATGCTATGGTATTCATGGACTATTTTTTTTAGGCCTTCGTGAATAACAAGTTCATTTATGGAGACAAATTTTTAAAAGAAATTCATGTTATGGTATCCATGGACTATTTTTTTAGGCCTTCGTGAATAACAAGCTCTTTTATGGAGATGTGCTTTAAAAAGAAATAAATTCATGATATGGTATCCATGGACTATTTTTTTAGGCCTTCATGTTATTCGTGAAATTCATGTTAAAGTATTCATGGATTGGACTTTTTTTTTTTAGGTCTTTGTGAATAACAAGTTCATTTACGGAGATGTGCTTTAAAAAGCAATTCCTGTTGGCATTGTGTGGTGTGCAGGATGATATGCCAGCAGTGCGGGGACTGTCAGGGAGACTTGGCCAAGGAAGAGTTGCAGTGCGAGCTGGAGATAGAGAGGGAAGTTCTGACCCCTCTGCAGGTCATAGCTGAGGTACACATGCATGTCTCTTTTGCATTTCTCTCTTCTTTCTTTCTTTCTTTCTTTCTTTCTTCTTTCTTTCTTCTTTCTTTCTTTCTTTCTTTCTTTCTTTCTTTCTTTCTTTCTTTCTTCCTTTATATCTGGGATAATGGAATAAGCACTCATGTGCTATTTTACATCCAGTCCCTGTGTGTATGCAGTTTTGTCAATCTTGTCATCTCATCTACTCACAATGGCCTACCCTTACGAAAAGCAGAACAGGATTTAACGTGTGCGCAAGTTGTTCTGTGTGCGTTTGCACACGGGGCCTCAGTTTATAGTCTCATCCAAAAGATGTGTGTTTGTTTCTCTGTGTTTTGGAATGACTTTTTTACATTTACTTGTGCCAGTTTCTTTTCTACTTGGTCCCTGTGGGTTTTTTTTTTCTCTTCATCTTGTTTTTGTTAGGGGTTGGGGGGGGGGGGGGGTGGGGGGGGGGGGGGGGGGGGGGGGGGGGGGGGGGGGGGGAAGGAGGCAGAGAAGGGGGCTGGGGGAGGGGGGGAGGGTATTGATATTTGTCTGTTGTTGTTTTTTTTGTTGTTTGTGGATCTGGTTTTTTGTGTTTGAAACCCATGGTTTGGGTATGAGGGAGTGGTTGTCTATCTCTTCCTTTTTGTTTCATTGAAAATGACTAGGAGCAGGGAAAAGCATAAAGGCTGGACAATTACATCAGCATAAAATATCAAAATGAAAGGAAGTATGACTAGACAGGTGTGTGTGTGTGTGTGTGTGTGTGTGTGTGTGTGTGTGTGTGTGTGTGTGTGTGTGTGTGTGTGTGATATCCTACTTAGTGGCTCTTGATTAATTTCTGCTGTCAAAAGAGTGGATATCTACAAAGAGTTTAAAGGCAAATAACCCCAGAGGTTTCAAACCTGTTTCTCAAAATTCTAATGCATGTAATTTAAGTGGAAACTATAAATAAAAAAAAATGCTTTGTCTAAAAATACAAAAACAAAGCTCCCCAAATTTAAATTAAAAGAAACTTATATGGAGAGGTCTTTATTTTTTTTTTACATAGAAAGACCTAATTTTGTCTTGCAGTAGCCGCTTGTGTGTTTAGCACAGCTGTCAGTTTTCCCCACTTTCAGCTACTCTCAGCTGCTAAACATTCCATCCCAACCCTGCCCAGCTGGGGCCAGCTGGTGCTAATTATAGCAGGAACTGACCACACTAAATGTAGTGCAGATATAGCACATAGTGCTAAATTTAGCACTCTTGACTGAGCGATGTTGGATTTGTATGCTGTGTTAGATTTTATTGTTTAAACATTGCAAAATAGTTTCACTAATGTCAGAATTGAATGTTTTACGAAAAGAACTGTGTTGAACATTGCTTTTAAGTTGTCTTAAATCAAACAACTGTGCAAATGTGTATTTTGTTTCAGCTTGACATACCAAGCATCTTGAAACTTCGGAAGCAGCTGAACAAATCAACATTAGACATGGACTCTGCTAAAAACAGGTAGGTTTCTATTCAGATGATTTTATATGGGTCATTCTCAGAAACATGTGAGGCATGATAGTGACCTACTTTACATATCTGCTATTTGGCTGAATTAAGTTTAAAATTGTGGTGAATGCTGTTTACTGGTTGTGTTTAATTTAAAAAAATAAAATTTAAATGTTTTTATGACCATTTGTGTTTTTGCTTTTAAATATTGTGAATTTATTTTACCAAATTGCTCATTCCAACATGGCGGATTTGTGACATTTTGGTGCATACTTTATTCAGATTGTTCTTCTGACTTGAAAGACTGCTAATTTGAAACACAACTTGTATTAAAGTAATGCCCAGATGTTGTTTCAAGTTCCCTAGAAGAAAAATTGTACTTTCTTTGTCATGGACATTAAATAGAGGGCAGATTAAAAGCTTGTTGCGGTTGTGACGTTGGTTTCCCAAAGTAGGCCCAATTTTAACAATTTACTCACAAAGAACTATATGTTACCATCAACACATTATAGCCACAAGGGATGAATTAAACTGTTAACAGTATAAAGAAAACATTGTTTTTGATCAGCTGGAGCTCCTATCCTCGTAAATTGCTTGAAACCCCAGATGACCAACATGGTTTCCCTTTTTTCATGTCACAACCAAACGATGTAAATCTGTTGCAAAATCCGGCATATTCTTTCACTGACCGAGATTTTCAGGTAGGTACTTCATCTTGACCTTAAATATCTCTGACACATACTTTTTCCCGCCAAAGGAGTATCGCGATGCTATAATTAGAGTTCCAGTCTTTGGTTTCTCCCAGCTTTCTCATGTCACAACCAAACGCAGCATTTGATCAATGATAATATTGATTGATATATCACTTTAATTATATAAATCAATGTAGATAATGTTAACAGAATGCATTGTTTCTAATTTAAGATGGTGTTTTTTTTCCCATTTGTGTTTAAATTGCTACACTTGGGTGATTTGTGGTTTTGAAGGGTGTGGTTTCCATGTCACAACCAAACGGTTTCCATGTTACAGCCGTAACAAAAAACATCTAACTCTAAAATGACAAATTAGTATAAATAATGTTAATAGAATGCATTGTTTCTAATTTAAGATGGTGGGTTTTTTTTCAATTTGTGTTTAAATTGCTTCACTTCAGTGATTTGTGGGTTTTGAGGGGTGTGGTTTCCATGTCACAACCAAACGGTTTCCATGTCACAACCATAACAGATCACTCTAAAATGACAAATCAATGTAAATAATCATAATAATGCTAATAGAATGTATTGTTCCCAATTCAAGTAGGTTGTTTTTTGGATTTAATTTGTGTTTTCATTGCTACAATTTCAGGTTTTGTGCTTTTGAAGGGTGTGGTTTCCATGTCACAACCAAACGGTTTCCATGTCACAACCGAAACATATTACTTCTATAAGGCATTAATATTAAACAGCTTCCATTCTTATGTAAAGAAAACTGTTTAGTTTAATGGATATCATTCTGTGGTTTAAGTTCAGGATAATCTGGGGATGCTTGCTGTGGTCATTTGTACAAAAACCAAACTTTAAATCTGGGTATACAAAATGTCTTAGGGTGTCATTACAAAAAAGCAAAAACATATGCTTTGTCGATGATTGTCATACTTCCAATTGATAGTGTTGTTTTATAGATAAAAACAAAAGCATTTGTAAGTGTTTTTTTGTTTGATATTTTGTGTAAAAAGATGTTTTAATGCTACTTTTGGTTTCCATGTCACAACCGCAACACAGCTAAAAATAGAACCTTTATGCCTCAATTACAAAAAAAACAATTAATGATTCATAATTTTTTCAACAGATTGCACTTTGCAACAGAGTACTCTAATATATGACAAGAAGGCAAAAACTTCCAAGGACATTTATTTTTCAAGGTCTATGTCACAAAAACCTCACATGTTTCTGAGAATAACCCATATGCCTAACATTGGTTTTCAGGTTGTCTTACATCCCTTTGTTTTGTTATTTTTTAAATATTCATATTTTGATTTATATGCGCAATTTATAATTCATACTTTTGTGTTTGTATGTGTGTGTTCGTTCATTGTGTGTGTGTGTGTGTGTGTGTGTGTGTGTGTGTGTGTGTGTGTGTGTGTGTGTGTGTGTGTGTTGTGAGGAGAAGGGGGCTTATTTGTCTCCTCCCCATTGCATCTTTTAAAACAAGGTCTCTTTATTTTACCTTAAAATCACAGTATTGCTAACTACAACAAAAAAATAATATAAAAGGAGACTAGTAAACAAAAGAACTTCTGTAGAAGGATGCATGTTTAACACAACTTTATCATCAGTAACAGAGAAAAGTGGCTAACACACGGCTGTCAGTTTTCCCCACTTTCAGATGCTCTCATCTGCTATCCATCCCATACCAGCCCAGCTGGGGCCAGCGAATGCTAAATATAGCAAGAACTGACCACACCTCGACTTGGTTAAAGGAAGGGAGCACTGAATTTAGCACTCTTGACTGAGTGATGTTGGATTTGTGTGCTGTGCACTTACTTTATTTTTCACCCTGCACTCCTCTTGTTCCGCAGATTCAACTCTGCAGTGCGGCAGTCCCATGTCCAGGGGGCCAACATGGCGTCTGCAGCGGCCAAAGCTGACGCTGTGAGGGAAGAGTATGAAGAGGCGTGCAACAAAGTGGAGGCCATTAAGGTAGGGGATGCAACAAAAGCTGTAGGCAACCATCTATAGATACAACTGGTGCTCTTTGTTTAGATCGGTCTCCTTGTTTTTGAGTTCATGTCTTTTGGTCTACCTTTTTTCCTTTGATCTGTTCTCTGTTGACTAACTTGGGTTTATTCATGTCTTCTCTTTATTTATTTTTTATTTTTATATTTGGGGGGCAAGAAGGGTTGGGAGGCAAGAAAGGGGGGAGGGACATCTTGTTATTTCTTAGTTGTGTGTGTGTGTTGTACAGATTTGGCAAGCTGTGAGAAATGACTTTCTAATTTATCCAAAATCATGAATGGAGAATAGACAACTTTTTCCCATTCATGATAACGTTTTAAAGCAAAATAAAGAAGATGAGACTGACTGTGTATGAACAGGTGCATTGACATCTATATTGCATTCTACCTTTTCTTTTAACAATTCTATCTAGAAAATGAGTTAAGCAGTTACTTATAAACAAACTTCTGCAAAGAGTTTTGTAGGTATAGTAAGTCGGCCACTAATTGCATCACATCAGTGTCCTTGTGGCAAGTTGTTTGTTTCCTCGCAGTCTCTGTGACCATTCTCCTGTGGTGTCAGCCAGACACAAGTCAGGTGAACCTCCTGAGTGCAGAACGCCACTGTCATGATAGGTTGTGTTCTTATGGTTGATGACCTTCCTCATGTATAAACTAGAATAACAGCTCTGATAGAGCATCCATGGTCTGCTAGACTGAAGGCATCACAATTGATTGACCAGAGATGATACTGAATATGAGTGTTAATTGATTATGTAGCATGTTGAAAAATATCAAAACCATTCAGTTTTAGTCCCCACTTTCAAGAGACGGTGACAATGTTATGGCAGGTTTGAACGACCCAAAACTGATAGGAATTTAAAAATAAATATGTTCTGCTTTTTACGTTGGTAGAGTCACTCACTCACTCACTCAGTCCCATGTCCCAAAGGACGTAGGGGGGACATGAGAGAAGACGCAACAGAGATCTTTTTCCATGCTTCACGATCCTGTGTGGCTAGTAGGAGGTGTTGTAGGGGTTGGGCGGTCCAGTCTTTGATGTTGTCAACCCATGATTTCTTTTGGCGGCCTCTTCTTCTCTTGCCCTCGACTGTTCCTTGCAGGATGGTTTTTGCTAGGGTGTTGTGTCTTGTGGTGTGACCAAACCACATCAGCTTTCTCCTCTTTATGGTGGAGAGCAAAGGCTCTTGGGGGCCCACACGCTTTTTGATTTCTTCTTTCACATAGTTATTGGTCTTGTGTTCTTTGTATGATATTTTGAGAAGTTCTCTGTGGCACTTGTTCTCGAATGCTTGGATTCTCCTCTCTAACTCTGCTGTCAGAGTCCATGATTCACAGCCATATAGGAGGATAGATATCACGAGGGATTTGTAAAGGTGGTATTTGGTGCCGAAGCTGATGTTGTTGCTTCTGATGATCTTCTCGAGTCTGACTAGAGCAGATGTTGCTGTTGCAATGCGAGCTTTCACTTCATTGTTTGATGTGCCATCTTTTGTTAGGATGGAGCCTAAGTATTTGAATTGGCTCACCTCTTCTAGTGTTTCTCCATTCATCTTTATTTCCGTGATGTCATTACTTGCACTGTTGACCATGATCTTTGATTTCTCTGTACTGACCTCCATGCCGTATGCACTCGCTCGATCTGTTAAATTGTTTGTGAGGATTTGCAGTTCTTGTTTGCTGCTGCCCATGAGGTCAATGTCATCTGCAAATCTGAGGTTGCAAAGGGGTCTTCCACCAATGGAGATGGAAGTGTGGTGGTTTTGCAGTGTCTCTGTCATGATGTTTTCGAGGAAGAGGTTGAAGAGTACAGGTAGAGTCAGCTACCCCTTTAGTTTAATTTGTAACAAGTGCTTATTTACTGCATTACTTAATCTGTTCTTAACAAATCAGATCATTGCCATTCATTTGTGTGTTTGCAGGACAACCTCAGCATTGAACTGTGCAATTTCATCTCCAAGGAAAATGAACATAGTGCGAGACTTGTTGCTGTAAGTAGTCTTTGCTTCATTTTGATTATTTTTCTGCAATAATAGGTGATACTGTTATCATTTGTTTATTTGTTGTTGGTTTTTTTTCATTTTACGAGAGATAACTGGAACTGTACACTTATTTGCCCCTTTTTGTCTCAAAACTATTATTTCAGGATGCTCTGAACATTTTGACCTAGCATCCCATCTGGGCATGTTTTGTGGTCAGAGAGTGTATGCTATGCATGTAAGGGAAATTTATGTGGGGTTTTTTTTGTGTTTTTTTTTCATATTCTTCGGCAAGAGCTTTGAGATTCACAAGTGGTGAGATTTTGCATATGCAGCTGTCTTTGCCCTCCATTAAGGTAGCCACATTCCATCTTTGGGAATGATATCTGAACACGACACCAGCGTGCATGTGCTTTTTAAAAAAAATTGTTATCCATTCCTACAGGCACACCAGGGCCTACTCTTCTGAAATGCAGAACAGGTTTTAACATGTGCTTAACATGTTCTGCTTGTGTTTGCGTACTAGACCTTGATTTATAGTCTCATCCAAAGGACTTTTTTAGGAGATGAGTTGGTTATGGTACTGATTTTAGCGCTCTCTCTTTTTAAATTACACCAAAATTGTATGTGTGGTACAAAATCATTCTCACTGTCTACTATGATAACAGTAAACATCTAACACAATAACAGTAAAAAGTAACCTCAAAAATTTGTCAGTTTTTATCAAAATGTATTAGTGCATTTTCAGTAAACATATTCAGTTCATTGACATCTTAATTCAGGTTTTGTGAGCGTTCTGAAGTTTTTATTTCATTTCTTGGATTATATAATGTATATATATATATAATGTATGCAAGCTGCTGTTTCAGTTATTAGAGTCACAAGCAGCGTACCACAAGAAAGCGCTGCAGATCATTCAGGCTGTGATACCAAAGATGCGCTCAACAATAGGTGAGAAAATTGAACAGATGTTTTGTTGGGAGGTAGTGTTTCTTGCTTTTGTGTTCTTTCTTTTGTTTGCATTGGTACATGCTTGTATGTCTGGTATTATCATCATCATCATCTTTGTGTGTGTGTCTGTGTCTGTGTCTGTATGTGTGTTTGTGTCTGTATGTGTGTGTGTCTGTATGTGTGTGTGTGTGTGTGTGTGTGTGTGTGTGTGTGTGTGTGTGTGTGTGTGTGTGTGCATGCGTGCGGGCATGCATGCATGTGTGCGTAGTTGTGTATGTGTATATGAACATAGTATGTTTGTGTGTGTGTGTGTGTGTGTGTGTGTGTGTGTGTGTGTGTGTGTGTGTGTGTGTGTGTGTGTGTGTATGTTTGCATGTGAGGTAACTTGAGGGTGGATTAAAAAAAAAAAAGTATGAATATCCTGGGTTAATCTCAGAATAATAGGATGAAGCACTAGTTTCTTTTTTTAAGTGTCGTTTGTCATGGTTGTCCTCAAGATGTTTATTATATCAGGGTTTTTTTGTATCTTAAAAAAACAAAACAAAAATAGACTGCATTATGGCCATGATTGACTGGTGTTCAGGTATGTATGTACCTGTGAGTCTGTTAGCCCTTGGGGTTGTAGATAAGTATGTTGGTGTTTCTTGGTGTGTGCAGAGGCTTCAGAGGCCAAGCCGGTGTTTGGGATGTCTCTGGAGGAACACCTGCAGGCCACAGGCCGGGACATCTCTCTGGTCCTGGAAGCCTGCATTCTGACACTGCTGGACACCGGCATGGAGGAAGAAGTGAGGGCAAAAGAGGCAGTGTTCATTCGTTAATACCCCCTGTTGTTTTTTCCCCCCTTAGCCCCTTAAAGAAGGGGTTGGGCAAGGCTTTTATTTTTAGGGCTGTCTCTCTTGTCGAGTTGAACGTGGCAGAGTCAAAAAAAAAATTTTAAAAAAAAACAAAAAAACAATTTTTTTGATTTATAAAAAAAATGATGATAAAAAAAAACCATGACAGAGTCCCTCTTTCTCCAGGCACAGGATGCATGCTGGGTTTGTTTATGTTTTTGCAACCCACTGATCATTGACATGAATTGCGGGATATCTAAAAGGCATATTTAATCTCCTGCATGGGTTTATCCATATATGAAGAAAATCAAGGCACTGGCAAGTCTGCTCTTTGATTGGACCTGGGAGACTAAGAATCCCCATCCTTAATTCATCAGATGCAACTGCAAAGATTCAAACCCACAAGTTCATAGCCCCACAGAGATGGAGGTCAAATGCACTATCTGCCTAGCTGGAGCTTCTGTGGCTGTCTTATACACTTACTCGTACAATTGTGTCATCCAGGAAAGCAGTTGTATCATCAGCACCTTTACAATCTTACCTTCCACAAACAGACCTCAGATACATCTCACATTTTGTTTTAGTTCAGATTTGGTCAACATCACTTTTGGGGGGGGGGACACACTACACATCAATAGCGGCCAGTGTTAAAAACAACAAAGATTGGTAACACATTCACTGCTTACGTCAAATATCACTTCAGATTTTAGAAGATTTTTGTAAAGCCTAAGATTTTTATCTTTTGGGATTTGAAGGTGAATAGTTGGAAGGTCTACAGGACTGTAGAATGGAGTTTGTAAGGGTGCTGAGTTATGCAGTATACTAATCAGTGTACTTTGGAGGAGGAAGAAGTATTATCAGGACTAGGAGAGACATAGCTTTTCAAAAAAATCTTTACATTAAGCTGAAGTTCATCATTGACGTTTTTTTCTGATATGGCAGAAAAGGGACAAAACTGTCTTGTATGTTTGTGTGTGTTCAAACATTCATGTGTAACATATGTAACCAGGTTATACCCAAATTGTTGGTGGCTTGATTCTGTCCTTGAGTAGGGATATATATACAGGTGTGTGTTTGAAGTGTGTGTTTAACAATGTTTGTACTCTCTGTGTATGTGTGTAACTGCCTGTGTGTGTGTGTGTGTGTGTGTGTGTGTGTGTGTGTGTGTGTGTGGTGTAGGCTTAAATGTGTGATCACATGTTAGTTTATGCATGTAAAAGTAATTGTATACTCTATGAAAGTATACAAATTTACAGTAAAAAGAAGTCTGATTTAAAATTCTCTGTTCTGCCTTTCTACAGGGGTTATTCAGAATAGCTGGAGCTGCTCTGAAACTAAAGAAGTTGAAGGTAAGTCTGCATGTTTTCTTCTGAGCAAATCAAACAGTAACTTTGTTTTAAAATTTGCATGCTTTAATGTGGTTTGACAGGCCCTTAATGGATCCAGTGTTCTGTGAACTAAGTTGTTTTTCATGTACTGTTCTGCTAACTTTTAAAAGAATTCCACTGGAAGTAAAAAATAAAAATAAAAAATAAAAAAATAAAAAAGTAGCATCAGTTTTGTCACTTGATTTTAGTGTGCACGGCTGCTGTTTGTATAGTCATCAAGTACTCTGTAGACAGTTAACAACTTCTATCTTTGAGATATCATTCTAATTTTTTTCAACTCCTGCTGCTACAAATCTGTTAAATGACCTACTATTCCACAACCAGACACATGCAGTTCTCTTTGCCTTGTGTGTAATACCTGGGCTCAGTCACTTCATTGTAAGCTGAAATGTTCATGACTTTTTTTTTTCTCATGGAGTGAATGAAAGTTGGACAGCAACCACATGGACTCACTTGGATAGAGTATTGTCTTATATCATTGTCAGTATTATTCCATTTCATTTCAGCAGCTTGAAATGTTCCTTGTGCAGCAGTGATTCTGCAGCTTTATTGTAAATTCTGCATAGATCTCAGAGGTGTTTCTTTTTTTTTCTTTAAAAAAAAAAAAAAAATTATTAGGAGGATAATAGAATAAGCATTCAGTCCTTGTGTGCATGCCGCCGCGGTAGTCGAGTGGTTAGGGCGTTGGACTCGTAATCTAAGGTTGCGGTTCGATCCCAGCTGTCGGCTATGGCGTTGTGCCTTGGAAGGCACTTTACGGCTATTTTCTCACCCACCCAGTGTAAAAGGGTTACAACCTTGTGTTGGGGGGTTAACCCTGCGATAGAGTGGCGTCCTATCAGGGGAGTCTATGACTCTCAGTCGCTTAGCGCCACAGAAACCGGGATAAGCACGCTGATGAGCCTTAGGCTCGGACAGACTTTAAACTTGTGTGCATGCAGTTAAAATTGCAAATGTTGTAGTCCGTTCCCACTGGCACACAATGGCCTACTCTTCCGAAAGGCAGAACAGGTTTTTAACATGTGCACAAGATATTCTGCATGCGTTGACACATGGGACCTCAGGTTTATAGTCTTGTCTGAAAGACTTTGGAGGGAGTAGAGTTGGCACTGATGTTAACTGTCAGGGTTTTTTTCCCTGTCTCTTTCCTGATCATTTTTGGTGATCATCCAGTGACAGGCTGTTGGTTTCCTGCAGGCCTGTTTTGATGCGCGTTCAGTGGACATGGAGGAGTTTGGCACAGACCCTCAACAGTGGCAGGTGAGTCTTTCTCTGTGAAAAGAATAGTCACTGCAGAGTACATTTGGGTCACTTTTCTTTGCTGCTATGTCATCACAGAGTTGTAAAAACAGTGGTCACTGCAGAGTACATTTGGGTCACTTTTCTTTGCTGCTATCTCCATCTCAGAGTCCTTTCAGCCATTTTGATTTGGGGAATAAAACCAAAGGAATGAAGAAAGAAAGAAGGAAAGAAATATAAATGTTTGTTAAAGGGATGTATGCTGGTTGTATATCTCTTCCCCCTCCCCTTACAGTTTACAGGTTTTGAGCTTTAAGAAAGAAAGGCAAAGTACACAAGCCCTAACCAAAAAAAAACAAAAACAAAAAACAAACACCACCCCCCTAAAAAAAAAAGAGATGTAACTGCTGTAACTTTGTTTGGACTACATTCTCTTGTTTCCCCTCTTTCCTTTTCACTTCCTTCCCCTTTCCTTCTTTCCTTTCTTCCTTTCTTTTTCTGCTATTTATCTGTTCTCCTGTCCCCTTTTTCTTTCTTTGCTGTCCTTCTTTTTGTTGATTTGTTCTGTTTGGGGTTTTGTCATTTGTTTTCTTATCCTTGATCTGTGCCTCAGCTTGTGTTGGTCTCTGAGCTGAATGATAGATAGGCTTTTCTTTTTTCACTTATTTCTTCTTTTTTTTTTCTTTTTTAGAACCTGTTATTGCTTCTTTTGTTTTCTTTTCTGTCTTTAGTTTTGTGCCTGTGATTAATTTGTTGGATTTGTTTTATTCATTTTTTCTCTCTCTCTCTCTCTTTCCTGTCTCTTTTGATGCTTTCTTTCATTATCTACGAGAAATTTTCTGATCTGTTTGTGGATGTACATGTGAAAATGTATAAGTATGAAAAAGAATGTTATGTTTCATTCATTTTGCCTTATCATCAATGCAAAAGAAAATACATTTATTTTAAGGAGAATAACTTACATGCAGGTGTTGTTTTAAATGTTATTGTGTTAACCCTATCGCTGCCTAAAAAAGAAGAAGTAAGCGAAATGTACTTGCCTAGGGATTTTTTTAAAAACAGAAAACAGGTATGAATATACTTTTTTTTTTTAATTCTGTTGACTTTCCACTGTGTAGACACCCATAAAAGCATATATTTTCCCAATTTAAAGTGAATTAACTTTCACACAAAAAAACCCAGAAAATTGTCAATTTTTTAATTTTTCAAAAATGGCTCTTTTTTTGGTCAGGTTTTAAACTTGTTCAATATGAATGGACTCGTGCCATTTGCCTTGTAATACCATACTTTCTGGACAGATTGGTCATAATTGTGCATGCACATTACATTACAGCAAGTACACGATTCATTGTGACTGCAGAAACTGATAACAAAGGAAAATCCACTCTGTACAGTCAATTGGCTTTCTGAATGAAAACAACAATAGCAACAAAAAACTCAAATCCAAAACAGAACTATCAGTCACTCAGTCATGTCAAACTATAGAATTCATGTGATATTGTTTATAACATAAATCTGCTTTGCACATGTTTAAACATAGTGTGTCTAAATATGTGGTTATGTAGATATTGGAATGTTAAGATGAATAGAGAAATAAGACGCATTAAAATTGCACAAAAAAATTTTTTTTTACAGGTGTCTTGAAGCAATATTTGCGAGAGCTGCCAGAACCCATGCTGACCTTTGAACTCCATTCAGAATTCATGCAGGCCCTTCATGTGTAAGAGCTGTTTTACTTTTTACTTCTTTTTTTTTCAACCAGAAAAAATCTTTATAATGTACAGGACAAGGACTAATCATGCTACAAATATGTAATTTTGCTTTTTTTTATATATTTTTGTTGTTCTGTTTTGTTTTTCTAGTGTTTTTTTTTTTTTTTTTTTAGAGGTAGGGAGTTTAGTTATTTGATGATAAAGATTTTAGCCGGAGTAATTAAAGATATTGGCTTAACTGTCAATTAAATAATGAAACTGCAAGAATTGTCAGTCAAGTTGACTTGTCAGTAAGAACTGTCAGTCAAATCAACGCATCAACAAGTAACTGCCAGTCAAACAAAGCAAGAAATGTTGGTCCATCAAACATATCACCAATAAGAATCACCTTGCATGGAGCATACTAGCTAGAAAGATGCAGATTTTGTTTCTTGTTTTATCAAAAATTTTAGTTGATGGACTTTTAAATTCCAATATTTCTTTTCCTGTTGTTAATGCAATATTTGTTTTTCTGCTGCATAAAATTATGATGGAGTTTGCTTTTTGCATTGCCTAGTTTTGTTGTAAAATGGTGATGGTTTTTATTTGTTTCAGAACCCAAGATCAGAGATTCAAGGCATTGTATGCTGCTGTAAATAAGCTTCCACCTGCAAACTACAAAAATGTCAGGTAGGAAAGAGATTTCATACCACCAAAACCACAAGAAGAAGTTGTGTTGTTTTGTGAACTGATTTTTAGTTTGAGCTGTATTAAGATGACGGAATATTTGTGTGTATTCTTGTGCAGTTCCAAGATTTATTTTGTAGTTAGTGTGCAAGGAATTTTACCTTCCATTTCATGTTCCCTTATCTTCGTGACTGCAAGACTTCCATGGATGACTTGACAACCAGTACTTGAAAATAGTCATACACGCAAACTTCTCATTCAGTGTGTGCAATTTCAATCTCACAGGGATTCCCAGGTGGGATTAGTGAGTCAGAGAACACATTCCGGGTGACCCCCCAGAGTGTTAAGCTGGGGAACAACAACAACAACTAGACAACCATCCCTGAAGTCTCTAGGTGGCTACCTTAATGGTGGGGTAAAATGGTCACATATGCAAAATCTTGCCATTGGTGAACCCCAGAGCTGTAGCTGAGGAAGAAGAAAAAACCATAAAAACAAAACCAAAACAAACCAGCTTCGAAAAGTGGAGAGGTGTAACAATAAGTTCTTCGCATAAGGAAAAACATAGTAGCTAATTTATATCAAATCAGCTATGAGAGTATTACTAAATTGTAAAATCTCTTGAAAAATCTACAAACATAAAAAGAAAGAAGTGAAAGAAGTAAATGTAAGGTAAACTACTAAATTTTAACAAATCAAAGAAAAGATTTATAAGGGGGTGGGGGGGGAGTTAAACTAGAATCTGAAAGGAGCTGAACTGTGTGTGAAAAAAAGCAATGAATGTGAGTAAATTTAGAAGGGGGAACTTTCAACAGTGAAACAGTTTCAGGGTAGTTGTATACCACTCTCAGCTATGGCAGATTTCTCAGAGTTCTTCTTCTTCGTCAAACATTCAGACAGCAACTACTGTATGTTATATGAGCGAAAATGGGTTGTGCTGCTTTGAAGCACCTGACAAGTCAGGTCCAGCCTTCAGCGTGATTTCTTGTAGTGAAAATGGGGCTGCTCATTCCTGAAAAAGTGCATCTCCATTAGTGCAGCTCAGACTTAAATTTTTTGTTGTTGTTTCTTTTACTATTTCCATATATTGGTCATTTCATCAGAATTTTGCCAGAGCCAACTGTCTTGTCACAGTGGGTTTTGGGGAATAAAGAATTTTGACCTTGACTTTGACTTTAATGTGTACTAAATGTATTTTGTACTCATGACCCCAGTCTGACCCAAAAGACTTACACCCAGACAGTCACCCATGGTCTACTGGAAGGGGGAAAAGGTCTGGCTTCAGACTGAAATTGAAACCACAGCTTGTGTTTTCTAGGTGGATGGGATACTGCTACATCACCAATCCATTGATGGGCTTTTCCCTTCAGTATGCTGACAGTTAAATCCATGGGGGAAAGTACATAAGTGATTCATGTATGAACATAATTATGTAATTCATCTGTGATGTGGAGAGGAGGAGGAGGGGACATAATTTGTAACTGCATGCTCACTTTGACTGTGCAGAAAAGTAAAATTTCAATATAAAAGTTATACCTGTGTAAAAAAACAAACAAAAAAACCCATAAAACCCAAAATTATGTACAGTTACAGTTTATACTGTTTAAAAAATTTTTTATAATCATTTTGTTTATTTACTGATTGATGTAAGGTACATGTTCATTAACAGCGTACAATATATACACAAACATCCTTGCATAACTTATTGTGTATACACACTGAACACTTATTCAGTACATTCTACATCATGTAGAGGATGAGTGAGCAGTGTGAGGGTAAGGGTGTGACAGTGTTTTGCAGATACCTGATCAGTATGAGTGAGCAGTGTGTGGGTAAGGGTGTGACGGTGTTTTGCAGATACCTGATTATGAGTGAGCGGTGTGTGGGTAAGGGTGTGACGTGTTTTGCAGATACCTGATCAGTATGAGTGAGCAGTGTGTGGGTAAGGGTGTGACGGTGTTTTGCAGATACCTGATTATGAGTGAGCGGTGTGTGGGTAAGGGTGTGACGGTGTTTTGCAGATACCTGATCAGTATGAGTGAGCAGTGTGAGGGTAAGGGTGTGACGGTGTTTTGCAGATACCTGATCAGTATGAGTGAGCAGTGTGAGGGTAAGGGTGTGACGGTGTTTTGCAGATACCTGATCAGTATGAGTGAGCAGTGTGAGGGTAAGGTGTGACGGTGTTTTGCAGATACCTGATCAGTATGAGTGAGCAGTGTGAGGGTAAGGGTGTGACGGTGTTTTGCAGATACCTGATCAGTATGAGTGAGCAGTGTGAGGGTAAGGGTGTGACGGTGTTTTGCAGATACCTGATCAGTATGAGTGAGCAGTGTGAGGGTAAGGGTGTGACGGTGTTTTGCAGATACCTGATCAGTATGAGTGAGCAGTGTGAGGGTAAGGGTGTGACGGTGTTTTGCAGATACCTGATCAGTATGAGTGAGCAGTGTGAGGTAAGGGTGTGACGGTGTTTTGCAGATACCTGATCAGTATGAGTGAGCAGTGTGAGGGTAAGGGTGTGACGGTGTTTTGCAGATACCTGATCAGTATGAGTGAGCGTTGTGTGGTAAGGGTGTGACGGTGTTTTGCAGATACCTGATCAGCATGAGTGAGCAGTGTGTGGTAAGGGTGTGACGGTGTTTTGCAGATACCTGATCAGTATGAGTGAGCATTGTGTGGTAAGGGTGTGACGGTGTTTTGCAGATACCTGATCAAGTTCCTGGCTCTGCTGGCAGAGAAGAGTCCCATCAACAAGATGACGCCAAGCAACATCTCTATCGTCATGGGGCCTAACCTCCTCTGGGGCAAGGGGGAATCGGCGTAAGTAATAATGATGATGATAAACAGTATTTACAATGCCGGACTTCATGATGTCAAAAGCCCTGGTCAAGACAACTGGCAAGACAACAGGCAAGACAATTGGCAAGACAATAGGCAAGACAACTAGCAAGACAATAGGCAAGACATCTGGCAAGACAATAGGCAAGACATACCAGAAAACATAGCAAACTTCATAAAGCACATGGGCCAGTTCATCCACCCTTCCATCCTCCAACACATGCAGGGCAAGATGAAGTGAACATTCTGTATGAAATGCTTTATTAAAGTATAAGTTTTAGTAAGGCTTTTCATTGAAGGAACTTGTCAGGCAGTTGATGACTTCAAACATCAGTTTCTACAAACATCAGTTAGATGTTACTGTAGTGTCAATAGTAATGCAACTGCTTTGAGAACACATAAGTGGTAAATTTATTTCTCTCCCCAAAAAGTTATATGTCTTGCTCAGTATGTTCCCTGTGAGGATGCTGGGGCCTGTCAGTATAAATAGCATCCCCACCTCCTGAAAATTCGGTGCGAGGAATTGTAAGTTTTCTATCCCTCTCTTTCCCTCTGAAGTTGGAGTATGGCTGCCTATATAATGAGGTATTTAAAAACAGTCATACACGTAAACTTCTCATTCAGTGTGCAATTTCAATCTCACAGTGATTTCCAGGTGGGATGAGTGAGTGAGTCAGAGTGCACATTCTGGATGACCCCCAGAGTGTTAAGCTGGGGAACGCACAACAACGCATAACAACATCCCTTGTATTCTGCCTTGTTCCTTTTCTTTCTATGACCTCCTTCTTGCCTCTTTTCTGCCTTCTTGGTCCATTCCTCTGCCTTTTTTCTAGAAATACTTAAAACATAATTCTCTCCCACGCCCAGCCAAAGTCAAACACACTGGGCCTGACTTGTCAGGCACTGAACAGCAGCACAATACATTTTTGTTGATATCACAGACAGCAGGAGTTACTGTTTAAGCAATCAACAAAGAAGGAGAAGAAGAAGAACCGGTGTATTTAAAGACGATGCCCTGGGCTAAGTCCTTGTTTGTGTCCACATTGTTTCAGACCCAACATGTTGACAGCAGGGGCAGTGAGTACCATAGTGGAAGCACTCATAACCAACGCTGATCAGTTTTTCCCTGGAGGTGAGTCGAAAGATTGAAATTTCTTCTGCGTTTGTTTCTTTTCTGGGTTTTTTTCTGTGTTTTTTTTTTTAACTGCAGTTTTGGGGGTGTGATTCTATGTAAATGGTTCTTTTTCCCTCTGTGTAAGAATGTGTGTGTGTGTGTGTGTGTGTGCGTGCGTGCGTGCGTGCGTGCGTGCGTGCGTGCGTGCGTGCGTGCGTGCGTGAGAGAGAGAGAGAGAAAGAAAAAACTTACTTTCTCTAAGCCTCTGGAATAGATTAAAAAAAAATACTGATATATTTTTGCTGAAATGAACAGTTTAAGATATGCCTGTATAGACCATGTAAAAAAAAAGATGGAACAAATATACAAACTCATATGTCCATTCTCATATCCATTTTGACTTGCATGTAAATATACAAACTCCTTTATTGGGATGTTGGTCACTGAAGCTCCTACCTTTATGAAATTCTTAACTAGAATATGTGTTTTTTTCACCACTCTTTGTTTCTGCTTTCCTGCTCTTTCTGTCTAATTTCTTTTTTGGTCATTTTCTGTCTCCCAGGGTTATTCACCTATTGCTTTGTCCAGGAATTCTACCTGTGGATCACGTTAGAAAGTCCTTTGTTGTTTGCACATATGATGTGGGAAATTCTTGTTGGATTTTTTGTTTGTTTGTTTTTGTGAATGCTCTTTTTGGAAAAAAAGTTTGTTTTTGTGAATGCTACTTTTCAAAAAAAGTTTGTTGCGAGTTAATGGTAGTACGATATATAGTATGATGGTTTTGCATTCTCCTGGTAAAAATGTTGCAGTATAAATCCATGCAATACCGTATTGATAAGCTAAGTTTTCCTCTTCAGCTTTCCTTTCATATTTTTCAGGCTGATTGAATTTGCCACCAGTAATGTTCTTACTTTATGTGGTGTGAATATCAGCAGTCCTTTTAGGAAAGCTGGGTTATCAACAACTTAGAGCAAAAAGCACACACACACACACACACACACACACACACACACACAACACACACACACACCACGCACACACACACACACACACACACACACACACACACACACACACACACACACACACACACACACACACACACACACACACACACACACACTTACACTCACACACGTCATCGAATTTCAGGAGTATTTGTGAGCAATTGTTTAAAGTAACATGGTGTGTATAACAGTATCAGTAGTAAAGTGTGTGTCATGCGCATTGTGCTATAAGTGTGCAGTCTCAGTGATTTGGAAATGTTTGTGACAGAGAAATGAATTGACTGTTTTTGACAGGTCTATGTTTGTGACAGAGAAATGAAACGACTATTTTTGACAGGTCTATGTTTGTGACAGAGAAATGAAATGACTATTTTTGACAGGTCTATGTTTGTGACAGAGAAATGAAATGATTATTTTTGACAGGTCTGTGTTTGTGACACAGAAATGAAATGATCATTTTTGATAAGGTCTACTCATGTTTTGAGCCAGCCTCACTATGCTGGAGATGTTTTAGAATCATGGTCCTGGATTTCAAAATAGGTGTTAAAAGTGGGTTTTAAAAAATATCTGTATATTGTTCTATGTGCATGGCTTTGTAAAAGAAAGAGGCATATCATGAAAGTAATGGTCTTCATCTTCAATGATCCAAGTATGGTGGGTTAGTGCACATGCTACAAAATCTTATTTTCTGAAACCAGTATAAAATGACATATAAAACAGATTGGTTAGATATCTTCTTTATGAAAAAAAGAGACATATGAAATCCAGAAAATTAAATAGTAAGGGAAGACAGCATCAGTGTGCCTTCTCACTTTGCATCTGCCTGAATGCCGAAAATAATACTACTACAGCCAAAGCTCTTTGCTTATTGAATGAACTTTAACATGAACACTAACGAGTCTGTTTGGAATCTGAAATGCCCCTGTTTGAATTGAATTGCAGCAGCCTCAGTAAATTCCCAGTCACTTGGCATACAAATGCTTTTAGTGTCCTGAAAATTTGCGTGTGGATCTTTTTCCTTCTTCAGCAGACCTGTGAATGACATTCAGCAACAGATTGTTTGCATGTGTGCCTATGTGAATGCAGGGCTTTTCTGTCGCAAGTTAACAGTTCTGTCGTATGTTTCTTTTTCTCTGAACATCGTTTCTGTTGATGCTTTCTGGTATGTGTGTGGTGTAGGTACTGATTGGCCTTTTATGTTGGCTTGACCACAGAGCTTGATTTTCATTTGACGGGGCTTGGTCGCTCCCCGCCAAGTCCATCCACCGCGTCTCTTTCCACCAAAGAAGTGGAGGCCACAGAGGATGAAGGTGCCGAAGTGGAGGAGGAAAAGGAGGAAGAAGGAGAGGCTGCAGAGTGTGAGGCAGAGACGGGGGCTCAGTCAGACGAAAGTAGGGGTGGGCAGTTGACCACTTGGGAAACTAGGGAGTCTTTGAACACCTCAGAAGAAAGTGCCTCTGTGGATGTGGAGAGTGAATCCAGTGTGGAGATTATGCTCCAAGGATCGGGAGGACCAGGTGAACAAGGAATGCTGGGTACTCGTGGGTGATGGTGGCTTGCATAACGGGTCCCACGTACTAACCTTAGTGAGGGTGTAGAATCATACATCAGTCTGGTTATTGTGTTGTTTTATCACCAGTCGTCTGGATGTAGCCTCATTGATCACAAGCATCCTGATGCCTGTTTCACAGACCATTGAATCATCAAGGTGGTGGCATATATCCCCACATCAGCCAGCCAGCGAGAGTAGGCTTGGGTACTCACCGACAGCATGCTCATCATGTGTACTGCCAGCGCTTTCATATGTATCTGCAGCGCTGTCTGTCTTGTTTTGATGTGTGTGCAGCCTGAGTATGAAAATCAGGGTGTCCAGGAAGGGATGAAGTTGATTGTTGTGTGTTCGTTTGTGGTGAATGTATGACTATAATTTCATTTCTGTGTCTAACAAGGAACTTGCCAATGCTGCTTCTCTGAGAGAACCAATAATCTTTTTTTTGACAGGGCTGTTTTTTCCAGTTGTGTATCCTCGGGCTTAGTTGATAACATAGATACAGAAGTATGTATTATGGTCTCAGAAGATTAACTGTGGAGTTGACAGTGTGCCAAACTTTCATTCCTAGCAATGATATAATCTGTGGGTAAAGTTTGGAATTACTTAATGAAGCAAAGTTTATCTCTTTTTCATTCATTATGACTGTTATTTCACTCCTGCTCTTCTTGGTTTTTTGTTTCTTTCTTTCATTTTTAAAATTTTTTTTTTCAGTTCTCATATTGCCATATTTACACTTCCAAAAGAACCATAATTGAAGAAGAACCCCCCACCACCCCCACCCCACACTTCCTGAAGGTGGTCCTTTCTATGTAAACGTAATTATTTATATCAGAGATGTTTGTTGTTGAATCATTGGCCTCTGGACTGGTGAAGCATGAACCTTTCTGGCCTGTATAATTTTTTTTTTTAATTGAAAAAACAGCTGGCAAGACAGTAGGGGAAACAGATCAGAAAGCCTATTGAAGTTTGCAATAAATCTGAACGTAGTAGCCCAATTGCCCATAAAAAATTGACCACCAATAAGTTAAATATTTTTGCCAATAGCTGGATATATGTTAAGTCATCTCTCATTGTCTTCACAAATGAATGATACTTAATCAAATACTTTTTTGTGATTGTACTGCATTTGGAAAGTCTGTATGAAAAGAGGGTGTTTTTTTGTTGGGTTTTCTTTTTTTTTTTATTCATGTGACATACAAGACTTGAATGCATGGGAGTTTGGTATGATGGCCTGTATTGGGTGACGGAAAGCACTGCAAGTTTTGCATGAAATGTCTTTTTTTGTTTTCAGCTTTTGCTTGATGTTTGTCAAACATCTAGTGTTTTTATGCAGTTGCTGTTTTTGTTAGCTTTGGGTGTGTGCGTGTGTGATTTTGTACATGTATGCTTTGAAAATGGGATTTAACATATGCATCAGTTTCTTAGTACTGCCTAGCAAAAAGTCCCTGCATGCATGAGTGCTATTAATTAACCACATACTTTTGTTGTATATATATCAAGAACTTGCATATTAAAAGCTTTGTTGACATCCTATTGCTATCCTTTTCAGACCTTCCTTAGATCCCTTCTGTGAAATGTCCATTTTTTGGTCATGTTGTTGGGGGTTTTTTTATAATGAAAGTTTCCAGTATTTTTTCAAGTCAAATTGTTTTTGTTTTTGCTAGACATAGTCAAGAGAAAGTCTAAGAAATAGTTTACTTGTCATTTGTTAAAAAACTAAAACTGAAAAAAAAAAAACAATACTTTTTGTTTAAATATCTAGAAATGTTTACTTGTCATTTGTTTCAAAACTAAAAAAAAAGAAAAAAAAAAGTCTTAAGAAATGTTTACTTGTCATTTGTTGGGTAAAATGATTGTATTTTTTAATTAAAGTAAGAAAAAGTCTCAAGAAATGTTTACTGTCATTTGTTTAAAAACTAAGAGAGAGTTTAAGTAATAGTTTACTTGTCATTTGTTTAATTAAAACTAAGAAAAAGTCTTAAAAAATATTTACTTTCATTTGTTTAAAAACTAAGAGAGAGTTAAGTAATAGTTTACTTTCACTTGTTTAAAAACTAAGAAAAAGTCTAAAAATTAGTTTACCTTTCATCTGTTTAAAAAACTAAGAGAAAGTGTCAGAAATATTTACTTTTCACTGTTTAAAAACTAAGGTTAAAGTCCTAAGGTGTAGTTTATTTTCACTTGTTTAAAAAGAAAACTAATGAAAGTCTGAGTAATAGTTTGCCTATCATGTTTCAAAGTAAGTCTGGGGCCTAAACTTACTGTGCATGTCCCTGACATGTGTCACATTTTCACCATTTGTTTCAGGCCTTCTATCTATCTATATCTATCTATCTATCTATCTATCTATCTATCATATCTATCTATCTTATCTATCTATCTATCTTCTTTAGTGTGGCGACCATGGGGGCACCCCTGAAGACTTGACAACCAGTTCCCTCCATTCCTCTCTCTGTTCTGCCTTTCTCAAAATTTTGTTTGAGTTCTAGGCCTGTCCATTCGCTGATGTTGTCCTCCCATCTCTTCCTTGGTCTGCCTCTTTTTCTTTTCTTCGTCCTTGGACAGTGCCTTGCAGTATTGTTTTTGCAAATCCTTTTGATCCTTTTCCAGGCCATAGACAGGATATTTTAGCTTGATGAAATGCATTGTCTCCATTCAGAATTCTGTTATTGTTTATTGTGTGTATTGAGTAATTTAATTCCTTTTATCTATTTTCTGTGCAAGAATTCTTACTGACATGAGTGTGGAAGTTATCTTGGAGATGAGAAACATTAAAAACTCTAACAGAGTTGGATTTCAGTTGCATTAGGTGTGGTACAGTAAAAAGTCAGCCTATTTACATTTTCATTTTATGATTTCTTGCTTCCAGTCATCATTCTTTTTAAAGATTTATCAGGGCTTTTCAGACCAGGTAACCACAGCTGCAGAGTTTATTCAGCTTGAACACTTAATGTTTATCTAAAAACCTTTCTTCTATCACTAGTATCAGGTTATTCAATTGACGACATTGATATGTAAGGCGTTGTTTCTGTCTCCATAAGTTTCTGTACCAGCAGTTAACATGTAATATTGTTTTTGTTTAAGTAGTTTTAATAGAAACATGGCTGTGACAAGTTTGTGGCTGTGCATGCATCTGTTATTTGAGAAAAAAATTGATACCATTGTCTCAGATCTCCCATTTCTATGAGTGTTGGCTGTGGGTTTTTCTTTTTGGTGTTTTTGTACACAGATTGTGAGAACTTTCTTCAAGTCCTCTACTTCTGCATGTGTGTGTGTTTCGCAGTGATAGTGAGACGAAATTTGAGCAACAAAGAAATGTGTTAAAAGCTAAACACGGTTCTTATAGTAGTAAGGAGATGGAATTAAGAAGAGCAGGTTTGTTTTTTTCTTCAGGAAAATTAGATAATGCGTCATTCTTGCAAAGTAGTACTGTGAGTCTTTGCAAAGTAGATTTGGGTAGTTTTATATCTTGTAAGTCTGATTGCTAATGATGCAGCATTGTGGGACGGCATATTGGTAGTGACTTGACAGGCCTCCAGTTTGTGTGTGTATGCATAAGTGTGAGTTGTTTTTTTGCAGTAACAACTTGCCTGCAACAGTTAATGCACCCCGGTAAGGTAGAGTGGGGTCTTTTTGTGAGTGACGCTGCTGTGGTTTGTTCCCCAGAGATAGAATTCAACGTGACGGGCGGGTACCCCCCTGACAGCCCTGGTCAGGAGCGGCACAGCAACTCCGTCATGTCAGTGTCCTCGCCCTGCGTCATGACACATCCGCCGGGAACTGTCGGCAACCATCCCCTGCCAAACAATGCCAGTCCTGCCGAAAAGATCACTGCTGTTTCCCCTACTGCTGCTGAGAGGTTAGACATGCTTTTTTTTTTTTTTTTTTTTTTTTAGATCAGATTTTCAGACTTTCCTGTCATCAGCTATGATGTGATAGAATCGCATATGTAGCCTTGGGAGTACTGAATAGGGAATCTTTGTTTTCCTACTCCTATTGTGATGGACATAAATGATTGAGCATGCAGGTTAGACATGCTTTTAAGGTGCAGGTTCAAGGGGGCGGAGGGGGGGGATCCATACAGCATTACCTTGCTGCTGTCATGTTAACTACTTCTTCTGACTGAGTGTCCAGTTTACTGTTTGACGCCTGAACCATCCTCAGTTACTGGTGTCAGCAGAAAGTGCATGGCAGGAATGATAATAATGACATTGACAAAAGTAGAGATTTCAGAGCCTTATATATATATATATACACACACACACACATACATACATACATACATATATATATATATATATATATATATATATATATATATATATATATATATTATATATATATATATATATATATATATGTATATATGTATGTATGTATGTATGTATGTGTGGTGTGTGTGTGTGTGTGTGTGTGTGGTGTGTGTGTGTGTGTGTGTGTGTGTGACTGGTAGATACCAGAATGAGCCAAGTGTAATTAAGGGATATCCAAATAATACTGTGCTGATTTGTGAAAGCATTGTGGCAGAATCTCAAGATATTGCTTTACTTTTGTTTGTGACTAGTAACGATTTCTCATCAAGAACAGAAATGATGGCACATTGTCGGTGGTAGTTCTTCTTTTTCAGTCTTTGTAGAGGCATTTACTTCGGGAAAGTTTCTGTTTGGCCACTAGAGCAATGCACAAGCCGTGATTTGTCTGATGTGATAAATACAGTAGCTAGATATAAACTTGGAAAAAAGACGATGCTCTGTGTCTTTTTCAGCCCGGAGGGACCTCCACTCAGCCCCAAAATCCAGCGTCGGGCAAGCAAGAAACCTGCTCCCCCCCCTCCTCCCGAGCGCCCCTACTCTGTGGCGGTGACAGGCATGTCCAAAGGCTCAGGTAATGGTGGCCATTCTTCACAGACATGGCCTCGTAACGCTCCACTTTCCTCTCCTGAACCTCCCTCTGATGTAGGCACACACTGTGGCCCTGAAGACAAGCGTCCTTCACCCCCAGAGCGTCGAATCTCGGGCCACGCGGAACGACCCCATGGCCCTCCCCCGGAGAGGCCCAGTGTGCCCCCTCCTGAGCGCCCCAAAGGCCTGCCCCCTGCCTCAGCAGGCAACCAGCATCCTCCGGGGGCCCCTGGGGGCGGTCACCAGCGCTCGTCCTCCACAGGAGCCATGTACATTATCACTGAGGCAGGCCCCGGTGCAGCAGGTAGCTCCTCGAGAGACTGTGTGCAAGCGGGTGTGGGTAGCTCACTAACAGCAGGGCAGGGGAACACAATACCCAGCGGCACCCTCACTCTGGGCCGACATAGCAGCATGCGACCGGCCCGCCCAAACCCCCCTCCCCCTCCCCCTCCCGTCAATTTGCAGACAGAAGAAACTCATCTGTGATGTCCAATCTTTCTAGTCAAAAGGCTGTCAAGGTGTCTTTGTGTTGGGGGAAAACCAAGCAGTGTCTGCCTTAATGATTTGTGCTTGCTGCTTTCTGCTCACAGCTGGGTCGTTCAGCAAAAGAAAAGTCGAGAGAATGTCAGACAAACGGTTCATGTTTGTTCTCTTTTTTTTTGGGTAAATTCTGTAATGGGAAGGGTTTTTCCCCCTGCCAATTTTTTTTCCCCCTCCAAACCCTGCTCAAAAGAAAAGTCAGCATTCAGATCTCGGGAACAGGAAGCATAACAATGTTTTAACATTTCAGTGTAGAGAAACAGCTTGCACATCATGCTGATTT
This sequence comes from Stramonita haemastoma, assembly GCA_030674155.1. Lineage (NCBI taxonomy): Eukaryota > Metazoa > Mollusca > Gastropoda > Neogastropoda > Muricidae > Stramonita > Stramonita haemastoma. The sequence continues at coordinate 84,205,662 of CM060316.1, read as the reverse complement.
TATCAGTTTTACATCTGATTTTACCAGTGTGATTGTCTTGGATGGTTCTGAAATATGATGTCCAAGTTTTAATATTCAGAGTTTTTGGGAAGTGAGTTTGAAGTTCATTTTGTCAGGAAGTTGTCACATCTTGTTCTGGTAGTTCTGCGGTGTTAGGCAGTGTGTGTTGTAAGGGAACGGGGACAGAGGTCTTTCATAACAGGGATACAAGTCTTTCATATTTATGAGAAAAACAAGTTGCAACCTAGAGAGGATGAACAGATTTTAGAATTGGTTGAAGATCACGGTTAGTTTTGAATCGCTCTGAAGGCACACAGCTGTTATCCATTTTCTGTATGGTCGTCTTGAAAGTTAATTGGAAATTTACATAATTGACTTCAGAAATCTGTCACAGTCTTCAATGTCTGCTCAAAGGTGACCTTTACATCTTAAACATGTAGTTCACATCTGTAGCTTTGATCACGTGGTCAGACCATTTCTGCAGCTGTGCATGTTGTCATAATTATTATGTGTATTATCAGTGTAAAAGCATGTTGATGCCATTTTTTTTTTTTTTTTTTTTTTTTTTTTTTAAAAAAAGGGAAATGATTATAATGTTTTCATGAACTGTGTATTGTGTTAGCGGGCTATTATAGTATTATATTTGTATTGTTCTGTACTGAACACAACTGACTGTGATGGAATTGCATGCTTGTGTTTCTGTTGTTTGTGAGGTGGTTGTTGGTTTTAGTTTTGTTTGTTTGTTTGTTTTTTTTTGTTTGTTTTTTTTAATGGACTCGTATGATTATTTCATGTATATAGTGGTCAGTTTGAATAAAGTGCTTCCATTTTCTGCTTCAAGATCATTAGTGTGCAATGATGTCGGACTCCTTCGAACAAAACAAAGCAACCAAAAAAAAAAAAAAGTCTTCTGTGTAGATTTGATTCTTTCTGCTTTGCCTGTCAAATGTGGACAGAAAGTGGATTGTTAGTTTGTTTACTTGTGTTTTGAGGGGGTGGGGTAGAGTGGGGAGCATAGAAGAGGTGAAGGAGAGGGGAGAGTCATGCTATACATCAAAAGTGGATTTGTGTGTCTCAGTTTCCCCTGTGGGAATGGTTTCTGTATGAATAGCATTGCCATCATCAGGGACTTTAGCTACAGAATCCTCCACTTGTTTCGATTCCTATTCATGGAGGGGGGGGGGGGGGAGCAGACTGGTTTTCCTTCCCCCCCCTGTCATCTCTTTTTCAAAATCTCATTTTCTCTCTCATCAATCCTGTCACCTATATTTTGACAAGGAATTATCCTCACATTTCTGATAATAAAGTGCATGTATTGACCTTTCTTGTTGTTGGGATGTGGGATTTGCTATTTTGCCATATAAGCTGTTTATGAGATATTTTCTTGCGTTATTTTTTTTTTTTCCGTTGTTAAGATGTGGGGTGGTATATGGAAGGGGAGGGGTATCCCCTGGTGATAAATGGGTACATTAGCCCACATGCATAGCATTTCCAAAGTATAGTGTCCTTTGTGTATTGGGATGTACTCGTCTCTCTCTCTTCCAGGGTGTAGTTATTGTGGGGTTTTTTGTTGTTGTTTCTTTTACACAGTTTGAACCAAACTATTTATTTGCCATTTATATTGTTTTCTTTGACGCAATGCTGGACATATATATATTGAGCTTGGCATAAACAGTATGAATGAATCAGTCTTGATTTTTTAAAAAATTATTTTGATTTTGTTTTGTTTCACTTTTTTTGCTATTTGACTTTGATTAAGACATTATTTCAACAGTTTATGTAATACCAATCAGATCAATTTGACATAACATGACTGTGTTTCTTCTATATCTTTGCTTGATTGTATATTTGGTTTGGGTTTGGTTCTTCCATATCAGTATTATCTATAATTTCATATTGTGCTTGCAATATCTTTTTTTTTTTTAAGCCATGTTTCATCATATGGAGGGATTCAGTGTGTGTTGTTTTGTTTGTTTGTTTGTTGTTGTTTTGAGCTAATCTGATGTCAGAAAAGATGTTTTGAAATGGAGCGTATGCCTTAGTTCTCATTTAAAAATATAAAAAAATTTACAATACATAAATCAGGCAAAGTTTCATTGCAAATGGTAAGGAACAGTAATCAGTTGTGGAAAAACATTTCTTCCCTAAACTGCAGCAACGTAGTTGGAAGTGCAAGAATCTTTGTTCCAAGTTCTGCATTCATTGTTACACTCCAGTTCATGCATTTTAACAGAGAAATTATCTATAGTTTGTACACTGCTCTTAGGAAAGTGTTATTTTCACATGTGGTGCGTGCTCAGCATCTTGTTTTTGTGTTTTAGGCTCTCATCATGAATCGTACTCAAATGACATGATCTTAAACATGAGTAAGTATGTTGATTAATTGCTTTCACTGCTAAAGAGCTATTCAAGAACTAGCCTTTCAGCACTGAGCCAGGGATGTGACAGTTCAGAAACATGTCCATGCATAACCCACATGCTCTCAGATGATTCATTTGGGGGTCTTTTGTTTTGGCAGGGGAGAGGAGGGTTCACACTTATCTCATTCATAGCTCACTTGTTCTGACAATCAGTTCTCAAACCCTATGTATTCACGATTTGTTTTCAAGATGGATTTGCTCGGCTGTCTTGCTCATGCATATGTTTTGTTGGGTTTTTTTTTTTATTTCTTGTGAATATTTTATCTTTGGTTTACTTTCATTTTTGTGAATAATTTATCTTTTGCTTGCGTTCATTTAAAAAATTTTAATTTTACCAATACCATGATCACAATGTTCTATGATTGATCACCTCTCTACAGATCCTACCTCCTTTTGTGTCCTTTTTTCTTTTTGTCTTCTCTGCTGTATCATTGTAGAGTCTTTGAGAAACATAAACAGTATGTGCTTCTTTTCGTTTTGATTTTTTTTTGTGGAAGTGTAGATCTGTTTAAAAGATTGTAAAAAGAGATTTAAAACATCATAATTGGGAAGTTTGTTATGGATAGCTATATCTTTGCTAATCTGTTAAAAGCAGAAGTAGAGATTCTGTAAAAGTAAGAAACTAAAAGCAACAAAACAAAACAGAAACATAAGCAAACATGTGTTTAAAAAGTGTGTGTGTGTGCGCGCGTGCGCATTTCATATCACAATGTCGCAGATAACAGCCAGATCACCACTTAGTACTTTGTTGACTGGAGTTTCCTTCTGTCTGTGAACTGTGAGTAACTGCGTAATTTTTTCAGACAGATCTTGCGTCAAGGTTCCAAAACACTGTATATCAAAGGAACGTGCCATGGCCTTCTCAGTAATGTTAAGAGCTGTTACAAGCAGTGTGCATCTTTTTCCTTGTGGTGGGGGTGAAGATGGTATTACGATAACAACAGACAAATAGGGAAGGAGAAGGATTATTTTCACAGTATAACCATCCAGTCATCCTACTCTCTGTTCTAAGTGATTCGTTCTTCCTTTAGGGAAGGAGAAGGATTATTTTCACTGCACAACCATCCATTCTCCGTTCTAAGTGATTCGTTCTTCCTTAGGGAAGGAGAAGGATTATTTTCACTGTACAACCATCCATTCTCTGTTCTAAGTGATTCGTTCTCCTTTAGGGAGAGAAGGATTATTTTCACTGCACAACCATCCCATTCTCTGTTCTAAGTGATTCATTTTTCCTTCAGGGAAGGAGAAGGATTATTTTCACTGTACAACCATCCTGTCATCCATTCTCTGTTTCATTTTAAGTTACTCATTCATCTCTTGAGCAGGTGAGCAATTGGAAATGAATATCTCTTGTTCTAGTTGAAAATTAATAATAAATAATAATAATACATGGAATTTATTGAGGTGAAGATGTTCTTGTTCACTGTCTTCTTCTTCCACTGGTTGATCCGTACCTTTCACTGCCAATGATCTTTGAGAGAGAGGGCTTATGTACAGAATGTAGAGATACATAGCTATGCTTTGTTATGTCTGTTGCATACTCACACATTTTGTGTTGTCTGCTGAGTCCTTTGGGTACAGTATTTGATTTCGACATGCCATTTCAATGTTATCTCGTGTTGAAGTTTTCAACAAAAGAAAATAACTTTCTGTGATGCTTTGTTGTCGCTTAAAACCAAAAACTATATTGACTGTATATAGAACCTGATCAATCTGATATGTGTGCTATGAGCGCTGGGCATTATCTGTCTGATTATTTTCCGTCAGTTCAGATGATCAAACCTGGTAATTTGAGTTGAAACGCTTCCAGATTAAGAGTGATATAGGACTTCAAGAGAGTTTATGGTGCTGATGATCTTTCCGCACAATTAATGACATGCACAGAAAATCAGATTATGCTAATGGTCTATGCAAAACAGGCAGGTGCTCAGTGTCTGAAAAAATATCTAAAATACTCTATAGACATTGTGAACGAGGATGGTTTTGTTCAGGTGAGTGTGTTATTACACTGAAAATTACAAAGTACAAAATTTGTTAAAATTTCAATCAAAATAAAAGTTTTGTTAAAGATCTGTTAGTTATGATGCAAGGACACCAAAAAGACGATGTCGTTCTGGAAAAAAATAACAGCTTCCTTTTTGTTTGTTTGTTTGTTTGCTTGCTTGCTTCAGGTTTTGGAAGTAAGTTTATCTGAACATCAAATTTGAATATGAGGTATCAGTTGTCTGTTGAACTTGTCAAATGCTGTTACTTTTTTAGTTATTATATTGACATTAGATCATGTGATTGTTTCTAAGTTATTAAAGTTGCCATAGCTGTTAGGTGATATTTGGTAATTGTTTATAGTTATTAGAGCTGCCATAGCTGTTAGGTGATATTTGGTAATTGTTTGTAAGTTATTAGAGCTGCCATAGCTGTTAGGTGATATTTGGTAATTGTTTGTAAGTTATTAGTGTTGCCATAGCTTTCAGTTGATATTTTGTAACAGTTGGTAGTAATTCATGTTTTGCTATTGATTGATGTCTTCTCAATTGTGCCTACTAGTCATTGTACTCTTAGGCATGCAGTGAAAAGCTTTTTTCATCACTACTCATCTTTCCTGGCTTGCACATAATCTATCATGCACGCACACACATGCACTAAAACACACACCACGCACGCACACACACACACACACACACACACACACACACACACACACACAAGCACACACAATCACAAACACACACACACACACTTATTCCACTTATACCAAGTGCATTCTTTGCCTTAATTTTGGGGGACTTTTTGTTTTTTGTCAAGAATGTGTTGCTGTGGCATTGAGAATGTATTCCTGTGGCAAACAGCTTAATAACAACTCAGCAATGCCCTGAATGAAGAAATAAGATAACCAACATTAACCTTTTGTTTTACCCACCATTTTTTTTTTCTGGTCTTGGTCCTGGCTCATACCCTCACGCACAAGAAACACAAAACCATCATGTATACATTGATATTTCCTGGAAAATTGAAACCTCAAAATTGCTTCTTGATCCAGAACCCGCCAAAGGCTAACAGCAGCTAACAAAACCAAGGGTAAAGTACTGTGCTGCCATCTTCCTCCTCCTCCTGCTCCTCATCTCTCGTAACCCATGCACTGCTGTACATATCTTTTGGCTGCTGTGGATTTGAAATGTCTTCTTCTTACCTTTCCTCTGCCTCATGACCGATCTACATACACCTGCTTCCTTTTGGATTTTTTTTTTTTTTCAGTGCAAATTCAGCGTGTGGCTGCTAGAGTCATATATCATGTCAGCTTTGCAATTGTGTGTTCTGTGGCTGTGTTGGTGTGCCGAGTTGAAGATGTAGGCCTGCTGCTGATGCTGTGGAATGTTCTGGAAAGGGTTGGGTACTTAACAAGAGTGTGAATGGTTTGTGCTGTGTGGATCCAGTGTGTTTGGAGTTGTGTGAAGTAGGGATGTTTTGAGTGGAGCCTCATTGAGTTTGTATGTTGGTTGGGTTTTGTTGTTGGGTTGTTTTGGGGTTTTGTTTGGTCTGAAAGTGTTGGTGTATAGAAAAAAGATATGTGGAAGTTTCCAAACAGAGACTTTGACCTACGTTTTTGTTGTCTCTGTCTCACACACACACACACACACACACACACACACACATTTAGTGAATCATGGGAAAATGATTAATCAAAAAAACAACAAAATACTTTAGTATGAAAAGTCCATGAAACCTGTTACAGATTACAGAGTTGGTTCTAAAACACCATTTCTTTACAAGTATATGATCACAAAGCATCATGTATGCATAGGATTTCCTGTGTGTGCTCTTAACTGCCTATTCCAATTCACGAATCAGACATTTAATTTATAAACAAAAAATTGCTTTCTCCCAGTAATTGTATTATTCAGGACTAGTAAAGCAAATGATCACGAGGTTCCACTCAGTTAAAAAATAAAATATTTTTTATGCATACTGCTCTTTGCATCTTAATTGTGATGGAGTATTTTTGTTAGTACACAAAACATACTGGTATATGGCAGCTTTGATACTAGCGGGTTCTAGATCTTCAGAATACCTACAGCATGGTCATGTACTCAAAGCATGGCGGCTACGCACAAACATTGCTTTAGCAAGTAGGTCTTCTTTTTTTTCTGAAGCATGTGAAAGAGTGAATCATGTATGAACAGTGTTTGTGGTAAGCTTTTTAGATTTTTAAATAAAATCAGATTTTGCATTTTCATCTGTAGAGACTGCTTTTCTTCTTTGGTCTAAATCATGCGACTGCTTCAATACTGTATGCATATGTAGATCATCTTTTTGAATTGTGATACTTTTTTTTTGTGGGAGGTTTTGTGGGTTATTGTGTTTACTGTCACTCATTTCTGTATCAAAGATGACGAGAACATTGTCTCTGCATTCTGTATATTATTGAAAAGAAAAGGTTGATTGTGAAGAATTCATGCTGACCATGCAGTCCTCTGTAATTCCTGTCTGAAGAACTGTTACTTGTGTGTACTGTAGATATTTATATTTCCCATGGAGCCAAATCGTTTTAAAACTATGACATTGGTAGACTTTGTACAAAGTTTTGTTATGTAAATGTTACATATAAATGTTGCTTTTTTTTTTTTTGTTCGAATATATTGCATGAAACATAAATGAAACGCATTTAAATTGCATGAACTGTGTGTAGCTTTTCACCTTTTATTATTTTGCTTTCAGTCTGATTGCAACAATGTATGGATGTTTCTATATTGCAATTTTTTTGGTAAACCATTTTATTTTGCAGAGTGCTGTATATTTGGGTGTAATAAATGCCATATATTTTCTGTGAAAACTATGTGTGTTTCTTTTTTTAAAAACACTTTTTATTTGTTTGAGTTGTTGTTGCTGCTGCTGTTGTTGTTGTTGTTGTTGTTGTGATTTTATGTTGCTCACTGTTTAGTGTTTGCTTTCTTTTCCTGCTGTCTCTTACCACCCCCCTGTCTCTCCTATCATCTCGCTGTCTTCACCATTCCACGAGTTCTTGCTTTCCTCTACCTTTACTTTGTTCAGAAAAAAACCAAACCAACCATTGTTGCAAACTACCTGGTTTACAAGTTTTGTTTTTTTTTCTTTTGGTTTACCAGTGTTAGATTTGTGCAGTACCTTTTGATCTACTGTTCTTTTATGTATTGTTCTTTTGCATGCTTAGTCAAGAAGTTATGCATGATACTCAAGGGGAGGGTGAGGTGAATGAAATAACTTAGTGGTTAGATTGTCATACTTCGTTCTGACCGCAGCTTAAAAGCACAGGTTTGAACCTCAGCTTAGGTTTCAGTTAGAGGAGATTTTCTCCCATGGGGTTAACATTGGCACTGACTCCACTCCCCTGTCGGTCCTTAAAATGAGATTTTGCACCAGTGTTCTATTTGCGATTGTGTCTTACACACATGCTGAAATCCCATCTACCTTTGATTGAAGAAAAAGCCAAGCTATGGCAGGTGGGATGGATGACACAAACATACCCAGCATGCACTCCTGCTGTCTGGAGAGAGACGGCTCTGCTAGGGCCAATTTGCTCTTGATATACTGGCTAAAAAAATCCTGTGCAGTGCCTCTGCAAGTTTTGACGTCTCCTTTAACTCTTGTGGTGTTGACAACTCCACAGACAAAGAGTTAAAGGGGATGTCGAAATCAGTCCCATTACGATAATCAATGTGTCATTCCTCTTGCCACATGTTATATTTTAAGTGAGTGTAGTGAGGTTCATGATTCTTGCACTTATTCACACACCCATATTTGTGTTGTGATACTTGTCATCATGTGATTTAAGTGTATACTCTTTCTTAATATGTATAAATATCATACAAAAATAAGATCACAAAATTTTCAGTGTTTTCTTGTACACTCAAGAGAAGGGAGTAATCTTTGGATGGTAAGTATCATTTTAAACATACAGTAAATCAAATCACGAGTTTATGTTTTGGATTATACACAGATCATGTAAAATTCTAAACACATTAAAACCCCAACTGTTTTCTGTTATATTGCATACAAGTTTAGAATATTGTGCTAAAGATTCTTATATGTGAAGTTTGATGTCTCAGGGAAAGATATCTATATATTACTGCATATTGAACACAAATTTGATGCATAATTCTCAGTTTTATCAAAAATGCTAACAACAAACTCATTTTCTTATTCATTGGTAATGTTTAAAAAAATAACTTGCATCCTTGCAGATGATGATGCAGACAAGTTTTATTTGATATGGTGTGTTAAAAAAAGTATACAAGAAAAATACTGTCAAAGCAAATTTTCTACCTTTCATAATCATTTCGTGTCTACATCAAGTTGAAATAAATGGCTCTGTAAAGAGTATATCAGATATTAACTTTTTTCTGACTAAATTCAGGACTTGTACAACTTTTTTTTGTCATTTGCATTTCCCCCCTACCTTTTCATTCTTTGTCCTTTTTTATATTTAATTTTTCTGTGTGCTCCATTTTCCTCCTCAGTTTTGGGGTTCTTTTACCAAACCTCCAAATCCAACCCCTTTTTTTCTTCCCACCCCTCTGCACCCTTTGTTCCTATCATCCCACATCAGAGAATATCCACTCACTTGTCTTGTTGGTTCAATGGTTTCACCTCATCCAGTAAGTGGGAATCATTCACAAACTACAAGTGTTGTAGGTGGTAGTTCCTTTACTTGTTTTGTGGAAACAGGTATACTATAGTCATAGCTCATTTCAGAATTGCTTCGGTGGCAATTGTAGTTCATGAAAGGCACAGAACAATTCTGTGATGATGGTGAATCAGGGTCTGCCTCATCCACCAAGATGTCAAATTGTGATATTTAGTAGTGATTGAGAAGAAAGCAAAAGAACAGTAAGAAGCAAGGTTGGTTTTTTTTGTAACCCAGCAAAACAAAAACAAAAAATTGAAAGTGGTCCTAGATTTTTGATCATATGAACCTGTTACCTTGCAGTGTACTGTGGCCCTATGTTTACCTTTTCATGCATTCACTTTCATGGTGAATTGTTACAGAGCAGTAAGTAGCCTTTTCTTTTCAGCCTGAATATATCAGTGAAGATCCCCTAAGACAGAATGTGGCTATTTTAATGGTGGGTAAAAACAGCTACATATCCAAAAACTCCTCAAAAACCCTGGAGCTGTAGCCGAGGATAAAAAAGCAACAAACAGTTAGTATAGAAACCAACTGCCTCCTGACCGTCATCAAATGAGTAAACAAGGTTTTGCCATACCTGTAATGAGTGCCTGGAAGTTTTCAGGCTTACCACAAGCTCTTTCTGGAGCAGTGTGTAGGGAAAACTTGTGTGCAGAGGTTTTACCAACTCCTGTAAATGTAATCCTTACTTCATATGACCCCTCTGTTGTCTGGTAGGTGGTTGGGAGCTCTGTGGCCTGTGTTTCTGTGCAGGAATAGATTTCCCTCCACACTCACCAGTGTCTTTAGTATCATTGAGACTGACTGGTCAACATTTTTCTGTTTAAAAAAAAAAAAAATCCCCAGGTTGAAATGTGGCTACCTGAATGATGGGTAAAAACAGTGACATACGCAAACCTTATTATCGGTTAACCTCGGATCTCTTGCCAAGGTAAAAAAAATCTTCACAATATTTAGATTTTCAGCTTGCTTCTTTCTAACTGAGAAACAGCAAAATGAAGACAGAAAATAGCTAGACCTTACACTACATCCTTTAATGCAAAGAGCTGGTCTAAGAGACTGAAGAAAAACTTTGCAAACTTCACACAAAGGTGCTTAGAAATGGGCAAAAAATGCTGAGATCTTTGGTAGGCCATTGAGAGGTTAAAAAAAAAAACGACCCGATAACCGAATTTTGTGTACCACTAGTGTATGATGAGTATCATGAAGATTACACCAATGAAAGTACCAGAGTAAAAACACACTCCAACATAAAAAAACCTCCCTTCATGGTGGCCAAAACAGTTGTATATACAAAATCTCACATTGGTGAACCTTGGAGCTCTAACCAAGGAACAAAAATAACCAGATGTTAGCTATAATTTTTATGTGTTGTTGAAGCAGACTGCTGTATTACTGATCAAGAGAAGATCAAACTGATCAGAGGTCATCCATTTTTTGCTGCATTTTTTTGGTTGTCTTTTTTTTTCTCCTCAGTTAGAGCTCCAAAGTCCATGAAAGGTGAGATTTTGTGTATGCATCCATTTTTGCCCACCATTAAGGTAGCCGCAATACAACTTCAAGGATGATGTCTAAACACAACACCATGTGCAAGCATTTTTTAAGATAAATTTTGTCATCTGTTCTTACCAGCACAAAATGGCGCACTCTCCTGAAAGGCAGAACAGGTTTCAACATGTGCACAAGATGTTTTACATATGTTCACACATGGGACCTCAGTTTATAGTCTCATCCAAAAGAATGTTCATGGAGTGGAGTCAGTACTGCTGTTAACTCCAGGGAACAATCCCCTTGAACAGGTGCCATGGCGGAGGCTCAATTCTGGGCTGTTGGATCACAATTTCAACACTCTAACCACTAGGCTACCCCATTCCCCCCTGCATGGATTTATTCCAAAACCCAAAACACCATCTCATTCAGAAAGTGCCAGAGAAGGGTCTGATGGGATTGCAGAATTCACTATCCACATGACTGAGGCATAGGCTGGCTGCTTTCATTTTCAAGTTATATAACTTAGACAAGCTGTGTAGCAGGAAGATTCACTCCATCAAGAAAGTTTTGAAAATAGCATCTCCTGACAGTGTAGCAACCTTTTTCTTTTGAAAAAACAGAAGAAAAAAAATTGAAAAATTACTGTCATCAAGCATTATAGACAACTGACAAGATAATACCACCATTTTTTCTTGCACCCCATGCACAATCTAGTATGTACAAACATACACAGAGCACTCTTTTCATAGTCAGTTTCCTGCAAACCTGAAAAAACTGGTCCCTTTTGTAAAAACTCTGTTTTTGCTGTCTGTTGTGCATGCTGCCACTTGAATACTTTTAGCCAGAGTGAAGGACCAATGGTCTTGCCCCCTCTTTCTGTCTTTTCACATTGAAGTGTTGTATTGTGGCTTTGAATGGATAAATACAAACCATCCTCTAGTCCCTTTAGTACTCTGTACCGGTGTTCAGAATCTGCCCATATCTTGGATATAGACTGAATGCAGTTTCCCTGCACCATGGTTAGATGATGAATGGCATCATTTGCATGCATATGTGTTTGCATGTATATATATATATATATAATATATATATATATATATATATATATATATATATGAACCATTTACAAAATACACAAAATCAATGTTTTGCTTAACAGGAAGACACAAAGAGAAAAGAGTCCAGCAAATATCAGACACATCGCTCTAGTGCATTTCTTTCTTCAGCATTTTATCCCATCAAGGGAGGAGAAAAAAAAAGCCTTTGCACAAGCAAGCCTTTAAATCTATATGCTCAGACCCACTCTGACCAAAGATAAAACCATTATGTGTCTGTATTGCAGAATTTATCAGTATTTGTTCCCAGCACGTGGACAATTTTATCATGTGATGATGTTTATTTCTATTCTCTTTCAGTTACGAAGAAGGTTTACACAGCATATGTTTGAGTGAGATTGCAGACGAGTGATAAGGAGAGGAGGAGGAGGAGAAGGAGGAGGCCAGCAGAATTACAGAACACCGAACAGAACAACATGCCAGTGTGAGACGTAGTACACTGGAGTTGAAAATTCAGTGTACTGTGTTCGTGTACTGTGATTCTAGTGTGGACTGACAACAGTGCAAAACAAGGGATGGCTATTGGTGATTTTCTACAGACTTTTACCGTGCAAACTGGGTGATACTTTTCCTGTATTCAGACCCAAAATTCCCACCCCAAAACAAAATTGCGCAGTTTTGTCAAATACATAGGGTTTTGTTGTGTGGTTTTTTTTTTTTTTTAAGTTTTGTTCCCCCTGTAGTTTCTTTTTAATTCTGAATCATTGTAAATTGTTTGTGATGAAACTGTGGAGGATTTTTTTTTTTTTAATACAAAGGCCATGTTTTAAGGGCATATTTGGTGAAAATACCAAACATTCTTTTCAGAGCTTGGTTTTAAGAGCCTTGGAACTGTTTGTTTGTAACCGCTACCTTTTAACTTTTTAATGGCTGAATGCTAAGAGCTCAAAGTGAAAATGCAAAATAAAACTGTGATCTAATGTAACTTCCCCCTCACCCCCCCCCCCCCCCCCGCAATTTTTGGTCAACACACCTCTATTGTATTATGTAACTGTACCATACTGCAGAATATATACACGGTTGTATCATTTAGTTGTAGCATATTGCAATGTATGTACATGACTCAGACTGTACCGCATTGCATTACATGTATGTACATGATCTTATTTGAGGAGTTTCGCACACATACAGTTCAGTTTTAGAAAATGTATAACAAAATTAAAGCCAGGCTTTGTTACATCTCGGTACATCATTACATGCCTTTCATCAACTGGAAATGACAGAGTTGGGGCTCTGGCTTAATGATAAAGAAAGCTCTTCACAGGAGCAACACAAATGTTGACTGATGAGGGGATAGCATCATAAATCCATTACTTCAGCATTGAGAAATGTACAATACTAGAATTAAGATCAAAGAGCAATGTACTGTTAATTATTTTTTAAAAACAACAACAACTAAGATGATAGATAACACTGTAAACTGGTATAAATTTAAAACAAAGATGAAAAATACAAAACAACACCCCAAATTGCATGGAAAATAATCAAAATTAAAGAGAAAGTGCAGGGTCAAAGCAGCTCTTCATGTACGTATCCATCAATAAATTCACATCATTCAGGGAGAACAGCACACCTCCACAGTTTTGTTCTGTCCAAATATGACTACTTAATTTTTGCACTGATGGTTCTAGCAGACAAAGCATATTACCTTCTTTTTTTTTTTTTAAATATCAAACAAAACCAAAAATATTCCATATTTGGCAGCTTTAGAAATAAAGGGTAAACTGACAGAAAATTAGACATTTAAAAACTTTCAGTACAGTCTCTTAAATTGTACGCACAAATATCACCAACTACCTCCTCCATCCTAAACATCTACCAGCCAACCCAGATCAGGCAGTGATTCACACACATTTACTCCAGTAGCAAAAACAGAAACTTTTTTTTTCCTCCTGAGGTAACGTTTTTAGCTCACTCTTAAGTTTTTTAAATATCTCTCTGTAGTTTTCTTTATTAAATTTGAATATTGTGTTGGTGTAAAAAGATACAATTCATGACATGCCATCCACAATAGGGAATTTGATTTGAGAATGAGAACATTCCAAATTACAAATAATTATGTTCTGATGCTTTAAAAATGATTTGCCCATAGTTTTAACCATGTCCAGCGATACCAGAATACTCGAGTATACTTTCAACATGGATTCCGGATGCATAATATTCAAGCTAAGTGCGCCAATAGATTATGAATATGACTGTGAAATGTTGGGGGAAAGTTTACATGTCCTTTTCATACATGATACTGATTCTCTGTATGTTTGTCATATGGTATGCAAACATCCATGGGCATTTCTATGTGTACTCTACAGCTTTGATTTGATGTTCATTTCAGATTAGTTCACTAACCTATGATTTATAGATTTTGTTTACCCAGAACTTGGAACAAGGTGCTTGTCCAGGTATGTCCATATTGACTATCAATGATGCCTCCAAAACATATTTGTATGCCTGCTGATTCACCCAAAAGATCTATTCATTTTGATTTGTGATTTCCCAGATTTTTTTTTCAATAAGAAGAAAATGCCAGTGCCTGATTTTCATCTGATGTTGTTTAGCAGTAGTAAATTAATTTACAATCAAAATTCAAATGGTTTTCTAGTTTACTGTAAGCAAGTGCTGAGGAAATAAGGAAATATTCCATTTCCATGTTAAGTCACAAACTGTGGTGTTATTCATATGAGTTGTGCACACATTTGCTGTGCTTTTGTCACTTAAGTTTTTTTCATATTACACTGATGGAGAGGAAAATAAAATGAAATTCTGAATGGGAATATCAGAAATGTGTTTGTCCTAATAATTCACAACAGGGCTGTTTTATGGGGGAAAAAAACTGTGGTGCACACACGCACGCACGCACACGCACCACACACACACACACACACCAGTGCACTTTTTGCTTAATGTTTTAACCAGCAGTACTGCAAAAACACAAACAGAATAAACAAAACAACAACAAAAATCATGGAAAAATTATGCCTGAACATTCTACTTTTTTTTTTTCAGCCTCAACCCATTTCTTGTTTTGTTTGTCTTAGGAGGACAGACGTTAAAAAAGAGAAAAAGAAAAGAAAATACATGACAACTGGAAATCAGATTCTAAAGATTTGTTTCATAAGCGTGTTGAGCTGCCAGTGTGGAGGACGTTTGTTATTGTGTATGAACATCTCTTTCCTGTTGAACAGAATGAGCTCAAGTTGATGTGATTTTAACCTATCTGACTGGAGAAAACAAAATGGTACTACCAATGTATGCATGCAAGTACAATCAAAAAATCTGTTTATCATTTTTTCTTTGTTAAATGAGGTGTAAGGGGTATTATAAATGATGTTTCTACATCATTCTTGAAAATTCCATTATTTTGATGGAACTTAGCATGTAATTTTTAATCATTAATGTTGGAGAAAAAGTATTCTGTACATGCTATTTGATGTTATAAGGACTCTTCATATAAATTTTGTCACTACAGAAAGCATCTACTGTTTGAGCGACATGCACATGGACATGATGGTATCCACTTTCAAATCTGTATGGTATGTTTGAATTATTGTCATTCTGTTGAATTAATATTTGCGCCAAAACTGCTGTATACACAGGCGCATTTCCATGTGTACATGTAAATAAGTCTAGATTTGAAATATCATGAAGACATGTGGTAAACAATAAATTTTGCATGACATGTTTTGTTTGAAACTGTGTGACCTGTGTGTCTGTATCTATAGATTAGATTGGTATATAAATATGTATAAAAATGTTTTCATTTATGGGTTTGGTATATTCTTTAAGAAAAGACGAGTCTTCAAAGTATACAAGCAGAAGAGTGCGTGCTATTGCAACCACATAATCAGGCTCTGCATCTCACATAAATACACATATCCATGCACTCAAAAGCATACACACATCTCAGACCCCAAAGTGTTTGACTCTTAACATTCAACGGGCAAGAAATGATTGAGAAGCCAAGACTGAGGTTACCTTGAGACCAGAACAACAGGGGCCACCGAATCAGAATCAGTTTTCTTTCATTGGAAACTGGTCAATGATGATGAAAAAGATGTGATGATACTATGGAGGTGCACCAGTTTTGAGACAACATGACAAAGCTGTGCTCTACAAGTCCTATCGTAATGTATTCTGGCACCTTCAACTGGGACTGGGAGATACAGACACCCACAGTGTTCCAAGTAATTTGAACAGTATTCTCAAAAATGCATCAGGATAGTGGATGATGCTTGTGTATGGTCAAACTCTTTCTCAATGAGCCCACAGCTACTCGTTCTGAGGTTTTCAGCAAGTATTCTCATTTCTTGAATGAAAATCGCATCTTTGTTAAGTTATATACCATAGGTAAATTATACATGTCACTCAAAATGTCTTTTGCAGCCACAAAACAATAACAAAAGCCAGAAAATCTTTGCAGATGATTTATTCAATACAGACTCACAAGATAAAAAAAAAAATAAGCACCCTAATTGCAGTCATTGTTGGAATGATAAACTACCAACAACTTAACAAGTATTAACTGGAACAAAACTTTGCGACAAAGTCAATCATACATAAAAGTAAGCTAAACTCTGTCTTTAAAAAAGTTTTGTAAAATACACACAAACACACACATCCACATACCCCTACAAAAACCCCATAACTCGTGTCTAAAATTGGATGGTTCACAGAATCACTGCAACACCCTTTTCAAGCTAAAGAAAACAGCTTCTGTTAAAAAAAAAAATGTTTCGTACAATACTTTTTAACCAGGACATGGTTTGGGGGAAACAGTATTCCGTCGAACAGTTCTGGTCAGCTTCTAATCTAAAACAGCAGTCAACCAAAAATGCTTGCGTGCTGAAGACTGTACTATGAAAAAAACATAGAATTCACCATTTTCAGAAACTGTAACATCTAAAAGCAGATGTATGTAGAGGGTTTGTTAACATCTATACAGGTCATTTCGTGACGTTAACAGCCCCACTGACCACAAAGATCATGTGAGGCTGTTGCATCTTCAGGAATCAAAACTTCCATGAAAAGTTCCCTTAGGTCCAAACTGAACACTGTGAACAGATCATATATGATATCTAACACAGTAACAGTCCCATATATATATATATTTTGTTTTTTTGTATTTTGTACCACTTTATGTCACAGCAGATTTCTCTGCGTGAAATTCGGGCTGCTCTCCCCGGGGAGAGCGCGTCGCCACATGTGCAGCGCCTACCCATTTTTTTTTTCTTTTTCCTGCATGCAACTGTATTTGTTTCCCTATCAGAGTGGCTTTTTTCTACAGAATTTTGCCAGGGACAACCCCCTTGTTGCCGTGGGTTCTTTTACGTGCGCTAAATAGTGATGTGTAACACATGGGACCTCGGTTTATTGTCTCATCCGAAAGACTAGCGCCCAGACCACCACTCAGGGTCTAATGGATGGGGAAAAAGTTTTGGGTCCAACGGGGTACGAACCCCACACACTCCGACCCGGGCTTTTTGCTTTCTAGGCAAGGCGCGTTACCACCTAGACCACCGATATATATATATATATATGTGTGACTGTTAGTGTTACTAATCCTTTCAAATACATCAACCTGGAAAAATAATAAAATGGTACCACACTCTATCTTTTCCCTGAGGCAAGTAAGACCAGGCTGTGCTTAAAAAAAAAAAAATAAAAAAAACACCAGCTGTTTTCCTTATATTCAATCATACCCAGAATTCAGAAGAGCATAAAAAAAACCACTTCAAGGCAATAAAAAAAAACTGCTATGAATATGAAATGCCATAATCTGGACAAATAATGTCACTGCTGAAGGAACAGCATGAACCCATCCCAGTGTCTATGATTTCACCAACTGGTCAAACTGAACAAAAAAAAAAAACACCCAAAAAATCCACAGGCAAAAAGTCATATCATGCACAGAAAAATGTTTTGAACTTTCTTTAAAAAAAAAAAAAAATGTGGAGAAAGGAGAAAATAGGCAACAAAACAAACAAAACCCCTCAACGAAAAAAACAAAATAACAACAAAAAGCAAACTACAACAAAGGAGGGAAGAACGGATGGATAGAAACGAATGGAGTGATAGAAAAGGTGAACAAGTTTGAGCACGCAATGGGGATATGTTATAAATATTCTAGAACTACAAGCAACCCCCCCCCAAAAAAAAAAAACAAAAAAACAAACAAAACCACCTAAAAAAATTCAAAAAGCCACAACAAAAACATGTACACAACAAAACAACAACAAAAAACTACACCCCACCACCCCCCCAAAAAAACCAAAACAAACCAAACCAAAACCAAATCAATCAAACAAACAAACCCACACACAAAACAAACCAAATCAAAACAAATAATCCCATGAAAAATCCCGATTTCTTCTCTCTTTTTTTATCTCTTTTTTTTTTTTAAGGATTAAAATCATCTTTTCAGACATTTTTAATAAAATGGCACATCAGCACATCTTCAATCCAGAAATGGTATATTCAATTGTCAGTCTTATTGTCTAAAAAATCTTCCTTTCTGTCTCAATTCTGTCCCCCTCCCCCCACTTTTGTAATAAACATACATCACATATGGAGAAAGAGAGAGAGCCAGTGAGCTAGAGAATGGTGTGTGTGTGTGTGCATGTGCGTGTGTGACATCAGTTAGAGTTTTTTGCTAAAAATGTTACATGCTCAAAGAAGACCTATAGTGCTATAGCAGCAATGTTGTAATCACTGTTGTAGTTCTAAACTCTTGCCACAGGTTTTTTTCCCCTCATTTTATGATCTTGAGATTAACCTATTTCACACACAAAGATGCATTATCTTAGAACATGCAGTTTTGTCAACAATTGTAATGTTCAACAGACAGTGTCAATACATAACAAATTAAGAAATACATAACCAAAACAAAAAAGATAATAAAATGCAATTAACTGGGGATCAGTGAACTATGCCTAAAATAACCAACCTGTGTTTTCAAATATTCTTACTTCAGGGATTGCTTTTTCCCCTAATGTGGTACATGTATATGTACATTACACTGTCCAATAAAAAAAATAAAATAAAAAAAACTGTGAACTCTCTCTCTCTCTCTCCCTCTCTCTCTCTCTCTCACACACACACACACACACACACACACACACACACACACACACACACCACCACACACACACACACACACACACACACACACACACACACACACAGAGTCATTCACACACACTTTACCATCCCTTACACATTCAGATTAACTTGGACAACTTCTTTTGAAGAGAATCCCGGTAAAACTGAAACACTTTCTTGCTGGCCTCGCGGCACACAGCGATACACTTCTCATACTGCTGAGGGGTAAACTTTCCCGAGGAGGACACCCCTACAATATCAAAAGTCCGATCCTGATACACCACAGTCAAGGTTGCCGACACGTCGGAAGGGTCAGACTCCGTTTCCTGTGGCACCAAACCGATCGTTCCGTCTTTGAGGATGACGGCAGTGACTGCTGCCACGAGGAACTTCATGCTGACGCTGGCATCCAGCAGAGCGAGGCAGGCGGCGTTGATGCTGGCCGCCAGCAGCGCCCCATCATCCTGCAGCTCCTGCGACACGATGGTGATGGACGATCTCGGGTGGTCATGGACATTCAGGCTGGCTTCAAACACCTCACGGATGTTCTGTTCCAGGTACTTGTCGGCGCAGTTTGGCAGCCCGGCTTTGGGCTTGACGAAGACCTCCACGGTGGCCCTGTCCAGGATTTCTTTGGAGATCCTCACCTCGCAGGGTCCATACACAGCCACCAGGACCGAGGTGCTGCCCTGAGTCACCGAGGCACTGCCATCAGCCTGGGACAGCTCCCCCAGTGTGCAGCTCACCGCAGTCAGGCTGGCTGTTGACCCCTCTGCTGTCTCCGGGGTTTCCATCTCTGCAAATCACACGATCATCTGGGTGAGGAAAAGAAATGCAGTGCACCGAAAACTGAAAATCACAAGAGTGTACAGGTCTTGCATCACACGATCATCTGGGTGAGAAATGCAGTGCACCAAGAACTAAAAATCACAGAGTGTACAGGTCTTGCATCACACAATCATCTGGGTGAGAAATGCAGTGCACCAAAAACTGAAAATCACAGAGTGTACAAGACTTGCATCACACGATCACTAGTGAGAAATGCAGTGCACCAAACAACTGAAATCACAGAGGTAAGTTTGCATCACACAATCATCTGGTGAGATGCAGTGCACCAAAAACAAAATCACAGAGTGTACAGTTATTCAATTGATCATTTCTAGTAAAATGCAGTCCACCAAAAATGAAAATCACAGAACCAGGTAATATCATTGCATGATCGAGTGAGAAATGCAGTGCAGAAAAACTGAAAATCACAGAACGCACAGTCTTGCACACAATGATCTGGTGAAAGAAATGTAGTGAGCAAAAACTGAAAATCACAAACGCCAAGTCTTGCACATTCCCACTAAAAAAATTAAATTACAAAAAGAAGTCTATTTTAGCATTCTTGTTTCAAATCATAAATATGTTCTAATTTAGACTTTCTTGCATATTTTTAATGCTTTTAAAGTAAAAACAATTCTTTTGATCAGCAATTACATATTGATTATTGCGTGGGGTTTCCTTTTAAGCTTTGTAGAAAATTGATTTTTCAATTGTGTTTTGTGTGCCTGATGCTGACACGCATGTAAGTACAAACTGATTGACAAGTGGTGTATGTTTGTTGTGCTGACTGTGTGTGTTGTAAGGTGTGTGTTGTGGTGTGATTGCTGTGTTGCAGTGTTGTGTGTGTGTGTGTGGAGTGTGTGTGTGTGTGTGTGGTGTTGTGTGAGTGTGTGTGTTGTGTTGTGTGTGTGTTTGATGGTGAGAGTGTAGAGAGGTGAGAGATAGATAAGAGGAGAGAGAGAGAGAGAAGTGAGATCGAGAGAGAAGAGAAGAGAGAGAGAAGAGAGCAGTAGAGAGAGAACAGAGAGGATGAGTTGCAGAAAGAGAGAGAGAGATGAGACACACACACACACACACACACACACACACAACACACACAACCACACACACACAAACACCACACCATCTCACATGTCACGCACACACATCCAGTGAAAATACATTTGAGTGAGAGAACAAATAAAACAAATTTATCTTCTATTTAGTTTTTTTTCTCTGAGGGTAATACAGATTAAGCATTAACCATTTTTTTTTTACATCCAGCCAAAAGCAAGGAGAGTAATATTTTATTCTTTTATTATTATATTTATTGAAGGATACTGGAATAAGGACTCCTGTGCTTTGTTATTTTATATTTTTACATCCAGTCCCTGATATGAACACAGGAGAGAGAGGTGTGTCTGTAGTGATATCACCCTTGTACCTTCTTAAGTCTTTTTTTAAAAAGAGATACATTTGATCACTAGTGTTACAGTGTAACTAATGGCCTGGGATTTGACCCTGAGTTGAATTTGTACTGACTTACTCCCCTAAAGTCCTTTGATGAGACTATAAAGTACCAGCTGTACATCCACAAGAGAGATGGAAAGATGCATTATTTTCCAGACAAATCTGATGGTGTAACAAACAAGAGAAGAAGAGGAGTCTATAAATGTAAGATTATCATTATACACACAGGCTTCATGTGCAAATGCATGCACAGGCTATGTGCAATGCATGCAGAGCATCTTGCACACACACATTCAAAAATCCATTCATGCTTTTCTGAGAGTCACATTTGTACATAGTAATGGATGACACCCTCCCCCTCAAAAGCACATGGACACAGTGTTATGTTTGGGACACATCCCTGAGTTTGAATTTTTGCCTTAAATGATGGTAAAGATGGTTGATACAAAATACTTCACCATTGTGTACTGGACTCTAACCAACGAACCCCCACAAACAAAAAACATGTATGTATTCCATTATTCTTAAATCTTTGGATGCCTAACACTCCTTATGAACTTTTCTTATCAGATATGTGGGGTTTGTGTACGATAAAATCTCACATACTTTAACGGAGTCGTTATTGTGATCTTAAAATGCATCATGATCATTGCTTCAAATGTTGCAATCACAGTGCACCTATCCCCCACCAGTCAGTCCACAGTTAAATTAATAATTAGAGCACCCTGTCTTTTTACCCCCCACACCCCTTCCTTTCTTTTTCACCCTCCTCCTACCTTTGTGTCTCAAACCATCGCATGCTCACGCAGATGGCCTAGAGGTGGATGGCTAAAAAGATGGCAAACCTTACGTTACATAAGACAAGAGCACTGCGTGCGGCAGGCTTGTTGACTCAACACACACACTCATCACGCTTGATAGAAAAATTGACAAGATTTTCTCCAGATTTTAACCCTTCAAAAATGATGAACATGTTGACTAGATATGTACAAAAATATTGAAGGAAGTTTAAAATGAAACATTAAGATTACAATCCTGACTTTGCCAAAGTCAAATTTATCTGAATTCAGACGGAAAATTGTGATCAATTTACGTCACTGGCGCAAAAATTACCACTCTCAATACAAAACAAAGAAAAGCAAGTGACATGAACATCCAATCCAGCTGTTACTTTTTGTTATAACTCCTACACAGATCGAACATATTGATTCCAATTTACTTCTTCACAACAACGAGAGAACACTGCATTGAAATTTGAATACACCTCAATAATTCTGCCAACATTATCACAAAGTACTGAAAAGTTAGAAAACAAAATCCATGTGGTCATTTTTCTCCACTGTAATGTTCAGTGAAAAGGACACCACGCTATCTTCAGCGACCTCCATGCAGTAAGTGCGTGAGCTAAGATTAGATTATTAAAATTATGATCAGGGCTCAAGTACCAACGTCTGAGACAGAGTAGCAGAAAGTGGGGGTAAATGACTGCCGTGCAATATCTTTCATGCAGCGTGGAATGTTTTAAAACCATGATCAGCATTCACTTCAGTATTCTGCTTTTCTCTCTCCAGTGTCTGATGTGTGCTTAAACTGCTATGCTAAGTTGCTGACAACTGATTTAGTGATTATATAAATTTGTGTCTTAAAAGTTTTGAATAGCCTAATGTTTGTTTTGAATGTTTCATCATCTTACTCCAGTGGTTGTGGCAGCTGCCTTGAATACTCTGAAAACATCCCTGTTAAAAAGTTAAAGTCTGTCCCGAGCCTAAGGCTCATCAGGCCGGTGCTTATCCCGGTTTCTGTGGCGTTAATCGACTGAGAGTCATAGACTCCCCCCTAGATAGGACGCCAGTCTATCGCAGGGTTAACCCCCAACACAAGGTTGGTACCCCTTTTACACCTGGGTGGGGTGAGAAAATAGCCGTAAAGTGCCTTTTCCAAGGGCACAACGCCATAGCCGAAAGCTGGGGTCGAACCCGCAACCTTTAGATTACGAGTCCAACGCCCTAACCACTAGACTACAATGGCGGCTAAAAAATCATCCCTGAGGCTAGTGCAAAACATAAGCCTTGTTTGCTATCTGAGTATCTTCATTACCACTGTCGTCACAAGGCTCGTCACATTCTAATGATTCTACATTAGCCTACTGCTAGGCCTACATGGGCAGTGTCCATGCTTTTCCTCTCTAAAGTTCCCCCCTCCCCCTCTCTGAGTCCAGACAAAACCCTGATCCTGTTTCATTCTTTGCCTGGTCCTTTCCTCCTCTTCTAACATGTTTTTTTTGTTTTGTCTGGTTGTTGTTTTTTTTTTATTAATTATTATTCTTTTATATCGAGGGTAATGGACTAAGCACTCATATACTTCTTTTCATACAGTCTCCGTGTGTATGCAGTTTTGTAAATATTGTCATCAGTTCCCACTGGCACACAATAGCCTACTCTTATGAAAAGCGGAACAGGATTTAACGTGGGCGCAAGATGTTCTGCGTGCGTTCGTACACGGGGCCTCGGTTTACAGTCTCATTTGAAAGACTTTTGGGGAGAGTGGAGTCAGCACTGATGTTAACTCCAGCGGAAAAATCACCTCGAACGGGAATCGAACTCGGGTCGACAAACTGCGAGCGCAATGTTCTGACCACTAGGCTGTTCTGATCTTTTGAACCCCACAAGTTTGATAGCATGTTCGATGTTAGAAGAACCAATTACCTCGAAATAAGTAGATTTAAAATAATGGAATAGAAAAAAAAACAAAGTTACCTTATGTTGAGGAGGGACCGATCAGTTCACTAAAACTTAGGCAGTACGGCGATCTTTTCTGTTGTTGCGCCGAAGTCGCAAGGGCCCATGCGTAGGCCAAGGCAAGCACGTTGTCTTTCTTCGCTTCCTGTTGGTAGGCTATATGTTCTAACTTGCTGATGTCGGACTTGGTCACCGGTAAAATTATACTTAGCTGCTTTTTTGTACGGATTATTATGTTTTTCTCTCCCACGGACACAGCTTACAAACATGAACTGTATAATTTTATTTGAGCACAGGTCATCTCTTTTTATTTTCATGGACGGCGTAAAGGGAAAATTTAATGAGAAAAGCAGGAATGCTGGTGACGTCATACTTAACTGGGCTTTGGCTTAGCGTAAAACTTCGAATCCTGTTGATGTAATAGAGGCCTCACTCCAGCTTTAGCTTCCGGGTGAAGGGATGATCTTTTTTATAAGCCACTAGGCTAGTCAGAAAGTCAAGAGAAGTCTGAGCTCATTTTTAAGATAATGTATGGATAAAGTCGAGTGGACTTAGTAAAACAAAAAGCAAATTAAAAAAAAACAACTTTAATCAGAAGCACATGAAGGCAATTGAAACACTGGCACACACACTGATAAGAATTATATATATATATATATATATATATATATATATATATATATAATATATATATATATATATTATATATATATATATATATATATATAATAATATTTATATATATAATATTTTGTACAATGTATTATATATATGTGTTAAATATATAAAACGGTATATGGTTGATATTTATTCAAAACATTCCAAGATATTTCATATCAAAATCCCCCGCATGCGCACACGCGCGCCGCACAACACAAACACACACACACACATACACACCCCGAAGTTAACATCAGGGCCGACTCCACTCCCCCAAAAAGTCCTTCAGATGAAACTATTAACGGTGACTCCACGTGCAAATGCACGCAGAACATCTTGCACACAAGGTAACACCTGTTCCACGTTTCGAAAGATAAGGCCATTGTGTGCAGGTGGGAAAGGGTGCCAAAATTTACAAAACTACATACACACGGGGACTGGATGCAAAACAGCACACGAGTGCTTATTCCATTATACTCGAAATAACAGAATAGACAAATAAATAAACACACATATTGACTGCACTTTTAAAAGATTTTCACAAAAAGCACTACAGGTACAATTTCTTTCAGGTCGAGTAAATAGACTGATGTCTATCTATCTATCTATCTATCTATCTATCTATCTATCTATCTATCTATCTATCTATCTATCTATCTATCTATCTATCTATCTATCTATCTGTCTATCTATCTATCTAGCCTATTTATCTAATTGGTTACTGTGACATGGTTGCTGTGCGTATATTTGGCGATTGCCGTAAAAAGACACTTTTCAGCTGAGAATAAAGAGCGGCAGTCTGCAAGGTAACGAGCCAACTGACGGGGTGTGTCTGTTGAGGCAGTGAGCTAGGGAGTGAGCAGTGTGTGTGTGTACATAACGAAACATGGTGTCAGAAGTTAAACATTAATAGACTGTAAACGGACCTAGAGACCAGAATGGTGGAACTAGTATATCATTAAAAGTCAAAACAGTGCAGCTCCTGAAACTTAGTGCACGAGACTGGTCCATGTTTATGAATTTGCAGACAACTTTCAGACTTAGACGAAACTGAGTGTCCGAGTGATAACTACTCACCAAAGTGAAAGTAGGCCTAGGTTAGAGCTTTGTTTCACCAGTGATAAATGGTCTAGGCACACACAAAGATGGCATCAGGAATAAAGCCCCCAGAGGAGTTTAACTTTAAAGAGCCAGGTTTGTAGACTCAATGGAGAGACGGATTCAGAAGATATAGACTGATTACTAAGTTGACTGAGAAGTCCGGAGAGATCCATTTGTGTACATAATGGGACCAGAAGCAGACCGTGTCTTCAATCAATTAACCCTCACAGAACAAAAGAAAAATTATGTAGAAGTCGAGAAGGCCTTCACAGAATACTTTATGTCAAAAAGAAATGTAATCCACGAGCGAGCTGTTTTCCACAAATGTAACCAGCAGATAGGGGAGACCATGGAAGAGTACGTTAGGGCCTTGTATGATTTGGCGGAAACAGCGGACTTCCTAGACAAAGAAAACACTATTAGGGATAGACTCGTCTTGGGCGTACAGGACCCACACCTATCTGAAAAACTGCAACTAGAAGCTGACTTAACACTTCAAAAAGCCATTATAATCGTTCGTCAATACGAGCTCGTGAAAACACAATTACAAGCACAGCGACACATGAGTGAAGAAGACTGTGAGGTTGCTTTTGTGCAGAGAGGCAGGGGTAGAAGTCAACACCAAGGTAAAGATGGCCCAAGTAGAAGTCCCAGAGGATATTCCTCATCATGTGGTGGCAGTGGAGCAAGAGGAGGAGGAAGAAGAGACGTCATGATTCAGGACTGTAGATTCTGCGCAAGTACTCATGCACAAAGAAGATGCCCAGCATATAACAAACAATGCCGGAAATGTGGCGAGATGAACCACTTTCCAAGATCAAGAATGTGCAAAGGCAAAGCTTCAGTGAACCTGGTACAAGAAGAATATGACGAAGAGGACGAACATCTAGAGGATGCGTACATCATGTTGATGGGCAGGAAGAAAGCTACTGAAGCATGGACTGTGGACATCCCCCTCCACAACAAGCAGGCCACATTCAAAATAGACACGGGAGCAGATGTCTCAGTTATTCCTCTCTCTCTCTACAATACTGTGCGACCCAAACCAAAATAACTCGGACCAGAACAGTGTTGAGGAGCCCAGGGGGAGTACTGGACTGCAGGGGAACTATAAAGGTCGATGTGAAGGTCAGGGGAAAGAAGTACAACTTGAAATTGTACGTTGTGAATGCACAAACAGACTGTCTGCTGGGAAGGGAAGAAGCGGACAGACTAGAGCTTGTAAAGAGGATAAATGTAGTGAGGACGGAGGAAGAGCTGTTTTCAGGGTCTAACAGTGATCCTGTGAAGTGCGACCCAATTTACATAACACTCAAGGAAAATATACAACCACATTCTGTTATGACAGCAAGACGAGTTCCGATCCTCTAGTTAAGAAGGTCAGAGAAGAATTGGAGAAAATGAAGAGTAGCGACATAATTGAAGAGATAACCAAACCAGCAGACTGGTGTGCACCTATGGTGCCAGTCCTGAAGCCCTCAGGAGCAGTGAGAATCTGTACAGATTTCAGAAAACTTAACCAGGCCCTCAAGCGGGAGAGATACATAATTCCTACAATCGAAGACATTCTCCCCAAATTAAAAGACGCTAAATTCTTCAGCAAGCTGGATGCCGCACAGGGATTTTATCAAATTCCGTTAGACCCTGCCACTGCAGAATTGACCACATTCATCACGCCTTGTGGCCGTTTCTATTACAAGCGACTGCCATTTGGCATTAGCAGCGCCCCAGAGATCTTCCAGAGGATCGTAGAAGGGATCCTGAGAGATGAGACCAATGTGATCAGCTACATAGATGACATCTTGGTCTTTGGAAAGACAGAAGAAGAACATGACCGTCAGCTGGATCGGGTCATAGAGAAACTCACAGCAGCAAATTTGAAGTTGAACAGAGGCAAGTGCGAGTTCAAGAAGAGGGAGGTTCAGTTTCTAGGACACAAGATCAGCCATGAAGGGGTATCACCAGACCCAATGAAGATTAGGGCAATCCTCGAAATGCCAGATCCGACGAACCTGCCAGAGCTGAGACGCTTCATGGGAATGGTGAACTACCTGGGGCGGTACCTGCCGGACTTGTCCACTGTTCTGAAACCCATTAGTGAGCTGCTGGAGAAGAATCGAGAATGGACCTGGGGACCAGCACAGTTGGAAGCAGCAGCCAAGATCCGAGAAATGCTGACAGAGGCCCCAACCCTGGCATTCTTCGACCCATACAAGGCAACAACAGTCAGTGCTGATGCTAGCAGCTATGGCCTAGGAGCAATACTCCTACAGGAACATCCGAGGGGCCGAGGCCTGTTACCTTTGCATCCAGGACTCTGACAGATGCGGAAAAGAGGTACGCACAAATCGAAAAGGAATGCCTGGCAACAACGTGGGCGTGCGAGAAGTTTGAAAGATACCTGGTAGGACTGCCCGAGTTTCAGATTCTCACAGATCACAAGCCACTGGTGCCGCTGATGAACTCTAAAGAACTTGCAGACACGCCACTCAGGTGCCAGAGATTGTTGCTGAGACTAACACGGTTCAATTTGAAGGCAGTACATGTCCCGGGAAAAAGCATGCATGTAGCTGACGCACTGTCAAGAAGCCCAATGAATACGAAAGATGAAAACTCCACACACACAGAAGTGCAGTCACATGTGAATGAAATCATGGCATCTTGGCCGATGAGAGATGCCAGATTGGCAGAAATCCGAGAGAAAACTCCGAAAGACGTGAACCTGAACTGGTGGCCGGAAAACAAGGCAGATGTACAGTTGGCTGCTAGAGACCTGTTTGTTCTCCGAAACGAACTCAGTGTATGCGATGGACTCTTGATTCGTGGAGACAGAATAGTGATTCCCCACTCTATGAGAAAAAAATTGTTAGAGAGAATCCATGATGTACACTTAGGAATTGTAAAGTGCAGAGAAAGGGCAAAGCAGTGTGTATCCATCCATCCAAATCCATCCAAAGCCTTTTTATGCCTTCTTGGCATGTAGGGCAGCAACAAAGGTTCTCCACTCCTGCCTGTCTTGGGCCAGTTTCTGAATGGTTCCCCAGGAGTGTTGGAGGGTCTTCAGCTCTGTTTCTATTGTCCGACGCCAGGTGTTCTTGGGTCGTCCTCGCCTGCGTTTTCCGTCTGGTGTCCAGTGGAGGGCTGTTCGGGCGATGTTCCCTTGTTCCCGTCGGCTGATGTGTCCTATTCATCTCCATTGTCTTTGCATAATGATGGTATCTATATTTTCTTGGTCGCAGTGGGCCAGGAGTTCTTGGTTGGAGATGGTCTCAGGCCAGAAGATGCGCAGTATTCTCCTGAGATTCTTCGTGTGGAATGTAGACAGTTTGTTAATGTCATTCTCAGTCATCCTCCAGCATTCCGAGCCATACAGGAGGGTGGAAAGTACGCAGCTCTGATACAGTCTTAGTTTGGTCTTTGTGCTGTATTGGGATGACTTCCACACATTGTTCAGATTTCTGTAAGCAGCTCTTGCTTTGTTGATGCGGTTTTTGATGTCACTGCTTGCTCCGCCACCATGCCTGACAATACTCCCAAGGTATGTGAACTCTTCAGTTGTTGGCAGATCTTCTCCGTTCACTGTGACAGGAGAGGGATTCTGAACGTTTAGCATCATCACCTCTGTCTTCTTCTGGCTGATTTTCAGGCCTACTTGCTGGGCAAAAGTTTTGAGACGGGATGTCTTCTCCTGGATATGATGGTGGGTGTGTGAGAGCAGTGCCAGATCGTCAGCAAAATCTAGGTCTTCAAGTGTTGTGAAAGGGGTCCATCTGATGCCCCGCGGCTGGTCAGCTGTTGTCTGTCTCATCACCCAGTCGATTGTCAGGTTGAAGAGCAGTGCCGACATGGGGCAGCCTTGTCTGACGCCGGTCTTTACACTGAAGCTGGTTTCACTGTTTCCTACTCTACATGTGAAGTTTTTGTAGAAGCTCTTAATGACTTGTACAATCTCCTGCGGTATTCCATATGCTCGGAGTATGCACCATAGACTTTTTCGATGTATGCTGTCAAAGGCTTTCTCAAAGTCTACAAAGTTGATGTACAGCTGTCTCTGCCATTCTGTGCACTGTTCGATGATGTTGCGCAGGGTAAAGATCTGATCTGTGCATCCTCTTCCTGGTCGAAAACCTGCCTGTTCTTTTCTGAGTTGTTGGTCCACTGCTTCTGAGATTCGTTTAATTATTATTTTTGCTAGGATCTTGCTGGGAATAGATAGCAGAGTGATTCCTCTCCAATTGTTACAGTTGCTCAGGGCTCCTTTCTTTGGGATCTTCACGATGACTCCTTTTGTCCAGTCTTCTGGTATCTGTTTCTCCTCCCATATAGCAGTAAAGAGTGGTTGTAGAACCGTGGCTGCAAACTCTGTGTCTGCTTTGAAGAGCTCTGCATTTAGGTTGTCCTGGCCAGGGGCTTTTCCGTTCTTGAGAGATCTGATGGCTGTTATAATTTTTTTCTTCTCTGGTGGAGTGGTGTTAACACTGAGGTCGGCATCAGGGTCTTGTACATCCGCCTCTTCAGTTGGTGGCGGTCTGTTGAGAACTTCGTTGAAATGTTCTGCCCATCTAGCATCTTGTTCTGCTTCTGTGGTAAGGAGTCGGCCCTGTTTGTCTTCAATCGGCGTCTCGGTGTTTCCCCGGTATTTGCCACTGACAATTTTGGTGATCTTAAACACCTGTCCTTGTTCTCCTTTGGCGGCGGCCTCTTCTGCTTGGCTTGCAATATCATCCAAGTAGGCTCGTTTGTCTGCTCTTGCCATCTTCTTCACAGTTTGGTCTGCCTCTCTATACTGTTGTTTGAACCTCTCTCTTATTCTCTCGGACTTGGTTTCCAAAATTTTCTTCTTCAGTTCTCTCCTGTTCTCGATGGCCTGCCAGGTGTCTGTTGTGATCCACTTTTTCCTCTTCCTCTGTCTCTGTCCTAAGCATGTTTCGCTGGCTTGTGTGTAGGCTGTTTTGACTTGTTCCCACATGGTGTTAATACCAGTCATGTCTGGTTGTGCGTAATTTTCAGCATCCACCAGTGCTTGGAACTTGTTTTTCAGCTGAAGGATGAAAGCACTCTTTGCTTTGGTGTCACGCAGCTTCTCCACATCAAACTGTTGTTGTCTCAGTTTCCTAGATATATTTTTCCTCAGCTTTACTTTGAGGATGGCAGTGACAAGGTGGTGGTCACTGCCAACATCAGCTCCCCTCTTTACTCTTACATCTAGCAGCGATCTTCTCCATGTCCCATTGATCATCAGGTGGTCGATCTGGTTCTTGTCTCTTCCATTGGGGGAGCACCAGGTAAGCTTGTGGATTTCAGGGTGTGTAAACAGTGTCCCTCCAATAATGAGGCTGTTTGTCATGCAGAGTTCCACCAGTCTCTCTCCGTTGTCATTCATGGTGCCACATCCTTCCTTTCCCATGGCTCTTTCTTGGCCTATGTTGTTATTTCCAACTTTTGCGTTCAGGTCGCCCATTACAATCTTCATGTCATGGCTTGGGATATCTTCCAGTTCTGCTTGTAGTTGTGCATAGAATTCGTCTTTGTCTTCTTCTGCACTGTCGTTAGTTGGTGCATAGCATTGGATGATAGTGGTGTTAATGTGTCTCCCCTTCATTCTTATCTTCATCAACCTGCTGTTGATAGGTTTCCACTCCATCAGGCACTTCTCTATTCCTTTCTTCATGATGATGGCTACTCCTTCACGGTGCTGGTTGTCCCTTCTGCCGCTGTACAGCACTGTCTCTCCTGTGTTGGTTTTGCATCTGCCTGATCCTGTCCATCGGCTCTCGCTGACTCCTAGGATGTGTAGGTTGTTGCGTTTCATTTCTGCTGTAACTTGCGCCAGTTTTCCTGTCTTGTACATCGTTCTAACATTCCAGAATCCTATTCTGGTTTTGGTTTTGGCGCTCAAGACTTCCATCTTCCTGCCAGTGGCTTCCTCTCGGCTTTCACCACTGCCATTCATACGAGTATCTTTCGATGACTCTGGAAGCCCGTCGCACCCAGTAGTGTTGAATTTCTTTGTTGCTGTTTCTGTAACAATCTTTTTTTTACAGAACGGGGTTGTTAGCCCTGTGTCCAACCCCCTACCTGGGGGAGTGGTGCCACCTTAGTCGCCTCTTACGACATGCCTGGCTGGCGGGCAGGAACCCTATTCTTGTAATGCTCGCTTTGCAAGCATTCCCCGGGAGTCCCACGGGGGTAAAGCAGTGTGTATGGTGGCCGAAAATAGCAGAGGACATTCGCCAGACAGTGTCTAAGTGCCGGATATGCTTAGAAAAGCAGCCTTCTCAGAGGGCTGAACTGCTCATGCCATCTGATCCACCAGAGAGACCGTACCAGCGAGTGAGTGTAGATATCTGTGAAGTGGAAAAGACACACTATCTCATCATAGTAGACTGCTACTCAAGATACCTGAACATTGCCAGCCTATCAAAACTCAAAACTGACTGTGAAGGAGGTAGTGGTGAAAATGAAAGCCTGCTTTGCACAACATGGGGTGCCAGAAACAGTAGTAACAGATAATGGAATGCAATTTTCATCGGGGGAGTTCAAGCAATTTGCAGGAGATTGGAATTTCTGCCATACGACATCAAGCCCTCATTATCCACAAGCCAATGGACAGGCAGAGAGCGCAGTGAACATTGCGAAGGGAATCCTGAGGCAGGAGGACCCCTTCCTCGCCCTCCTGACATACAGATCGACGCCCATACCAGCACTGGGAGCCAGCCCAAGCAGAGCTGGCCTGTGGCAGGAAGTTCCGCACCACCCTCCCAGTCCTCCCCAAAACTCTCATTCCCATTCCCATTGACCCTGCCTTAGTGCGCGCTCGGGACATTCAAGCCAAACAGCGCCAGAAACATGCATATGACGCACATCATGGAGCCCAGCCTCTTAGGGAGTTTCACCCAGGCCAGCAGGTCTTTGTTAAGTTGGACAATGACAAGGGCTGGAAGCTGCCCGGAGAGGTGGTGCATCAGCATGCACGGCGGTCCTACGTCATCCAGACGCCACGAGGAAAACTGCGTCGCAATCGACGACACCTTCGTCCAGATACCACATCCACAATGAACGAGCGAATGACATAGCCACCATAGGTCCAGCAAATGCCGTCGCCGCCAACTGATCACCACAACCAGGAGGCGCTGGAGCCAGTGTCTACCCAGCCTACCGGCGGGCAACCAGGCCCGTCATCTCCGGCGACCCAGTACGGGTCCTACGAGGGAGTATCAGGAACCCCTACACCGGCGGCCCCTGCGTTCTCTCCATCACCACAGAGGAGGGAGAGCTCAACACCTCACCAGCCACAGTCACCCGGTCGAGTTACCAGATCCGGCCGACAAATCCACCGACGGCAAGATTTCGATAAAATTAGTCGAAGGAATGTGGTAGTTAATCGTAAATGCCTTGGCGTAATAAAGGTTTCTTTTCAAGTTTAGAAGTTATATTCGGGACTTCAGTTTTGGGGTGAGTACTACATTTTGTACATGTTTGCTGTCATTCAATGTACCAAGTCATGCCCAGATGCTGAACCAGTTGCAAACTAACCAAAGAAAAAAAAAAAATTTTTTGCCTGTTTAACAAATCATAGTCTAAACAAGCATTGATTCATTGAGAAGAATAAGAATTATTTTAGTGCTTAGTAGCAGACAATCTAAAGAAAAGAAACCCTTTTAGATCGTGTTTTAATTTTCAAAGAATGATTATGCAAAACACCTGTTTTAAAAGGGAAGAATGTTGATGTCCTTGTACTTGTCTTAAAATTTTAAAGGTTGCATTAGTGCATATTGACTTGAATTACATGGTGACTTTTATGATTGATTTAGTTCCATTTAATTTTCATTATAGAAAGTAGACTACCATTGGACTTGGAGAAAAGGAAGGGAGAAACGGGGGTCTTAAATTTTAATTGTTTTTTAAACTTTGAAAAGAAAAGGGGAAGATGTGACATGGTTGCTGTGCGTATATTTGGCGATTGCCGTAAAAAGACACTTTTCAGCTGAGAATAAAGCGAGCGGCAATCTGCAAGGTAACGAGCCAACTGACAGGTGTGTCTGTTGAGGCAGTGAGCTAGGGAGTGAGCAGTGTGTGTGTGTGTACATAACGAAACAGTTACCCTTGGAAAATAAAGATCATCCATTCATTCATTCTACCTATCCCGTAGTCTGGCGACTATGGGGGCACCCCAGAAGACTTGACAACCAGTTCCCTCCATTTCTCTCTCTGTTCTGCCTTTATCAGGGTTTTTTTTTAGTTCCAGGCCTGTCCATTTAGGCTACTGATGTTGTCCTCCCATCTCTTCCTTGGTCTGCCTCTTTTTCTTCCTCCTTGAACAGTGCCTTGCACTATTGTCTTTGCAAGTCCTTTTGATTTTGTGACATGCCCATACCATAAAGTTTACCCTTCTTTATGATTGTTAGGTTTTTGCAGGGCCCAGTGGATTGCTTGATTCTGTAATACAAGTCTTTTATTTAAAAAAAAATCTTTTATATGGAGGATAAGGAATAAACACTCATGTATTTTTTACATCCAGTCCCCGTGTGTTTGCGGTCTTGTAAATCTTGTCATCTGTTCCGACCGGCACATGATGGCCTACTCTTACAAAAAGTGGAACAGGATTTAACGTGTGCACAAGATGTTCTGCGTGCGTTCGCACACGGGGCCTCTGTTTAAAATCTCATCTGAAGGACTTTTTTCGGGGGAGTGGAGTCAGCACTGATGTTAACTCCAGAGGAAAAATCCCCTCAAACAGGAATCGAACTCGGGTTGTCAAATTGCGAGCGCAGTGTTCTGACCACTAGGCTATCCCGTCTCCCCCCCCCCCCTCCCTCCCTCTCTGTTGCTTATGTGGTCTTTGTTGGAGATGCCAAGGAGTTTCCGGAAGCATCTCATTTCTACCGCCTGTACTCTTCTCTCCAATTCTGCAGCCAGGATCCATGATTCACTGGCACACAGGAATATAGATATGACAAAGGAGTGCATTAGTCTGATCTTGGAGTTGAGTGAAATGTTTTTTCTCTCCAGATGGTGTTCAGTTTTGACAGTGCTGTTATTGTCGGTGTAATCCTGCATACTACTTTTGGCCTGGACCCCTTGTCTGATACAACAGTTCCAAAGTACTTGAAGCTTTGAACTGTTTCCAGCTTCTGGTCATTGACCCTGATATCAGTGCCGATGCCCTTGGGAGTGTGATGACAGTCATTGGTCATCAGTTTGGTCTTCCCTGCACTGATTTCCATGCGGCTTGTTTTGGAGGCCTTATTGAGGTGTTCTGTTAGGCTGGCAAGCTCTTTCTAATCTTGCTAGTCCGTCAATTTGCGAAGCGAGGTTTATGATCGTTCTCCCACCAATGCTGACTGATCCTTCATGATGTTCTAGTGCATCAGCCATGGTTCTCTCAAAGAAGATGTTGAAAAGAGTGGGCGAGAGCAGACAGCCCTGCCTTACTCCAACTG
This sequence comes from Stramonita haemastoma, assembly GCA_030674155.1. Lineage (NCBI taxonomy): Eukaryota > Metazoa > Mollusca > Gastropoda > Neogastropoda > Muricidae > Stramonita > Stramonita haemastoma. The sequence continues at coordinate 84,170,661 of CM060316.1, read as the reverse complement.
ATGTAGGTAGTCAGTATATTCAAATTGATTATGTTGTCATGCTCATAATCTTGTGCATAGATTGTAGTCTCCTCCTTTGAATGAGTCTATAAACTGAAGTCTCATGTGTAAACACATGCACAACCTCTTGCGCTCACGTTAAAACCCATTCCACATTTTGGAAAAGTAGGCCATTTGTGCTGATGGGAATGGATGATAAAACTTACAAAACTGCACGCACACCGAGACTGGATGTAAAAGCGTGCTCAGGTGATTATTCCATTATCCCCGAATTGAAAGAATAAAACCCATAATATGAATAAAGGAACTAGGGATACACTGTTTACAAGGAAGGTATTCCAAAATTCAAATCAACCAAAAAAAACAAAACAAACAAATACATGTACGATCTTCTAAAGAGTGCCTGTAAAAAACATGTTTGCTGGTTTATATATATTATGTATGTATGTATATGTATGTATATATATATATATATATATATATATATATATATATATATATATATATATATATATAGTTACAGTTCCAGTCAGAAACATGTTTGTTGGTTTTCACAGATTTTTGAACGTATGAAAAAATGCACTGTGTACTTGTTTTGGGGGTTGAGGCCATAGATTAACACCAGGTGATGCGGAAATGGGGAATGATCCTGAAATGAGGATTGCTTGTGTTTTTACAGCGTTGACCCCATGCATGCATACTGTGGTGAGGCAGCTAGAAAACGGCAAAGGACTGAGTAGGTACAGTGTTTGCTGACAAATATAGAAAGTTCAAACCTACCAAATGTGTTCGTACTGTCCTGAATTTTGAGTCAGGGACTAGTATTTCACAAAAGTGGTTTTTATTTCTGTGGATGCTTTAGTACGTGCAGTACGAATGCAAGAGTGATATATATGAAAATAAAAGGAAAATGCCAGAATGTAACCCTTGTGTGTAATCAAAAAGAGAAGAAAGGCTACACATAAGGGTTAGCTTGTTTGGAGTGCCAGTCAAAAACAGGTTTGCTGGTTTTCACCGATTTTTTATCGTATGAAAAAATGCCCTGTGCATTTGTTTTTGGGGTTAACGTTATAGATCAACACCAGTTAGGGAGGAGAACGTGGAAATGATCATCAAATAAGAATTGCTTGTGTTTCTACGGCGTTGACCCGTGCATGCATACTGTGGTGAAGGCAGCCAGCAGACGACAAAGGATGTGAGGGGGTGTGTGTTTGCTAACAAATTTAAAAAAAAATTAAACATACCAAATTTGTTTGTATTATCCTGAGTTTTGGGGACGGGATAGCTCAGTGGTCAAAGCACTTGCTTTCCCCCTAGTCAAGATTATACAGCATCGAGCGTGGTTCCAATTGGATGGGTGACTGTTTGTGCGCCTTGGCTTTAGTTCAGTCCCCCAGTTCACCCATCTGTAAGTGGGTACATGCTCTCTTTAGGGTCAGGGAAGGTAAATCAGCAAGGGAGAGATGGGCGCCGCCCTCAATATGCTGGCCCCTAGAGAAGCTGAGGTCTCTGATGCCTCACTCCTATATGACCACAAAGGTTATGAGACACTTTTACCTTTTTTTAAAAAATAATTTTTTTTGCCTTTAACCTGAGTTTTGAGGCAAGGGCTGGTCTTTCTTAAAAAGTGGTTTTTATTTCTCTGGATGCCTTAGTACACGCAATACGAACGCAAGTGTGATACATATGAAAATACATAGAAGGAAAACTGGAAAACTTTGACTGTTAGAGCCTATGTGTTGCCTAAAGCCACAAGCAGAGACTATCATTGCTGAAGAACAGGCAGGCTTCAGGGCAGGACGAAGTACAACAGAGCAGGTTCTTAATCTAAGAATACTATGCGAGAAGTACCTTCAGCATCAGCAAGACCTTTACCATGTTTTTGTGGATTTCAAAAGGGCGTTTGACAGGGTATGGCAGGCAGCTCTGTGGGCTACCATGAGGCTGTACAATGTCAATGCCAACCAGATCAGAGTCATTGAGGAGCTCTACAACAAGGCCACTAGTGCAGTCTATTTCAATGGTGGCATAGGGGATTGGTTCAGGACGACGGTCGGCGTCAGACAAGGCTGCTTACTCTCACCTACTCTCTTTAATATCTTCCTTGAGAGAATCATGACTGATGCACTGGAAGATCATGAAGGAACAGTTGGCATTGGAGGCAGAACAATTACCAACTTGCGTTTTGCTGATGACATTGATGGACTGGCAGGGAAAGAAGAAGAGTTAGGTTAGTGGAATGCCTCGACAAGACTTCAACAGCCTATGGCATGGAGATCAGTGCACAGAAGACCAAGCTGATGACCAACAACATCAACACCAACATCAGGGTCGGTAGTCAGAATTTTGAAACGGTACAAAGCTTCAAGTACCTGGTAGCAATTGTAACAGACAAGGGATCCAAGCCTGAAATACTCGCAAGAATTGCATAGACAGTTACAGCACTGACAAAATTGAAGACCATTTGGAAGAACAGGAACATCTCGCTCAGCTCAAAGATCAGGCTGATGCGCACTCTGATCATCTCAATATTCATGTATGCTTGTGAGTCATGGACCCTCACAGTGGATCTGGAGAGGAGAATACAGGCCGCAGAGATGAGATGCTTTCGCAGACTCATTGGCATCTCTTACAAAGACCACATTACTAACGAGGAAGTGAGAATCAGAATCGGTCAAGCCATCGGGCCCTTTGAAGACCTCCTGACCACAGTCAAAAAATGCAAACTGAAGTGGATATGGCACGTCGCAAGATCAACAGGGCTTGCCAAGACGATTCTGCAAAGAACTGTGCAAAGCGGAGAAGGAGAGGCAAGGCAGAGAAAGAGTTGGGAGGGCAACGTCCGAGAGTGGACGGGCCTCAGGCTGAGTGACATCCTGAGAAAGGTCGAGGACAAAGGGAAATGGAGAGAGCTGGTTGCGAGGTCTTTTGTGGCGCCCCTACGGTCTAAATGGACTACGGGATATAGCAAAAAGTTGCCTGTAAAACTGGTGGAGTGCCGCCTAAGCAATCAAGCGGAAGCAAAATATGACTTCCGGCAAATAGCTTATTTTATTAGGCTAGGCTAGCTTACAACGCGACGAAACATAGGCTAGGCCTAGTCTAGTTCTGCAAATAAACACCTATGTTGGCCGCTGAGGACTGCAGCATATCAGCTTAACAATGAGGGAACGCATTACAACATGCACATTTTATTCGCAAACATGCAATTTGTCCCCGAATTTCTTCTTTTTTTGTTGTTAAAGTGGTTGTTGAAGTCTGAGAAGTTCATCTAGGCCTGGCTTATTCTTTGTTATGTTATAGTCAAATTATAGTCCTTTCCAGATTTCTTTGATATCAGGACTGTGGTCAGATGCCAGAAAGTCAAAGGTGCCACATTACATAGCCCTGGCTGATTAGGAAAGTCCTATAAATAGGCGGTAGGACTGCAGTAGGCTAAAACAAATTCATACGCGTCAACCGAGACAGCTCATTCACATTTGATCACATTATGTTCATCCGCCATTTGCTGAGGAAAGTACAGCAACTTACACTTGCCAACGTACGAGAAGTTTCTGACAAGAGTCGCTTCATTTACAGCACCATCAGCATGTCCCATAGAGACAGACATCGTGACAGGGACAGAGATCGGGACAGGAGAAGGTAAATTGACTAAAGGCAGCTTTTTGAAGGGCAAACTTACCGGCACGCTTTGACCTAGGCGAGGCATACCCTAGGTGCTCTAAGAGCAACGTTTAGGTGACCAAGATGGAGGCGATTCATATTAGATCTCGTGTTTTTTGTATGTGTGCGCGTCAACGTGATGCCTATTTTTTGCACATAGGCTATACTAGTATTTATTTCGTGTCGACGAAGAACGGTTAGACAATAATACTATTAATAGTGGACTACAAAAATATTATATTTAATCGTTGACTTTTCTTTAGTTAGCAAAAGCAGCTCTACTTCACAATTGTGTGAATGGTTTATTTTTCTTCTAGGGTAGCGACAGTAATCAAGTTGTCGAATATTCTGTCATTTTATCAATATGAACTTCTGGCTAAAAAATACAAAAAATTACGAATGCCTAGTTTCTGTTTTTACTACAGTGGGACCCGTTTATAAGAAGCTCGCGTACACTACAGTGAATCCCCCTCATAAGAAAGCGAAAATTTTGGTTCCGGCGAAGGTGTTCTTTATTATGACTTACGAAAGCTCGTTTATAAAGGCCTATGGGCTGTTCTCCAGAAACATGCACAGTGGGGGGTCACCCATTTTGATAAACTATATTTTTTCAATTCATCCATTTTTTAATGTATGTTTATGTCTGGGGTTCTTGTCAAATACAATAAAGAAAAAGAATTTAAAAAGCTTTGATGTCAGTGTATTCTACTTTATTGTATATATTATTGTAGTGCAAAGTTATAAAAATGCACTTTTCAGCATGGCTGATTTGTGACTGGCAGACCAGCCTCCAACCTGTCCTGATATTTATCCAGAACTTTCAAAGTCAAACAAGTATCATGTATCAGTCAGTCAGACATAGTTTTGAACATAAAGCATGATGAAATTTAAATGTTTGTAGTAAATAGCATAAAAATGACATAAAAAATAGTGCAAGTCTTTGCTTTGGTTACTTCATTTGATAGACAGCTAACACAAGCCCTGTACAACAGTGGAGTGTTCCCAAGACTATTTCTTGCATTTATTTTTAGAGAGTGTTGTAGTGCACATAAACTGGTGGCATGTAGATTTATCTTAAACAAATATCTCAGAAAAAATTTTGACATATTGTCACCAGATGTCTTTGGTAACTGTATGATGGTGCGACAACTGTTCAACAGAAAATTTAAACAAACTTGATATATAAACTATTCTGGCACTATATTTTGTAGGTGTATGCATACAAAACACCAGGCAGATTACTTGTGTCTTAGCAGATGCTACTTTTCCAGATGGTTGCTGTGTTATTAATTTTCAAATTTTTCGTTACTCTGTGTGGTTTGTTTGTCACAACTGTTCACATGAAACCAAAATTGAAGTTTTAAAGTGAATTTTCCTTAGTTTTGTGCTCCTTGTTATTTTCTCATGATTAATACCATTGCAAGCAACTTGAGCAAGTGAACAATAACACAGCAGTGGACTATAGTGTTCCTATGATGATCTGATCTGAATTTTACCAGAGAACTTTTCAGTGTGTTACACAGTAGTGCACTTCTGCCAAATAAAAACCTATTTTCTAGTACTTTATATTAGTTCAGGGTTCAATATGGTCCTTGAAAGTCCTTGAATTTTAGACCCCCATTTTCAAGGCCTTGAAAGTCCTTGAAAATCAGGCATATGCCTCAAGGTCCTTGAAAAGTACTTGAATTTTACTTTTACCAAAGACTAAGAGGGATAATAAGTGAGAGAGAGATCAACATAGTAAGGTCAGGTATGGTACTCTCTACAAATTCGTGGAAATTTGCCAAAAGAAAAATAAAGAGAAAAAGAAAAAATAGAAGAATAAAGAAACCCATGAAAGCAGGTCAAGGGAAATGACTCTTCCATGCTGGTTAGTAATTACTTCCCTTTGCTTTATGTTACAAGGCAATCCAAGCCTTGGTAGGCCTAGCAAGATAACTTTTTCTGTTGAAAGACCATGTGTACCAACAATTGGTGTCAAGTTTCATGATACTTTTTGATAGGCATGGACTAGCAGCTCTAATATAAGGCAGAAAGGTGTGTGTGGGGGCTTTCACTGGCTGTTTTGGGGTCAGAGAGCAATGTTTACACAAGTCAGCAGGCCACCAGCCTCCCCTTGTCAGGGAGAGACCTCCCCCACCCCTTCTCTCTCTCTCTCTCTCTCTCTCTTCTCTCTCTCTCTCTCTCTCACTCTCACTCACTCACTCACTCACTCACTCACTCACTCACTCACTCACTCACCCTCTCTGTCTCTTCTGTCTGTCTGTCTGTCTCTCTCCCTCTCTCCCTCCCTCTCACACGCACACACACACTCACTCACTCACTCACTCACTTACTCACTCCCACCACGCACGCCACACACACACACACACACACACACACACACACACACACACACACACACACACACACACTGGAAGTAAATGACTGACTTACACATGCATGTGCGCACACGCACACACACACACACACACGCACACACGCACACACACCACACACACACACACACACACACACACACACACACACACACACACACACACACACACACTTCTCTCTGTCTCTCTCTCATTTTCTCCACTTCTCCCTGTCTCTTACACACACAGACACTCACACCTCCCCCCCCCCCCCCCCCCCACTCTCTCTCTCTCTCTGTTTCTCTATGTGTGTCTGTCCTTTCTTTCTCTTTCTTCCTCTTTTTTCAGTAGTACACATTTGTCTAGAAATATACTCATTTTTGCTATGTGATTACTTGGGTATAGAACCTCCTTTAGATAGAAGAAATGACAGAAAAAGTCATATTAGGAGAGCTTATTTTAGGGCAGAAATTGCTTAGTATCAAGAACTGAAATTAGTTCAAGGAGAGGCCGTTAAACAGGCTACAATTGTTGAATAACCTTCAGCTTCAGGGGGCGTTGCCCCCTGACCCCACAAGGAGCCTCTGCCCCTTGACCCCGCCAGGGGGCAATGCCCTCCCCCCCCCCTCTTTTTACAGTTTTTTGACTGTCAATTCCCACCACTGCAACACTGAAACTTAACCGGGGCATCACAGACAACACGGGAATGTGCATACAGTTATATAAGGGTGGAATTGTAGTTAAATTGCTTCAGGATTGAATTTTTTTCAGGATTTGGAATGTCTGGAGGACAAAAAAAAATGGAGTTTCAGGATTGAGAGATTTTTTCACTTTCACCCATGCTTAGATTGAAATTTTTTATGCTAAGTGCACATTTTAGGCCAACAATTGTTTTTGATTTAGCCCAGTTAACTGCAGTAGAAATATTCATTCTTTTTATGAAGAAAAATTTCACCAAATGGCTATAGATGTTGTTTTCTTTTCAGCTGTAAAGTGTGTAGACATTGTAAAAATGCAAGCACTATTTGTCGATGGAAGTCTTTGAAAATTAAGAGTGAGATCCTTGAGAGTCCTTGAAAAGTCCTTGAATTTTCTTCCCAAAGATCTGTATGAACCCTGTAGTTTTTAAGCACAATATTTAGAATTTATGATTAAAAAAGATACTATATTTATTTGAAAAGAAAATGAGTGCTGTTTGTAGAATGATAATTGAGTTGAACTGTATAAGTGTAACGGTTGTTGCGGGGAAACCACTTTTGTTTCTTTGCTGCAACTGTGCAGAGAATGAATTTTTTAAGGAAGTATACACATATTTTCAATTTTTTCCCAGCAGATTGTTTATTAATTGGCATCCATTAAATCAATTTAGATAAGAATCTGTTTTTTCCAATAAGAAAAATGTAGAGCAGCATTAAAAAAATAATGTCAAAGGACTCACTACTTCCTTACTAAGGCAGCTGGTCATGATCAATTGCATCAGTGTATCCTGGAAAACAATCAGGACAGAAGTCTGCTCAAAACTAGACTACGTACTAGAATTATGAAAAGCATGAAAATATTCCACAAAATAGCAAAATCTAGGCTTGGGCAACTGTGCCACAACTGTTACAGTTTCTGTGTCGCAACCGTTACATTTTTTATTTAAAGTCTGATTTTTTATGTAATAATAAATGGAAAAGATTGAAAACCACCACCAGTTGAAAGTATTGGTGGTTCATGTGTGTTTTCAAGCAGGAAAGTTTGGCTTCACTCTTTGCAAAGAAGGGAACAAAAATATAAAGATTTTTGAGCGGTAAAGAGGCAACAAAATAACATGGGCTTAAAGCATACATCCTTGGTACACTAGATGCCCATTACCAAATTATTGTTAGTGAAGACTCTTTTTCTTACTTAAAACAAGTCCAAAGAAGTTTAAAATCAGTATTTTTATTATATCTTTTGATTTTTTGTGACTTTTTGGTTACTATGTCACAACTGTTATTTTTGGTGACCTATGACATTTGATGTCCCATACATGGAAGACCACTTGACAATTTATCCCAATTTTTTTCAGGACTTAATGAGGAAAGATTTGACTAGTTTAAAATTCAGTTTTTAAACTGCTGGGTAAAAATTCATTTTTTAGCCTCTATGTCACACTTTTGTGCATGTTTCTGGAGAACAGCCCATATAAGAATCTCGCTTAGAAACCCCTCTTATAAGAACCTCAATTTCTGGTCCCACCGAGGATGTTAGCTCGGATATAAGAAAGTCTAGTCGGTTTTGAGAACTTTACTTTGCAATAGCGAGACCCCCTTCGGTCAGTAAGGGAGCTCACTAAACCGAAAGCATTTCCACAAAAAACCAACTTGATTCTTTCAGGAAATTCAGATGTGGCTGGCAAGTTTTGAAGAACAGACACATAAGAGAAAAGCAAAATTTCTCCATTAGCATTGTGTTTCTTTTTTCATTCATTCGCATTACATGGAGTCTCACGCACAGCGTGCATTTTTTGCAACAGCTTGGGCAGGTGCCTATAGGCCCCTTCTTTCCCCTTTTTGATTGCTGGAATCGGAAAGGCAAAGCCAGCCCAGATCTTTGTCAAACGCCTGTCAAAATGGCTGACTCAAAGCCGAGACTGTCAATTTCAATCAAAAGGAAAATTAAGCTTATCGAAGAAGTTGAGGCCAACCCTCACAAGCTGAAAAAGGCTGTAGCAGATGAACAACAGATTCCACCTTATTTTGAGCTTGTTATCTATACCAGTATTTATTAATTAAAAAAAAAAAAATTCTTTTATATCAACGATAATGGAATAAGCATTCATATGTTTTTTTACATCTAGTCCCCGTGTGTATGCAGTTTTGTAAATGTCATCTGTTCCCACTGGCACATGATGGCCTACTCTTACGAAAAGCGGAACAGGATTTAACGTGTGCGCAAGATGTTCTCTGTGTGTTTGCACACGGAGCCTTGGTTTACAGTCTCATCCGAAAGACTTTTTTGGGGGGGGGGGGGGGGAGTCAGCACTGATGTTAACTCCAGAGGAAAAATCCTCTTGGCCAGGAATCGAACCCGGGTCGTCAAATAGCGAGCGCAATGTTCTGACCACTTGGCGATATCCCGCCCCCTCGGTACCAGTCAGGTGTCTGGTAGTAAGTTTTTATTAAATCTTTTCAAGATTTCTTTGCGATTTAAAAAAAATGATTTTTATTCCTGTGATAAGTAATACACCGAAGATCTTGAATGGACAGTCAAGCATTGATCACTTTATATTCTCTTTCCGAAAAAAGTTCCTGCTTTATTTCAGTCTTTGTTTTACGTTTAGAATTACAGAAATAAAAGTTGTTGAATCCACAGAATTCTTGTGTGTGTGTGTGTAAGTGTGTGTTTTAAGTTGCTTTAGATTTTGAACATTATACCGTTGTCGCTGAATTTCAACTAAAACATGGAGAAGGCTACAGCAGGGTTCGCGATAACCGGTAATTGTCGGTATTTTACCGATTGTAAACAGGGAATACCGAAAATTTTCGAAGCAGCCGGCACCGCGTACCGATTCTGTTTGCCTGTGACTGATTAGATTTCCATCTCAGAAAAAAAGTCTGAAGTGACATTTTCTGACAGTCTGTCATGCACCTGTACCGTGCTTACGCACCTACCCCTTCCCACCCCTTCCAACGAACATCTTTGGCGCCAGCCTTATTAGCTTAGCACGCAGAACAGCAAGCTTTACTGTAAAAGAATAGAGTTTCACGCTCTTCTCGGCATGACAGTGACTTCCATTCACAATGAGTAAATGGGGCCTAGATTGAGTTATTCTTTATTCTTTTAATCTTTTATATCGAGGATAATGAAATAAGCACTCCTGTGCTTTTTTACATCCAGTCCCCGTGTGTATGCAGTTTTGTAAATGTCATCTGTTCCCACTGGCCTGCTCTTACGAAAAGCCAAAAGCGGAGGGTCTGTGACTATGAATTTGCGCGTTGCTTTGAGAGAGAAGAGTCGAAAACTAAACCTAAATTGAACGAAAGATCTAGATGAGCGCTAAGCATAGAAACAAGAAAGAAGAATATGTCACACGAATGATGTCATGCAAAACAACAGACACAGGCGCTAGAAAAAAAATCCTATTTCTTGCGTGTCTTCGTGTCCAAGAAGCAAGTGGCAGCAGCACGGCAGTCAAAGTCTCTGAGAGATTTGCGTTCAATTTAGATTTAGTTTTGCTGCCGAACAATCCCCCCCTTCCCCACCCCCTCACTGTATAGTTTCGTTTTGTTCACAGTACGTACTGGATTTTATTTTCTGGGAACCGATTTTGGGGGAGTTGGTCAAGATATATCTGGAATGGCAACTCGCAGTACCGGTTTAAAAAAATCCTAGTGCGAACCCTGGGCTACAGTTTAAAATCTCATTCGTATGTGGACAGAATGTGACCAGAATGAACCAATTTAAGAACAACCACAACAGCAACAACAACAACAAAAAACTTGATGAGCAATTGTAGATAGGGTGTGTTTTATGTTTTTACCATTATGAAATGTCCAATTAGCTATTATTTTACTCATTTTCACTTTTGCTCGCTTTTAAGAAAGCACATTCAAAATAGTGTTCAGGTGCTCAGATATAAAAAAGCCTGCTTAAAACAAAGCCCTCTTATAAGAAAGCCTAAAATCGGGTCCCGATGACTTTCTTATAAGACTAATTTTTTTCCTCGTAAAGTGAAAGCTTAGAATTAGAGTGGCTAAAAAAAGATCCACTTGAGTTTGAATTTCCGCTTTGAACTTTTCAAAGTGCCCACAGACTAGACTGGTAGGCCTACTCATCGCATAAATCTATAGATCTGTCAGTAGATTTGCCCCCCTCCCCCCAAAAAAAAACAACAACGCCAACCCACACCAACACCAATCCACTCACACACACACATGGGGAAAAATGCGCACGTGCACACACACACACACACACACACACACACACACACACACACACACACCACACACACACACACACACACACACACTCTCACACTCACACACACACAAAGGATAGCCCTGACCGGATAGCCAAGTGGTCAGCAGGTTCGATTCCGTTGAGGGGATTTTCCCCTGGTGTTAACTCCACACTCCCCAAAAGTCCTTCGGATGAGACTATAAACCAAGGCCCTGTGTGCGAACACACACAGAACATCTTGTGCACATGTTAAATCTTGTTCCGCTTTCGTAAGAGTAGGCCATTATGTGCCGGTGGGAACAGATAAAATTTACAAAATTGCATACTCACGGGGACTGGATGTAAAAAAGCACATGAGTGCTTATTCCATTATCCTCGAAATAAAAGAATGAATAAAATAAATTATAATAAATAACACACACTCACACATGGGGTGATATCCATTGGCATTATTATCTTATATAAGAATTCTATTTTGGGTGGCAATTAATGATCATTGACAAAACAAGTAGCATGTGCAGGTTGTGAATATATTTTGGCTGCTGCTACCTACTGAGAGAGAGAGAGAGAGTAGGGGCTGCGGAGAGGGAGTGAAGGATAGGGAAAGAGAGAACAATGAACAAAGAACAAATTTTATTGCTATTCAGCAATGAAGCCATATAGCTCTGGCGTTGTTACAAAAGATATGTGCAACGCGATTACAGTGACATGGAAACCATGGTAGTAGTGTGGTATGTACATCTACTGATCTAGATTGTATATGTATACATTTTTGTTCGTATCTCAATTTTCAAAACAGTCTTTCCTTTTCAAGTCTACAGCCTGCAATGTCAGCCCATATAAAACTGGATCAGGTCCTGGAGAAGATGTAGTTGCCGGAGATGATGTAGTTCCCATTCAGCTTGTGCCGCTGTTTCTGCGTGTTGACTGTTGTGTGCTTGGATGCTGCTTCCCTTTGTGAAGTCTGGAAAGTTTGACACTTTTTTCTGGCAACATGTTTTTCTCTTCTTGCTTTATCAGTTTATGTTCCAGAATATGCATACTGATTCTTTGCCAGTATTTCTGCTGCAAGAATATTCGAGGGCGATGTCATCCGACCGAGTCGTGAACCATAACCTTTCGCAACCGTGTGTTTCTCTCGCTGTCTCGCAATCGATGCTGTACACGTTCGTCTGTTAGAGTAGACGCATATGCTTTCACCATACCAGCACCAAAACCGTCAACGGTACAGTCAGTGGTTTGTTCTTCATGTACTTCAGATACCTCAGAGGACACATCTATCTTGCTGTCTATTGCTGACTTACTTGGTACAATGGTAGATTCAGTAAATCAGGTGTGACTGAGACACTCAGAGCGTTGTTGGCACACAGCTCTGTGTATATGCTGCTTTGTTCTTCCGTCTCAACACTGTCTCAATGCAGGGAGTCACTGTCAGACAAGAATGGTGCTTCTAAGCCAGTCTCTTTCACACACTGACGACTTGCCTGTCTTTCTTTGTGTTGCCGGGCTCTTTGGATGTCGTGACGGGTTTGACTGGGTGTTTTTTTGTGATAGTACTGAACTCACAAGTAGTAGTTCAGCTCAGGGTCTGCCATTTCTGCTGACACTGACTCGTCCGCCGGTTTCACTCTCAAAACGAACACAACACTGCCACTCTCCTTTGCGACTTTCCAACTTGACACGACGATGTCCATCAGAAGGGCGTTTAAAGTTGTTATTACAGTTGCTGGAAGGCTAGTAACTGACATTTTGAAACTTAAATGCTTAAATTTGCAGCAGCTTACAAACTGTACACCTGATCAGTTCTTGTGCCGAACTGGGGGGGGAGGAGGGGAAGATGATAATTATAATCATGATGATGATAAAGACGATGATTATTTTTCATTTTTTTGTCAGTTGTGGTGTTTGCATAGAGATCGAGAAAGCATAATATGCTGACTTTGTATGGGGCTGTAAGCTTCTTTTTTACACATTCGCTTTTCTAAATCTAATCATGCGTACTCATATAGTCATAAACTGTTCTGAATTTTATTGTGTGTGTGTATTGTGTGAGTGTATACTGCTTGTGTGTGTGGGCATGCATGCACACTTGCACATAATTACAAGTCTTGTATATCAGGGATTGCTTTGAGTGCCTACGTAACTATGTTGCAGAAATGTGTGAGAGTATGTCAGATATACGTTTTTGCTGCTTTGCACAGAGAGTATAATTGTTTTGTATGGTGCTGTAAGTTGTACATAACTTGTGTAAGCTCTCCAATGACGTGCAATTCATTCTTTTGTCCTGGTCATGCTCATGTGTAATCCTTTGCTTTTATCTTAATTGAATTTCTCTGTTTGAGGTAGTAAAGTATTAATAAATTTGAACTACAACTTGTGTGATTCTTTTTGCAGGGACCGATCCAGAAGCAGAAGCCCTCGCAGGGATCGGGACAGAGATCGTGACAGAGGAGGTTTCCATGGATTTAGAGGAGGAGGAGGGGGTGGTGGAAGAGGGGGTCAGCCTGGTCAGAATCTCAAAAAACCAAGATGGGATTTGAGCAAACTGACCAAGTTTGAGAAAAACTTCTACGTCGCTCATCCAGCTGTACTTAATCGTGCTCGAGTAAGTTTTGTAGTCTTTTGATCAAATTTGTTTGTGTGTATTGGGTGTTGGCTTAACCCTGGTAGCGCTGAAATTACCTGCTTAGTGCTGCTGGCAGACCCTGGATACTGATATATAAAACTGAACTGTGTAAAGCTATAAATCATTCACTGGAAAGCTTTTTAATGAGTGTAGTATTATAGAAGCATGTAGTGTTTATGATTATGTAAATAAAAAAAATAAAAAAATTGCGTGTGCACGACCATTGATTTTAACATGATAAGCAATGTTGTTACCATGTAAAAATGTCATGATTAGGTAAATACTATCTCTTGACATTAGTTTTGAAAAAATACTCAGAAAAGTCCTGCGAAATGATTGACACACCATCTCAATCGTCATGGTAGTAAACACTCATTTTGCGCAGTGGGGGCATTCTATGGCGAAAATACAATAACTTAATTTTGTGTTGCAAAGTACTCTGCAACATATCCATTTGACTCAACAATTATTTGAGATCTATGACTTCAAAATCGCCAAGTAGCCAAAAAGCACACAAAATGCTTCAAGAAATTCTGGTGCAAATGCTGGCCACCATTTATTTGATCGTGACTTCCAAAAAACATAAAAAATTACTTCTCAACCAATCAAAATCTTCATCGCTGATGTGTGTTGAACGACTTGTGGCTCAACAATGGCCTTAATTTATTGGATGACCTTTCAAAGTGAAAGTGAGCCTTTCATAATGATTACCTATGTCATCCCGAAATGTTCTGGGAACTGCGCTACTTGGGTGAAATAAAATGTTATAAATTTTGTTCTATTTTCAAAATTGTGCTTTAAAAAAAAAAAAATTAAAAGATTTTCATATATGATAAAAATTGCATCATAGGTTATGCCATTGACTGTAGAGTATTATATTATTTATATGGACAGTATGAAAATATTTACATAATAGGATGTTATGCCAAACTATAGACTACATAACAAGTAAATTGTAGCTTGACATGGCCAGTATAAAAATGTAATATTTTGAAAAAAAAATTAGTGCTTTGTCGTAAATGTAAAAATTTTTTACTTAAGTTTTGATAGGGTTTTGAAAAATACACATAATTCACTTTCTCTGTTGCTTATGTTTTTTGTGAAAAAGATTTTATTGTACATATATATATATATATATATATATATATATATATATATATATATGTATATATCTGAAGTGCCTCACGTTTTCTGTTTTGTGTTTTTTTCAGGCTGAGATTGAACAGTTTTTTGCAGAAAAAGAAATCACAGTGCATGGAAGGGATATACCAAATCCTGTCTTTGCATTTGATGAGGCTGGTTTTCCTGGTGAGCTTTTTTTTTTTTTTCCACTGTTAAAGAAAAGAAAGAAAGCCAAAAAAAAAAAAGTGGTAAAGGGCAGTATACACTAGTTAGAGCAGAAACATACTGTAGGACTTTAACTCTCCTACTACCGAGTTCCGTTTCTCTTACTCACCACTGTATACCAAGTAATTTCACCAGTGCCCATCAGTTTCACACCTACTGACTTTAAAAAATCATAAAAAATCGAAATAAAGACACATTTGCATGAAACTTTCTGTGCTTGTGTAGTTTTGAAGAAAGAAACATATTTCTTCATCTGACTCTTGTGTGACTTGTTGTTGTTGAATGCTGATGGTGATGATGTTGTGGTTGTTGTTGGCGACGGTGGTTACTCAATTTTTTTTTTTTAATACGAGTACTTCAAGCGGTAAAGAATCATCATGATGAAGTAAACTAAAATCAAACATGCGTGCATGGAAAATAAATGAAAATGATCAGATAATGCTAGAATAACATGCAAACACACTCGCAAACAAGCATACAGGCTGACGAACAAACAGCCATTGAAATCGGATCATGGTTAGTTCCAATTTTATTTTGCACTTCGTCAGTGAAAAACCGGGAAAAAAAAAACATTGTACATCTCACCAGTCACTAGCATCGTTTTTTAAGTTTCTGGAGCCACTATTTTCACGTAATTCTTTCATTTTCAACCAGCAACAGTCACATGTTCCCCTCGGCAAGATCGTTATTTACGTCACTGCTATTGTCATCTTCATCACTCGAACTGTCCGTAAACACAGCACTTCGATTCCACTCTGCAACTCCTGCATCGTCTGTGCAGCTTATAAGTCCATTTCAGTCCACATAAGTTCAGATTCCACTGTTTTATTCACAGAAAATCCTCCAAAAAGTTCGCTGTAGCTGTCGCCATCTTGATGGGCTTCCCTCCATAACTCGTCACTCGATGACATCGCCGTAAAATCGCAAAAAACAGCACAAAAATCGATCCACCGAAGACAAAATTGCAAATGGCGGCAGCTAACTCTATTTGGGAGCCACTGCGCATGCCCAAAGGGATAAAGGGTGTATGACCATGGTGTATAAATAGCGCAAAGGGAGACACTGGGTGTTCCCAGGTATTCGGCGGGTACACCCGCCCGCGGCTTCGCGGACCAAGTAGTAAGCGGGCGGGTCAACCCGCCGGCGGTAGTAGGAGAGTTAAGGAGGGGGGGTGGGGGTACAAAATAATTGCTTTTTCTTTCAAGATGACTGACGGAGTGGCTAAGGAGGGTTTAGTAGACCGCCTGCAAACGGTTCTTGGGGATTATATTTTGGGACTGCTTTATCAACGTGTTAATCCCAGAAGTTGGAATGCGGCTACCTTAATGGTGGGTGAAAATGGCTGCAAATGCAAAATAGCACCATCAATCAACCTCGAGAGCTCTAGCTTTTAAAAAATTTTTTTTTTTTCTCTAGCTGAAGAAAGAGAGAAAAAAGAAAAGATGTAAATGATAAGAAAGCCCTAGGTTTCACGATATTTGCATAATATATATATTTTAGAATGTAATTTTGGCAGTTTTTGTTGCTTTTAGGATACACTGGCAGCTGGGATTAGAAAAAAATTTTCCACATCGAAATTTTTTATTTTGTGTGCAAGATCTTTGTGTGTCCAAACACTTGGGACCTCAACATTAGCACTGACTTAATTTGATGAACCAGCTTTTCAGGTGAAATCTGAGTATCCCTGAAAGTATTTAGCCATAGAGGAGTGGAAGGCTCCGAGTTGTGATGAATTATGTATTCTCTGAAGCACATAAAATGGTAAGATGAGTAATGATTGATTACTATGTGTGCAGAATATGTGATGCACCAGATCCACAGGAACAGCTGGGTGTCACCGACAGCCATTCAGTCTCAGGGATGGCCCATTGCCTTGTCCGGCCGTGACTGTGTGGGCATTGCACAGACTGGCTCCGGCAAAACATTGAGTGTAAGAGTCTTTGTCCTCTATTCATTTCTTTCTTTTTCTGTTTGTTTCACTTTTCAGCTGATATGGTACAGCCTGCAGAAAATTCATATGTAGTGGTGCTTTGCAGCAAGTTTGGACTTTAGGTCTTCTGCATTGCTGTTTGTAGAAAGTGGTTTATGGAGGTGTATATAATATATTTATATTATATATTAGAGAAAAAGGTGTAAAAGTAATAAAGAATTGTTAGAACTATAGTGTTTGTTATATTTTTAGAACTATAATGTTTATTTTATAAGTCAAAGCAAACTTGTTGATTTGGAAACATTTATAGTCTTAAACTTGCTGGAAGCAAATCTTTTATTTTTAGGATCTCTTATATTCCATGAAAGTGAAAAAAGGGGGCTTCTGTGCAGTTTTATCTCTTCTTTGTACATTATTTGGTACTTGTCAAGAAATAATTTGAACCATGTTTATTTCTGTTGCAGTTCATTCTGCCAGCTATTGTGCATATAAATCATCAGCCTGCTTTAGAACGTGGAGACGGACCAATTGTAAGTACTAAATTGAAACAATTATTGATTTGTAATTATGTATTAGGATATTGCCTCAAAATCATTTTGAAGATCAGGGTGGCAGGATGGTTTGAATGTTCACCTGCCTAACAAGTAAACCATGAGGTTCTGGATTTGATTTCGATTCTTGCTTGTTCTTCCCTATTTGACAGGAAAATTGAACTGAAAGTGAAGTCTGTCAGAAGAGACTCTAAACCAGTCAAACCTGTGTGCTTATGGTCTGGTGCACATGAAACCCATAACGACAGTTGAAAATTGTAAAAAGAGAAAGGAGGTTCTTCCTGACTGCTCTGGCCAAATTGGTAGGTACAGTTCCCAACTGTATCCCGAACGTTGGCAGCTACCTTGAAGGTGGGGGAAAAACAGTTGCATATGCAAAAATTACACCATTGGTTAACATATGAGCCCTCAACAAGGAGTGGGAAGAAAGTTTTGGAGATTGATCATTTATGAAGTAATTTCCTCTCTTGTTGGTTTTGTCTTTTGAATTACAAGCTTAAATTTTTACATCTTTTGTCCCGGCTGGCCACCTTTGAGGGAGAGAGTCATTTTGTGGAAGCCGTAGTAGTTGACAGTATTGCATCACAAAAACAAAGCAGCGTGCTGACAGACCGCTGAATGTACAACTGAAGCTTGCAAAACATCCTTGTACTCAGTTGTGACCTCCTGTTATGTTGCTATCATGTACTGAATGATATACTCTTATCACACAACATGTCTCTGTGTCCTTGTCACTATGTAATCTATCAAAGCACAAGAATGTTTGAAAATATAAAGTGAGTTCTTAACATTAGCTGTGAGAAAGTGTATTGTGATGATCACAAAAGCCAAGACTGAAGTAAAAACAGTACTATTCTACCTGTAATGTAATGTTTTTGTTTGTCATTGTCATCCCCTTGTCACAAATAGGCCACACAAAGGTGATAGTGATATGAAAAACTTTAAGAGATAATATTTCTTCATCTAACTCATCTTCACTATCACTGTTCTGATAAATCAGTGCAGCTAAGTTTGCTATGTCTTTTCTGTACGTTCAAACAAATCAAATTATTTGTGATATTTCCATCAGCTGTGTCACCAGAAAACTAATGTGTTTCTTCTTCTTCCAGTTTTGAGTTTAAGAATGAGAGAGACAGTGTGGAACAACTGTGCAGCTTTCCCAAGGGGATGGGAGAGGGTAGTTAGTATTTGTTTTTGTTTAGAGAGAAAGCGCTCGTAGTGACTAGAATGAGACTAGGACAGTGATTTTGAAAAGTAATTTTTGTCCTTATCAAAAAGCAGAGATTAGCTGATAGTTTATGACTTGTAACAAGTTTCTTCTTCATGAAATACGTAAGGATGTTCTGTTTTCTGGAAAGTTGATGAAATAGGCTTCTGATAGGGGTCGGGAAGAAACTAGGCACAAATTTTTTTAAAATTTGATTTTATGCACTAATGCAAACATTAAGTTATATATTTTTGCTCTACAATGAAGGGCATAGCTTTTGTGTCTTGTTTTGATCAGTAGCTATTTGTTGTACCTTGCACAGTTGGATGGTTGTCTTAAATCTCATATGGTTTTACAAATGAGGTATATTTGCTTCATTGAGGGCTTTTGAGGGACATTTTAGATACACAAAGAGAAACAGGGCTTTGTTTTGCATAAGTGGCTTTTAGATAGTGCGTTAATGTTGTAGGGTGCTCTTAGTATTTGTGCAATATTGTTTGTATAGATTATTTTTCCTTATTACTGTTAAGGGGATGTGAGGCACTAAATTTTACTTTTTACAATTGGTGAATCAAAATCTAGTTTTTGATATTAACTTATAGTACTATGACTTCTAAATACAAAAACACTATTTGTTTTATGTTAGTGAGCCATGTTGCCATGGAAACCCAGATAAACATCCGCCATCTTGGATTTCTTGGGAATCCTTTTTTACCTATAAAATCAAGTGGTACAGTAATGATTTTTGGCACAAAGGTACATTATAGATGTATTTATGGGCAGACAGTGAGATTTTTTTCAATATGTTTATTGTTAATTTTTTATAATTTTTTTTTCAAAAATGGACATTTTATATGTGTGGTATTATGTAATCTGCTCTAATAACAGAAAAGATACTTATAAAATTAAAAAAAGCAGACTGTCTGCCCATCAAGAAGACAATAATGTACAAATGTGCCAAGTTCCATACATTTCTGACAGACAGTTTCTGAGAAATTTTTCTCCCAAAATGCATGTGATGCAAAAAACACAAAGTGGAGAAAAAAGAGGAAAAAGAACACAAACATGTTCAGACCACCATATATTACTCATAGCCTTGTTGGAAAGCTTCAATTCACTCATCCAGCCTTTTAGCAACATGAATAGAGAATCAGAGCACCCCTGTAGCATAGGTTGGGCCACTTTCCAGCACCATCAGCTCCTCTACCTCTTCAGTTTGGCAGCTCTCAGAGTGTCGCGCCTCTTGATCACACTGGCCCTCTGGTACCTGAGGCTGTTCTTCTCCCTCTCCTGCTGTCTGGATGCCCTCAGCCTCTTCATGTGCACACTTATATCAAATCTAAAGCAACTGGCAGTGTCTTGGGCAGAAGCAGGACCAAAGTTGAACTCATGGATGGCTGTCAGACTGCAAAGAGAACTCGCCGGCATGATGTGAGCTTGTCCTTGGAACAACAAATTCCACAAGGCTGTTCAGGTACCCCTTGAGTCTTGCCAGCACCACATCTTTGAAGCAGCTGCATATTTGTTATTCTCTCATAAACAGGCATGAGGTAGATATGCTGCTTTTTATAGTTCAGGGGTGTTGTCAGCTCACTGAAGGTATCACAGCTTGTCGCGTTCCATGGAGCACACCCCAGGACTGCTTCAAACTCCATGTGTGCTCATGAATTGGATCAAGATATAATGATCTAGATGTAACATTTTCTTTTTGGAGCTGTGTGTGTGTGTGTGTGTGTGTGTGTGTGTGTGTGTGTGTGTGTGTGTGTGTGTGTGTGTGTGTGTGTAGAGGTAGGTAGGTATGCATGCATGCACACATACACACACACACACACACATATATATATATATATAATATATATTATATAGAGAGAGATATACATATATATAACATAACATAACATAACATAATATAATATAATATAATATAATATAATATAATAATAATATGCTAGTGTGTTTGTGTACACTTGCATGGAGAGTATACTGTAATCTAGTATAATAAATTTGTTCAAACAATAAAGCTGATTTCTACTCCATATTTATTTCAGCCTATATCCTTTTGTGAAACTTGTTCATTAATTCATGAAGTTCTCTCCAATAAACACAACAATATATTCATGTTTTGTTTCAATAGAATTACAGGTAGAAATAGATGAAGAAAACTGTCTCTCTCTCTCACACACACACACACACACACACACACACACACTCATGCACACACACACACACACACACACACACACACACACACACACACACACACTCATGCACACACACACACACACACAAATATAACACCTAAACTTGTTTTACAGCCCCTATGCCCCTACAACTTGCTAACTAGTGAAACACAACACACATTGAATACACAGAACAACTAACCCATGTGGTTTCTTTACCTCTGTTCTGAAGCCAAAAGTTTGTTTACACTGGGAGCAATTTCTGCTCATTACAGTTACCAGATAGCTCTGAACTGGCATTTGGAACCTTTTTTTCACAAACTACCTGATATGGTTCATGTTTGAGCGGAATACAAGCTTTCTTGCTTAGCAAAACACTCACAGTACGCGGCGATGCTGTCAGCGAAGCAGACGAAGAGATTACACTTTTAGAACGCTGTAGCACTAAGTCAGACTCGGCACTGATTCTCAACAATTCGTCCGTTTCCTTCCATGTTTTGCACTGCCGAGCAAATGCAAGGTGTTTTTCTCGACTCGGCTTGCATTTATGAGCCAATTGAAGCCTTTATTTCTTCAAACGAGTCATTTTTCTGCTTGAAGCGGAGGTACGAACTCGATGTAAACAGCGGCCATTTTGCGTCACGTGACCCGATTCAGCTAACCGGCCGTCGTGTTTTTGAATCGCTCTCTATATATGGAAGTTGCCGTTGATATGCTAATCGACTGAAATGACGTATAGCTCGTTGTGAATGAAAGTTCGTAGTAGAAGCTCTTCGGAATAGTGTAGGGGAGACAATCTAGTTTCGTTTGGTGTATGATACGTCATACTTTGTGAACTAGAAATGCATGTTGCTAGGGCATAAATGTCGGCATTTTCACGCATTTTTCGGAATATAAGAACACAAACTCGGTTGGGTTAGGTTAGTAAAACGTTTTTTAATTGCATAAAGACAATGTATTTGTAAAATTTAATTATGGCATATGAAAATATACATGTTATAGAGTGTAAATTTGGAAAAATCTAAAAATAGCCAAAATGACCCAAATTTAGCATACTTGGGTGCCGCACATCCCCTTAAATGATAATCAGGAAATTGTGTAAATGACCTTAAGTGCGGATTCAATATCAGTTTCATAGAATTGGTAGCTTAACCCTAGTAGCGCTGAAATAACGGCAGCGGTACTAGGTGCTGCTGGCTGAATTAACAGCAGCCATTGTTGATTTGCAGTAGGGTGGGGTCAAACAACTCTTGGTATTGATATATAAAACTAAACTAAGTGTGTAAAGTTGTAAATCACTGGAAAGCTTAGATAACAAGCTTTTAAAAGAGTGAAATTTTATAGCAGCATGTAGTGTTTATGATAATATAAAAAATAAATAAAGTTTAAAAACTGCGCGTGCACTACCAATCACTGTTGCGATGTCGGTGACCTAGATTGATTTTAACACGATATGCAATGTTGTTGCGGTGCAAAAATGTCATGATTCGATAAATACTGTCTCTTGACATAAGTTTTGAAAAAATAAAGAGCTTCCGTGGCTTTATCGGTCGTCAAATACTCGGAAAAGTCCAGCGAAATGATCGACGCGATCGCGATAGTCATGGCGGTGAACACTTATTTCGTGCGAACTGGCGGCGTTCTATGACGAAAATACGACAATCGCTTGATTTCGTGTGATGCAAAGTACTCGACAGCTTATAGACTTAATATAGACTTATATGACTTAAAAACAGTTATTTCGAAGCCGTGTTGGATTAAAATAAAGTAAAACAATGTATGACATCGAAATCGCCCGGTAGCTATGAAGTGCTTTGGACAAAACTTGGCACCGCTCGATTCAGTCCGATCGCGATCAATTTTTCCGAAGTTTTTCAAAAATATTTCACAATCCTTACCTTATTGTCTCTATTATCATTTAATTCAACCAAATCCAGCCTCTAAAACTCCTCATCGCCGTCAATATCGTCAAAAAACTCGAAAAATACTTCAAGTGATACGAGCGCAAACACTTTGCCGCCATTTTGTTTTCAGGCGATCGACGTTCGTCCAAAAAAAAAAAAAACAACACCTCTAAACCAATCAGAATCCTCGTTGCTTGCGACTGCGGATGACCTTCAACCATTTCTGCGGCCCTACAATGGCCTTCACTTTCATTGGATGACCTTTGAAAGCGAAAGAAAGCCTTCAATTACGATCACCGACGTCATCCCGGAATATTCCGGGAGCCGCCAGAAATGCTGCACGTCATTCCGGAGTAATCCGGGAACAGCGCTACTAGGGTTAAAAAAATACAGTTTGTAAGTTTATATATACACTTTAACCCTTTGCTTGGCACAACGCCCCAAAGCGCCCGACCCTGTCCTTGGGCAAAACGCCCCAAAGCGCCCGGCGACAGGACCGTCACTTCAGAGCGATCATACATTCGAAATTCCCGCCAATCTCGCTTCAAATCTCGTGAATATGAAGCCACGAGACTGCCCGCGAGACTTCCGCATGTTTATTACAAATGGCGGCGATTGGAGTGAATTTGTTGCAAGTTTTGGAGGAAAAAAATCGCAAATTTTTCCAAGATGGATGCTATCTTCGAACCCGACATTTACGATTGTTTTTACAGCTTCCATGCCGAAAATATGACGCTGTGAGATGTGTATCTAGGCTCAAATATCGATGTAATCGATCCTAGTAGTGTGTGCACTTCTGAGTTTGTTGACTGAAGTGAGAGAGACGACTTTGACTACGGCGAAGTTCGAGACGAAAATCGATCGTCAAATCTAACACGGCCGATACGCGTTTTGAATTCTACTCTTAGATTTGGGGAAATTATCGTGGATTTCAAGTTCGGCAATGGTTCAGAACTTGATATATTTTGTTATTTGGTTGCTATTCGGGATTTTGATACGGTAGCGGCTCAAACTTAAACGTTAAGCTGATCGCGATCATCGGTAAACAAAAATGGCGATCGTCGGAATGTTCGATGTGTTCGTGCACCATTTATCAAAAAAACTAAAAAACCAACAGTAGGTTGAAAATATCTTTTCTATAATTGTTTCTTAATGTTTTAGTTTTTATTTAATCAAAATCCATGCACGCATTCTAAAGTTATTGCAACGCTAACTGTAACACACACAAACCAATCAATGACTGTGTGTTTATGCATTATAATTCTAAAAGAAAATAAAAATAATGACAAAAATTGGGTATTAGCAATTTCTTTATTCATTTCTGCATCTTGCTGTTTTTATTTCATCAAAATCCACCTGACCATTGTAGAGTTATTGCATGTTAAATACATACACCCACTCACAAGCCATCCACCTCCATTTTCACTGCCCGGCAGGAAGGTGACAAATGATTTTGCTGTGCCCAGCAAAGGGTTAATACAGACAGACAGACACACACACACACAGACACACAGACACACACTTGCTTGTACACATGTACAATCATGTGTGCATGTGCATACACACAGAGAAATGCACAGTGCTCTCCATAACTTATCAAGCTCTTCTCAGCCCCAAAACACCCTGAAGGACAAGAATTGTTTTCTGTGTGCAGGCATTGGTGTTGGTCCCGACTCGTGAGCTGGCTCAGCAAGTGCAAGTAGTTGCTGCAGAGTTTGGTCAGTCATCCTCTATTCGCAATGCATGTGTATATGGGGGTGCACCCAAAGGACCACAGATTCGAGACCTGGAAAGAGGTGAGACGAAAAGCTTTATGAGCGCATCTGCTGAGTAACTTGTGTGTTTTATGCAAGATTTGTACAGTACTAAAGTAGCTACTTATTTGTTATGAGAAAAATTACTGTCTAATCCAAAATAAGCATGGATAGTTGAGAGGGTGTGTCTGGAGTGTTAATTATATTTATTGTGCTCATGTATTAAAAAAAAAGAAAAAGAAATGCATCTTAGATAGCATGGGTAAACATTGGGCTTGAATGTTTGCAGGCTGTCAAATCTGCATTGCCACTCCTGGCCGACTGATTGATTTCCTGGAGTCAAATCGCACAAATCTTCGACGTACCACATACCTGGTGATGGATGAAGCTGACAGGATGCTTGACATGGGATTTGAACCACAGATCAGAACCATTTTGGAGCAGATCAGGGTAAGCCTCGTTTTCACATAAAATATGTCTGCAGAGGAAAAAAAAATGTCTACAGAGGTTTACAACAACAAACAAAACAAAACACAGGGTTCCTTATAAAGATGTCTGAGAAATATGGAACATTTAGAACAACTTACTGAACTCTTTCCCAACCCTCTAACCCCTTTTACGAAACAAAAAAGTGACGCCCCACCATGAAATGAGTTGCTTAGCACCTTAATCACTTTTTCCGCTACAAGCCCTTGGTACGGATAAATCCGGGAGATGATTGCGTGGTACGGATAAATCCGTACCCGGGGTAGAAAGTGTTAAAGCAGGTGGGGTCAGGTTGTCGATTTTGAGATTTTGATTGATAATAAAACTATAGCCATTATTCTACTTTGTAATTAAATATGAAGGTATAATTTTGTTTCCTTTTGCTTTTAAACACCTAAAAAAAACAACCCCACTATAACAAGCCCTCATTCTGACCGCCTATCACTATGCTAAACTTGTCCATTTCTCATTTTGTCATGTCCTGCAGTGTATCGTTTGGAATTGTAATAACTTCATAAAATTGATTTTCAATCTGTTTTTTTTGTATATTTTTGGTTTTGTTTTTTTAATTGAATAGCCTTTTTATTGTAGATCAATAATATATCAATAACTAAAAATTGATCTCTGGTGCAATGTGACTCCTTATGTGGTGGATTGTTACAAATGAATTATTTGCATATGAATAAATCACTCCCCCCTCGGTCTTCGCTCCATGCAGCACACTCACGCACTCGCACATATTTATACTTACGGGAAAGGGATGTGTGAGTGTGCATGGAAGACACACACACTTAACACACATGAGAAAGGGATGTATAAGAGAGTGTACCTATGGGTTGGGTGGTGGTTTTTAAAATTAAATAGCCACAAGTAGTAGTAGGCACCCATCAGTTTCGGAAGACGATGGAGTTGCACTCTAGTATTTAGAGTGCAAAGCCTGGGTAAGTAAGTATGGAGGGCAAGCTGTTACCATTCAGCAGACCTCCCCCTCTCCACCCCACTGGAATGATCCATTGGAAAGACAATGACCGATACAAATGGTTCCAGTACTGTTGCAGGAGCTGCTAGAATGTTGCCATATACAGCCCCCTGAGGACTCCAACTCCTTGATTTTCCTCAGGGGTGGTGTCTAAACACAACACCTGTGTGCATGCTGTTTTTTTATATATAATTTTGTCATCCGCTCCTACCAGCACACAATGGCCTGCTCTTCGAAAAGCCGGAACGGGGTTTTAAAGTGTGCGCAAAATGTTCGGCGTGCATTGGCACACTGGGCCTCGGTTTATAGTCTCATCCAAATGACTTTGACATTCAGTTCGATTTTTTTCTGTCAAACTGGGAAGAAAGGGTGAGGCTGGGAATCGAACCCAGAACCTTTACTTGTTGGCAGGCGAATGTCTTAACCATCTTGCCACCTTCCTTCCTAAGTAGCCACAAGTAGGAAAGGACTTAATCAGTGTCAATACTCATCTGAGTTATTAATGACAGTGAATTTGAACAATATGAAAAAGAGAATACACAGATGTATAATAGTGCACATATTACATGACATATTATCAACATTGTGAATATGCAACAAAATACCCATTTCTTTTTTGTATAGGTCTGTAGTTTGGCGGGGAGATGGGGGTGGGCGAATGGGGGTAATAGTGACGCTTTTTTTCATATCAGGGGGCCCTCTATCCCCATTTTTTAAATCCTAGAATCAACACTGGAAACTTAGTTTTTTGTTGTGTTGTGTTATGGATCCAGACGTTCGAGAGAGAAGGCTTCAGGCGACTGCTTGGAATTTCCTGGAAGGATAGGAAAACAAACACCTATGTGTGAAGTCAAGTCGCGCTGATGGCTGGTCCTCAGGAACCCCTACTAGCCACTGTCAAGAAAAGGAAGCTGGCATGGCATGGGGACGGCTGGCTGCAGAATCGTCTGTCGTGTCTCCTCCTCGACCGTGCCGGTTATGAGAAAGAAGAAGTAGTTATGGACATCTGTTTAGTTTTGTGTTCAGTGTTTCTCATTGAAAAAGAATATTTCATGAAGTGCTGCAACTTCATGACTGTAGAGGAAGATGGATTAATGGTGTGACAGCCCCGATGTGGCCTGTGCGGTCGGCGGGGCTCTAAGCAACATCATTGGATTGGATTAATGGTGTATGTAATTTTATTGCAGCCTGATCGTCAAACCTTGATGTGGAGTGCAACTTGGCCCAAAGAAGTCCAGCGGTTGGCAGAAGATTTCCTGTCTGAGTATATACAGGTCAACATTGGTGCACTTCAGCTTACTGCCAATCACAATATACTGCAGATCATTGATGTCTGCCAGGAGTATGAGAAAGAGGACAAGTAAGTACAACAATTTCATTTCAGTCTGAACGTAAAATCTCTGCTTGGACATAATTTATACAATCACAACAAGCAAAAAGATGAGCTCAAAAAGCCAAAATTAACCCCTCAAGCTTGGTATTTTATTCACTCTTTATGTAGTAAAGTGCAGTAGGCAGGTACTAAGAGTGCTGTAATGGGGGGTATCATATGCTACTTTTAGAAGGCGAGTTTATCCAATTAGACCTTTTGTTTGCTATGCATGCGCACGAAATGCCTCGGTAAAGTGTTTGTCAAATACCTGTTGGCAGCAAATTCATTTTTGTATCGATTTAGGCAAGTTTTTCACCAGATTTTTTGTGACTCCTCTTGAACACAGCTGAACCTGCATTGATATCTACGTCAATTATGTTGTGTCTATAGAGAATTTGATTAGAGAAGTGTTTGGACTTTGAGAAGATGACTAGACAGAATGATGGAATTTGGTCGCTTGAATGCACTAACAACATCTGGACTGGAATTCATGATAAATAAAAGAAAAAAACTTTAAAGTATTGAAACATGTGACCTTCTAGTCCATAACCCAAGTGTTAACCATTGCGCCAAGGCGGCTGGTTACCCAATGTTTTCTTCATCATTACATAATCAATAACAGCTTTCACTGAAAAATATTCTTCTCACATAAAACAAAATTCCCAGATGAAGTACAACATCTTTAAAAAAAACCCCCAAAAACGCGGTTATTTGGCTGTCTGTCCACAAATAAGCATACCACGGCCTTTTGAATGCACATATTTATTTTTGGCCTGTTTCACTGTGTCTGTGTAGGATAGAGACTTGACTCGGTCAAACTGCTAACTGGAAGTTTAGAGATGAATCTTTAAAAAAAAATTGTCCCTAAGTTCAAGTCGCAAAAAGACTTTATATCAAGCCATGTCTGTAAGTGATAGTACAATTGTTAGATTAAAAGAAAAGCAGCTTGCTCAGAAGAACTAGGGTATGAAAGAAATTATGACACTTGAACTTCTGTTCCACAGGTTGTCCAAGCTGCTGAAGGAGATCATGAGAGAAAAGGAAAACAAGACCATCATATTTGCAGAGACCAAACGCAAAGTGGATGACATCACTCGTAGGATCAAACGAGAGAGGTAAGTTTTAATGCATGAAATCTGATTTCTCCTCCATTATTTTTTTCATTGATTTTCTTGTCATTTACCAGAGTTCTTGTGCTTTTTAATAAATAATTGTTAATTATGGCAAATGTTAGAATCCTTCCGAGTATATCCATGCACACTTATGAGCATGTGTGTGCAGTTTCTTTGCAGCTAAATATGCTGTGTAAAGAAGGCTGAGTTGATGGAGTTGAAAGTGCTTAGAAAAGTCAAATGGAATGATGTCATTTTATTTAGCATTTTTTCCCTCAAAATTTTCAGATGGCCTGCTATCCCCATCCATGGAGACAAGTCACAGAGTGAACGAGATTGGGCTTTGAATGGTGAGTGACGGTCTTCTCTTTTCCTTTTCAGCTTATGGATATTCTTGAGGTAGTTTTTGTTTGCAGGGAACCTGTAAGAATCCGAGGCATTGTAGAGCAAGTTGATGTGCCTGCTGTGTATGCTTGTGTCTTGTGGTGTTCAGAAAAAAAAGAATCTGTGAAAATAACGTGCTTAAGTTGTTTGCATGCTTTTGTTTAGTCAAAGTGACTTTGTTTGCTTTAAAAAAAAAAATCCGTTTTGTCTCTCATTAGCTTGAATTCTTACAGACTGCTGGCTTTCTAAATGGATGTTTTAGCATTGAACCACATCCTTAACCGTTTGTTTAAAAGTGAGCTTGAGTCTTTGATTGAAACTAGATTCAGACTTGCTAAAAAGATAGGATTATCCTCAATAAGAATGATTAGAAGTATAGATGAAAAAATTCTGTTTGCCTTTTGCTCGGAGCCAAATAGTCCGACAGAAGAACAAATCGAAGGTTTTGTGATGACATCTCAGTACAAAGATAGATGTTAGCTGAAATTGATAAGTGCAGACAGAGATGCGTTGGTCATGCAAACAGGAGTACACACACAAAAAATCTGATGACAGTTCTCCAAGCAAGAGGGAAAACAGGTTGACAATCTGCACATACATTACCAACATTAGGTAGGGTAACAGGAGATAGTAAAACTACAGAGGTAAAGCTGGAACTGTAATTATATTAGGTGGAGCTCTTACTGCTGACACCAGGGATGGAGACAGACAATGTTGACAAAAATTGAATTGAGAAGAGTTGGAGAAAATATGCTTGATTTAAAAGCTAGTTTTGTTGATACTTGTGAATCTTTGTTAGTGGTCTTTGTATTTCTTGACAGGCATGGTGATACATCATTATTGACAAAAAGAAATGATGATCTTGTTCTGTTTTTTTTTCTTTCAGATTTTCGTTCAGGCAAAGTGCCTATCTTGGTGGCTACTGATGTTGCTTCCAGAGGTCTAGGTAAGCCAGATGGGGTTGTTTTTAAATCTGTTATCGATTTCATGTTTGTAGATTGTTGTCTGTTTTATCAACATTTTTTTTTGTTTTTACTCTCTTTACCTTTCTTTTGTATTAAAAAACATTCATGTAGCAAATGAAAAAAAAAACATTGAGCAGTCCGTTTGGGATGTGTGTGAGAATGTAAGTGAGAAAGTCTAAATGTTTCCTGTTATTTGGATTTTCATGGGGTTGGTTGTGTGTGTGTGCGTGTTTGTCTTAAGATAGGCATATGCAGTAACATGATATTGTGGTTGAGTTTTTTCTTTTTTTTACAAATTTATAGTGGAGATACAAATTTGCTCCAAGAAGTTTCTTTGTATTGGTGGGGTGCAGGATAAAAACACTTATTGAAGACATTTAAAGATCTTCAACTAGTTTGTACTGTGTACAAATCTGCTTTGAACTTGGTTATGAAATATTAAAGTATAATTTGGCCCTCCATACCCTGAAGGTGTTAGTATGTCTGTCTACCCCATTTGCTCCCCTCTCCCCCTTCCCCTTGGATTAAAAAAAAAAAGTTAGTACTGTAACAAAACTTCCAATTAAATTAGAGATAATGAAAAATTACTTGGAAGTATATTGAACCGAGAGTATTTTGAAAAGAGATAAAAAGGTTATTTTGGTATTACCAATTGCAACACAATTTTGTATTTGCACTCATACACAAACACACATGCACTCATACATGCATTACACAGACATACCCTTGCATACACACACACGCCACACATAAGCCAGTATATGCATGATGGTGTATTATGCATCCCGAACATGTCATTTGACCACCCAGGTACTTGTGCAATTTTAAAGATGAGGGGGTGGGTTGGATTTTAATACTTATCGAGAAAAAAAAGAAAAAAATTGTCTTCAGTATTGTTTTTAGGCTGACAAGAAAGAGCTTGGTAAGTGGAAGATGGGAGGGTATTCCTGGTTTACGTTGCCCTGACAAGGAGGTGCCTTACACTTTTGATCTGAGTTTATATGAGGTAATTTTTAGTGGGCAGATAGCAGGCTGGAAACTGTCATTACAAGACATTTATTAGAATAAGTTGGTACATAATGAGTAGTGGTGCTGAACCTAGAAGGTTGGACTTGTGTTTGATTATAAGAGGAAAAACTTGCTCAATCTTCATCATTTTGTATTCAACTATGAAAGAATCTGAGGTACCTTTAACATTCAGTGATGTCCAATATTTTCCCCAGTGGTTATTCAAATGAAAGCCAGTTTTTGCTACCTAAAATAAGAAACAAAATGTTATTTGGCATTCAGTTATGAGAGTTAGTAGGCACAGTCAAATAGAAGACTAGCATAGATATATTGGTATGTCCGAATTAATATCCTGAGTTTTGGAGGGACAAAGGAGAGAGGTAAGCATTAACAGTTTTGCAGACCTGTTCACCCTTCAAAAGTTGAAAAATTTGGCAGTATGATTTTTTATGTCAAAATCCAATTTTTGTCGAGAAAAATCTGAAAATTGAAAACATCGACTAGTATTCTGAGTTTTCATTTCACCTCTTAGTAAGTTGTCTGCTATTGTCCAAAGACTAATCTCCTCTTACCACACTGTTGAGTCAGTGTGCATATGCCATGACCTTTGACAGCGCCACTTTCACAACAATAAGGTGGAATGAAGAGGAGAATTGTACGGAAAAACTTACCAAACTTACATTAAAGCCAAGAAAAGCACAGAGTAAACGTAAAATGATCTTAACAGGCCAGGAAAGGGTAAGAATTCACGAGGTGCAGTTGTGAATAAAGAAGTAGAAATAGCAAAATAGGCTATTGTTTTGCTGATGTAGATGTGGACCTGAGCTGCATCTATTGCAATAGTGAAATTCTAAGAATTAGACCCCTCTCTCTCTCTCTTTCTGTCGCTCTTTTTGTTTGTCTTTTTGTCTGTCTGCCATTTTGTCAGTCTGTCAGTCTCTGTCCTTCTGTCTCTTTCTGTCTCTGTCTGTCTGTCTCTGTCTGTCTGTCTGTCTGTCTGTCTGTCTGTCTGTCTGTCTGTCTGTCTCTCTCTCTCTCTCTCTCTCTCTCTCTCTCTCTCTCTCTCTCTCTCTCTCTCTCCTCTCTCTCTCTCCCCCCCTCCCTCTCTCACCCCCCGTCTCCCCCTGTCCTCTTCAGTATTTTCCTACCTCTCTCTCTTACTCTCTCACACACACACATAGACACACACACACATATGCACACACACACATACGCACACACACACACACACACACACACACACACACCACACACACACATATTTATTTTAGTATCCTTTTTGAAAGCTTTAAAAAGAAAGAAAAATGAACATTATTCCTGTATGAGATCTATCTAGATTTGGTATTTGGTGAGAAAAAAATAAAATAAAGAACTTGAGTACAATGAAAAGGAACTAAAAAAGAAAAACAGCAAACAAATGAAGAAAGCATTAATTTTATAAAGAGAAAAAAGCTGTTTATTTTTCATGTAAAAAATAGTGTCATAGACAATGCCATTGAAAATAGTCTGAAAACTACTGAAAATTGTCTTGAAAATACTGAAATAAGTAGTATGAAAGTGTACAGGTCTGGTTTTGTCTCGTTGGTTCTTTTGTCACTTCATTAAAAAAAAAAAATCTCTATAGGTAAGTTGGTTAACTTTGTACATAGTTATTGTGGCCAGTTGTTGTTTTTTAAAGTCTTTTTCTTTTAAGTTTGTTGCCTGTGTCTTTTTGAGACTGTACATTTAGGGTTGTCATATTCATAGTTATCCCGGTTCTGTCCTTGAAAATTTGTCTGCTGTGTTGTATATTTGAAAGCTTCGAATTTTTTACCATTGTGAAATAGGATGTTCTCCACATCTAGTCTTAATAGATGTATTCGCATATTAGTACAAGAAACGTTATTTTCCTTATTGATGAGAAATATGAGGTTTGATGAAGAGTGGACAGAACAACAGATTTTGGACAGTGAAGACTGTGATGAGGGCAGCCATAGAATAAGTCATTTACCAGTAACACCTTAGCATGTGTTGCAGTTTCCATGTTTGTAAATTTGTGGGAATTCTAGATTCACGTGGTACTGATGCTTAGGGTTATTCGTTTTAGCATTAACTCTTTCGTCCTGGCTGGCCGCTTTAGTGGGAGAGTATTTCATATTGCTGTGTCCCGAGTTGCCAGACTTCTATTTCTTTGTATCCTGGGTTTCCAGAGAGAGAGATTGTGCTAAAGGGGTTCTCAGGTTATTGTATCTTTACACTTTACTGTTCAATAACAAGCATAACATGTCATATACTGTTGTATAAGAAAATGAAGTGGCTGTAACAGTAGCGTGGTTCGCTGAAGTTGTATGCTTGTGGTGTTGCATAGGGAGACAAGATAGTTGACAGTATTGTGTCACAAATATTTAAAAAAAACAAACCCAAACATGCAGACATACAGCTCACAGTATAATTGAAGCTGATAAAAGATGCTTGTGCCCACAGATGTAATTGCCTTTTATGTAGCTGATATTGAAATATCCAATCACACAACATGTCTCTACATCCTTGCTGTCACTATGTAATCCCATCAAAGCACAAGAGTATTCCAAAATGTAAAGTCTGTTTCTACACAGTAGCACTGAGAAAGTTGTGAGGATCACAAAGCCAAGACTGAAGTAAACACATTACTATTCTACCTGTTATGTACATGTGTGTGTGTGTTTGTGTGTCATAGTCACCCACTTGTTAGGTATATGTCACACAAAGGTAATACAGGCGTGAACAACTTGGAAAGGGGTGATAATTTGTCCTCATCAAAATCATATTTACTGTCACTGTTCTGGTAAATGAGTGCTGGCAAGTTTGCTGTTTCTTCTTCAGTAAGTTCAAACAAATCAAAATCATCACTACTGTTTTCATTAGCTGTGTCACCAGAAAACTTGTATGCATCTCCTTCCTCCAATTTTGAGAGTAAGAATGAGAGAAAATGATAGTGCATTTTCCCATTGGGATGGGAGAAGAGGGTATGAGTTTATATATTTTTTATTTTATAGATAGAGAAAGCTCATCTTAATGATTGGAATGAGACAAGGATAATGAAAAGCACATGTGAAGCCAGCCGTAGCAGGTCCAGTATATGGGAAACTATTGGTAAACAGCATCTGTTCTTTCCACAATGTTCCTTTAGAATGGGGAACATGCGTTTAGCTTTCATAAACATAACCAGGGGTCTTATCTGCCCACACTGGGCAGGACAGGTGCAAGGGCTTTTAGTTGCTGGGTAGTCCAGAGTGTATAAAAGCTGGAGGTGTATCAGGTTTCTGTTGATGAAGTAAAGTGGCCAGCTAGCCTGAAAGGAGACCTGTGTGCTCCCCACAAAAGCGGCCAGTCAGGCTGAAAAATAGTAAATATTTTATGTGTTCAGGGGCGAAAGAGTTAATAATCAGTACTACAAAAAAAAAGACTTTAAAAACAGGGAAGTAAGTTTGGGTATTACTAGAAACCGTTATCAGTAATAGTGTCTGTAAGTGGAAAAGGAAGAGGTGGAGCAGAGAGCCATCATATATTTTATGCTTCTCTTCACTCTTCACACAGCAGCAGCAGCAGCAGCAGCCGCAGCCGGATAACAGCAAAGTCTGGCATGACTTGGGCCAGACATAGAGGGGACGCGACGATAGGAAGCGGCCAGCTGACTGATCGGCTGGCCCCTTCTCTTCTCGCCTCTCCCTCGCCTTGCCCTCACAAGTAGTGGTCCAGACCCGGGCAGCGTAAGTACGGGAAGGCTGATTGGTGGTTTAGTTCATGACAAAAATAATCCCTTGTCAATTTTTCTTAGGCCTGTTTGCTCCCCTCTATGGGTGGAACTTGGCTGACCTTCTTGATAGCTCTCAGTCCAATCTGTCACACTTTTGTTTTAGCAATAGACTTTTTTTTTTTTTTTTTTTTTTCATTCTTTTCCACCCCCTCTTTTTGTTTTGACTAAAATAAAAGGGGGGGGTTTGCAAATTTCCTTGCTGTGGTTTGCACAAGAAAGCACTACGCAAGAAAGTGACAGTTTGGGAGCATGTCAGAAGGTTCAGCAGCTCCCACCCCAAGTTGTGAGCGGCGGGTACCCCATTTTTCACACCACCTGGCCACCCGTAATGCTGACGGGCGGTGTCTGGCCACCCAACTTCATGCTGCGGTCATGTCGGACACTGCGCTGCTTTGCTGCTCCAGGATTTACTGTATTTGTTACATGTTTTGTGTGTTTTGTGATACAAATGGCACAACAGCTTTTGATATTCTTTTGGTAGAGATGAGTGTATGTTACTAAGGAATGGGGAGAGCGAGTGTGTGGCTGGAAAACGAAAATTCGTGCTTCAATAGTTTAGGGAAGCACAAACTTTACTGGAAACAATTACTGAAAACAGGCAGTAGAACATAGCTTCAGAAACACTCTGAAGTATGTTGTTTTAGGGGATTTCTTTGGCAAAGAATTGGGGAAAGAGGGAGATAGGTACATTTTTAAGGAATACGTGGCATATCTATGAAATGTCTGTTCTTGAGAATGATTTTTGTGTGGGTATGAGGGTAAGTATTAGCTAAGTTCTTATGTTCTTTTGTGTCTTTTGTTGTTACTATGATGCTCATCTTTACAATTTTTTGTGTGGAAGAAATGGGCTTATCTTTCTTTCCTATCGGTTTCTTTTTTCATATGAGTGCTTTTTGTATTGTTTTTTGTCAGCTCATGTAAGAAAAAAACTGTTGCAGGTCACCGGAATTAGCTGGATGTGAATGAATATTGCTCTTTTTTTGTGGAATTAATAGATATGTGATAAATTGATTTATGAACTGAATGCTTAACACGTATATTTCCTGGGTTAAGTGTATTGTCCTATGTATGTCAGTAGTGTAGTTTTCCTAAGGCGCAGCAGCATCAGCTTAGTCCGGCCCTTGTGGTCAGTGGGGCTGTGAACCCCAGTGTGAATGAATGAATATGTGCTTGAAGGCCATCATTTGATTTGGTGCCTTCATTCACACATGTTTTCTAAATGAATGGCTGAGAAAGGTATTGTACACCTTTAGGAGGGTTATTCAGTTCTCGTCTGCCTGTCTCCACCCCGAAACCATTTTTATCTCTATATTCTTTCATTTCCAAAAAAAAAGTGTTTATTTTCATCTCTTTGTTTTTGAATAAAATATCAAACAAAAATGTATTCCTTATTGATGAGAATTTTTTTGAGTCGCAAAGGAAGGGATTTTCAGCAAAGATGTAGATAAAAGATGACAGTTTTGACTTATCTAATGGTATTGTGTTTGAAACGTTCCAGCCGTCTCACACACTGGTCAGTTTGATCTCAAGAGATTAGTGTTTTTCATTATGTAGTTTTGTGTATGGTCCGTTCGTATGTACGTGTACAAAGTTTTGTCTGTTTCTTTCATTCTCTTCTTCCTTTACTGATTTTTTTTGTGAATAGTGTTTAACTACGTTTACAAATCATGGGCATGCAAGTATAGTTAAGGGATATTTATTGGTAAAACAGGTAAGTACAATGTCTTGATAAGAGTGAATTCTGTACTGAATTTATTGGGTTATATATGTACATTATTGTGATGTATTTCATATTTGCAGGGTAAAATTGTGTGGACTTGTCTATTGCAGGTGAACAGTAAACCATGTATTTTGTGAACATTTGTATTTTTGTCAACCCCTGCAACTATTGTGCAGAGCAAAACATAATGTTGTGATATATGTTCTCTTGTAGTTAGGTGTGTGTGTGTGTGTGTGTGTGTGTGTGTGTGTACATATATACATGTGTGTGTTTTACTGTGTGTGTGCATGCATGCTCACAAACATACATACACAACAGCTTATTTTTGACAGCTTTTACAGGGGATCTTTGCTGTTGTCGTCAGATTGCGAAAATGGAGATAAATAAGTAGTACACATTTTCAAGTTAACAAAAAGGCATAATTACATATAACAAACGGAGGCTTGGTTGAGGGGGGCGGGGGGCGCAAGAATAATTGCAGTAGATTCTAGGTTGAAGGGTTCTGGCTGCAAGTTCTCAGTAGCTGCCCAAAAAGAAAAGGTAAAATAAAAGGGGGGGGGGGGGCTTGTCACTTTCCATACAAAAGGTGTGTGTGTGTGTGCCATCACACAGCTGCTGTGCGCTCAGCTTCACTGGACAGAAGATGTGTTCAGTTATTGCAGCTGCTATGTGTATTTATGATTACTGAGGTGCTATTTCTGCTGTCGTGTCTGACAGTTGACATTCAGCTTCAATAAAATAGTTTCCACCTGAACATCATCACACTTGATCTTAAAAATAGTGTCATACTAAGTAATAAGTTTCAGAGATGCTATCCAAAAAAACTATGTGAAAGAGGACAGCGGAACATTTTTTCTATAAGAATCTGTATGTAGCTAAAAGCAACATTGTTACAATGCTCTTAGTGGTTAGAGAGTTGGAAATTGATCATTTCACTATTCACTGATTATATCTTCTTTGTTTCTGTATGATTAATCTATTGTCAGGCCACAAAACATTTGTATCTGCTTGCTTTTCTATCTCTCTTCAGCGAACATTTTTTCTATAAGAATCTGTATGTAGCTAAAAGCAACATTGTTACAATGCTCTTAGTGGTTAGAGAGTTGGAAATTGATCATTTCACTATTCACTGATTATATCTTCTTTGTTTCTGTATGATTAATCTATTGTCAGGCCACAAAACACTTGTATCTGCTTGCTTTTCCATCTCTCTTCTTCTCCCCCCCCCCCCCCCTTCCCCCCCAAAAAATGGGGATGGGGTATAGATGGAGTGGTAATCATGATATTTAATGCAAGGACAAGCTGAGAAGTCATTTGATAGAAGAAAGTGACAAGATCTTTGTATGTTTTTGAATCAGTGACTCTGTGAATCCATATGTGTTTGAAAATTTTTTAACCCTCTTGCATTCAGATGCTCTGAACACAAACTGCCTCTTCTAGATTTGGCATTCCATCATGAAATCAGGTCAGGCACACATGCTTGCTGGCCTTTTCCTCCTTCTAAGTACATACCAGCAGCTGTAATTACTTCCAGACACTCTGTTGGGTTTCTCCTTCTAGCCTGATAGAGGTTTAACATGTGGTAGCAATTAGTAATGGATATCTACTGTGTGGAAATGGGTGGGGGGGTAATTATTCAATCCTGGCTAATCCTGGATCAGGACTAAGAGGGTTAAAAAACACAAGGAACACAGCATGCATCAGAGAATAGCAAATGTAGATATATGGAATCATTGTATAGCCTTTTCTGTCATTCCAAAATGATTCATATAAGATAAAATCCAATGTCCAGAATATCTCGTGCCTTTGTAAAGTTTGATTTCTTTTCAATCTGTGAAATACAGAAATAACTTGCGGACAGATCTTCTTTGTTGATCTCAGTGTAAATGTTATAATAACACTGTTGGCAGGAAACCTCAGGCATATGTTTTATCTCCAAGCTCTTGCGTATGTATATCTTGGAACAGTGAAGCCCAAGCCTGATTTTACATTTCATCACATATCCTACAGTAACTTATTTTGTTTCTGTGAATGTTTGAAAGGCAAAAGGAGGCCTGATGTCAGAAAATGTTTTGTTTCTTGTTTGTTTCATAAAAAAATGGACCACATTTTTACTGTGACAAAATGGTTATATTATAAAGGGGTTGCTTTAATTATTTTATACTGAACTCTGGGTGACTTAATAGTCTTCCTAAACAATTTTTTCTCCCATAAGCTTTATATATGTATAAAATCAAGTCTTTTTTTTTTTTTTTTTTTTTTTTTTAACTGTAGTCTTTGTGAATGATTAGATGTAAACTGTACTTTAGGAATGTGTTTTTGTTTTGAGAGTGATCCGAAAATACAATTCATATGGCACCCCCCCCCCCCCCCCCCCCCCCCCCCCCCCGTACTTGTGCTTTTACTTAATATTTCCCATTCATCAACATATTTGTTTTTGTCGTAGCCTTATTAATCTCTTTCGAAAGTTCAACATCTACAAAGTAGTATCTAAATCCATCCCCAGACTTTTCCAGATTCCATTTTAGCATCCATGTAGGAGCATCTAAATCTGACACCAGACTTTTCCATCTAAAACTCATCACCAGGCTTTTTCCAGACTCCTATTTTAACATCCATGTAGGAGCATCTAAATCTGACACCAGACTTTTCCAGATTCCATTTTAACATCCATGTAGGAGCATCTAAATCTGACACCAGACTTTTCCATCTAAAACTCATCACCAGGCTTTTTCCAGACTCCTATTTTAACATCCATGTAGAGCATCTAAATCTGTCACCAGGCTTTTTCCAGATTCCTATTTTAACATCCACATAGGAATATCTAAATCTGTCACCAGACTTTTCCAGTGTTATCAGATTCATTTTGAAGTAGCAGTTCTAGAGATCAGAAAGTATTTTGTTCACACCAAAAATTAATGTGATAGACATAGAAAAAAAGTTGTATTTTGGCTGAAACACAAGAATTGTGCACCAGATAGTAGTCTGATGAATGACAAGGGTTTATCTGTGATACAAGGGTTCAAAAACAAAACAAACTATGAATGAAAATATAAAAGGGGCCTTTGTATAAATAAGAAAAACTCAAATTTCATAGCATTAGGAATGGAGTTGCAACAGCTTAAAAAAATCTTCAAATCACACTTGTTGGAGAGGTACCCTTTCTTCACTTGAATATTCTTGCAGGGATGGTCAGAATGATCAGAGGGATTGTTGGAAGAGAAAGAGAGCATGGTAAGGCTGCAGAGTTATTAGCTCTCTGATGCAGATAGAACTTCATGTGTGATGGATAGATAGTCTGACATGGCACTAACCCTCCACTTTGTGTTCCCAACAGACGTGGATGACATCAAGTTTGTGATCAACCTGGACTACCCCAACAACTCTGAGGATTATGTGCATCGCATCGGGCGCACAGGACGCAGCAACAACACTGGCACTGCCTACACCTTCTTCACCCCCAGCAATGCCAACAAGGCCAGTGACCTGATTGCTGTTCTGCAGGAGGCCAAGCAGGTTGTGAACCCAAAGCTTATCCAGCTGGCAGAGTCGTCTCGCGGCTTTTCAGGTTAGTCTTTTGCTTGCTGCTGTTCAGATGTATTCATGCAGTTGTATATATCCATATGTTGCAGGGGAGAATGTTCCTGCTGGTGTTCTAGTTTCCATTCACTAAGTAGCTCAGCTTTTAACAAATATGACAGTTTATTTTTTTGGAAAATAGTATGGTTTGAATTTTCTTAACTATTTCATCTGGGAATGAGGTCTTCAAAGTACAGGTCTCCTTCTAAGTACATACCAGCAGCTGTAATTACTTCCAGACTCTCAACAGGGTTTCTTCTTGTAGCCTGATAGAGCTTTGACATGTTGTAGCAATTAGTGATGGTCACAGCGTGTTGGATTTTTTATTTATTTATTTTTTATTTATTTATTTATTCTTTTATATCGAGGATAATGGAATAAGCACTCTTGTGCTTTTTTACATCCAGTCCCCGTGTGTATGCAGTTTTTGTAAATGTCATCTGTTCCCACCGGCACATGATGGCCTACTCACGAAAAGTGGAACAGGATTTAACGTGT
Organism: Stramonita haemastoma; assembly: GCA_030674155.1. Taxonomy (NCBI): domain Eukaryota; kingdom Metazoa; phylum Mollusca; class Gastropoda; order Neogastropoda; family Muricidae; genus Stramonita; species Stramonita haemastoma. The sequence continues at coordinate 84,130,338 of CM060316.1, read as the reverse complement.
GCGCAAGATGTTCTGCGTGCGTTCGCACACGGGGCCTCGGTTTAAAGTCTCATCCGAAGGACTTTGGGGGAGAGTGGAGTCAGCACTGATGTTAACTCCAGGAGAAAAATCTCCTCGACTGGACTTGAACCCGGGTCGTCAAATTGCTAGCGCAATGTTCTGACCACTGGAAATCTGCTGTGTGTAAATCCCAGGACTTAGGGGGGGTAATTATTCAATCTGGCAAATCCAGGTTCAGGACTAAGAGGGTTAAGCAGCATCGAGCATGGTGACTAAGCAGATGGGTGACGGTTTGCGCGCCTTAGCTTCAGTACAGCCCCCCAGTTCACCCAGCTGTAAATGGGTACCTGTCCTCTATAGGGTCAGGGAAGGTAAAGCAGGGAGGGAGAGGAGATGGGTGCTGCCCTCAATATGCTGGCCTCTGGAGAATTTAGGTCTCTGACTCCACTGTGATACATAGGTTATGGGACATCTTTACCTTTTCCTTTTTATGTAGCTTGGAGCAATCCCTATCAAAAGAGAAAACTACAGATTTGAGCTTTTTCAGGATGGAAAATGATTGAAAGAGCAGTTGAGGGGTAGGTATTCTGTAATTGTATGATATACAAGCAGTGGTACGATTCAGAATATTTATTGCCATTTACGTGTTCTGATAGCTAATGTTGTTTGTATTGGGTTTGTTCATCATGGTGTTCATTGTATGTGTGCTGTTAAGAGATGAGGTGATAGCAATAAGGAATTTAAAATATTTTCTTCTGTGTACCAGGAGGTCGCCAGAGGTTCAGAGGAAGAGGCCGTGAAAAGGAGCAGCGCTATTCCTCAAAAAGTGACCTGTCGGACTATAGAGATAGAGACAGAGAGAGGGACCGGGACAGGGACCGAGACAGGGACAGAGAGAGAGACCGTGAAGACAGAGATCGGGACAGAGATCGAAGGGATAGTCGACGTGACAGAGATGGAAGTCGCCGGTCACGTTTCAGCGATGTTGCATCTGCGGATAACCCTCCTTCCACTCTGCCTTCATTGATGGACATCAATACAAGTGGCACTGTTGCATCCAGCACTGCAGGCCAGCCCAAACCTCTGATGACGTCTGCCAATTTCCAGAACATGAGCAATGGCTTAGCCTCCCAGCAGAACTTTAACCAGAACCCAAACTTCAGCAGTCAGACCCCAGGCAGCACTTTCAATGCCAGCCAGAACCAAAATTCAGCGGCAAATTTCAACCAGAATGCAGCAGGCAACTTTGCCAACCAGAATGGCAGAAATTTCAACAGTCAAGCTTCTACAAACTTTGGCAGCACCCAAGGTCTGAATGCAGGCGGATTTAGACCAGGCATGAACACTAACTTTGGAGCTGGAGGGGACATGGCACCAAAGGCAGGACCTGGCTTTAACCAAGGTGTAGCTGGGGGCAACTTTCAGCAGGGCAACAAGTTTGGCAGTCAAAATTCAGGACAGCAGCAGCAGCAAAACAATCCAGCGTCAAATTTCAGCTGGATGAACTTTGGTGGCAACAAAGGGAGCAGCGGCAACAGTTCTGGAAGCAGCATGGGGCCACAAGGAGGCACTTTGGGCCCACAAGCAGGTAACCTTGGGCCCCTTGCAGGCAGTATTGGCCCTCAGAGTGGGAACATCAACTCTGCAGGGGGGAAGTCGGGTCCACAGAGCAGTCTTCTGGGGCTGCAAGGTGGACAGATGAACCAGCAGAGTGGTATTGTGAACCCTGCTGGTGCTCACCTGGGACAGCAGAACAGCAGCATGGGGCAGAGCAGCTTTGTGAGTGCAGGGGGTAATGTGACGGCTCAGAGTGGAGGAGGCATGGGCCCACGGGGTCCTGCAGGAGCAGCCCCTCCCAATATGGGTCCCCGAGGTCCGCTTGGTCTGCCTCCTGGTCTGAACGCCTTGGGGTCCCAAGTCCCTTTCCCCGGCTTGATGACGATGACTGGAAGTGGAGCTGCCGCCGCTGCTGCTGTTAATGTAGCACCACGCCCGCCAGCATCAACTGTGGGGGGAGGTGTTCCTCCTCCTCCTCCGGTCAACAGCTCTGCCCAACAGAGCAGTAGCACCAGCTCTGCCAGTCCCGTTCCCCCCCCACCCCCTGTCAACACCCAGGCCAACTCTGTAGGTCCCCGGGGAGCAGCGCCAGGTTTCCAGAACACCTTCAGTTCGGTGATGCCTCATGGCATCAGCGGCATGGGATTCCCCCCACCCCCACCTGCCATTGGCTCCTTGATGCACCAGCAGTGGCAGCACCTGCAGCAGCCCCCCACTCTGGGCAAGATGTTTGCCCCTCCTCCTCCTCCCCCTCCACAAGGGACCAAAGCTGTGGCCACTCAGCCTCCGCAGCCACCAGCCGGCGCTGTACCTCCCCCTCCACCGCCACCACCCAGCTACTGAGCAAAGGTCTAGTCACAGCAGTACTTTTATCACTGACCCAGGGTCATCAGATAATGTCGTTTTTCCTTCATCACACATTGTCTTTTGTTTTCCCTTCAAGTGTCAGATACCTGATCAGATATACTGATATCAATTATGCTTTTGAATGGAAGGTTTTCTTTGTTTTGGGGTGTTTTTTTTGTTTTTTGTGGCACTTCCGTGGTTGAGGGTTGGTTGGCCTTATTATTTGTAATTGAAGATCAAATGAAAGGTTCCTTTTGTTATTGTTTTTTATTCCCTTTTGCATGAAGCATTGTTGATTTGACCAAAATTTCATCTCGGTTCTTTTCGCAAGCCTTATTTTGGTTCAGATCCATGATCGCACAAGCTCCCTCAGATGTAAAATGAACGCTAAAGCCATGTGGTATGTAATTCAGATCTTGACATGTTATGAAAATGTTTTTGCCTTTTAAAAAGGAAAATCATTTCAATTTTGTCCACCATCCACAGGTTGTAATTCCTTTTTCATCATGTTGGTAAAGTTTTACATCTGCTTTTTTTTTTTTTTCTTTTTTTTAAAATGGATTTTAGTTTTTGCTGTTTAGGTATGTGGACATTTCATTTTTGCCGACAGTACATATTAGTGTTTGCAAACATTTACTGAGCCAACCCAAGTGATGGGGTCTTTTAATATTTTGACCTGTTGCATCTGGTCTTGTTCTTTAACACACAAAGATAATGTGGATGTCTTCATAGTAGATCAGCTTGTACCTTAATTGTGAAGGTCAGAACAAATCTTCGTCTTTGTCTTTTCCACTGGATACGGTCATGGGGAGGGGATAGCTCAGTGGTCAGAGCAGTTGCTTTCCCCCAGTCAGGGTTAAGCAGCATCGAACGTCGTTGCCAATTGGATGGGTAACCATTTTCACACCTTGGCTTCAGTACAGTTCACCCAGCTGTATATGGATACCTGCCCTCTTTAGGATCAGGGAAGGTAAAGTACCGAGGGAGAGGAGATGGGCGCCGCTCTCAATATGCTGGCCCCTAGAGAAGCTGAGGTCTCTAATGCCTCGCTCCCCAACAACCACATAGGTTATGGGACACCTTTACCTTTTTTACCATCATGGTTAGTCGTGGCCGGCACTAAACATTTCAATAGATACCCAAATGTATGTACCCAATTAGGCATAAACATAGCTCTCTACTGATTAAATTAGCTGAAAAGTACGCTCCTGCCTGTGATTTCACAAATCTTGTTGCATACAACAGATACATTTTCTCCTTTTTCCATATGTTTCAGATTTGAATGATTTACAAGATTCAGCACTAAACAAATTCCATATGTTATCATTATTATTATTATTATTAATTTTTTTTTTTAACATATCTGAGAAAGAAAGTGTTCTACTTAATTGCAATATTACATTTGTACCTTTTGTTATGCTCATGCTATAGTGTGTCATGACATTTTGAGGTGTACGGGACTGAGTATATGTATTATCTGTGTTTCAAATGAAGTTAAAACGGGACTTGAGTATATGTATTTTCTGTATTTCAAATGAGGAAGTTAAAAAAACAGAATAGCACAATAGTTAAAATATTGGAGTCGTGATCTGAAAGCTATTTCAGTCTCTTCTGTTCATTGATGTTTTGCCCCAGAGAACTAAGGATTTTTTTGGTTGAAAACACACACATGCGTGCGCGCACACACACACACACACACACACACACACACACACACACAGAGTCTGCAATGGAAGAGAAGCATGCCAGGTCTGCTGGTGGTATGGATCACGCAAAATGCCAACACTTGTCCTAGGCTTCATTGGTGCGTTGAGTTACACAGTTGGTGAAGTACCCACCAATTAAGTGACCAGGGTGGTGTAGTCAGTAGTGAATATGGAATGTTCCATTCACTTTGACATATTTTGAAAACAAATATGAGGAATAGAACTGTAACACCCGCAGTGAGGCATCTCTGATGCTGTGCAAAAGTCCTATTTTTTTCTTCTTAAAAAAACGTGGTCCTTTGTGATATCATGTATCTTTTTGAAGTGCAACATTTGTGTCCATGGTTGGTAATACTATGTTCTGTGGGGGGGAGGGGGTAACTGTGATGCAAAGAAATTTTCTTTTTGGTGGTATTCACCTTTTTATGCTTTTTCTGTTAGTTTTTTTTCTTTTAGCGGAGTGTAGGGAGTCAGTCAGTCATTACAAAGGTAACCAACCATCACTGTCATAAAATGGAAATACTGTTGTGAAATTGATATCCTTGGCCGTGAATTTCGATTAAAATGAAAGTAGAATGAGTTTTGGTGTTTTGTCTTTGTGCATGAAAGAAATGAAGAAAGGTGTAATTAACACAAGCCAAGAATGCTCATTATCTTTAGGTCTTGTTGTTGATTTAGCAATAGATCTAATTGTGCTAGGTCAATATAGCCTTGCATCTGGCATGGTCTGCATGTTCCATGTTGGGAACAAAGAAGGTGAATTCAAAAGAGACTACATTATTTTTAGAGGAAACTCGAAAGGGGGGTCACATGGTAGGTACAGTTATCATATTAATCACTTTTCAGCTTGTTTAAAAAGCTACGACTCCCTGGAGTTGGAATGTGGCTACCTTAATGGTGGGCAAAAATGGTTGCATACGTAAAATCTCGCCATCTGTGAACCTTGGAGCTCTAGTTGAGCAACAACAACAAAAAAGCTTCAACTGCTTCGGTAACAGAATGCTCATGATCGAACTTGATGCAAAGCCAGTCCCCATCAAAGTAATCAGGTAAGTGCTCCAACATTAAACAGCTCACAAGAGGACATAGAGCTATTTTATGACAACCTACAGACATAGAACTATTTTATGACAACCTACAGACAGCCAAATACCTGTTAGGGAAATCTTCATGATCAGTGGAGACTTGGACGCAAAAATAGGTGAAGGGGAAAACATAAAATGTGGCATTGGACCTTTAAGCCATGGCTCAAGAAATGACATTTATTTTTTTTTTTAAATTTTATCTTTTAAAATTATTTTATTTTTTATTAATTCTTTTCTATCGAGGATAATGGAATAAGCACTCGTGTGCTTTTTTACATCCAGTCCCAGTGTGCATGCAGTTTCTGTAAATCTTGTCATCTGTTCCCACCGGCACACAATGGCCTACACTTACGAAAAGCAGAACAGGATTTAACGTGTGCAAGATGTTCTGCGTGCATTCTCACACGGGGCCTAGGTTTATTGTCTCATGTGAAGGACGTTTTGGGGAAATGGATGTTAACTTCAGAGGAAAAATCCCCACGGAACGGGAATCAAACCTGGGTCGTCAAATTGCGAGCGTAATCAGAGGTGATGTGCTAAAAAAAATTACCTTTTGCCAAGCTGAAGCAAACAATTTAATCATTACAGCCTGAAACACTTTCTTTAAGCACCCAGACAGGAGATACATGTGGATCTCGCCACTAGATGGAAAGTTGCCATCAGATTATATACCGATTCATAAAATAAGACCAGGGGCAAATGGTGACTTGGATCACTCATTTGTGTTCATAAAGATAAGATTAAAGGCATTCAAACAGAAACACCCAGACCCTGCAAAATATACTCTGGACAAGCTGCATGACCCTGAAGCTAAAAGTACTGACAAAATTGAAACGATCATTTTGAAGTTCTAATAGGTATAGATTTAAAAAATAAAAGTAAGGCTCCACCAGAAGAGATCTGGAATGACATGAAGAAAATGTACATACACACTGCTCAGAATAACTTGGGAAAGCAGGAAATGAATGTTCCCAACCCTTCTTTAGACATGAAATTCTGATGAAAACTAGCAAGAGAAAAAGTTAAATAAGAAAGCAAAAGGTGTCTGATATATGTTGGTCATGCAAACAGAAATGTACAAATCTGATGATGACAGTTTCCAGGGTAAGGTTGAATGCACACTGCAGAAATAAAAGAGGCAAACCATCAGCATGCTACATTGCCAACATCACTAATATCAGTGGTATGGGAGGGATGCAGGAGATTTGTAGACTCGGCAAAGACCAAGAAAGATGGTGAATCCTGGCAGCATAGCTTGGAGTTCCTACTGACAGCGGTGGCAATGGAGACAATTGAGTTGCATTGACATATCTTGTCAGGTTTTTGTCCTGACATATCCATGTGTAACAGAGTAGACATTTAATGCCCCATCTCTGCTCAAACCTTGGGAACACAGCACAGCCAGACAGTTTTAGATGTGACCTCTAAGAAGAGGTTGCATAAATACTACATAACACCATGAAGGTGAAGTGTGTACAACAGAGTGTTTTCGACCACTACCCAAGGATATGGAACATCTACAATTCAAAGGTGTGCCCCTAAATAGAAACACAATGCTGCGATTGCCGAGCTGCAATCACATGGGAGATAATCTACTTACCACCCCATCACACATGCATAGCAGTACCTTTGGGAAAGGGCTGAGGAAGGGGAAGTGTGGTAGACTAGGATGATAAGGGAAAGGCACAGGTGTTTCCCTTAGGATATATTTCTTTATCTTGACTTTAGAGAACTCCCAGATGGCAAACCACAGAATAATTTAGTAATGAATAGACAACCGTACACAGAAAAAAATCTGAACATGCCATGATACCAGGGGAAGGGCTCCCTCCACCAGGTTGAATTAACAAGGTGCCCAACACTGGATGAGTTTTAGTGGAATTCCCCTTACCTATGACCTTGGGAGTTCTGGTAGAAGAAAAGAAGACTAATCATAGAACAGTGGTGAAAGAAGTGTCAAGTCTATCTTGTCACAATGGAAGTTAGTCTTAACTTAATGCACTAACATGACTACAACTGTTTGCACAAGAATCAATTAGCTTCATTGTTATGCTGCTGTGGGTCACATCTGTTGAGGAACTGTACCATGGGTCTGTCTTTGTCATCACTGTTAGTGTTTATCCACTGCGGAGCCTGAGTCCTTTGCATCCTAAAGATTGCCAAGGAGCAGAAAGTTGGACATAACACACTTTGGCTCACTATGTGGACCATTTTCTGCAATTCTTCAGTATTTCAGACAGTTGCTGGATCCCCACATCTGCTAGTAATTTCAGCAAAGCATTTACATTTATCTTGGAAGTCGTCAGTGAGCCCAACTCGCATATTTCTTGATGTTACAATAATACAATACTTCCGTGAGGTATGTTTGCAGAACTGCCAAACTGAAATCCACAGCATAATACTAGACAAGGTATCAAATTAATTCAACTGTTTAAAAAAAAGACAGCGCCTTGACTCCAAATCCACAGATCTCCAATATTTGGTCACTTGCTTTGGCATTCCGAAAATTTTATCCATGTGATTATATAATTCCCCTCTAGTGGAACATGTGATAGGCTTACTTTGAAATAAAAGGCCTATTTTTAAAACAGCAGCTGACTTTTTCCTTTCCTCCTACCACCTTCTGTTCACATTTCTTTCTCAAATATCTATTCACTATTTTCAACAAAAAAAAATTCTTTCAAGCACCACTCAAAGATGGATTTTCACTTTCATGATGATTGTACATGCAGAAAGAATCTACATAAAGGGTTAGTTAGGCAGACCTTGAATTAAAAGTTTAAGGATTTAAAATTAAAAAAACACTTTTATTTTGATAATAATGGAATAAGCACTCATGTGCTTTTTTACATTCAGTCCCCGTGTGTTTGCAGTTTTGTAAATTTTATCTGTTCCCACTGGCACACAATGGCCTAGTCTTTCGAAAAGCAAAACAAGTTTTAACCTGTGCGCAAGGTGTTCTGCAAAGGACTTTTGGGGGGAGTGGAGTTGGCACTGATTTGAAACCAGGCTAAAGGAGAAGAATAACTTCTTTTTTCTTTTTTTTTTAAGGAGAAGAATAAATGTTTCATGTGTATTTTCCATGCATATGTCCTACAGACCTGTTAATTTCATTTTGCTGTCAACACACACACAAACCTGGTTTTCATTAATATAGGAGGGAAACTCGGGAGAGAGCAGAAAAATCTTCTTGCAGGAGGGAAAATGAGAGACAGATATACTCTTCTCATTTGCATTATTTTCTGTAGGGCACATCCATAAAAGCACTTGATAAAAAATATGAAAAGAAAGACTGTTTTATTCATGAAAATAATTTATTTTTGTAAGAAGAAAATCTTGATGCAGTTTAGTGGGATAGGGAGGGGTGCAGTTATACAAAAACACAACCAAAAAAATAAGATCAAACAGGAAAAAAACATTTTTTTATCAGCAACAAAATGCAAGCACAGATCATCATCCATTATCTAAACTTTGAACGGCCATTCCAAGTTTCAATTTAGTATTCTCAAGTACAAAAACATTAATTGATAGATACTGATGCAAGCACACACAGCAAGCTTATTACACACAACAAACAGTAAATGTACACATGATGACAATCAATTCCATGCAGTAATATCTACAAAGTGAGCATATTTAAGAATTGTAAAAAAAAAAAAAAAAAATCACTGTACATATCACAGATCTGGGTATGAAGTGTTAACAGTCTGAAATGGGTATGATTTCCCCCCCAACACATAACAAAGTAGAGTGATACTTTAACACACACAAAAAAAGATTATTATGGTGAAACCCAGCGCACACTTCTTTGGTCAACATATTTCCTTTTAATCATTCATACATTTGAATGGTGAAAAGCGGACAACACATTTTCATTCCAGCCATCATTTTTTTTTATGAACATAAACCTAACATCCAAACAGCATATGTGATAGAAATAAGGGCATGATGTTTCATGTAATCAAGAATTTTTTGATTGACAAAACAGTTTTCAAATGATTGCATGTATGCATGCGCTCTCACACACATTCTCTGGTTTTAAGAAATGTCATCAACAGGCTGATGTGGGTAAACCATCCCAATTAAATCTTGCACTATTTAACAGAATGATGGAACCAACTACACATTGATAAGATAGGAACAGAATTAAAAATGCAGAAACTGCTTTCTAAACGAGGGCCTGTCGTAAAAGAACAGCACATTCTTTTCTGCTCAAGCATATGTAAGGGTCTTCTAAGAGACTGAATACAGAAAGGCAATTTGGGTTTTGCTCTTGCGTTTTTTTTCTATCTCTTTTTCATAATATCTTCTCCCCTCCCATGTTCATTTTTAAAAAAATCATGTTGTTTACAACCCTTTGGACCACAAAAGCCATTTCAGGGCTTTCACTTCATTCAGTTTCAGTGTCTCCAGTAACATTCACTTCAAGTTCTAAAACAACCCCAGCTTAATATCTTCATTATATCGAACACTATCAATCTGAAGAGAAAAATTACAATATACACATTGTTTCAGTCCTTCAGGCTAATAAAACCAGACTCTACTGAGGACGCCAGCTACTCTGCTTAATTTTTGAATCCTCAGGTTATAAGAAACTGTAAAAAAAGAAAAAAAAAAAGAAAAGAAAAAAAATACCTCAAAGGACAAAAGCATACATAAAAATGCCATATAGGTAAAGAACACTGCAGAAGGGACATCCTGCGCTCTGTGTTTCATATCACGACCTGGTCACCAGAACAAAACAATACAGGCGAAATGTCATATAAATAATGAACAGAAAATGATTTCAAAAAGGCAAGAGAATAGATACGGAAGGCAAATCATAAGCAAGAGAGATGATGGAAAAGTCAGGAAGAAGTCAGAAACAAGAAGAGTGATAGAGATGAGGAAATACCCTAGTACATAAATTCCACAAGGTGGGCATGATATTTATACTGAAATTCATACTGAAAACTACATCCCCATGGGGGACCCTTTTTCTCTCCCCCCCCCACTTACCCACCCATCCCCAATAACCCCCCCCCCTCCCTCCCCACACACACACATAACAGCAACAACAACAGCAAACACAACCACACAAAAAGTGCTCATACAATGTGATCTAAATTGTGATTCCTGACCAAATCTAGGGTCTCCAAGATGGAGGACAGATCCTGCTCTTTCAAAGTTGTAATACAATATCACACATGGCCATAGTTTTGGAAATAACACTTCTGGGTTCATACCATTGCATATGACAGTTTTAATCTTAAAAATGATAAAATTAAGTGAGATGACTGTATCCATGACATGAGACCATCAAAATTCAAACAAGAACAGGAAAGTGATGCTAATGGTCTGTAAAGGATATATATATATATATATATATATATATATATATATATATATATATATATATATATAATATATATATATATATATATATATATATATCCTTCATATCAATGATGCAAAGTTTTAATCTGCCTGCTTGTATTGCAATATTCAATGATTTAAAGCTACCTGCATCAGTTTCAATATTATATTTTTTTTACCTGTATGTGAAATTTATCCATTGTTATACATTGTGTGTTATTCTTTCTTTTCTTTTCTTTTTTTTTTTCAATCCTTGGCTAGAGCTCCAAGGTTCACTGTTGGTGAGATTTTCGCATACGCAACCATTTTCTGACTTCAGGGATGATGTCTAAACAACAACATCCGTGTGCATGCATATTTTAGTCTTCGGCTCAAACTGGCACCAACGGCCTACTTTTCAGAGGTGGTTTTAACGTCTGTGCAAGATGTTTTGCATGCATTTGCACATAGGGCCTAAGTTTGTAGTCTCATCTCAAGGACTTTTGGGGGAGTGGATTCTGTACTGATCAGGCATCTTGGAGGTAGCTAGATTCGGGCCATCAAACCGTGAGTGCAACGTTCTCAGCACAAGGTTATCCTGCCCCCTTTTGAAATAATTAAAAATAAACTGAGAAATTGGTTAGTTAATATGGACATCTGCGTGCATTTTAGCTTGTGAATTAAATCGTTTTGATACAGGTTTTTTGTTATTCTTGTTTGAAGCTCATAAAACAAATGGGTTTAAATCCATATCAAGGATGGAAAGCGGAGGACAGCTGACAAGAGTTGGCACACACATTCTGAGATTATCCTTGCAGCCTTACCAGATTTCCCCCTTTGATGAACACGCAAACATGGATGATACCGTCATGAGAAATGATAAACACAGAAATATGTAGGCTAACAAGCACACTGCACTGCAAAAGGAAGGTCCACCACTGAGCAATCATAATTCTAGGTACAAACAAATGTAATCAGCAAAAAAATAATTGGTGTCCAGTCATTGACCCAAATTTTCAAATTAATCAAAAGACAGGGAGATCAATGTCTGAAACTGATCCTCAGTCATGATAATCAAAGCTTACTGGTCATGAAAGCCATATCTTGTTAAAAGTCAAAGCTAAATCAATGTTGTAAAAGTATCTCAGTTAAGGGCTAAATCAAACACAAAGATTTGTTTACAAAAGAAAACCTAGGCCTACCAATTGCGTAGTTTTATATCTCAACGCGGAGCCAATTATAACTGCGGAGTCTTACAAGGGCAATTACCACATGGGGAAAAAACCATAACAGGAAAATCCTCAGCATTAGGCCTACACTGCTTTGTGACAAGAAAAAAGCCGCCTCCCAGACACTATTATAAGCAAAAAATGAAAATAGGAAAAAATGTAAGTCATCCAACCATTTTGTTTATAGTCCTGGTAAAAAAAAAAAAAGAACACGATCTTGAAGGGATCGCTTTTAAAATGTTTTAATTTATACGCCTGAAATCTCGAAACTTGAGAAGCAGATATTTGATTTTTATGCCTTTATCTGACAAAACACCAAAACATTCCGTCACTATTGAGCCTGTTTGAAACAGATTAAGGAAGAGGTACAGGAAGAATAGAACATACAACTTGCGACAGATAAAAAAAAATGAAAAGAAAAGGGAGATACAGTCAGAGCAGCAGAATGACTAGCACAACATGGAATATTACGTTATCACCTGTATTACCTTGGTCAGCAAAACAGACCTCAAAGGGAGATAAACATCCACTGATCAAAATGAAGGGTGCCATGAATTGTCACAATTGCTTGTTAACTATTTACAGCACTGGACGGATTTTCTTCAGCAGCAGGTCTTCCTGGTAGTTCACTCACAAACAAACATCTTTTTTTTTTTTTGATGTGGAGGTGATGCTGAAAAGTGTAGCATTAACTTTGAAACATGTATGGAAAAAAGGAAATCCTGACATTTGCAGCAACGTGGGCTGGGTATTGCTCACTATGTAGGAAACACTGGTTTGTATCAACTTAGATTTTACAGGGATACTGCCCACATTTGAACAGTGAATGAACATTTTCTGATCACTGTAAAATGGTCCAAGTTACGGTTCTGATTCTTACGTAACAGTAGGCCAACCGGTGAACAAATTAGACCCTAAAACAAAAATTCATAATAATCAAAACCCAAAGCAGTTTACAACGTAAGGCATATATGTTATATTTGTCACTTCCTGACTTGTTAAAGTTGACAATGATTAGTTGCACATCCACCTGATCATCTTTTAATTAAAGTGATCATTATTTTGGATTTGCCCAGCATAATTTAATTATGGGTAGGTCTACCTGAAAGAAACGTACAACTTTATTGGGACAATGTATTTTCAAGCACTCAGTAACTGAGCTGCGAAATAAAGGTAATTAAAAAAAAGAAAAAAAAACTACAGGAGAACACACAAGTAACAATTGAGAGAATTATAAAAAAAACACCCACTAATGTACATGATATTATTTTATCAATACAAACAGAACGCGTATAATATCATTGAAATACAGGAAGAAACCAGGTGTATCACATACATAATTTTGTGGTGAAGTAAACACAAATGGTGCATAAATAAATCTGAGCATTAAATTTTCTCATTGTCTTGACTGACAGACATGTCGTTAGAGTTACAGAGAGTGGTTGCTGTTCCCAGAACTGTGACCCAAGGGTAGAAACAATGAAATTCAAAACATACAATTATGTGCCAAGATGTAACAGTAATTCCTCTCACATGTGCACATAATATATTGATAGCAAAGGTTTTTAGGCGTAACTTTGAGGCATGATTTGAATACTGAAATCAGTATCTGATTGAACAGCAGAATGCTATTAACATAGCATCAGTACAGTTGATATCAACTGATTCAGGGAATGGGAAGTGCGCACCGTTTGTATTTCTTGGTGTCCCCTGTTCCTCTAATCACTACTGATCAATTTGCGGGGTCCACTGGATAACGATGCAATTCTTAGCGTAGGTGGGCCAGTGCTGAAAACCTGTGTAAGATCGCGTTGTTATCACTCTTTATAAAGTAGAGCAGCATAAAAGCAGTATGTGCTGGTATTTTTCAATCAAGGTAAAAACAAAAATACCTGTCTGATACGAGAGAAAACGATGTGGATAAAGAGTTGCGGACATTTGAGACTTAGGCCTGTTTGTTACGAAGTTTTGGAGAAGAGTCATGGTAACTGTCATCGTGCATGTCTGACAGTGTTTCAGGGATGAGGGTAGTATAAGAAGAATCTAGATATTGTTTTCTGTGAAAGATGTTTCTCTGATGTGTCAAGGGTCAGACAGCTCAGAATTATGAACACTGTTGCCCCTGAATGGTTGTTTTCCCCTGTTATTTTATTGGTCAGTTCTGGGCTATTACGTTGTTTTTCATGAGGTGTTTCTCTGTTATGCCAGATTGTGTGCTATGTTGATACCTTTGTTCCTTTAAGATATCTCTCGATTGTTTTCCATGCTGGGATCAGCATCCAGCTGTGGATGAACAACGCCTAGTTGGATTTGTGTTTTTTTGTTATGACTTTTGTGCTATTTGCTGACGTCTTTTCTTCCTCTCTTTTAGGTGGGTTGGTTTAAACAAGACATGTATCTGCTTATCTCTTACCCTTCATGATAAAAAATAATTTGATTTTAATGTGATTTGATTTGATGACTAAACTGAGTGTACGATGAGAGAGAGGAAGTGTACTCTTATAATTATCTTTTTCAGCTCCATTTACGTGGCCTATGTGAACATTTCCAGTAAATACATTTTGCCTGTGTATTTTTCATTTAAAAGATAACAAGTATAGGCCTACCATCATGATAATTTATTGATTAATCTATAATCTTTTCTTTTTTTGCTGATCATCCAGTTTTCACTTAGACAGCATGGCTTAGCAGTGTAAACCCTAACAAAACATCATGTTGCCAAAACGAGTCACCACAAACCGTGGAATACCAATCTTGTATTGAAAAAGCGAGCAGGACAGAGCACAACATTATAACATCAGGAGTGACTTATCTTTTCTAGATAAGACTGATAAATATTGAGCAAGAATATCGACCATTTTGATCGTGACCCAGAATAAAAACAAAACAACTATCACACTGAAAAAAAAAACCCACACAAAACATGGTGTACTGCATATCATGGTAAATGAACTACACGAATGATCAGCTCCTCCCCACACCGAAGTAGATGAATGATTCCAGATTGGAGATGAACTGCAGCAGCAAAAATAACCAGGCTTTGTCTCTCTCGTTTTGTGCAAAATGGATTACAATGACTTGCCATTTCATCAAACTGATGGTATATATACATATACACTATAAAACCCAAAGAAAACAAAGCAATTGCAGCCAGTTCTGAGCGCTAGGCGGTTCAGGCTTCTGTCTCTTGCCGTAAGGATTTGGCAGACCTTTTTCGCGTATGCGGTTGCTGCTGCTGCTGCTGTTGTTGCTGCCCGTGCTTGGTCTTTTGAACGTTTTCGTTGTAGCTGAATGGTTGGAAACAGAACGCCTGCCAAACAGAAACACATCGAAAGTGGTCAACAATGGATGGTGTGGCAGTTACATGAACTGTAATTTAAAAAAACAAAAAAACAATTTGCATGCAGTGATGGGAAGCAGTTTATGCAGATCTTACATCACAATTTAGCGTTCTAGAATTCATGCTAGTTTCTTTCCAGTGACGCTGAAAAGATTACGCAATGTTCTGGTCCTAGTGTCAGCAAAATCATAATGGGTTTTTATCAAAATTATATTTGAGGGGAAGACATTAGTCGTTTGTTATGATTTTGTTTCTTGATATTTTGTATAATCTGATGACTTTTTAAACAAAAAAATTCAAGCATAAGTGACGACGTGCAATACATAAAACATGGCCTTGAATCTACAGTTTGGTGAGTTAGTTTGTCTTCTTGGTTTTTATAGTCAGTCAATCTGATAAAAACTGGAGTTAATATAGGAGTACAATTTTTAATATGACAAGACATATAAAGTCAAATGACACACTGATAGACGCATTCATGCACTCCCTTGGAAAGAAACAAAGACTGAATTGTTACATGGATCAGAATTCAAAAATACTATACGTTGATAACAGATTAGCTAAAAATAGACAGACTTAGTATTGGTAGCTATGGCAGTATGTGCGTTAATCGTTCACTAAAACAATTTTTGTGATCGAAAAAAAAAAAGAGAATTAAAAAAAAGGATTGGTAATTACCTACAGGAGAAATGAACTGAGGTTATCCTAGCCCCTTCACCACTACCCCTTCTCTCCTTGATATTTCAGTTTAGACTACGGTTTACCAAAAAGCTGTGTCATAAATGTGTAAGCAACAACCAAAATCAAACTTTTCAGGCACACCTATGACATAATATCATATACGCATATCATTCTTACATGAACATTAATGTACATAAATAATGACCCAGTCCACAAAAATACGAAAAAAAATCAAAAGCAGCACAAAACGTGTTAGAATCAAAGTCACTGCAGCACAAAACGTGTTAGAATCAAAGTCACTGCAGCAAAAAGCGTGTTAGAATCAAAGTCACCGCAGCACAAAACGTGTTAGAATCAAAGTCACCGCAGCACAAAACGTGGTAGAGTCAAAGTCACTGTCCAAACCTGTAGACAGAGCACTGCATTCTACAAAGAAGAGCTACAAGGCAGGCAGGCAGAGCAGAAGAGGCAGGAGCTAGCTATCAGGGTGTGTTGTTAGTGGAGTACCCTGGCCCAGTCTGTGGGGGGTTAGCCATGATCAGAGAAGGGAAGTCTACTCTGGCGAATCATTCATTACCCATAACTGGAGCTATGACGCAGTGCTGCAGACCTCAACAGAAGTGGGGGATGGTGCCTGACATCCTTGCTGGGCAGGCAGGCTACTTTTGAGGGGACAGAGACAGAGACAGATGCAGTATCCCTGTCTGGAATGTTTTGTGTGAACTATGATGATGTGACAGCTGACTGCAAATCAACGACTCTCATCTTAAAGAGTCTGCTAAAGTTTAGGCCTGAAGATGGGTGGGTGCACATAGAAGAAAAAAAAAGGTTTCGGAACAAAGGGCGCGTTGGATGAGTATGCACTAGAGTTGGAGGAGACAAGACAGGAACAGATACACTTTCAGTGTTTGGATATATCTTGTACAAGTCATCGGTGCCACTGAGCTCACTGCACTCAGCTATCCATAGTGTCTGCTAAAAGGTGGGTTTGAAGATGGGTGAAAAGAGGAAAAGAAAAAGGTTTGTATCAAATCGTCAAGTTGATTAGAAAGCACTCTATGAGATAAGAATGAAAGAAAAGAGAAGGAGAATGGGCAGCTTATAAAGATCTTGACAGCTTTGGTCAGAAAACCACAATGAGTGTCAGCTCGATTTTCTGAATTTTGCGAATGGGTCGTGGACAATGTCAAAGTAGTCCTGCCCTTGGACGGAAGTAGTCATCCCTGATGCATAGACAGCTTCCTCGCCATTGTTTACAAGTCTGGTTGTTGTAGAAAAGTTATTCAAATCAAACGCCATTTTCATTGACATGGCAGGTTTAGTATGAGTCGACAATGACTGCCCTGCTGGATGTTTTGTTTTTGATAAATGTTGACAGAACACCAGACCATCATGTGTCCTACTGACAGACTTGACTGGTAATGCCTGTCTTATGAGAAGGGAAAGTCTATGAAAACATTGTGGATCTGATTTTTAAAAAAAGCAATTAAAGTTTGAAAATGAGCTTCCATAGTTTGCAGACAGCTTGCCCACAAAAGGTAACTACTGAAAGAAATGAAGAAATTATGTTTCGGTGAAAACACATGTGATTATAACTCTAATCGGAATTCATGTTATTATTTGTTAACTCTACACTATATCAGATTATTCAGAAAAACAAGAGACAAACTCTACACCCCCGAAATCCTGTAACCAATGGCAGAAGAGAGAAAGGGACAAGAGACATCCACTGCACAACTGAGAGACCACAGCACTGGAACTGTTCAGAACAGCCTCGTGCTCTTCTGAAAACGCAGCCCAGGCAGCTGGCCAATGACCTCAGAATCATTGCCTGGGCTGGAAGGTCGAGAGCTGTTTTTGAGGCTGTGGACGCTACTCTTTCGCAAGTCCCTAGGAGGGCGAGGAAAATCTTGAGGAGAGCCATAGTCTTTGAGAGAATCTGAGAACCTCCCATAGCCACCCTTTGCTGCAGAAGATTGGCCAGTGACAGAAGCTTGCTTCCGGAAAGACTGGGATGGACTCTGTGATTCAGACTCTGAATTTTGCTGATGACTGATATCCTCCTCTTCAGATTCCCACGACTCATTGCCTCTCGTCTGAGGATCAGAATCGGAGATTTCCTCCTGGCAGTCTTGCAAGGCTGAAATCAAAGAGCGGGAGTTTCTCCGACCTGCAGCGCCATTCTCCACAGGCGTCAGGTCAGCTCTGGGAGACTCTTTCCGCCGCTTCAGGCCGGCACTGCTGCTGTGATGAGGCTTTCTGTCGGCCGGGACTGGCCAGCTTCCCGGTCTGAAGGCGAGGACACAACAGAGACGCGAGGCACAGAGGCGGAAGGAGAATCAGAAGAAGAAACGAGTGTCAAAGCAGGCAGGACAGTAAAGACAGAAGGAGAAGGAAAGGCTGGAGAAGATGGAGCACACACAGGAGGGGAGGGAAGTCGTACTGAAGGTTCAGACTTTCGGCGGGAAGCGCGTGCAGAGGAGAAAACAGACAGGGTGTTACAGTCAGGGGTGATTTGTTTCAGGCCAGAGTTAGAGGGGGTCAGAGATAAAGGGTGCGGGGTGGGGAGGGTGCCAGTGGAGGGGATGGAGCGTCGGAAGCGCGGCTGGAGAGACTGGGAGGCAAACTGCTTGCATCTTGGGGAGGCGAAGTTGATGAGAACGAAAAGCTGAAAAAAGGCAACAGAACACATCAAGTGCATGGCCTGTCAACACAGGACAGCCACAACAAAAAATGGGTCAATGTGCACTGTTTGGACAACATAAAAGTAACATAAAAAGAAAGCCACCAACTGAAAGAACCAAACAACAAACAAACAGTACAACACCAAAGAGAAGGGAGGAAACCATGCAGACATCCAGTTAGGTCTCTTTGTTTCCTGACTTTAAACCTGTGGAGTTCTAGATTCCGATCCTGGCTTACGTCTTATATCTCTTTACTCAAACAGGATTGATAAAAAAAAAGTGACTGATTTTTAAAAGGAACCTCTCAAACATTAAAAGGGAAGACATATGACTTACTCATTGTCATAACTTGCTTACTATTTGGGTCTTCTTTGGTCTTCAGAGTTGGTTTCATGATTCTGATGATCTTTTTGGGTTGCTTTTTGGTTTCTTTTTTCTTTGATGTTTTGTCTTTGGTGACGTACAAGTCTGGCTCTGTTCTCACGCTACTTATTCCGACCTTGCCATAGCATCACAGTCATATCCAGGCCCAGCTCGGTGTCAGGCCACGTCCTCAGAGTCAGTACTTGGAGTCTGCTGGGATCTGGTCAATGTCGGGCCTCTGAGAGGCTACCAACCACGCTAAACCGAAGGCCCTGCATTGTTGCTGAGTCACTGTGGAGGTATCCAGTTATGTCTGTTCTAATTCAACATATGGGGGACATCACCTACTAAGCCCAATACTCATGACAGTTTCGCTGCAGGGCCAAAACTAAGTGAGATGATCATCTGGGGTAGCGACTATAACTGATGTCCCTCCAACAATGTTTTCCATACATTTTCAGACCCCGGAGGCTTTAACAAACTCAACACAGGTACAAGGAGTGCTGAGGAAACTAGGAGTGAGATCACTATGACATCAGAGACGATTTTTTTCAGTATGGCTTAATAATCAATCATGATGATGATGCTACAAAGTTGAATGCCATGGATGTGCACCAGACTTAAATCTGCATGGCAGGGCTAAGTTCTACGCTCCTTATAATATTTCCAGGAGTCAACCAGGCTCGAAGAACATACAGGCAAATGAGGGTTAAGTAATTTGAGCAACTATGTGTCTGAAAATTGTATCTGCTGAGTGGATGATGCGCGGCTGGCTGTGTGGACTCAGTCTTCTCAACATGTCTATAGAAAACTCCCTTTGAACGGCAGTCGGCTGCAGTCTGAAAACAATGCGTCTTGGTGGATTTGAGCCCACAACTTTCCAGCCAGGAAGGCACCTAGCGGATATCAACCACTGCACTATGGCTGTTGGTATTTAGGACGTTTTTTGATTGGCATATTTTTACATTTTGAATCTTAATCAGGGTATAAAATATTAGATTATATTGCAATCTCAGCGATCCTGGCCTAGCAATCCTAAGGTCCCTAATTGTTCCGAAACCCACAGTCCCTGTCTGGTCTGTTACTTTTGATACTTTTAATGCATGCACTTCAGTGATCGTAGGTTCGCAAAAGAGATCGATTATCCTTCTTGAAGTTATTTAGGATTGCCATTCAACATGAAAATCTTCACTTTTCCAACTATACACCACACACACACACACAACACACACACACACACACACACACACACGCACACACACACACACACACACCACACACACACACACACAACACACACGTACGCACCTCTCTCTCTATATATATATTTATGGATGTATACACACACATTCTGTAAAAAGTCAGGGTTTTTTTTATATAGAGAATACATCGATAAATAGGCCTACATACACCCCTGCAGCACATGAAAACAACACCCGGAGGACAACACCCCTCTTACTTTATCCGTGGCCAGCAGAGGAAACTCTGCCGTGGGGTTGGTGATGACGTAACGCTTGGAGGACGGGCTCTTGGCGGACTCGCTGGTGTCCCGGAAACGGTAGAGACCAATGCACAGGATGCCGTAGGTCCGCAGGGCATGGACAAAGAGGTCCCCGTATGTCCCGTTTCCCTAGTCACAACAGAAACATCAAAAGGAGCCTGTCATTACAGATGTACATTTGACTTGACTTATGCCTGTGAATTCCCGTGGGAACAAAGGGCCCCAGCAACATACTCCTCCAACGAACTCGATTCTAGGAGATCCTCTTCAGCTCGGCCCACGCCATTCCGGCTGTCTTCGTCTCTGCTTCAAGATGTAGATTAGACAGGCCAAAATTCCCATGGTCAGAATGCGGCTACCTTAATTAATGATTAATCATTATCCTCAAAATAAAAGAATTTGATTGATTGATTGATTAATTAACGGTGGGTAAAAAACAATCGCATACGCAAAGTCTCTCCACTGGTGAAACCTCGGAGCTCTAGCTGAGGAGCGAAAAATAAAAAGATAGGCCAAAGCCTAAGGAAAATTTGTTCAGCTAAAAAAGACTTCGTCTTCAAAACCACACAGACCTACATGGGTGTGTGCACAAACACACAAGTGCACGGGCACTCATCCATTTCACAAAAATCAAGATTCAAGATTCTTGTTTCAGTTGACTCTTTGCTGAAGCACCTTTGTTACCAGAGAAAAAAAAAACTATAGCAGATAAATATTTCAGCTGTGCCTTAATTAGCTGCCAGCAAAAAGGAAGAAGAAGGAAAAGAAGAGTGGGGGAGAGAGAGGAGGAGGAGAAGGAGGAGGAGGAGGAGGAGGAGAGGAGGAGAGAAGAAGAAGAAGAAGAAGAAGAAGAAGAAGAAGAAGAAGAAGAAGAAGAAGAAGAAGAAGAAGAAGAAGAAGAAGAAGAAAATGAAAATGAAAAATGAAAATGAAAATTGAAAAAAAGAAGTAGAAGAAACCTACCCCAAACTGACAGAGTGGTCCCTCAAACAGTGAGATCTGGGCTACTCGACATCTGTCCCGATTGGCCAGGACAGCCGGAGTGCAGTAGCCTCCCCTCATTCCTGCTCCTTCCGCCAATATCTGCTCCAGTTCCGGGGTGGCGCCACCCGTAATGAGGGTGCGGATGAGGGTCAGGGCGTTGTCATTGAAGTAGCTCTGCAAGGAGGGAAAATACAACGATAATTAGCAAAACTTAAACTGTACTGGAGTTTGTACTTACTGCAGGTGAGTGGACAAGAGAGTCAGCCACCCATGCCATTAAGTTTGCTGTATTGGACTAAGATGTTACTGCTAGGATAATCCAGTTTTTGTAGTATGTTAGGGTCAGTTTTTATTTCGAGCACTGTTAAATGACATTTTTCAGTTTATTGTTTACTCTTTCTTGTCAGATTTTTTTTGGGGGGGTCTAAAATCACTAAATGTGAATAGATGTTAAACTGAAAATACATTACTGCTAGGGAGTGAAAAAGAGCAAAAGTGAAGTGTGTCAAGTCAAGTCAAGTCAAAAACGTTTGTTGTACATGGTCAAGTCAATAACTGCTGTGATATCATCGAATGTGTGTCTGTATGAAAGTGAGTTTATGCTATTAAAAAAAAATTTGGATCTGTGTTCCAGAATCTCATTTAAAATCTTTGTGTTGTGCAGTGATGATTATCTAAGATATGGAACCACATTCAGTACTCATTTTTAGTATTTTGCTTTTCTATTATCTTAAGTAGTGTTATTGGCTTACCTGCTAGAATTTCACTCCACCAAATAACAAAGCTGTATTGAATATTGAATCTTAAACATTTTAAATCTCGAACTTGAACTGACATTGTTGAACAGGTGATGATGGCGACAATGAATAGGGATTGTGGGTTAGTGACAAGCGCATGTGTTTATTTATTTAGTTATTTTTGTACATATTGTTTTATATTGAGGATAATGGAATAAGCACTCTTGTGCTTCTTTACATCCAGTCTCCGTGTGTATGCAGTTTTGCAAATCTTGTCATCAGTTCCCACCGGCACACAATGGCCTACTCTTACGAAAAGCGGAACAGAATCTAACATATACGCAAGATGTTCTGCGTGCATTCGTACACGGGGTTTATAGTCTCATCCGAAGGACTTTTTGGGGGAGAGTGGAGTCAGCACTGATGTTAACTCCAAGGGGAAAAAAAATCCCCTCGAATGGGAATCGAGCCCGGGTCATCAAATTGCGAGCGCAATGTTCTAACCACTAGGCTATCCCGTTCCCCCCCCCCCCCCCCCCCGGTGTGTGTGAAGTTGAGCGGCTTGTTGTCATTCAGTGGTCATACATTGAGGGAACTGTGCAAGGCAGTAGAGAAGGAGAGGCAGGCAGAGAAAGAGATGGGAGGACAACATCCGAGAGTGGACGGGCCTCAGGCTGAGTGACACCCTGAGAAAGGTCGAAGACAGAGGGAAATGGAGTGAGCTGGTTGCGAAGTCTTCCGTGGCGCCCCTACGGTATAAATGGACTACGGGATAGAAGAAGAAGATTGAGGAGAGGGCGCGCAGCTGTGCATGCTCACCGTGCTCATGAGCGAGTCCAGCACACTGACGGCAAAAGCCGTGCCGCAGGCGAAGGGCTGGGTCAGGTACAGCTCGGTGTCAGGGTCGTCATCGTCGTCCTGATCCAGAAACTGCACGTTGGAATCGTTGGCTGAAACCCACCACAGCAGGATAGCGTTAGAGGAGTCCAGTGTCAGATCCCAGCAAAAAAAAAGAAAAAAAGAGTTCTGTCTAAGGCAGATGGTATCACTATCTCAGTATCTGGAAACCTTCTCCATAGAAATCATACCAGGAGTTGTGGTATCTGCCTATCCGTAGAAGAGAGAGAGAGAGAGAGAGAGAGAGAGAGAGAGAGAGAGAGAGAGAGAAGAGAGAGAGGAGAGAGAGAGAGAGAGAGAGAGAGAGAGAGAGAGAGAGGGAGGAGGGAGGGAGAGAGAAGAGGGAGGGAGGGAGAGAGAGAGAGAGAGGAGAGAGAGGAGGAGGGAGGAGAGAGAGAGAGAGAGAGAGAGGAGAGAAGAGGGGGGGGTAGGGAGGAAGGAGAGAGAGAGAGAGGGAGAGAAGGAGGGAGGGAGGGAGAGAGAGAGAGAGGGGGGAGGGAGAGAAGGAGGGAGGGAGAGAGAGAGAGAGGGAAGGAGGGAGGGAGGGAGAGAGAGATAGAGACAGAGAGAGAGAGAGAGAAGGAGGGAGGGAGGGAGGAGAGAGGGAGAGAGAGAGAGAGAGAGAGAGAGGAGAAGAGAGAGAGAGAGAGAGAGAGAGAGAGAGAGACAGAGACAGACAGACAGACAGACAGACAGACAGACAGACAGACAGACAGACAGACAGACAGACAGGCAGGCAGGTAGGCAGACATACGCATAGACAGACAGCAGACATACACAAGACAGAGAGAAACAGACAAACGGACAGCACCACTCTTGTACCCAGTTCAGTGATGAGGGGAATGTTGGTTCCAGACTCGGAGACCTCCTGGCGGTTGAGAGAGGAGGTGCTGCCCCCCATGGTGGAGAAACCAGAGGGCAGGAACGCTAGAGAACAAACAACAACAAACCAACAGGTGTACTAAGGACCACTCTAGATTATAAAGAATAACAAAAACAACCCCAACCCAAAGTTAACAGCGTCTAACACTAGCTAAAAAAAAATCAGTCTGTAAAATGTTGGATACACACACACACACATACACAAGTATGCACGCATATACACGCACGCACACACAACAAACACATATACATACCACCCCCCCCTTCTTTACACACACACATCCCCCTTACACACACACACACAATACACACACACACACCACACACACATACACACACACACATACACACACACCCAACCCACCCACATACCCATACATACCTCCACCCCCACCCACTGTGCACAACCTAATCATCACCTCCACCTCCCTACCCCCCTACTCCCACCCTCACACCATCATCTTCCTCCTAGCTCCACGCACTCCCCCCCCCCCCCCTCCTTCTCTCTCTCTTCTGTTCCCCAGTTCTTGAGGACTTAATGATACAACAAATTCCTAAGAGACCAGCACTATTTTGGTTAGTGTACTTTCTGTCCTCTACCAATAAAAAAACACTACACGAAATGTTGCTATGTACCTCTATAAGTCCTTCACATGAAGACAAATGATGGTGTCATAATTTCACTTTAGATTGTAAAAAAAAGGTTTTGTATGTGTTTGAGGTATATAGGACCTAAGGGTGGAATGTACAAACCAAGTAATGTATACCCCTTTACATGGGGCCATACCCTTTTCTTGAATAAGTTCTTGTCATCATCATTGTCTCCCCCTCTTTTCTCTTTATAAGGGGGTGGGGGTGGGGTGGGGTGGGGATGAATGGGGCCATGGCCTTTCTTGAATAAGTTATTGTCATTGTCATTGTCTCCCCCTCCTCTCTCTTTACCAGGGGTGGGGGGTGAATGGGGCAATGGCCTTTCTTGAATAAATCATTGTCATTGTCACTGACTTCCCCTCTTCCTCTCTTTCTTTGCCGGGGGCGGGGGTGGAAGCAGGGAGAAGCCATGAAGCTGTCATCGAAGGTCATAGCCTTTCTTGAATAAATCATTGTCATTGTCATTGTCACTGAATCTCTCTCTCTCCTCCCTACTCCCCCCCCCTCTGTCTCTCTCCCTCCCTCTCTCCTCCCTCCTCTCCCTCCCCCCCCTCTCTCTCTCTCTCTCCCTCCCTTTCTTTACCGGGGCGGGGGTGGAGGCAGGGAGGAGCCCGAAGCTCTCATCGAAGGTCATAGCTTTTCTTGAATAAATCATTGTCTCCCCCCTCTCTCTCTCTCTCTCTCTCTCTCCCTCCCCCCTCTCTCCTCCCCCCCCTCTCTCTCTCCCCCCTCCCCCCTCTCTCTCCCTCCCTCCCTCCCCCCTCTCCCCCCCTCCCCCCTCTCTCTCTCCCTCCCCCCTCCCCCTCTCCCCCCCCTCTCCCTTTCTTTACCAGGAGCGGGGGTGGCGGCGGGGAGGAGGCCGAAGCTGTCGTCAAAGGTCATGGCCTTGATGTTGAGGGAGCAGAGGATGGCTTCCTTGTCCACCAGGTTGGGGTCGTCCATGTTCTTGTCCTTGGCCGACACGATCACGCACATCTCGCACAGGTTGATGTTCACCGCCCGCAGGTTGGCCCGGTTCAGGGGAGAGCCCTGTGTTGGTGTTGGTGTTGGTGTTGGTGTTAGGACCATACCATAGCATACCAAAGCATTGAGGTGTTGTTTGTTTGGTTTAGAGGGTTTGTTTGTGGTGATTGTGGAGTGGAGGATTTTAATGGTGATGTGTGTGTGTGTGTGTGTTGGGGGTGGGTGGGTGGGTGGGTGAGTGAGTGTGTAAGTGGGTGGGTGAGTGGTGGGTGGGTGAGTGGGTGTAAGTGGGTGGGTGGGTGGGTGGGTCGGTGAGGGGTGTGTGTTGTGTGTGTGTGTGTGTGTGTGTGTGTGTGTG
>CM060316.1:84067040-84087040 GCA_030674155.1 Stramonita haemastoma | reverse complement strand
AGAAGAGGAAGAATGAAAAGAAGAAGAAGAAGAATGCGAAGATTGCAAAGAAGAAGAATGCGAAGAATGCAAAGAAGAAGAAGAAGAATGCAAAGAAGAATGCAAAGAAGAAGAATGCAAAGAAGAAGAATGCAAAGGAGAAGAAGAAGAAGGAGAGAAGAAGAAGGAGAAGAAGAAGAAGAAGAAGAAGAAGAAGAAGAAGAAGAAGAAGAAGAAGAAGAAGAAGAAGAGAAGAGGAGGAGGAGGAGGAGGAGGAGGAGGAGGAGGAGGAGGAGGAGGAGGAAAGAAGAAGAAGAAGAAGAAGAAGAAGAAGAAGAAGAAGAGAAGAAAAATTAGAAGGAGGAGAAGAATCACTGTAGTGATTACTTCGTGGATTAATTAGAGTACGCCCCTACCATAAGGCGAGAACCACACTTCTGTGTGTGACAGTCATCTCATAGTGAATGGACGATAAAACACAAACCAAGAAGAAAACGCAACAACACTGTCAATATCAGCCGTAACACAGCTGAAGCAGTAACAACAACAACACCCCCACCCCCCCAAATCAAAAAAGAAAAAAAAACCCAGCCCCACAACTACGGTTAAAAGTCACTTTGCAAATGTCTTATAACAGCAATCCTTCCAAACGACAGGTCAACACAGGTGGAGGGGGGGACTTGACTTACCCGCACGCGCTCCAAGTCGTTGGCGTTCATGACGGACCCCTGAAAGTACTCCACCTGGGTGAAGTGCCTCTTCAGCAGACCCTCCAGCTCCAGGTCAGGTTGACCTCTGCAAGGCACGGGTAAATAGGTAGGTAGGTAGGCTACTGTACAAAGGCTACTACACACCAGTATTCAGGGAACATTACTATTATTATTATTATTATTATTATTATTATTATTATTATTATTATTATTATTATTATTGTTATTATTATTATCATTATTATTATTATTATTATATTTATTCTTTTATATCGAGGATAATGGAATAAGCACTCTTGTGCTTTTTTTTCATCCAGTTCCCATGTGTATGCATTTTTGGAAATGTCATCTGTTCCCACCGGTACACGATGGCCTATGGCCTACTCTTACGAAAAGCGGAACAGGATTTAACGTGTGCGCAAGGTGTTCTGCGTGCGTTCGCACACGGGGCCTCGGTTTATAGTCTCATCCGAAGGATGACAATATTTACAAAACTGCATACACACGGGGACTGGATGAAAAACAACAACACATGAGTGCTTATACCATTATCCTCGATATGAAATAATAAATAAAAAAAATTCATTTTGACTACGTTTTCTTCTATTAAAAATAAATATATATCACTCTTGCATTCGCACTGCACGCACTAAGACATCCACAAGAAAAAAAACAAACACCCCCCCCCCACCTTTTTTCAGAGAGATTAGCACCTGTCTCAAAATTCAGGTGATTTTGCACAAGCTTTTTTTTCTCCAGCAAACACTGTACCCCCTCAATCCTATGCCGTTTGCTAGCTTCCTAACTGCAATAATTACATGCATGCGCAGGGTCAACGCTGTAGGAACACAAGCAATCCTCATTTGATGATCATTTCCAAACTTTCTCGTCACTACCTGGTATTGCTCTATATCCTCAATCCCAAAACAAGTGCACAGTGCATTTTCTCATACTTAAAAAAAAATCTGATCTGTGAAAATCAACAAAAATTTTCCCGACCCGCAACAACAACAAGAACAAGAAAACAAAACAAAGAACAGCAATAACAATGACGAGTACGACAACGACGACAGACGACAACAAAGATAACGATGACAACAAAGATAACGATGACAACAAAGATAACCATAGGTTCCAGCCACACAAAGCGCCGCTCACTTGTCCAGGAAAACAATTTCATCGTCGACATCTTCTCTGTCTTTGTGGAGGAAGTCTTTTAAAAAGTTGAGCACCGATTCAAAATTGATGTGGCCACAAACCACCACATGCCTGCACACATAATGATGATGATGATGATGATGATGATGATGATAATAATATAATAATAATGATAATGATAATAATATAATTATGGAATGTATATAGCGCTGAATCTTGTAAAGAAAAACAAATCGAAGCGATTACACACACACACACACACGCACGCGCACGCACGCACATGCGCAAGCACGCATGCACATCCCCCCCCCCCATTTTTAGATGGCTTAATGGAAAAAGAACAAATGCGTTATTTGTTTAATGTAACATCTGGAAATTAAAACAAAGACTTTGACATATACACACACACACACACACACACACACACACACACACACACACACACACCAATTCACACGCGCGCGCGCGCGCGCGTGCGCGCGTGCGCAGCATACACCTTGCGGATTGGGTCGTCCGTTTGTGGTTCTTTTTTGTCTTCTAATATAGACATCAGACTGTCTTTCAGAAGTCTGTAGTGCCAACAAGTTTTATTTGGCACAAAGCATAAGACATACACTCTGCTTCTTCTGTTTTGGTTTTGTTTTGTCTCTGTCTTTGAAAAAAAAGGTTTCTGTCTTTGTTTCTTTTTTTCTTTCTTTCTTTTCTTTCTGTCTTTCTTTCTTTCTCACTTTTCTTTCTTACTTTTATTTCTTTCTTTCTTTTTTCTTTTACTTTACTTCTCTCTCTCTCTCTCTCTCTCTCTCTCTCTCTCTCTCTTCTCTCTCTCTCTCTCTCTCTCTCTCTCTCTCTCTCTCTCCCCCCTTCTCTCTCTCTTTCTCCTCTCTGTCTGTCTGTCTGTCTGTCTGTCTGTCTGTCTGTCTGTCTGTCTGTCTGTCTGTCTGTCTCTGTCTCTCTCTCCCCCCTCTCTCTCCCTTCCTCATTCTTTGTTTGTTTGTCTCTTTCTTTCTCTCTTTCGTTGAATAAAACAAGGCTCCAGCTCACCGTTTGCCCCTTTCTTTCTTGTAGGAGCCGCCATATTTCTGCCTTCGGCCCAAGATCTCTGCAATTTCCGGGATAGCGCTGGTAAACAGAGCCTACACACACACACACACACACACACACACACACACACACACACACACGCGCGCGCGCGCGCGCGCGCACACACGCACACGCACACGCACACGCACACACACATACAATTAGGTTAGTATGAAAAACTGAATGAAAACTAGACATACACAACAAACTGCATTCAAATTAAAATCTGTGTGTGTGTGTGTGTGTGTGTGTGTGTGTGTGTGTGTGTGTGTGTGTGTGTGTGTGTGTGTGTGTGTGTGTGTGTGTGTGTGTGAGTGTGTGTGTGTGAGTGTGTGAGTGTGTGTATGTGTGTGTGTGTGTGTGTGTGTGTGTGTGTGTGTGTGTGTGTGTGTGTGTGTGTGTGTGTGTGTGTGTGTGCTTTAGAATAATACACAACTTAAGGTGAGCGTAATTGTACATCATGACAGAGACACTGCAAAACCACCACACTTCCATCTCCATTGGTGGAAGACCCCTTTGCAACCTCAGATTTGCAGATGACATTGACCTCATGGGCAGCAGCAAACAAGAACTGCAAATCCTCACAGACAGTCTAACAGACCGAGCGAGCGCATACGGCATGGAGGTCAGTACAGAGAAATCGAAGATCATGGTCAACAGCGCGAGTAATGACAGCACGGAAATAAAGATGAATGGAGAAATATTGGAAGAGGTGAGCCAATTCAAATACTTAGGCTCCATCCTAACAAAAGATGGCACATCAAACAATGAGGTGAAAGCTCGCATTGCAACAGCAACATCTGCTCTAGTCAGACTCCAGAGGATCATCAGAAGCAACAACATCAGCTTCTGCACCAAATACCACCTCTACAAATCCCTCGTAATATCTATCCTCCTATATGGCTGTGAATCATGGACTCTGATAGCAGAGTTAGAGAGAAGAATCCAAGCATTCGAGAACAAGTGCCACAGAAGACTCCTCAAAATATCATACAAAGAACACAAGACCAATAACTATGTGAAAGAGGAAATCAAAAAGCGTGTGGGCCCCCAAGAGCCTTTGCTCTCCACCATAAAGAGGAGAAAGCTGATGTGGTTTGGTCACACCACAAGACACAACACCCTAGCAAAAACCATCTTGCAAGGAACAGTCGAGGGCAAAAGAAGAAGAGGCCGCCAAAAGAAATCATGGGTTGACAACATCAAAGACTGGACTGCCCAACCCCTGCAACGCCTCCTATCATGCTTCACACAGGATCGTGAAGCATGGAAAAAGATCTCCGTTGCGTCTTCTCTCATGTCCCCCCTACGTCCTTTGGGACATGGGACTGAGTGAGTGAGTGAGTGAGTGAATTGTACAGACATTCGCCAAAAAAGTCTGTACATTCCATAGATCTTCAGAACACACGGATACCACATACTGATAATGCATACAGACAGGTGAGCAAAATTATAGACATTCAACCAGCCGCCTTGGCGCAGTGGTTAGCACCTTGGATTTCGGACTGGAATGTCGCAGGTTCGATTCCCATAGGAGTCATATGGATTTTTCGGACTGGTCGGCTCCTACCCAGAGTGAGTGTGCTGTGGGCTCATTGGGAAGACTGGGACCACACAGTCGAGCTTCGTCCACTTTACGGATGCAAATTTGAGAGTTTTGCTCTAATTACCTGACCAACACTGCAGGTGTCTGTATCTCTCGGGCCTGGTTGACGCCGGGATATATTATGACAGTAAGCGTAGAGTACAACCCTGTCAAGTAGTCTCAAAGCGGATGCACTTCCACAGCAGCATCATTACATCATCCTCATCATTGATCATCATGCAATAAAAAAAGCCTCTGATTCGGTGGCCCCCGCTGCTCTGGTCTTATGGTGACCTCAGATTCGGTTTAGCCATACACTTCAGTGCCTGTGGTGAATTTGTGTGTAAAGCCTTTGGGGTTGGAGGTTCGCGGGAAGACGGTCGTTGGAGGGACGTTGGTGGTGGTCGCTACCTCAGGTGGGTGACTCGCTCAGTCTGGCTCCGCGACTGAGTTAATACTGTCGTCTGTAGGGGGCTTAGTAGGTGGTGTCCTGCGTATGTTAGCTCAGAACAGGCACCACTGAACACCACCAAAGTGACCCAGCAGAAGTACAGGGCCCCTCTGACAGGTGGCCCCACGGCGGCCAAATATTGATGGGCTCCCTGTGGACTGCCGATCCCGAGGATGAGACACAACGAATCAGGGTATGCCTGTGGCAGGGAGATTGAAATGAGTGGCGTGGGAACCCCAGTACGGGGACGTCACAGAAGACGAGGCAGCCCCCCCAAAAAAAGACACACATTCACCTGAAAGCACCTTTATAATCCATAGATCCTCTGAATACACAAATACTATAATCATATCTATAATGCACAATGGTAGGTTAGAATGATTATGATACAGTCATTCACCTCAAAGTAGCTTTATTAATCCCTGGATCCTCAGAATGCACAAATACCATAATACGGTTTGGAAGGCACACTGAAAGGTCAGCCTGACACTTCTTCAGCCGTTCACCTTTCTAATCCATGGATGCCCACAGTACACTAACGAACACCATCATCTATTCATAAAGCCCACACACAGGCAATCTTTCCCCGATGTGCCTGCCCCACCCACCCCGTCTGGTCTCTCGCCTCCTCTGTTCTTTACCCCCTATGCATTATTTTTGAAGGGAGGTGTACATGATTCCCCCATAGCCACACACACACACACACACACACACAGACACACACAGACACACACACACACACACACACACACACACACACACACACACACACACACACACACACACGGTGGAGGAAAAGCCTCGTGGGAAAAGCGTCAAACTCCCAATCTGATAGCAACGACAGGGTGAGGTTCTAGTCTCCCCTGAGGCGTCTGAGGGATTCCTACCTTCTCTCTACCCCCCCACCCCACCCCCCACCGTCCTCACCAGTCCTTTCCCTCGACAGTCTTTCAGATGGCACTACTTGCATCAACCCAGGTCCCCAGTCGAGTGAATACACAGAACATCTTAAATTATTATTATTTTTTTTTTGTATACACAGACCATCTTGCACACACGTTTAAAACTTATCCATCGCTCTTAAAAGAGGCTAGCTATAACCGGTGGTACGGATGACACGAAACACACCCAGCATGCAATCAGCCTGTTGCAGAGACACTGGCTCCACCAGATTATATCGCTCAAGACACCACCGCCCGAAAAATTCAGTACGGTACAGTGCCCCAAACGATCCCCCGAGGAATGCAGGGGAGAGACGAGGTGAAGTCAAGCCACACACACACGGAGACGACAGTCATATTGAAGAGGATTCCAGTGCTGACATGATACTCTCTTCGGCGCGTGTCTTCACAGTGTCCGCAGAGTCAGGATGCCAGAAGACCACTGACAGGAGGACCCTGCACTACCGTTCAATCAGTTGTGCTTGTTTTAGTTAGAAATGTATGGGATGTTTACCTGAAGAGTTTGATGTTTTCTTTTTTTTCTTTTTCTCGCAAATTATGGCTATCCTTTCATTATTCGTTCGTGTACGGTCATCCCCGCACGTGCGTTCAGGTGCGGACGCTTTTGCACGCGCTCGCGTGCACACACACTTAGATAGATAGATAGATAGATCGATATATGTATATATGTATATGTGGGGATATATATATATATATACATACATAGAGACAGAGACAGACAGACAGAAAGACAGGAAGACAGACAGACAGACAGACAGACAGACAGACAGACAGACACAGAGAGAGAGAGAGAGAGAGAGAGAGAGAGAGGAGAGAGAGAGAGGAGAGAGACAGAGAGACAGAGAGACGAGGGAGCAGAAGAGACAGAGAGACAGAGACACAGGAGAAGAGACAGAGACAGAGAAGGACGAGAGAGACAGAGACAGAGAAAGCACACACAGACACAGAGACAGAAACAGCCATCTATCCAACCAACTAACCACCTCAACCAACTCACCCACCTACCCAACCCAAACCACACACCCACCCAACCCAACCCAAACCAACCCAACCAAACCAACCCAACCCCAAACCGCAAACAGACAAAAACAAAAACAAAACAAAGCAAAGCAACGAGACAGACAGACAGGCTAGGCTAGGTGTAGTAACGCACGATGCTGATGAGGATGAAGAGGATGATGAAGATTCTGCCCAGCACTGTGGTGGCGTAGATGTCGCCATAGCCCACAGTGGACATGGTGACCATTAGGAAGTACAGACACTCCCAGTACGTCAGCTTCTGGGGGTTGTCAAAGTTGAAGAACGGGTCCCCAGAGTTCTCCAACTGCAAAGAAAAACAACAACAAAAAAACAAATAAATAGAGTTCTAACCACAGGTTTTTTTGTTGTGTGTATGTGTGTGTTTGTGTTTGTTTGTGTGTGTGTTAGTGTTAGTGTTAGTGTTAGTGTGTGTGTGTGTGTGTGTGTGTGTGTGTGTGTGTGTGTGTGTGTGTGTGTGTGTGTGTGTGTGTGTGTGTGAGTGTTTTAAAGGTCTAACTTTGGAAGTACGGGGACGGGATAGGTCAGTGGTCAGAGCGCTCGCTTTCCTCCAAGCTAAGGTTAAGCAGCGAGTGTGGTTACCAAAGTGGATGGGTGACCGTTTGCGCGCATTGATTTCAGTACAGTCTCGCAGTTCACCCAACTTTACCTGCCCTCTTTAGGGTCAGGGAAGGTAAAGCAGCGAGGAAGAGAGGAGATGGGCGCCGCCCTCGATATGCTGGCCCCTAGAGAAGCTGAGGTCTCTGACGCATCGCTCCCCTACGACCACATAAGTTATGGGACGCCTTTACCTCTAGCTTTTTAGTTGGGAAGTGTAGTGGGGAGTGGGTCAAATCTGAAGAAGAAAAGATGTTTGCTGAATTACTGGTACGTCACATCAGGTGACCTACGCTTCTAACTCTTAAACACAGTCTGGCGAATCATAAATAGCCAACTGTGTTTTTAAAGGCGACATAAGAATTCAACCCCCCCCCCAAAAAAAAAAAGAAAAGAAAAAGAAAAACCAAACAAAATCACAAACAACAAAACATTTAAACCAAAACAAAAAACCCAACCAAAAAAAAAAGTGAACACAAAAGAAGAAAACAACAAAAACCCGCAACAAAGAAGCAAAGAGGGATCCCACACCACCACCCACCCCACCGCCTAAATATCCACTAAAGGTAACAATATCATCAATACATCGCTAGTAAATCGAATTGTGAAAACAGTCTGTAATTTTCAGATCATACCACCTCCACCCCCCCCCCCACTCACAAGCGCGCACACTCACACACATACACACACACGCACAGAAAACAGACACACACGTTTGTTTTGTTGTGTCAAATAAGACTACACGACTTAAATGACAATAAAATATTTTGAATCTTGAATCTTGAATCTTTTAAAATTACACACACACACGCACACACACACAACACGCACACACACATACACACACACACACACACACACACACACGCACACACGTACACAGACACACAAGATGACAAAATTTACAAAGCTGCATACACACGGGGACTGAATGTAAAAAGGCACACGGGTGCTTATTCCATTATCCTGGATATAAAAGAATAAAAAAAAAAAAGAACACACACACATACACATACACACAACACACACACACACACACACCCACACACACACCCACACACACACACACACCCACACACACCACACCACACCACAACACACACACAGAACACAACACCCCCCCACCCCCACACACACCACAACACAACACAACACCCCCCCTCCACACACACACTTACACCCCCCCACACACTTACAACCACCCCCCTCCCCACACCACCTACTCCCTCTACCCCTAGCACCCCCCCTCCCCCCCCCCCCCGTCTTAAAAAAACACACAAAACCCCCCAGAAAGAGAGGAATTCTTTACCAGGTGGAGGAAGCCAGCAGCCGCCAGCCAGAGGGAGACGAAGTAGGCCACCAGCTGGGCCAGCCTGATGAGGGTGCTGGTCTTCAGCACGTTCAGGTAAGTCAGGATGTCCGGGAACGACATCAGCCGCAACGCTCGTAGGAACCGAAGACCTGCAGTCACAGAACAACGAACACAGCATTATTTATTTATTAAAATTTTTTAAAAATTATTATTATTGCATATGATGATGATGATGATGATGATGATGATGATGATGATGATGATGATGATGATGATGATGACGACGACGACGACGACGACGACGACAACGACGATGATGATGATGATTATTTTATTCTTTTATAGTATTATTTATTCTTTTATATCGAGGATAATAGAATAAGCACTCGTGTGCTTTTTTTCATTCAGTCCCCGTGTGTATGCAGTTGTGTAAATATTGTCATCTGTTCCCACCGGCACAATAATGGCCTACTCTTACGAAAAGCGGAACAGGATTTAACGTGTGCGCAAGATGTTGTGCGTGTGTTCGCACACGGGACCTCGGTTTATAGTCCCATCCGAAGGACTTTTGGGGAGAGTGGAGTCGGCACTGATGTTATAACTCCAGGAGAAAAATCTCCTCGACCGGGAATGGAACCCGGGTCGTCAAATTGCGAGCGCAATGTTCTGACCATTAGGCTATCCCGTCCCCCCAGCTTGTTTCTGCTCTGTTATAAGTGTGTCTATGTATGGTTTTGCTAAGAAGAAAACTTTGTTAAAGCCAAGATGTACAGAAATACATACACAAGTCATCGGTGAAGTAGGAAAGTGGCTGGCTACCTTAAAATGATAAAAGAATAGAATGAAATTTAGCTTCAGCCCAGAAGAAGTACAACAATACAAAG
Source organism: Stramonita haemastoma (assembly GCA_030674155.1). NCBI lineage: Eukaryota > Metazoa > Mollusca > Gastropoda > Neogastropoda > Muricidae > Stramonita > Stramonita haemastoma. The sequence goes on along the minus strand of CM060316.1, from coordinate 84,077,284 downwards.
ACAAGTCATACACAAAGTTGGAAAGTGGTACCTTAATTAATAATACTGGTGGACAAAAAGAAAACAAACAAAAGCGGTCGCATATGCAAAAAAATATCATCCTTGGTGAGCCTCAGTGCTCTTGTTGAGGAACAACAACCTCGATTCCCGGTCGAGGGGATTTTTCCCCTGGAGTTGACATCAGTGCCGGACTCCACTCTCCCCAAAAGTCTTTCAGATGAGACTGTAAACCGAGGCCCCGTGTGCGAACGCATGCAGAGCATCTTGCGCACACGTTAAATCCTGTTCCGCTTTTCGTAAGAGTAGGCCATCGTGTGCCGGTGGGAGCAGATGACATTGACAAAACTGCATACACACGGGGACTAGAAGTAAAAAAACACATGAATGCTTATTCCATTATCCTCGATATAAAAGAGTAAATAAATAAATAACAAGAATGTCAATGTATAAGGCATACATACAGGTACACACGCACAGGCAGGAACGCGCATGCACACATACAGATACACAAACACGCGTGCGAACATATACAGTCACATACATATACACACATCAGCACGCACGCGCGCACGCACGCTGACAGGCAAAGATGCGTACGCGCGTGCGTACTTGCGCGCGCGCACATACACACACATATATTATATATTATATACCCTCCTCTCTCTCTCTCTCTCTCTCTCTCTCTCTCTCTCTCTCTCTCTCTCTCTCTCTCTCTCTCTCTCTCTTATACATACATATATATCAGGCATGAACTTGAACGTTACAGAAACTAGAAAAATTCGCCATAAGTCTCTCACATAAATTTTAGAACACCACAACAAACCCAACCAATTAGGCTACTAATCACAATAAAAAGCACGGAATGTGTAACTTATCGCTTATCATTTACCACCTGTAATTACATTTTCTAAAAGTGCAAACGGTTATCTCTCCCAGAACGTCATCTGCCACAACTTTTAACAAACCACATGCCTACACTGGTGGTGGTTGTGTGTGTGTGTGTGTGTGTGGTGTGTGTGTGTGTGTGTGTGTGTGTGTGTGTGTGTGTGTGTGTGTGTGTGTAGTGTGTGTGTGTGTGTGTGTGTGTGTTGTGTGTGTGTGTGTGTGTGTGTGTGTGTGTGGTGTGTGTGTTGTGTGTGTGTGTGTGTGTGTGTGTGTGTGTGTGTGTGTGTGTGTGTGTGTGTGTGTGTGTGTGTGTGTGTGTGTGTGAGTGATGTGTGTTGTGTTTTGTTGTGTTGTGGTGTGTGTGTCAGTGTGTGTATCAGTGTGTGTGTGTGTGTGTGTGTGTGTGTGTGTGTGTGTGTGTGTGTGTGTGTGTGTGTGTGTGTGTGTGTGTGTGTGTGTGTGTGTGTGTGTGTGTGTGTGTGTGTGTGTGTGTGTGTTTGTGTGTGTGTGTGTTTGTGTGTGTGTTGTGTTGTGGTGTATGTGTGTGTCAGTGTGTGTGTATGTATGTGCGCATGCGTGCGTGCGTTCGTGCGCGCGTGTGTGTGTGTGTGTGCGCCTGTATGTGTGATTATTTTACTTTTTAAAATCTTTTTTACTGGAAGTTATCTTAAAATGTTTTTTAGATATCACACATAGCTCTCTTGTGCCTTTTCGAGATTATGATTCCTGTCAATTATCTGACTGCCCAAGTCTTGTAATTGCCCCTTTAGGGGATGATTTTAGTATTTTTGACTTGATTTGACGTGACAATTTTCTCGACTTTTTTCTGATTTAAAAACATTTCTATAACCTGGAGGGAAAAAAACACACACCCCACCACTGATAATGAAGATGAATCATCGGGAAGATAGACAGTAATGACTCGGAGCAAAGTCACGCTTGTCAGGGAACCAGAGTTATCACGATAAATTGCTGACAGTACACATCAATATGGTTTTTCGTCATACAGTGGCAAGGCAAAAAAGGGGGCGGGATAGCTCAGTGGTCAGAGCGCTCTACTTTTCTCCCAGCCAATGTATAGCAGCGTCGAGCGTGGATGGGTGACCGTTTGCGCGCCTTATCTTCAGTACAGTTCCCCCCAGTTCACTCAGCTGTAAATGGGTACTTGCCCTCTTTTAGGGTCAGGGAAGGTAAAGGAGAGAGGGAGAGGAAATGGGCACCGCTCTCAATATGCTGGCCACATACGTGTGTTCAATTACGTACGTAAGCACGCGTGCGTACGTTCACTGTATGCATTTTCAGGGGGTATTTGGTGTGTGTGTATTGTGTGCGCGTGTGTGTGTGTGTGCGTTGTGTGTGTGTGTGTGTGTGCGTTGTGTGTGTGTGTGCGTGCGTGCGTGCGTAAGTGTGTGTGCGCGCATGCGCGTGCATGCATCATGAGCATGCGTATGTTTCAGTGTTCTGAATCATGTAATGTACACTGCACAAATCTAACCAAACAAACTCCATCCCTCTGCCGATCATTTTTTTCTTTTAATTAGGATTTTACACAGACACCACAATCACCACCACCACGACCACCACCACCACCACCACCATCACCACCACCACCACCACCACCACGACCACCACCATCACCACCACCACCACCTCAACCACCACCATCACCACCACCACCATCAACCACCACCACCACCATCACGACCACACCACCATCACCACCACCACCACCACCACCACCATCACCACCACACCACCTCAACCACCACCACCACCACCACCACCTCAACCACCACCACCACCATCAACGACCACCACCACCATCACCACCACCACGACCATCACCATCACCACAACCACTCAACACCACACCACCACCTCAACCACACCACCTCAACCACCACCACCTCAACCACGACCACCCCAACCACCACCACCACCACCACCACCATCACACAACCACACCACCACCACCACCACTCAACCACCATCACCACCTCAACCACCACCTACACACTCAACCATACCCCCACCACCTCAACCATAACCCCCCCCCCACACCACACCACCACAACAACCCAACCACCCGCCCCCCCTATAGCCCACTGTGACACAAGACAGTCTTCATTCAACAGCAGGGTGAACTAGCCCCCCCCCAGGACAGCCACCAGTGAAAATGAGCACTGTGGTGCCGTGTCCCTAAAAACTCCCTGAGGAGTCAGAGAGAGAGAGAAGCAGACGCCGAGGTGACAGGTCACAGTGTGGACTAGGCTACAGGGTCAGCAGCACTAGAGGATAGGGAGGAGGGAGAGGGGGGGGGAGATCCCTCTGACCGGAGTGGAGGAAGGTGGCATACTGCTATGAATTATATATATAATATATAGAGAGAGAGCTGCAGTTCACACACCACCACTGTCCGGTCCGGGATCATCTTTTCTCTTTTAGAACAGAAGTCCCAATCTCTGTTTTTCTTCCTTCTTTGTCCGTGTGTGTGTGTGTGTGTGTGTGTGTGTGTGTGTGTGTGTGTGTGTGTGTGTGTGTGTGTGTGTGTGTGTGTGTGTGTGTGTGTGTGTGTGTGTGTGTGTCCCTCTCTCTCTTTATTATCTGTCCCCTCTCTGTCCTCTCTCTTTCTCGCGCATCCCCCTCCACACACAAAACACAACACAACACACACCACACCACACCACACCACACACACACACACACACACACACACACACACACACACACACACACACACACACACACGCACACATAACATAATATATATATATATATAATATATATATATATATATATAGTAGGCACTCATCAGTCTCGGAAGACTATGGAGTTGCGCTCTAGTCTTTAGAGCGCAAAGCCTGGGCAAGTATGTATGGAGGGCAAGCTGTTACCCATGCAGCAGACCCCCCCTCTCCACGGCACTGGAATGATCCATTGGAAGGGCATTGACTGATACGAATGGTTCCAGTACCGTCGCAGGAGCCACCAGAACGTTGCCATATACCTACAGCCCCGAGCCACTCTGGGACTCCAACTCCCCGATTTTTCCTCAGGGATGGTGTCTAAACACGACACCTGTGTGCATGCTGGTTTGTTATAATTTTGTCATCCGCTCCTACCGGCACACGATGGCCTACTCTTCCGAAGGGTGGAACGGGGTTTTAACGTGTGCGCAAGATGTTCTGCGTGCATTCGCACACGGGGCCTCGGTTTCGAGTCTCATCCGAATGACTTTGACATTCAGTTCGATTTTTCGTCAAACTAGGAAGAAAGGGCAGGTTGGGTACGAACCCAGAAACTCACGATTTACATATTGGCAGGCGAACGTCTTAACCATCCTGCCACCGTATACACACACACACACACACACACACACACACACACACACACACACACACACACACACACACACACTGACGCCAGCCATCAATGACAGCAAATACAGAAGACACAGCCCAGCAATGTGTCAGTGTACAGCCGGGGGGGGGGGGGGGGGGGTGACACCGGGTGTCAGGGGAAGACAACAGGGAACAGTGTGCACGTGCTCCAGCTGCCCTAGCCATCACACGTCTAGTGGCGTCACTGCCCTCACTGTGTGGGACAGTCAGTCTTGATTACATTGGTCTCTGCTGGGGGAATCACTATCATCGTCGTCGTCGTCATTCATCATCATTCATCGTCGTCGTCATCATCATTGTCACCGTCGTCGTCATCATCATTGTCATCATCGTCATCGACACCACCACCACCATCAGCATCAGCATCAGCATCAGCATCATCAGAAGGAATGTGGCAGGGTAGTTTCAACATTCACTTTTTTAACGAGTAAACCGTGGAGTTTTGGAGTTTGACTCCCATCCTTGTAGAAGAAGAAGAATTGCAAAGAATTGCGCAGAAGCAGAATTTTAAGACGAAAAAAAAAAGAATGCGAAGAAGAATTTCTAAAAAGAAGATTTCTAAGAAGAAGATGAAGAATTGTGAAGAAGAAGATTTTCTAAAAAGAAGAATTGCGACGACCGGACGACGATGACGACGACCGACGACAAAGAGGAAGAAGAAGATGAAGAAGAAGAAGAGAGAAGAAGAAGAAGAAGAGAAGAAGAAGAAGAAGAAGAAGAAGAAGAAGAAGAAGAAGAAGAAAGAGGAAGAAAAGAAGAAGAAGAAGAAAGAAGAAGAAGTGTAAGAACAAAAGAAAAAAGAAAAAAAGAAGAGAAGAAGAAGAAGAAGAAGAAAAGTGTTTGATTCAAGAAGACAAAATAGCAAGAAGAAGGAAGCAAATGTTTGAAGCGACATGACAATGTGAACGCGCAGACAGCAGACAGACAGACAGACAGGCAGACAGAACAGACAGCAGGCAGACAGACAGGCAGCAGCAGACGACAGACAGACAGGCAGACAGACAGCAGACAGACAGACAGACAGGCAGACAGACAGACAGCAATATCCTTCTGTACAACCAGCCCGCTTCTGACGCCAATGTCAAAGAACTGCACAGAGAGCAGTGTGCACGTGCTAATAAAGGGGAGGTAGCCTCCCCTGACAACAGACATCTTTTTAGTGTTCTTGTCGCACACTCACTGGCTGTATAAGACAAGTGAAGCTTTTAGCGCAACACGGCTTGTCTTGTGTTTTTTTGTTTTGCTTTTGTTTTTGTACCGCTTATTATTTGTGTCGGAAGGTCAAGGTTATTCATTGTATTAGGACTGAATAGGTTGCTGTTTTTTTTTCTCTCTTTTTCTTTTGGAAACAGCGATTTCTAGCCAATCATTCAATATTGTCTTTAAAGTTACTTCTATACACAGTTTTAGATTTAGATTACTAAAAATTATATGCCAACTGTAAACTTTCCATGAAATGAAGAATGCATAGAGATCAATACAAAAAAAAGAAGAAGTCGAAAAAGAAGGAGAAGAAGTAGTTGACAACGAATAATGATAATAAGAAGTCAACGACGACGACGACGACGACGACAACGAATGCGAAGAAGAAGAATGCGAAGAAGAAGAAGAGAATGCGAAGAAGAATGCGAAGATGAAGAAGAAAGAAGAGGAAGAAGAAGAATTGCGAACAAGAAGAAGAATTGCGAAGAAGAAGAAGAATTGCGAAGAAGAATGCGAAGAAGAATGCGAAGAATGCGAAGAAGAAGAAGAAGAAGAAGAAGAAGAAGAAGAAGAAGAAGAAGAAGAAGAAAGAAGAAGAAGAAGGAAAAGAAGAAGAAGAAGAAGAAGAAGAAGAAGAAGAAGAAGAATGAGAAGAAGAAGAAGAAGAAGAAGAAGAAGAGAAGAAGAAGAAGAATGCGAAGAAGAATGCGAAGAAGAAGCGAAGAAGAAGAATGCGAAGAAGAGTGCGAAGAAGAAGAAGAAGAAGAAGAAGAAGAAGAAGAAATGGAAGAAGAAGAAGAAGAAGAATAGCGAAGAATTGCGAAGAATTGCGAAGAAGAAGAATGCAGAAGAAGAAGAATGGAAGAAGAAGAAGAGAAGAAGAATTGCGAAGAAGAAGAAGAAGAAGAAGAAGAAGTCGACGACGACGACGACGACACGACAACGACGACAAATAAGAATGCAGAGAATGCGAAGAATGCGAAGAATACGAAGAATACGAAGAAGAAGAAGAAGAAGAAGAAGAAGAAGAAGAAGAAGAAGAAGAAGAAGAAGAAGAATCTTACCACCACCACCACCACCACCACTACTGCTTCTTCCTTGTCTTCTGCAGTAATACTCAAAGAAACCTTCTGAGGTCAAATAAGAAAGCGTCTGGTGAATTTTTGCTGTCACATGGCTAAAAGCCTGAAATAGTAACAAAAATAAATACAGCAAGGCAAAGGAAAAGAATGCCAGGAAGGAGAATTGCGAAGAACAAGAAGAAAAAAAGGAGGAGGAGGTAAAGAATAAGGCAGAGAAAAAATGAAAAGGAGATGAATTGTAAAGAACTACGAAGAAGAGAAATCGCAAGAAGAATTGCGAAGAAGAAGAATTCCAAAGAATTGTGAAGAATCTGCAAAGAAGAAGAATTACGAAAAATTGCGGACAAAAGATTAAGAATTGTAAGGAAGAAGAATTACAAAGAATGCAAAAAAAAGCGAAGAGGAATGCAAAGAAGGAGAATCGCGAGAAGAATCGGGAAGAAAAATGGGGAAGAAGAACAGGAAAGAATAAGAACTGTGAGAAGAATTGTTAAGAAGAAAAAGAATTGCGCAGAAGAAGAAAACCTGCGAGGAAAGGACAATATCGAAGAATTGCGAAAAAGAAGAACTGCGCAAAGAAGAAGAATTATGACGGAGGAGAAGAAGCAGAATTGCGAAGAAGAGGACGAATTGCTAAGGAAAAGAAGAAAAATGCGAAAAGAAGAAGAAGAAGAAGAAGAAGAAGAAGAAGAAGAAGAAGAAGAAGAAGAAGAAGAAGAAGAGAAGAAGAAGAAGTTTTGACAGCAGCTCAGCATGTGGGTGACAGCACTCTGCATTACACAGATTACAGGCTCACGGAGGTTACAGACTTCACCCAGTCTTGACAAGACATCCAAGGTCTTGACGTGTGGCGTCCTTTTTCCTGTGCTGTTTTTCGCTTTGCTTTTATCTTGTTTTTTTTTATCCGGCGCAAAAACTGGAAGTGAGTGGGGGTGGGGAAAAAGAGGAGGAGGAGGAGGATGAGGAGGAGAGGATGTCGGTGTTATTTTCTTTGTCTCTCCTTCTTGTGTGTCGAATCCTAATGGTGTTGTTACAATCAATGAAGAAGTTTTCGTTTGAAGCTGAGAAAACACACAGCCTACGATTCACCAGCAGAAAGGACCCAGAGAGACAGTGAAAAAATGGAGAGCAAATGTGTACGCTTCTTTCAAGCTGCAAAGTTTACATTCACGCATGCTTATGTGCACACAGTGGCAAAGCGGGTTAGAGCGTTGCGCTCGAAATTTAACAGCCCAGATCGATCCAGGTTTAAGTTATCACTGAAACACACGTATCGAGGGGATATTTTCCCCTGGAGTTAACACCAGTACCGACTCCACTCCCCCGAAAGTCCTTTAGATGAGACTATAAACCGAGGTCCCATGTGCGAATGCATGTGAAGATCTTGCACAGACGTTAAAACCCTTTCTGATTTTTGAAAGAGTAGGCCATCGTGTGGCAGCAGGACCGGATAACAAATGAGAAAATGCATGCACTTGGTTCGTGTTTAGACACCACCACGAAGCCAAACTATGATTACCTTCATGGGGGGCAAAAATGGTTGCATACGCAACATCTCATCCTTGGAGCTCTAGCCGAGGAATGAAAGAAAAACTTTACCTCAAACTAGAAATGTTCGCTTTGAAGAGTTATACATTCTAATGTTTCATCTGTTGTGATTTCTCTGCTGAAATACGAGAGTTGTCTTGAATCTTGACCTGACAGACAAGAGGTCAGCCCCATGTGGGTTTTACATTTCAAGCATTGTTTGCTTTCTTTTTCCAGTACTTTTATCCCTCAAGCGGGTGCATTTTTTTTTGCTTTAAAAAAATGAATCCATTCGTCTCTTTATTCATCGTTCTTTTTTAGAACTGTGTGAAAAACGATGGGTTTTTGGTGTTGGTCCCCCGGCTGGATTTTGAAATGATTAGATTTCGAAAGTGTGTGTGTGTGTGTGTGTGTGTGTGTGTGTTGTGTGTGTGTGTGTGTGTGTGTGTGTGTGTGTGTGTGTGTGTGTGTGTGTGTGTGTGTGTGAGAGAGAGAGAGAGAGAGAGAGAGAGAGAGAGAGAGAGAGAGAGAGAGAGAGAGAGAGAGAGAGAGAGAGAGAGAGAGAGAGAGAGAGAGAGAGAGAGAGAGAGAGAGAGAAGAGAGAGAGAGAGAGAGAGGAGAATTAGTTTGCATGCGCGCCCACATGTACATGCGTATGTTCGCGAGCATTCCTGCATACGTGTGTTTATGTGTGTGCACACATGTTCAGCCTGACATACTTAGGCATATGCGTGCATAATTATACATGTATGCACACCCACACACATCACACAACAACACTCATTCGTGCATTTGAACTGAGCATACGTGATGATGAAAAGGAGGAAGAAATAAAACCGATCACGTCGACATGAGAAAATGACAATGTTTCATTAAAAAAAAAAAACCCATAGAAAGAAGACCAAAGAAAGAAGACAGAAGAAGCGAAATGGGGAAGAACGGAGAGAGAGATGAGACAGATGGAAATGTATACAATCACAGCTATCTGAAACGCAAGGGCCAAACAGCAACAACAGAAGAAAATGGCGTATTAGACACAGCTGCCAGATCTGTGAGGCGTAGGAGTAAAAAAAAAAAAAAAGGCCAATATTTTCATTTCCTCACAATCGATAAATCTGCTTGCTCCTAATTTTTTTTTTTGGGGTGTGTGTCCTTCCTGTCGTTTAGGGAGGAGCGAAGTCGTGGGCACTGATGTTGGCATTTTCTTTCTAAATGGAAAGCAGGGCCTTAGGGGGTTGTTACAGCACGCACATGAGGCACAGGAAGTTGTGTGTGTGTGTGTGTGTGTGTGTGTGTGTGTGTGTGTGTGTGTGTGTGTGTGTGTGTGTGTGTGTGTGTGTGTGTGTGTGTGCGTGTGTGTGTGTGTATGTGTATGGTGTGGTGTGTTGTGTTGTGTTGTGTGTGTTGTATTGTATTGTGTTTTTGTGTGTTTTGTGTGTAGTATGTGTGTGTGTGTTGTGTGTTTTGTGTGTGTGTGTGTGTGGTGTGTGTGGTGTTGTGTGTGTGTGTGTGTGTGTGTGTGTGTGTGTGTGTGTGTGTGTGTGTGTGTGTGTGGTGTGTGTGTGTGTGTGTGTGTGTGTGTGTGTGTGTTGTGTGTGTTTGTGTTGTGTGTGTGTGTTTGTGTTGTGTGTGTGTGTTGTGTGTGTTGTGTGTGTGTTGTGTGTGTGTTGTGTTGTGTTTGTGTTGAATGTGTTGTGTTTTGTGTGTGTGTATGTGTGTGTGTGCGTGTGCGTGTGTGTGTATGCACGCGCGCGTGCGTGTGTGTATGTGTGTGTGTTCCTTATGTAAGCATGTTAAATCCTGTTCCGCTTTTAGTAAGAGTAGGCCATTGTGGGAACAGATGACAAGATTTACAAAACTTTATACATATGGGGTCTGGATGTAAAAAAAAGCACATGAGTATTTATTCCATTATCCTCGATATAAAAGAATAAATAGATAAATGTAAATGTTCAGAATACATTGGTAGTGAGTTCTCTGCCTGTCTGCCTTCTAGCCTGTCTGCCTGCTGGTCTGTTTGTCTGTCTGCCTGCTGGTCTGTTTGGTCTGTCTGCCTGCTGGTCTGTTTGTCTGTCTGCCTGCTGGTCTGTTTGTCTGTCTGTCTGCCTGCTGGTCTGTTTGTCTGTCTGCCTGCTGGTCTGTTTGT